>CM044448.1:65648495-65685585 GCA_024363595.1 Xenopus borealis
TTGATGCTTTTAAGAGGGGTTTGGATGATTTTTTGAACAGACATAATATCAAAGGCTATTGCGATACTACTATTTACAATTAGGGACCCATTTACTAACAACTGAATTGCTATTTGTAACGATCGCTTACCTTGGTGGTCTAGTGGACAGCGGGGTCCACAGCCACTCCTTCGGTGTGGAAGCCCGCTGCACTGCCTCTTCCTTTGTGCAGGCTTCTATGGTGCGCGCACTTCCGCGTCTCTTAAAGGCGCAGGCGCGCTGACGTATAACGTCAGCGTGCAGTGGCACCAAATTCAAACCATATTTAAGGGAATTTAGTTTACAGATCCTTGCCCCTTGTTAGGTTCTATTTTTTAGTTCCTGGGTGTGATTACTGCTTGATTCCTGCCTGATATACTGGTTTTGACCCTTGCTTTGCCTGACTATCCTGTGATTCTCCAATCTTGACTTTTTGCTTGTCCGTTTACTCTGATATCTCCAATCCTGACATTTTGCCTGTCCGCAGACTATTCTACACTCTCTAATCCTGATCCTGGCCTGTCTGACTATTCTACGCAGCTTGTGCTGGTCCGGCCTGCCTATTCCACTTGGTGGTATTCTTCAACCCAGTATCCATGGTGAGACGATCGTGCCCCTGTGCTAGCCAGAACTCTTAGCTTTGCACCTCTCGATAAGTCCAGGTGGCATCTGAGTAAGCTGAGGGCTCCTCCCGAGGCCAAAGGCGGTCACTTAACTGGTGAAGCCGAGCTGAGACCAAGGTGCTTTGCAACTGTCCTGGTATTGGGTGCTGTTCGTGACACTATTTTTTCACAAAACTCCAAAAAATGCGTTTCCTATATTTTTAAAAAGCTTAAGATTTATTAAGTGTAAATGAATGACGCCTCTAATGTATAACTTTGCCAAGTAAAAGTTGTCGAGGTCTCATGGAAGTCCATGGGAGCTGTGCTGATCTGATTAGACCAGTTTAAATAAATTTGGAATTTTAGAAGTTTTCCAGGGTTTTTTTCTCTAAGAATTTGGTTTCATTTGGATGGGGTTGAACTTGATGGACTTTTTAACCCATCTTACCTATGTAACTCTACTATGAAATGTAAGAAAAAAAGATGTTTTAGGCAGAGGGAGGAAGATAGAGATCTTACTGGCATGACTGGTGCAGAACTTTTAAAAATGTGCATGTGCCAAGTATGAAAGTTACAGAGTACAGTACAGTTTTATAAGGTAATTTAATGGATCGTAACCAGGACTTAGTGCAGGGTTTTCTGTATTACAGGTCCATCAATGTAATTACAATCCCATCAATCTCATATGAACCAGCTTTTTTTCAATCAATGTTAGTGTCTTTTATACCAGATTCAAACATGGACTTATATGGAAGACAATTAAATTGTTTTCTCCAACTCTGAATTTCCTTTCTATAAGCAAGTCAGACGTTTTATCTATATTACAATCTGAATGAATTATGCATGGTTCTCCTCAGGATATTTATAGCTATGGGATATAAAGTATTTTTAGTTCTTAAAATAATATACAGTAACAGCTACTTAGTAATAATGCAGGCATTGTGTAGCTTATGTCTAATGGAGTACTGCGCTATACAAGGGAATATTATTATTAGATATCTATTTTTATCATTCATAGAAAGGAGATAAATTTCAAAACTATGGTGAAACCCTCAATTTGTTGCAGGAAAGAGATAAGCGAATTGCTTTTGTATCTCATCCATTCAGTCGTGAAACAGTATCATTAACAGGCAAGGTAAGAAATCAAGCATGGTTTCCCAATAGAAAGTGTGACCTTTCATTGAAAGCAGTCATTTGTGACACAAGGCCATATGTTATTATTGTAATGACACCAGACTATTATTTCTGACACACTTCAGTTCCTTTAAGATGCTTTCTAGTGACAGCTTGTGTGACTGTTGTCAATCAATGTGCAATGTCAAAATTTGCTGTGTTGCTTATTGCCAATGCTCAAAGTTCCTAAATGAGAACTAAAATACGTTCTTTCTCTCCTTATATGTTACAAGTTTTCATTAATGTTTTATTGTCCTTTAATAAAAAAAATGTATTCAGCACTTTGGAGAGAGATTATGCTTGGTTCACGGCCATTGCCACAGTGGAGCTTACCAGTGTCGGACTGGCCCACCAGAATACCAGGAAAACTCCCGGTGGGCCAAGGTGTCAGTGGGCCCTCATGCTGCTAAACTTTTGGCCTATTTTATGGCCATTCCCTATTTCTATGAGAACAAAGAGGCTAAATAGATGGAATAATTGATTATAATATGTAAAAAAAACAAACTAGGACAATAGAGGTTGATTGAGGAGATGAATAATATTAATACTGAGAATGGGCCCCTGGTCTAAGGTTTTATGGTGGGCCCCTGGTGTCCCAGTCCGACACTGGAGCTTACAATCTAACTTTCCAATCACATTGACACACACTTTCTTATTCTAACTGCAAAACATGGATTAGGTTAAAACACAGTTTCAGGTGCAATTAAACATACATATTATAAGACACCAGATCTGAGGCAAAGTTGGTATCCATATCAGCACTGCAGAGGTAAAACCAAAAAAGAGTTGGCTGAAGAAGTTATTATTATAGAGCACATCATGTTGCTTAATTGCAATGCTGAAACAGGTTTCATTTTTTCAAAACCAAATGTGATCCAGAAGAAGGCAAAGCCATAAATTCAACTCCCCTGATAATTAAAAAAAAAACATATGTTAATGTACTCATCCAACAATAAAAGCAATTATTGACACAGTTATGCAAATCAGTGACCTACTGTACATTAAAAGTACTTGCATCTAAAACCAAGCCCGCATAGTTGCAATTAGTAACACTACTTCCAACCTGCCTCCTTTTGCAAATTCCTTGATATTTGTCTATTGATGGATGGAAACCATGGATCTCACCATCCTCAGGGGTAGTGCTAGTTCCAGGGTTCCCATAGTGCCCAAACTAGTGCAGCAAATTTACCAAAAGAATTGGATAAAGATGTAATTTTGGCACAGATATCCAAACATCACTGACCCCTCTGACGCCCCCCTCCCAACATCACTGTTGATTATAATGCATAATGTACCCCCTACTGAAATTTGTAAAGATATCAGAAGTCAGAAGTTATAATATCTTTATAAATTACAGTAGGGGGTACATTATTCATTATATATTGAGCTGCCATACTCAACTGCTTGTGTAGGGTGTAATGTGATTTAGTAATACAAAATGGAACCAGTTGTAATGTAATTGAAAAACAGAGACTTAAAAACAGCTGTAAATGATTATATTTCCAGGTCTGAGTAGCTTTTTTGAATATCATATAGTTTCTGTTCTGTTCCATATTGACCCAGAGGCAGGTTTGATATTTTTTTTAAATGATTAATACTTCTTTAAAGTTGCTGTAATTATTTAATGGTAGGAAATATTATCTTGCCTAAGTGGTACATGTCTTTGGGTGAAGCTGAAACTTTCTGTCCAAAATATCTTTCCTTTGCCAGTAAACTGAACCTCCAAGTTATGCATGATTCATGCATTTTCCTAACCTTCTCACTATATAAACTGCTTTAGATTTATCCAGATGTATGGCATATGCGTTATGTTTCATAATGATTTAACCACATCCCTGTTAGAATATAAATCTTGTGGCTTGCAAGGATATGAATATTCTTTGGTCGCAGTATTTACTCTCTGAATATCATTATGCGGTCTCCGTCAGTTACATAATATTGCAACATGGGTACTTTGCATGATAGCATCGGTAATAACCTGGGCTATTTTATTAAATTGGCAAAAAAGACATTTACCCAACAGGACAAGGGGCAAACCTTTCACCTGTTATAATGTTTAACTGAAGCATTTCCTGAAATGGCAGATACCCTCTTTTATTGTTGTGGACTGCAGGGGATCTTTTCCTGGACCTACTGGTACCTTAAATTAGCCATTGTAGTAATGCCATATAACAAGTGATTACACTTTAAAGTAGAAGGTGATTACTGCATGTTTCTAGGAACTGTGACTGACAATATTAAAGAGAATATGAAACTTCAATAGAAGTATCACACCATCCAAACCCTCAGCGTGCGCCAATATAATGCTATGGATTAAACATGCTGAGGCTCTAATCACTGCTGAGCTGCACTGCTAAACCACATTTTACTCAGTTTTCACTGGACTACAAATCCCAATTTACTTGAATATATTATCAAGGGTAACGAATGCTGAGAGCTGTAAATCAGAACCATCGGGGTTGTATACTTAATGCAATATAGCTCAATAAAACATTCCCCCAGCTTTCCCCTCATTGGCTACAGTATATTACAATGCAGAACAATGCTCCAATGAGAATGGCAGCTGATCTGTGCAAAATTCTTTGCTCTTGTAGATGGAGTTGGACACACAAAGCACAGTTTTCTTAGCACTAAACAAGTCTTCCCTTTATCATAATATTAAACTGGAGGATAATATAATAAAGCCAAAATTACACACTAATCTCTGTATTTAAGATAACAGCAAAATGCCTGACATAATGCTAGTGATTGACATTCTCAGTTTTTTTTATTTGTCTTGCACCTGTAATGGCATTTTTGACACATTGTATAGAAAACTGGAACTATTTCATGGAGAGTTTAGATCCCCGTTCATACAATATTTGTCGATACTCTTTGAGGTAGGGTTGCCACCTTTTCTTGAAAAAAATACCGGCCTTCCTATATATTTATCTTTTTTTCCTATTAATAACATTGGGCTCAACCACTAAAAATACCCTACTTTGAGGGCTCTCTTGAGACATCTTCCAGTAAAGTTCCTGCCTACTATGGCTACTCTTGTCTCTCTGATCTTTGTTCATATACTTATTATCTACTCCTACCAGTACTACATGTCCCTTCTGACAATTGACTACAATATATCATCAAGCAAAACCTTACTATTTTACATGACATCAATATGACTGAGCAGTAGCAAAGGTACTTTTGATTCCCATTGGGCAATCCTCTTGAATGCATTGCATTTATATATGGAAGTTTGCAATTACTATTATATAATAATAACATATGTTGGAAAGTGTATGTAGGGACCCATACATTCTATACAGCATCTATGGAGTTAATCCCCTGCCTTTAGTATGTTTTCTGTTATTGGGTGTAACTACCTGTAACACTTCTAACCAACACCAGCAATTATTGGACAAAGGGTGCAATAACCACTCCCTGCCACTAAAGCTTTATAATGTGTGCAGGGAGGGGCCTCTGTCTCTTTGGCTCCTGTTGTCTGTGCAGCTAGGTGTTTCCATTGAGCCTGGGATCACCAAGGCCCCAGTAAAGCCACATGCCCTGAAGGATCTGTACTTCAGAGACCGAGTCAAGAACCAGGTAATCCTGTGAATAGGTTAGCTATCATTAGGGCAGATCTTTAATAGACTCTCTAGGGGGTAGATTCATCAAAGAGTGAAGAGCTCTCAATTCATTTCTATGGGATTTTACAAGGCGTATTCATCAAAGGGTGAAGTGAAAGTTCACTGTTTGATGAATACGCCTTTAAAAATTCCATAGAAATGAATTGAGAGCTGTGGAATTTCCCTCTAGTGGCGGAACTTCACTCTTAACTTCACTCTTTGATGAATCTACCCCTTGGAGAGTGAGATGGCCAGTGTTATATAGTATGAACAGCTCTGGTTCCATCAAGGAGTAATAGCAGGAAGTGATCTTTCTACAAGGCTTCCCCGTATGCCTTTAGTGAAGGGACCTCAGCGGATACGGTGTTAGGTTTTAGACTTTATTCTCCCTGACCATTCCACTGAAAGGGATCCGGACCATTTAAAGATATATTGCCTGAGGAATTGATGTACCCATGACTATTCTGCCTTATGGGAATACAGTGTGCATGTTTTGCTGTATCTGCTCTGCTATCTCTCCTCCTCTGTGATATGCTACACCTGCAACAACTTGTGTGAGTAAACCTGTGGATCATTGCTTTATCATATGTGAATAAACCATTGTTTCTGTTTTCACCAAAAACCTCCTGGCGTCCAACATATATTTTATTACAGTAGCCTGTGTATTTTATACCTCTTAAAGGGATAGCTTCCACTTAGCGAAGGCCCTGCCCTGCTGTGTAGTGTCGCAGTGTAACCCATGCTCATCCACTAGCTGGACACTTAAACTAATCTGTGCTGCCTAGCCCAGAAAAGCGTTACATGTACATTATAAGTCCCATTTAAGGCAATTTAAAAATCATTATATCATCCTTAATTCCTGAAAGAGAAATGCATAGCAACTGATTTTGCAGCAGCGAGGGTTGCTCTTTCAATTTAGTCCGCTACCAACCACTTGGATTTTAATATTTCATTAGCAAAATGATGTTTTCTGTCAAATGCAACCTTAGGGAAAATTACCATTGCTTATTTAGTTTTATACTCCATGTGTAAAAGCTCAGGTGATTTTAGACCAAGAAAGTAATTTTTTTTTTTTAAAGGATCCGATGCAAGTGCCGCAGGTAAAGACAGATTAGATCCAATTTGCAAGGTCCCTTACAAAAGTTCAAAGAGTTAAGATCAAAATATGAAAAGGGATGCCCTGTAACAAAAATCAGTCAAACAAATGTGAACATTTTGTGATACTCAAGGCGATTCCCTAGATCATTTATTGTATTAATGCAATGATGCTGGCAATGCAACAAATGGATATGTTAA
The DNA here is from genome assembly GCA_024363595.1 of Xenopus borealis. Lineage (NCBI taxonomy): Eukaryota > Metazoa > Chordata > Amphibia > Anura > Pipidae > Xenopus > Xenopus borealis. The sequence goes on from CM044448.1 coordinate 65,655,190, forward strand.
TATGCCTGAGAGAACACCAGTCAGGGAGAGAGAAGTGCAAATGAGGTGACCTACAGATAATGGAAGAAATGTCACCTGTGGTGGCAACACCTGGAGCTCCATGTGAAAGTGTTACACACAGAGAGGCCTAAAACTGACTGATATTCATGATAAAAAAATATGCTCTAATCCAGGAGTCCCCAACCATTTTTGCTTGTGAGCCACATTTAAATTTAAAAAAAAGTAACACAAGCATGAAAAAGTCCATGTGGATGTCAAATAAGAGCTCTGATTGGCTTTTTGGTAACCCCTATATGGACCGGCAGCCTACAGGAGAGAATGTTTGGCAGGACATCTGTTTTTTATGCAACCAAAATTTGCCTCTAAGCCAGTAATTCAAAAATAAGCACCTGCTTTGAGGCCACTGGGAGCAACATCCAAGGGTTTGGAGAGCAACATGTTGCTCACGAACTACTGGTTGGGGATCACTGCTCTAATCGATACTGAATCATGCCCAGTTTGCAGCAATGCTACATTTTATTTAGATCGGCAAATAATCTGCAGAGCAACCAGTTCAGTTATTATGATGAGGTTCACTTTTTAATTTGGCCTATTTTACTCATTGCCATATAAGGAAACCTTCTGTACAACTGAAAGCATATAATCCATGGCACTGCTACTAATCTCTTTAAAAGCATGTCCCTTCAATCCTATGTTGCAATAAATTAGAATTTGCCCATAAAACATCAACATTTACACCAGCTAGCTCACCAAAGTAGGCATCAGACATATTTACAGGTGCAAGAGCATCATCCAATGAGATTCATCGTAAACCAACACTGAAGCTATAGATCTAATTATAAGCTGTGTTGAGTCATTTAAAGGAAGTATATACTGTGTATATATATATATATATATATGTTTCAAAGAGGAGTTGCTGCACCCAGATATGCTGTTGCAGCATATTATTAAATACAATCATGAGTTAAGATATGCTTAGAGCTGTAGTTATGGACCAGCAGCCCATTTGATACAAAAGGATTTTCAAATGAGTAACTCTTCTTGAATTCATGTGATTATCATAGAAATCTTCAAATAAACAGCACTATACCCTCTTCTGTAGTTTGAGTACCGTGTAATATTGCTAAATAGGAATTGCACAGTTTTTTCTGTATATTAAATAGTGTAAACTATGAAAGGATTGACAGCATTAGTTGGGACACTTATGGCTAGGAAAAACTTTTTTGCATTTGTAATTAAGATTGAAATGCCTACTCTGAACCAGTGGCGTAACTACCAGGGAAGCAATTGCACCAGGGCCCACTCCCTGTTGGGGCCCGCCGGAGAGACTAGGAGAACTCCAATGTGCAATTCATAGGGTGAGAGCCCGATAGGGGGGCCTGGTGCCAATCCTGCACCAGGGCCCACCAGCGAGTAGTTACGCCACTGGGGCAGAGAAAATACAATTTAAAGAAAAGTACACATATTCTGATGCTGCTGGACTGCAGCTTTCAGAACAAGGCCAGACCAACTCACTGAAATACCTCATGGGCCCCAGCCCTAGTTGGTGTTTGAACATAGGTTTGTGTGTCTGGCAGTTTGGTGTATGTTGGTGGATAACATTAGCGGGGTGTTGGAGGTTATCAGCAGTGACGGAGGCCAAGGGTCCACAGTTCGACATTGCATGCTTTGGCCATTGATGATATATTCTACAATATATGCTGTTTCATAATATGTTCTACATGCTGTAACTTATAAGTCCACCAAATTTTCAGTAAAGTATGCGTAAGTGACATTGGAAGAAAATTTGTATTCTTTCTCTTGCTTTTGAACCTCTCTTTTATTCCTTCTTTTTGTAACAATTAAAGCAATAATTTAATCAACAACTGGACATTATGCATTGACATCAACCAATGTAACTGAGCTAAGCTAATCATTTCAAATCATCTGTGGGAGAAAAACAATCATTCCCATAGCATTATTAGCTGGCGAAGAATTAAACTTGCCAAGTTCTGAGAGATTTGAGGCTTTATTATTAAGAGTGTCTGATCTGCGCTAAACAACAGCAAGATAAATAACCATTTTGTGCCGGATGTGAGCTTTTTACACATTTATCTCCCTGGAAGAAGGAATTACATTGTTATTTGTTAGATGCACATTCTATCCTGTTTGGGAAAGAGATGTGATGTAAATTAAATATAATAAGACCTTTCAAACTTTTATTACCCAGATTACTTTTTAGTTTCATGCCATCATTCACTGTCAGCGTTTAGCAGCAAAGGCCTACAGATTTATGACAGTGCACAGTACTGCGCTCACTAATTACAACAATTTTCTCTCTGGAACATTACATGCTCCGATATGATTAACAAAATTAAGAATACATTTATTTATGTTATAAATCTTAGTAGCAGACTAAAATAGGATAGAAGAACATTAGTAATGCCTTCCTAGAAATGTTAGAGGAGTCAAGTGGCTTCTGCCAGGCCAACTGTGTTATGCCATGTCTGAATTTAATGTGCCATCTGTCAGATTCAGTTTTTCATCCTCTATGAAGAACCAGCTTGGGAGCTCTACAATCAAAATGGACAAAGCGAATATAAAAATAGGAAAACGTAGCAGCCCGGTAAGTGAATCTACATATTGCAGAAGGTTTTGCTGACAACCCAGTTAAAATACTTGCAACAACAGTCTGAAGGTAGTTGGAAACATTTGCAAGTATACCAGCTATTGTAAAGTGCCTTTTAAACAGGAATTTACGTGGAGAAAAGCACATGCAAATATTTTTTTTCACCTGCCCTAGTTCCCTGCAATTTAAAAAAAAATCCTATGTGACTGCACCAAAACAACTCATTTACAATCACTTTCTCTTCAGTGCTATCTAGAAAGAAACATAATTGAATGATAACTTATCTGAAGAACAGATTTTATACTAGAGCATTAGGCAATCAGGACTGGCATAGCAGCGAATGCCTGTACTGATTGGTTAATGTTAAGTATGTTTATACTGTAAGTATGATCTATATCTACTGTGGCGGGCTAGCAACACTTATACGCAAGGCTCTTGCACATAGTTTTTCCTGTGTAGGAATGCATGTGTTATTCTGTTCAATAATAACAGTATTTACTGCACTGCACAGAACAACCTAATGCAGGTACATATATTACTATATCATTATTATAAGGAATTGGGTTGTACTATTTCTATGTATGAATTCCATTACGTCCATTATATTATAAGTGAGCTAATACACAGTAAATAGATAATAGAATGGTTTCATATTATAGTAAATGACATTGATTTTAAGCTACTTTATTTGTAACATAATTACCATTCCAAGGCCAGAGCAGTCTAGCAAAGAGTTTTCTACTAGTAATGGAGCATGAACCAGGCTCTCTGCTATGGCACTTCATTATATTGAAAAGACATGATACAGAAGTTCCTTACATAATCATAAACTGAGCAGGGTCTTTCACAAGGTGGGCAATGGAGTTCTGCTGCAAACACTTTTCTGTCTATCAAGTAAGAGCATGGTCACAAAGGCAGCTGAAACTGGCCAAATGGAATTCAGCAGTAGATGGGGTACAATGAACAAAATACACAGAATGCACACAATACAGTTATTGCTTTATTCTGATAATTACATTTATATGGCTACATTTGCACAAGTTCAAGCTGAAACTGTCTATCCGAAACTGCCAGGGCCTATCCTATTTAAAGTCAGTTTTTTCTGTGTATGTCTCTGCCCTATAATAATACCTCCTAATCAAAATTCCTCCCTGACCTTACATGGTGAGAGTTTTGCATGAAACCATTTATTTTAATTTCCTTCTCGACATGTTGATGGCTCAGTTCACGTAGTAAAGTAAGATATTCAAATGCCTATGAATATGAATATTTACTGTATAAACCTTTAGCTAAAACGTGTTCCAATCAATGACATTTTTAAGGGAAAACTTGAAATAATATCACTGGAAGCATAGGAGCTGCCTTTCCTCTGATCAACATTGACAGAAACCGAATCTGTAAAATATTGGATGTAGGTTTAACTTGACAGACTCATGTTTTTCAGTCACAATAGTAACCAAATAACTAAGATGAAATGTGCATTAACAATCCCACGGTATCTGTAGCAACATTTGAAGTCTGTGCTACAGAATGTGATATGATCCCGTTTGCTGTGGCACAAGCATGCAGGTAATTTAACCATTCTTAGTACAGATGCCCAGAGGGCACAAGCTTCCCCTAAAGCTTTATGATGAAAGGTAGAACTGATACAGCAAAATTGTGCTGTACTTTACACAGAGCAATCATGTAATGTTCATTAAATGTATGAGGCTGAGCTATTCTTAATGAGTTTGTCACATCTTGAGGGGTTATAAGGGTCATTTATGAATATGGTAAAATGGACACAAATGTATATTATTATGTGGAATGTATTAGACTCCATTCATAAAGTTACTTGGGTCCAAACCTGTAACTTGTACTTCTGTAGAGTTGTGTTCAGTGCCATTGCATCAATGCAGTCTAATGTGATGGAACTCTGAGACTACCATCACCCTGAACATGAATTTAATGCCAGAGGTGTTATAGCTGGTTGTGTTACTAGCCAAAGACTTGAGCCAAAAGAATCATATACATGCCATTTTAAAGTCAGGAATCAGAAGTTACAGATGCAGTCACTTTGGATGGTGTGTTAAATGCGTCGTGACTTAACTCATCTCTCTCATTTATCCCACTTAGCACAGAATATTGTATCACAGCATCCCATCCAATTAAAGAGTTCACCATTGAAAACAATGGTGCTTTGGTATGCTAATGAAAAGGTTAAATGCATTAAATGAGTTAAGATAACTTTGGATAACACAGTTTCTTCAATTAGCCCTGAGTCACGACGCATTTAACTTACAAATCCAAGTGACTGCATCTGTATGTAGTCCCCACTGTGACCATTGTCTTGGGTGCAGATCTGCATGTGGACACAATGGTTCAGGATTTCTGGAGGAAAAAAAAAAAAACCACTGCATTTTAGGTAAAAAAAACCTGGCAACTGAAAGTTGTACTTTGCACACATAAATGATCCTTTATATCTCCCTGCATATTCTACTTTATAAACAGAGGATACCGCATAAGAATAGCTTGAGTAGAGAGAAATCAAAGCTTTATCCTTAAAGCAAAGCATTTTCTTTTTTGGCTGCTGTGGTCAGTGACCTCCATTTGAAAGTTGGGAAAAGATAGTGCAATTCAGTTTGCTGACTTAATTTGCTAGAGGGCTCTCGTGTCCATCTTGTGTTTGAGATGGGAGACTGGCATAATAGCAGGAATATCACTGATGAAATCTCTTCTGTCTGCAGTGGCATAACTATAGAGAAAGCAAAAACTTGTCAAAGGGCCTGGTAGTGCTTTATTCCCACTGCGGTTTTTCTGTAAGCTTATGTTTTGGCTGCCTACACTGGAGAGCATAGGACAATGAGGAGAGTTGAAAGTTTAGAAAAACACAACTGAAATTGGGCTAAACCTCCACCAAGTCATAAACTTCACGATGTTAATTAATCAAAAAGGACATTGATATGTAAAAAGCAATTTTTATTCACCACCATGCATGTTGGTGAATAAAAATTGCTTTTTACATATATGTCATTTTTGATTAATTAACATCGTGAAGTTTATGACTTGGTGGAGGTTTAGCCCAATTTCAGTTGTGTGTTTTTCTAGTTAATTAATGTTTGGACACTCCACCAAGCCAACACCATAAGTGACTGGCTATCTGCTGGGCTTACCATTGAAGTCGAAAGAGTTGAAAGTTTGTCTCTTTTCGAAAAGTTAGATTATATACCCTGTATGCTTAAAGGGATGCTATACTTTATTCCTAAGTAGTGCTCACATCCAAACATAAAGTTGGCGACATTACTTTGCACAATGAATCATTTTTTTGTATATTTATTTTGTTAGAGCTAGGGACTTGCAAAAGGTTTTTAGGAAGTTAAAGTTCAAGGTGAACTTTAGATTCTTATACACTTCCTATTTTTACTCTAGTATGGCTGAGCCATACTCAATACCAGCGTCAACAATTTAAATAAATGTCTTATTGATTTCAATTTTAGCGTTCAACGCTTACCTTTTGATTGAGCTTGCATCCACCAGTTTAATCAATACCCATTATACTTTAGGAAACGACTGAATATACATTCAAAGCAAGATGAGAAATGTTCTAAATTAATATACAGTAGTAATCAGTAGCAGAATGAGAGTTTGCATGTGGAACTTGGTTAAAGGTCCCTGCTCAAGTGCGGGTATTAGAATTGCTATATCATCACAATATGGCAGAGCAGATAACATTTTGAAATGAGAAGCATACAGTATTGCTGATGCAAAGGTCATGTTTATTGCTGAAAGAAGAGGGCAGAAATTATGTGCAGGCAGCAAAAGAATGAAACCGTATTGAACGAAATGCTTCGTATTTTTAATATATAAATAATGTAAAAGTAACCATTAATTACGTTGAAAAGTAAAGTTGTATGCATTTTCTGCTAAGAAAAATATTTAGCTTTGCTTTTTACGCCTAGCCCATGACTAGTGCATGTATGCCCTCTAAAGCCTATTTAATTAAAGGACCAGTAGCATCAATTTAAAAAAAAAAATGCGTTCATACACAACGAAAAGAAACTCTGCTTCCTTCCTCTTCAGAAAAGGAGACCATCTATGGAGCGGTGCTTGATTTCTCCTCCCTGGCTCTCTCCTGCTGGATCCATTACTTCCAGCTATCTAGTGCAGCAGCACTTCCAGCATGAACTCTCTGCAGAAGGAACCAGCCCAATATAACACAATAGGATGTGCTCCAAGTTTAAATCAGCAGAATTGGGCACAGCTGAAATGCATGCAATAAATAAATAAGTGGTCTGGTTTGCTTGTCCTTATACTGTAGGCATGCAACTCCAGGCCAGGAAAAAGGCTGCTATCAGCTGGAGCTGGGAAAAGAACAGTGCGACATTTGCACAATGGGACCAGTAAAAGAGAATGGGGGTTGAGGGAGCAGCATGCTCTTCAGCGGAGTTTCTGTAAATTATTTCTTAATAAAGACTTTGTGATTTCAAAGTATAATTTGTCTTTTTTTTTGTGTACCAACGAATTTTTTTTTTAAATTTGCCATTACTGGTCCTTTAAAGGGTACCTATATCATCCTCTTCTAGGTGACTTTAGAGTCGAGCAATGGTCCTGTGGCATAAAAGGATTGAAAGAAATGTAATTAGGAAGGCTTATGAAAGCAATCAGAACTTCCAATAGTAAATTCACAATTCAAAAACGGTAAAGAAAAACAACAAAAAAAAACAAAATCCAGAGCAGACACTAACAGGCTAACAAAATTAGAAAGATTGCTGAAAACAGATTGGATGTATTGCAAATGGATTCTCTTTTGGACAAGGAGACGCTGAATGGCACATGGTTTGTGTTAAGAGGAGGAAGAACTGTATCCAATGATGTTTCACCCAGTTTGTATTAACCTAAAAAACATATACAGATCCCTAAAAGAATGAGCAGATCCCATCTCATACAGATCGATGTGGAGAAACTTGAGCAGGATAATGTAAGTAAATAAAATAATTTCAGCAATAGGGAAACATATTATGAATGAACATCATGGAGATTTCAACTACATTACATTTCAAGTATTAAATTAGGATTAAGGGGAGGAGACATACTGTACATAAGATTATTGACCAAAGGGAGGTGTATTGGATATTGGACACACGGTATCCTTTAGGATTGAATAGTGATTGGGAAGTATCCTGCTTTTTCTAATAAATACAACACAAAGTAAAGTTTTATTATATATCTTGCTTTCAAATGCCTTTAGAAATAAATTACAATATTGTTTGAATCGATATGACCTGTTTATATGCAAAAGGTTGTTTTTAAACTTAAAGGAAAACTTTACCCCCCGAACAATCTAGGTCTTTATAAACAGATATTGCATAAAACAACTGCTGCATGTAAATAAACCATTTTCATAATAATACACTTTTTTAGTAGCATGTGCCATTGGGTAATCAAAAATAGAAAATAACCATTTTAAAAAATGACAGCCTCCTGGGATCCAACGGTGCACACAAACATACCAAACAAACTATAAAGTTAGGTCACATGACCCAATTAACAGACAGAGTTCTGTCTTTTGCTTCAACACTTCTTCACTTTACAGTTAGAGTTGAAATATTTCTGGTCAGGTGATCTTTGAGGCAGCACACAGACCATCATGAAATGGTGGTTCAAGGCATGAGATGTAAAGGGCAAAATTTACTTAAATATATATACCAGGTAGGTAAGATTCTTTAATATGTCACTTGATTTGATACAAACTATCTGTTGCTCAAAAATTCATTTTGTGGTATATTTTTTCTTTAATCGAGGTTTTAATGGACATGACATATAAGGCTAGAATAACTGGTGACATCACCTTTAATGAAGTGCCAGAATGAGGCATGAAACACATCAGGTGACTATACTGTCATAGAACAGGAAGTATGATTCTTGTGGAGCCCTGTTCACGGTTTTTAAATGCAACCTTAAAATCAACAAGCTTTGTTCCAGGTTACATTTAAAAACAATGAACAGGGCACCACAAGAATTATACTTCGTGTTCTATGAACAGGATACAGTCCTTAATTTCTTTTGCTGTATTGACTACATTGTTGACTGGATCGGAGACCAGCGTGTGAAGGAGTGAGTAACAGTGGGAGGTACACCTAAGTGAGGAACATGGGATACAGATGCGAGTTTGTGAATTTAGAGGTCACTTTGGAGTCAACGATTGTGTGGTGCAATCTCCTAACCTACCACTAACCATTCAGATCAAATTAAGTAGTAAAAGAACAGATTAGATGATGTTCTGCCCGACAGCAATCGTACGAAAGTTATCTCCAGCAAAAGCTGGTGACAGTATCCCACCAATATCAAATTGGCAATACATTCAGAGATGTTATCGGTAGCCGTCTGATCTGATCAGACGGATCACCATGGTGCAGAAATCTTATGAAATTAAATCTTTGCATCTTCTAAAACAGCTGAAGTAGTGTTGAATGAGCCTGCCTTTTAGATCTAAAGACAGGAAGAATTCAATAAAGCATGTATATTGCAAAGTTGTTTGGTTTTAGGGATTCTATCAGAATTCCTTATTTTAATAAGAGTACTTTACATTCCCTTTAACATCAAGGGGTTTTTTCCCTTCACAATTCTTTCAATTTAATTTAATTTAAACTCTAACCCAAGTAAAGGGGAACACAGACTCATTCAGTTTCAAGATATATCTCATTAAAAGTTATAAACATATTTAGGGTAATGTTGCAGGTACAGCTATGTTTGGAATTAAAACATTACAGTGGTTTTTGGACATTTCAAGTTCAAGCCTACTTTGAGGGATGACAATTGATCAAGTGGCAAATGGGTACATAGAAGAGCAAATATGTAATCATCCCTAATCCCCCCCACCCCCAGTTATACTTTAGTTTGGGCTCCCTTAGGTCAATTGCAGACATTTTTTGCACTTTACACACAGCCTTCTTCCATTCCAATTGCGGCTGTGCTGGGAGTTGCTTCTGCGACCTGTAACATTTTCAGGTCTCATCTTTAGAACAATATTAGCATGGGATTCTTTGGGCACAAATCTGCTGCATCCAGGGCTGCATTTCCTAAACTGCCTGGGTCCTAGAGTCCACCTGTGCTCACGCACCCCCCCCCCTTGTGATGGCACCAGGTCCTAGTGCCTGCCAAAGAACTTGCACATAAACTCCCACTGCAAGCACACACTGCTCCCAATTCTACTCTAGATGCAGCTGGGTGGCATGCCGCCCCTCAAATTCAGGCCTGGCTGCATCTATTGACACAACCTGCTGTTGGTATTACTGCCACATTCAGAATGATAGTAGTAGGGGTGCTCCAGAGATTGCTGCCCCATAACCCTTCCTCTAAACGTACCTCTTTCTTCTGATAGTGGTTCGAATGGGGGCCCACATCACTTGTGCAGAGAGTGCAATTCTGCTCCCATAAATGTGGAATTTTTGTCTGCCACAGACTGTAAACTTAGGCAATATTCTCCCCTTGTCTTACAGCAGTAGTAGCCCAGCATGTCAGCTCCAGGGATCCTCAACCTCTTGTGAGCAGGATCAGATGGACAGAAAGGTCTTTAACTAAGCAAAGTCCATTTATTGTTCATATATAAAGACTCTGTGAGCAAAGCAAAAAAACAAAATAAAACTGAAAAAAAAAATCATTGCCACACTTGGGCTCTAACTAATACACAGGGTAGTTTCCCTCCCTACTGCCAGTCCCCTACTGTGATTCCCTTTAAAACACAAAAGTACAACTCCCCAGAGTCAAAGTACCTTTACATTGTTCTTTCCCTTTGGTCTCAGATCCCAGGTCTCAGCCCTCTCAGTGTGTAGCTCAATCTTACTTTGAGAGACTCCCCTCTCTAGCAGCTAGCAGATCTAGCCTGTTAATTATTCCCCAGGTGAGACTTTCTAGGGGAATTAACCCACTAAGGACAGCTGTACATATGGGAGTAAGACATGAACCTAGGGGAAATATATCTCCCTTCACACTGTGCTCCAGCTACTGGTTTACACTCAGTTTGCACACAGCACACTTGTCCACTGAAGAAGCAGAACTGATGCAATGGGTGCTTGGTGCAAATATAGAGAGTGTTTTGGCACAAAGTGTTTTCTTGCCTTCTACTACAAATGAAATATGATAACTATGTATGGTATCTATCTGGCATAAAGAATGATTTCTGGTGAGACTTTGCGGCAGCTTTACTAAACGGCGAAAACTTGCGAGCGTCCCCTTCACACCCATCGCAACACTTTGCCAGGCGAAAATTTGTTCAGACAACTCTACTTTACTAAAATGCGCAGTTTTGTCCTGGGTGGCGAAAGATGGTTAATTGTTGTCAGTAACTGAAGATTGAGGAAGATCGATGCACTCCATTGACGAAATAGGTAACGTTCAGTAAAATCCACATCTTAGTGAATTTTCTGAGTAATGTCCATTCACAAGAGCAAAAAGTCACTTGGCGATAGAGTTTGAATCACCGCTAGTGTCTATATCTTTCACTAGCGAATTTGCGCCGTTAGTAAATTGGAAATGTCCCTGCGGGCAGTAACGCTAGTGAATTGATCCTAGAGTTTGCCACTTCAGCCCCCATAGTGTGCAGTATATTAACATGCATTAATTTACTATCACATACACTGTGCCAGCTTTTCAATATCTGCTCTCTGCATCAGGACTGCTTTCTGGAGTGGAGAATTAATATCTTCATTATTCTCGCTTACCAACACCAGTTAGAAAATGCTGGCCCAGAAGTAGGTTTCACTCACATTTATATAAAACGGAAACAAGCTGTTTGCAGATTTCATTGCGCTGCACTTTAACATGTGCTATGCTCCAAACAGATGGCATGGAACACCGAGATATTAATTTCTAGTGTTTATATTATAGTTCCAATTACAGTTTGGAATAACAAAATTAATATAGTTTATATTATTTAAATATTTTTTAGCAAATTGAACATTTGCATGCTCTAGGGCCAGCACATTAATATGGCAGCAGTGCAGTTGCTAAAAGAGTAGCCTTCCCTGCTTATCATTTTAACAAATCATTAATCTGCATGCTATAAACTGCCTATAAATATAGTTTTAAGTGTTGAAATCTGTATTTAAGGGGGGATAAACCTTCATTAAAGGGAAAATAAACCTTCCTTAAAGAGAAAATATACACCCTTTTGGACTTTTTGTCGTAAAGGTACTTAAATATTATCTGAACTGCCAAACAAATGTTTGTTTTTGCAGACATACCTGATTCCACAGATTTACATTGAAAATTGGGATGCAGTTTTCTTTTAGGCAGACTACAGGTGGTGCAGGGGTTACCCCAGTCAGGGACCGTGGCCAGAGACAAAGAAAGTGATTTGCTGGTTCTGAATTGGGTGGGGCTTGCTAGGGATGGGCATGGAATTTTACCGACTTGAAAGAAATGTTATTGTGAATTTTCTCACTTTTTTTTTAAATCTGCAATTCATAATAAATCAGCCATGATATAATATGTTTAAGTATCTGGTAGTTGTCGTCAAGCAATGTTTGAGTAACTCATAACTGAACTATAAAAACATATATTTCCTTAAAATATCTTAAAATTAAATGTTCTTCTTTCTTTCTAAATAGTGACTTAGGGCTGCCTAACAATATTATATTTCTGAATGACTTATATCCTCTGCCTCTTACATGTTTAAAACCAGGCAAGTAATCAGTGCATGAGCAAAAGAACATTTCAAAGTTGGTAATGTTCAGAGAAGAAAGAATAATTCCCTGTAGAATTTGCTAGCTTCAAACATTAAAAATCCAGTGCCCCAGTTTTTCTTTGTGACCCAAAGGAAGAGAAAGTGTTGTTTGATGTAAGACCTCTCTCCTCTATTCTCAGCTGAACAAAAATCATTTAACATCCTATACAATTATAACAGTTACAGTGGCTGATAGATGGCCACAGTTGTGACTCTTTAAAAAAAAGGGACAGTGTTTTAAAACTCTTAAAGGGTAGATAATTATGGCTTAAAATTGCATCTGTGGCAGACTGATTCTCATAGGGCCCACCAGACAACCTGACACCCTAGGTTCACTTTCACAGCCATCAAATATAGACAGTGTGAAATATCATTTGTTTTTGTAGTGCTTCACTGTAGAGATAAAGATTGGCAGATGGAAATTGACCTAGGCTGAGGCCCACTAGAGGTTTGGCCCTCTGGGAGATCCTCTGGTACTTTGGTAGCCCAGTTTAGCCACACCAGCCCACCACAGGCTCTGATGACAATTTAGTGTCTAGCTGGATAACGAGGCTAATATACAAAATATCAGAAATATTGGTCAATGCCTTGTGGAATGGTCCCTTTAAATTATGTTAGGTACAGTAATGCATTGATATGTAATCATAGCCTACAAACCTTTGTTTATCACCAGTAACATATTAACCTCCTTGAATAAAATGTCAGTTGAGTCAGATGGGACAGGGTCTCAGCAAAACCATTTCCCTTGAAACAATGTACATCATTTTCTGAGGACTCTTATTATATCATTTTAGCAAACTTCAGTAAAGTGGACCAAAAAAAACCAACCTTTTTTTCCCCATGAATATTACCAATATTGCTCCACAGCAGAAAAGACATGGACAGAATTCAAGGCCAACAAAGCTTTCATAAAAAACTTCATAAAAAAAATACTCCCTATTCTAGCAAAAAGGTAACTTGAATTTATACTTTAGTTACTATATTCACTTAGGGTCTAGATAATGGGAATTTGAAAGAAATTTAAAATTTTCTCTATTTTCTGGATACAATGTCTTTTTTGTACTGAATTAAAACTTGTCCTTTAATGAAACACTCAAGTCCGTGCCGGATTTTTTAAATACTGTTTGTAGTTTGACTCTATAACCACAGCAGGCCAGCCAGCAGAACAGACAAGTGTCCAATGTAAAAAATATCCACAGAAAATATATTTTATTACAACTTCTTTTGGCAGCATTTTTTTAATCTTACTGTAGATATAAACAGTTATTGTAGTTATTAGTCATTATATGAATCAAGAGTCAAGGGGATTTTGACCACGGGGGTGGGGTGGGGTGGGTTGGGGTGAGATGCCACAACCAGAGTTGAAACTAGACCTGCATCTCCTGCATGGGTTCCAAGATTCCCCATTCCCAACAGGATGAAGGGGGCTTGTGGTTGTGTGGGGAAAGGGTTCCCAAGTTGCACCCCTTACAATCATATGATTAGAGTTTCTTCAGTTTTCGCAGTGGAATGCTCGTTACCAATCCATCCACCTTACTTCTTGTTACTCCTTTCCATTTCTCATTTCAGCTCTTTTTTCCCCTCTTCAGAACTGACTTTTTCATAGTACAGGTATTGGATCCATTATCTGGAAACCCGTTATACAGAAAGCTCCAAATTACACACAGGCTGTCTCCCATAAACTCCATTATAATATAGTAATCTGAATTCCTTTTTCTGTGTAATAATAAAACAGTAGCTTGTACTTCATCCCAATTAAGATATAATTAATCCTTTCTGGAAGCAAAACCAGCCTATTGGTTTTATTTAATGTTTACAGGATTTTCTGGTAGACTGAAGGTATGAAGGTCCAAACTGCGGAAAGATCCCTTATCTGGAAAACCCCAGGTCACGAGAATTCTGGATAACAGGTCCCATACCTATATATTAGAAATAAATTTGAAATAAATCTGGTCACTTGTTCTTCAAGGTGGTCAGAGGTTTCATTTGATGAAAGATCCAGCAGTCTTGAGTATATTATTAAATGTTAAATGACAGATAACACCAAAATATTTATGCTGAAAGTGTTCTATGTGTATTTATTATGTATTTAAATATAATTTACATTTACCCTGCTCTAGTTTGTACATACTGGAGGTGTAAAATGCCATCCATGGCTCTCTTCGAGACATGATACATGGAGCCAAATTTGTTTCATTAGCTTTTTAATCCTGGTCAGTTTTTCAATTTCACCTCACTGCTCCTAGTGACAGGTAAATCTAACCTGTTTTGCTTCTCTACAAATTCACACAACAGCAAAAAATTCTCCAAACACATTGAAGCTAATGGTGTTTGTTTGCGTATCAATTTTTAAAAAAGTGCAACTTTTTAAAAACCATGCAACATGCCCATGCTTATCTCTCAACTTAGAATTGTGTTCTGGGCCATTCACACTGGCAAGTGTGTTTGTTTTGTGTTGCTTCTTTCTACATATTATAACATGGTCCTATAATGGTGTCTTCTGGAACACTCCATGAAAGAGCATAACGTTTTTGGTTCCATACACAGAACAATAAATCACTGACTCTGCAGTTTGGAATAGCCTGCATATGGACACTTTTACCCAACACTGACTTTCAAATGCTCTTCGCTCTGGAATTCTAACATTTTTTTCTTTTTGGCCTTTCAGTAAGAACAATAAAACCAAATATGTAAGCTTTAAGGCACCCAAAGTCCCTTCAGTAGTAAAAATGGTCTCATAAATGTATATACCGGTATTTGACGAAGGCAGGTGTAGTGGAGAAATAAAGAGTAAATGACATGTCATCACATATAAAACTCTCAGCCTGAATATTTTTGGACTACACAGGAACATAAAATGTATTATTATTATGTTTCTCATCCTCTAAAATGTTTATCTTGCAATAATTCACACTTAACAAAGAAAATGCTTTTGTCATCAGGAACACAATGTTGACTCAACAGCAGTGAAGTGCAAAGTGACATCCAAGGACCAGTAAACTCTAACAGTTTGCCTTTTTGGCTTGAAAAACCTATTCGTCTTATATCAGGATCTTAGATAAAATGAAATTGAGGGAAGTGTCACCTATTATAACTCTCCATGTGAATACAGAATATGAGGAGTCACCCCAAAGCCCTGAATTTAGGGGTCCTCTAGACAAAAACAGTGAAAAGAAACTTTAAGGGGGTTATGTACTAAAAGGTACTAAATTTGCCCACGAGCAGAAACCCATAGCAACTAATCAGCAGGAAGAATTTACTGCTCACCTGTTTAAAAGCAAACATATTATTGGTTAAGATGGGTTACTACTCCTTGCCAAACTTAGACTTTTTATTACACATAGGTGTATTTCTGGGCAATGTTTTCAATCTTGAAGGTAAAAAACATATTCCAATTATTATATGCATCATCTACCATTGACTTCTACATGATTTAGACTGGTTTTAGCTGGAGTATTTCAGCAGTTTAAGAGCATAATAATGCAAGGTTATGAACTGTGGCAAAAATAACATAAATTCAAGTTATACACTAAATGGCAGTGTGTTGGGAGTTTCTTTAAATGGGAAGGATCTTGGGGTTTTTATAGATAACAAGTTGTCTAATTCTGGGCAGTTTCATTCTGTAGCTACTAAAGCAAATAACGTTCTGTCCTGCATAAAAAAGGCATAAACTCAAGGTATGAAAACATAATTATACCTCTTTATAGATCCCTAGTAAGGCCTCATCTGGAGTATGCAGTACAGTTTTGGACTCCAGTCCTTAGGAGGGATGTAAATGAGCTGGAGAGAGTGCAGAGACGTGCAACTAAACTGGTTAGGGGGATGGAAGACTTAAATTATGAGGGGGGACTGTCCAGGTTGGGGTTGTTTTCTCTGGAAAAAAGGTGCTTGCGAGGGGACATGATTACACTTTACATGTACATTAGAGGACATTATAAACAAATATCAGGGGACCTTTTTACCCATAAAGAGGATCACCGCACCAGAGGCCACCCCTTCAGACTAGAAGAAAAGGACTTTCATTTGAAGCAGCGTAGGTGGTTCTTCACAGTCAGGACGGTGAGGTTGTGGAATGCACTGCCGGGTGATGTTGTGATGGCTCATTCTGTTGATGCTTTTAAGAGGGGCTTGGTTGATTTTTTGGACAGACAAAATATCAAAGGCTATTTTGATACTAAAATCTATAGTTAGTATATGGGTATATATAATTTATGTGAAGGTATGGAGGGTTTTCATTTGGATGCTGGGTTTTCATTTGGAGGGGTTAAACTTGATGGACTTTGTCTTTTTTCAACCCAATTTAACTATGTAACTATAATAAAGGTAAAGTTTATTTTCCTCTAAATATTCTGATTTTTTTGCTCTTTAAAACTTGACCAGAAAAATTAAAAGCTCCCTTATTTCTCTGCACTGCTGGCTCTGATTCCCAAAACAATGTAGCAGAAGTCAGCTGTTTAACAGACCTGGAAGAAAAGTGACTTCCAGTCAGACCCAGAAGGCAGAAAGGGATGCAAAAACATTTCTAAACAACTGTAAGATGGAAGCTGTAGTCATAGTAGCTGTGCTTCTTTTGTTGATTACTACTGCTTGCATCATGTTGTAATATTTTGTGTTGCCCTACTGACGACAATTACCCTGTTTGTCCTAAGTAGTCACCCATTTTCCTAAGCCCTAAAGATACCTTAAAAATCAGCTGATCTTCATCTGCCTCTTATTTGCTGGCTGTAACGCTATAACTCTCAATGTAATTAATGGTCCACTACAAGCTGCATGCATTACATTAAATCATTTAGCATCATCTAAAGAAATGTTACTTTACTTTTATGACCTACTTACACATGGTTCATTAATAAATAAATTGTGATGAACTGGACCCAGTTCTGAACTCCGTGGTACATTATTTACATTTATTTAGTCCAAGTGAAAGTCCAGTGAGCTTTATGCTATCTGTCCTTCTACCAGTCCTCTATCCACTTATAAATATTCTCTAATTGGCTAGATCTCTTTTTTTATGCAATCATTTCCCATAGGTCAAAGAATCCAGTGCATTAGCCAAGTCTAAATATATAATACTACTTTAACTGCATTTCCCTGCTCCATGATTTTTCACAGAAGTAAATGAAATACCATGAGCTGTTCTTTATAAAATCCTGCTGACTGTTAGTATTTTCTTCTGCTTCCAGATCTCCTCTCTTAGGAATTGTCCATAGCATTCAGCTGTTAGAAAGTTTAGAAATAATGGTAGACATTAGCTGGCTTATAATTGTGACTCCTTTTTTTCCTATAATCATAGTTGCAGGTTATCGGCATGCATCCTTAAACGGGATGTAAATTAGTCCTAAAAATGTTTTATATGCCCTTTAACTACCTAACGTAGGATCCCAACGTACATAGGGAATGCAAGAGGAACATGTGCGATCTAGGGACTGCTGCCTCCATATGCAGTGGCTCATTTATTAGTTGGATTTTAGTGGTTTTAGAGGATTTTGAAATAGCAACTAAACTCACAAACTCTACAACCATGATTGCTAATGAATTAATGTAAAGATCCAAATATAAAAAATATGTGTGAAAAAAAGAGCTGAATGATGAAAAAAAAAAATCTTAAACATCAAAAAACCTCTAAAAATTCTAGTTTTACGAACTATTCCTAGTGGAAAAAAATCAAAAAACCTCTAAAAGCCTGAATTGATTAAAAGTAAATTTTGAAGCGAGCCACAATCTTTATATGTGCGATTATTTGGTGCAAATGCATTAAAGTCAATGGGCATCCAGATTATTGTGACACTGGACAATTTTGACTCGAGCAACAATTCTACAGTGCGCCAAATTTGTTTTGATTTTTTGCTGACAAATTGTCGCCGCAGTTTTGCAAGTTAATTTGCTTGCAGTGAAATTCGGAAATCCGCTGCAAATTCGTGACTGGCAAAATTATTTGCCCATCAGTCATTGTGGTCTGGAGCTTTCTGTTAGGGAAGGTTAGTAGTATAGAGATGTAAAAGATACAATGACACAGTTCTGAACATAGTTTCCACTGCAGTCATGCAAAATAGGTTGTATTGATGTTATTCACTAAACATCTCTTGCACTTGCGTATATTTGCACCAAGCACCACTCTATAGAGGCAGGGGAACTGTGGTGCTACCTACACCCTGAAGGTGGGTTACCACTTTAGGCTGTGTTGATAGGCTCGGCAGATTTGAGCCTAAGGGCCCTTACACATGGACGTTTTCGACCTGTGCTCCCCTGGGTTCCGTTTGGCTGCGTTCACGTTATTTATGAATGCAGCCAAACGGAACTCAGGGGAGCGCAAGTCAAAAATGCCCGTGTGTAAGGGCCCTTAAGAAAAAGCACAAATGTGTAATTGTACATGTTTTAATGTATTGAATGCAACTGTGCTGAGCAAAAATGTATGCACTCATCACTATGGGTTAAAAATATAGTGAATTGCACATGGAATTGAACTTTATACACTGCACTTGCAGTGAGCCCTTTGAGAGTTCACAAGAATGCAAAATTCAGTGAGAAAATCAAGGCACCATGCTTTTTGGTTAGAATTCACCTGACATCCTTGGTTTTGCACCAGCCACTCTCATATGCAACGCTTTGCTCTCTTGAAAAGAAGAATAAATAGTTGTGCATGTTTCTTTATGCCCTATATACTGAAGGTGTTGCACATAAATGGCTTGTGTTCATCCCCTAAAAACCCTTCTTCATATGTCATTTAGGATCTGTAAAAAATAAGTGCCAAGGGATACAAAACCTTCTAGAACCCTTCTCAAGGCTGCCTTGTCCATGAGAGATCTGGGCTCTAAAGCTCCCCATAGACACAACGATCTTTCCCTGCCGAACGACCGATTTTAGGGAAGTCCGACCAATCTGTCAAATTATCGTGCGGTTAGTGGGATACCAACGATCGTTCATCTTACGGTTTTTTGTCCGACATCGGTCTGAAGATTGATCGGCCAGGTTAGAAAATCTTTATCGGTCCCTATGCAATCTACCTATGTTTGCAGGGTCAAGCAGGCTGCGATCCTTGAGTTTTGCAGGCAATATCGCCTGAAATAGTCTTTTTAGTTGATGGACACATCAGGCATTTAAACGATCGTTTTGAGACAATCATGGTCTCACGATAACTATTGGATCTTTCAAAAATCTTTACATCACGGTCTATGGCCAGCTTAAGCCATGTATCATGTTCTTTATCTTCACTTTGAATAGCATCCATTGAGCCATAATTCTCCTTTACTTTATTTTTATTTTATTAACATGTATTTCTATAGCACCAACATATTGGGTAGTGCTTTAAAGTAAATGTGTTTATACAACTAAATCACATGAATTACATACATATGGAGTTACATACAATCACAATCAATGCCGGTACAAAAGGGGAGGAAGGCCCTATGCAGAAAGAGCTTACAATCTAAAAGTAAAGGAGTTACACATAAGATGTGGGAATGGGCAAGATCAAATTAAATGGGTGAGAAATGTGGTACTGAATGTAGTATTGCATTTGGTAATTAATAGTGAGGGCAGGCTTCTCGAAAGAAGTGCGTTTTAAGAGATTTCTTATAAGCAGAAAAGTTGGGAGAAAGTGGGACAGACCGTGGGAGAGAATACCAGAGGAGGGGGTGCAGGTCGTGCAAAGTCTTGAATTCGAGCATGTGAGGAGGTAATGAAAGAAGTATTGAGTAGCAGGTCAGTAGAGATGTGTATAACAGGTTGGGTGAGTATATAGAGATGAGTTCAGAGATGTAGGGAGGGGCAGAGTTAGGAAGTGCTTTGAATGTCAGGGTCATTAATTTGAATTTAATTAGGTTAAAGCTCATCTACAGACCCCTGTGAAATACCTCCCTCCAGCAGTCAATGAGTGGTGTTACGTATTTAGTTTTTAAGATAGTCCAGCAATTCCCAGACACTTTATAACCTTGTCTTACTCAGCAGCAAAGTTATGTTCCTTCCTGTAACAAAAACACAATGGTAATACCATAATTAAGTGGTTTACTTATTTCTGAAATTATTGCTGCATTTTCTGCCTCATAGACAAGTAAAGCTCCATGTCTTTGCAATCTCTTCCTGTTATTTTATGGCTGAGATTTTACCAGAGCACAAGCACAAATAATTCATGTATTCTCTAGCTAAAAAACACAGAATTTCTCTTTACAACATTGGCAGCCATGATATTCCTTTACAATGGTGGTGGAACTATAGTGACAGCAAAACTTAGGGCTGCTGGGGACCCAGTAGAAAGGGTCTGCCATGTATCGTCAGGAGTAGACTGAGATAGATTCGATGTTTACGACCAACAGTAGATAGAGCAGCACTTGCCTAGGTGTATAGTCCTATTTAAAATGTATAGTAATTATGTTTAAGTAGATTTTAACAGCATATCCCTTCTCCCTTAGGAGAGAAAAAATCCCAGGGCTACTCTTTTTTGTTCATTCCACATGTTTGGGGAAAGTGCGGCTAAAGTGCAGCTAAATATGCAGCTAAATATGTTTTTACACAATTTATTCTAATGGCAAAATAATAAAGTATGAAAACTTTTTAAATCAGAGGTGCAGTTCTTCTTTTTTTGAGCCTTACAACTTCATTGAGACCAGCACTCCGTCACTACAGCATTGCTACAATTAAGGGGAATATGAAACTCTGAGGCAAGGTTGGAGCGGTCTAATTGCAGATTGACAGGATCCAAAGATATTTTCTAGGGCAGAAGAGGCATGTGCCTAAGGCGCAAAACTTGGGTTCTTGGGGTGCCTGGGGCGCTCAGTCATCCTGGCCTGACTCTGCTTTCACAAAACAAAATTACTTTTACACTGCTTTCCCAATATTCACGCACTAATCACCTTGTCCTATTAACTCCTGAGCCAGAATAGATAAAATAAATGTTCCCCATTAAGGTAATATTCAGCCAGTGGTATAAATAACCTGCTAATAACTGCAAATATGATTTCTACTAGTGATTCTTTTTGTAACTTGTATGAAGGCGGCGAGCATTCTTTTTTTAAGTTATATAGATAGATAAAAACTAGCCAGAATGCTTCAAAACATGCAGAGCTGGAATATAGATCTTAAAAAATAATCAATAGCCTATGAAATATACATGTTGTAGAAGCAACAATGAATCAACTAAAGCCAAGTGGAAAAAGAAACTGTACCAAAAAATGTATGAATACTAATGCAAGATTTTGAAATTACTTTATAATAAACCCAATGACAAGAATCACTTTCTATTTCAGACTCAATATCAGGCTTCTTGACAGCATTTGAACAAATCTGGTCCATAACTGATATGGTATTTCTGTGGTTAGTAGCTTTCTTCCCTATGTTCATTTGTATTAAAGCCAAGCTTGTTACCCACTAAAAGAGGACACAGGCAAGAAAAAAGTCATGCAATAAAAATTTGTTAGCCAGGGAACAGGTACAAGATCATTTTAATCAAATTGGCTGGTCTAGCTGTAAGGGTGGTGACACATGTTAAGGTTCTGGGAGATTAGTGGGCCAGCGACTAATCTCTTCTTCTTCTGGCAAGTAACCTCCCCAAACTGCCTTCCCATTGCCGGCGGTATGGCACTTGGCCTGCTTTGTTGTCTGAAGTCACACACAGTTTCCTTGTGAGGAAACTTCTGGCAACGTTGGAAAACAAAGCGTTCCGAGTGCCATCCCGTCAATGATTTACATTGTAGCCAGTGGGAAGCCTATTCGAGGAGATTAGTTGCCCGAAGAAGATGAGATTTGTCCCTTGGCCACTAATCTCCCTGAATCGTAGCATGTCACTGACCTAAACTTTAACAAGTACGATCAAAATTCACAGATCTAATTCTCATTCGGTTATATTGACTACAAACAGTCATACGATTTTGTAACCTTGGGTTTTTTTAGGGGTACATTATTCGTTATACATATTATAGCTGCATTGTGCCCACCAAAAAGATGAATAAGACAGAAGAGCATGATCAGGCTCAGCACTGTACTGCTTAGTGCTTTGACTTTTAAAGATTAAATAGTTTTAGTGGATGCAGAAATGTAGAATCACTCATATTTTCCTACCCACCGTCACTCCTTAGATATTCCCCATCTCAACTCTTAACTCTTATTTTATGTGTTCTTGCTTTTTTCTTTCTTTGCTTACAGGATTTTTAATATCTCTCTGTCAACATTCAAGTCCTTCCAAGAGAAGTCACCTTTACAATCAAGCTTTTCCATTGATTTGTAATATGACTAGTGATCTACTGTGCATGTACTTATCCTTATGATCTTGTCTATCTAATATAAGTAATTCAAAAAACAATTGGATTTGCTGAGACTTGCTCATCCGAGCAGTGTCTTCAGTTCAACTAACTGGCATGGGAAGTTCTCGGCATATAAACTCTTCCACTAATCCAATCACAACGGCAGATTGTAACTTTTCAGAGAGGTGACATATTAAATGTGTTGATTCTGTGTAAAGGTGATGATTCTGTGTAGTTACAGTGATAGGCTTACCTATGTATCATGCAACTCCTAGAAACAGGTTACTGTTACTTGTGAGAGATGCATTAATGGATGGGTGAATCCTTCTGAAACCACCGGGGTACAGACATGAGAACACATACATTGTATGTAGCAGACAGGTGATGTTGAAGATTCACCTTGACATGAATTGCCTCTTTCTCTCCTCTTTCAAACCAGTGGTCTTCTTTATCCAAGAATAAGGAAAGAAGACTACTTGTATAAAGAAGACCGCTAGTTTGAAAGAGGTGTGAAAGAGACGATTCATGTCAAGGTGGAGAACCCATCCTTGAACAGAGGAGGGGGCCTTTGACACCACCTGTCTGCTACATACAATGCTGTTCTCACATCTGTACTCCAGCGGTTCAGAACACAACACACATCCATAAATGCAACTCTCACAAGTAACACCTGTTTCTAGGAGTTGCATGACACATTGGTTGAATGAAAATCTTCATAGTTTTATGACCTTGTCCTATAAAATTTTCACTTCTAATCCTGCTATTCTGCCTCTAAATGTTTCAGAGCACATGAAAAGGAATGTTAGCACTAGCACCAGATGAGTATTATTCCACACATGTTTACACATATGCTATTACCTTTAAAATATTCTAGATGCTGAAGTAAATTAAATTCAAACCTTTACCTATTTAAATTTGAATGAGGAGGGCAAGCTAGAGAAAGAGAAGATGCTGTGCTACAGAAAAGCCTGTGAAGATGTTGCTCAAGATTACCAATAATATGGGGCAGCATTTGCCAGGTAGCAGCCAGTTCATGATGCAGAGTTCTAGGCTCTGGTACCTTTTGACCTTCACACATCTCTTTGTTAAAAAGGTGGCTCACCTTTTATACATTTATTTAGCATTTTATAGAATGGCTAAATCTATGAAACGTTTCAATAGGTCTTATTTGCTTTCTTTTTCTTACACTTTCAAATCATTAACCCCATCTAAAAACAAATGCTCTGTAAGACTACAGATTTATTGTTATTACTACTTTTTACAACACATCTTTCTATTCAGACGATCTCCTATATGGCGCGAAGTTGAAAGTATAATAGAGGTGCATGTTACAGCCACTACATTACAGTACACAAGCCCAGGAAATGAATAAGGCATGGGCATAACAAGAGATGCTGCAACTTGCTCAATATGTGCATGTCCTCTGACTGACATGGTCATTCACACCAAGAACTCCCTCCTAGTGTGAGTGTCCTACCACTGGTGGGGGGCAATATAAATACTAATGTTACCCCCAACTGGTTGGAGATAATATAAAGATTTGTAGAAAAATGGAATAAGCAGCTTCAAGGCAGTTCTTATAGTCTGCAAGTTTCTTTTATTTAAAGCAGTGTATAGCACACATGTGTGCTATACACTGCTTTAAATAAAATACATTTGCAGACTATAAGAACTGCCTTGAAGCTGCTTATTCCATTTTTCTACAAATCTTTGGATTACTTTGGGGTTGCACAGCCCTGGGAATAGTGTCAGCTACCTGAATCATCTACCAGTAACGTCGGAACCAAACCTTTGTTTTGCCTGGAGATAATATAACAATATTGTAAATGCTATCGATAGTTGTATCTGTTAATTTCTTTCTGCTTCCTTGGGTCTGACTCTTAAAACAAAGTAAAATGAGTCATTTCTACTCTAGACTCACCTCCTTTTTGAATTTGACTTCTTTCTTCTTGTGTTATGAAACTGCTAATTAATCTATACTTTTACGAAGTCTGTGCTTGTAGCATATCAGTTATAATATCTTGTATTATAACACGTACAGCAAGTCTCATCATTTTCATTGCATGAATTTTCTTATTATTGGTATCTCAAGCTGCTTGACAATCTCAACATTTTGAACTGAGTTCCATTAGAGGATTTATTATCATTATACAATCAACTACAAATCATGCATAAAGATTCCATGTCTTTCACTCCCCCAAAATATACAGTACATTCAACATGCACTCATACAATTTATGGCCATGTGCAGTTTGTAAGATAATAATGAAAAATTACTTTTTATCATGTAAAATCTGCATTTAACCCTATTTCAACAAAAACCTGTTTTTAAATTATTTATGTTTCAATGTACTTCAATACCAACTATTAACAATTTAAAAACACCAAATAAAACATATTTGTTCAAGATATTGATGAAATACGTTCACTTCCTATTGCTTATTTCTTAATATCTCACAAAACATCTGGGACTGCAGGGAATCTCTCTAGATCTGCCCCATAGAGTTTTCCCAACTTTCTGAAAATGTTTGATTACGTCCTTGAAAAGGTATAAAGACGTATGTTTTGTTTTTCTAGCATTTAAATTTTTCAGCTGTGTTTCAGTGTTGCTTACAGTTTGTTTGTTTTTTTTTTAAATTTTCCAGAATAATTTTGATGCATAAAAATCAACCAAATGATAATTAAACTTGTGAGTAAAGTAAACCCTATTATATTCTGTTTTTCTAAATATAGCACTGTGGAGCAGATTACAAAAGTTTGAACAGGGGAATCAGACAGATTCTAAGCAGGTTAATTTGTTCTTTGATTTAGCAGAAACAGTGGCAACACTAAGCCCAACTATTGCTTAAAGGGGAACTAACGTCTAAAATAGAATAATGCTAGAAATGCCGTATTTTGTAGACTTAACATAAACACGAACTTACTGCACCGCAAGCCTAATAAAAAAATGATTTTGTCACCATCTTGTGACTTTGTTCAACATCTTTGCAAGACCACTCAATGCTCAATGTAGTCTGGGCTGCTGCTAAGGGATTGTCATAAATTATCATAGGGCAACCTTTTTAAAATTAAAAATAACAAAGTGGTATAAAGGTGATACCTTTATTGGCTAACTAATATAATAATAAGCTTTCAGAACCTTTTAGTTTTAGTTATTTTGTCAAGATGTGTGGGCAGGTCTTACATTGTTTTTTTGCCACAGGGGTACGTTCCATTTTTGGTGGGGTGCAATAAGGCACTTCTTGTTATTAGTGACTTTAGGTTGGGAGGCTGTCTGAATGCTACAAGTGGCGGGTCTAGTAATATGCTTTTGAGCCTTTCGCCCTTATGAAGTGTACCTTGTACATCTCTAGCTATATTTTTGAGGGTCCTTAGTTGTGAATTGTATGTGACCACTAGGAGAATCCGATTTATTTCCGATTTTTGTTTATACTGTAGAATGTGACTTCTGGGAATCCTGGTGGCTGCATGAATGTATTAATCTACAACCATGGGGATTTGTATCCCTGTTGATGAGGTTTGCTTTGGGTGTTTTGAGGTGGTAGTTTCTTTCAGCAGTGTCTGAACATTTACAATTATAGCATAAGACCTGGCTGTAGATTATTGAGTGTGGTCAGGGTGAAAGCTGCCATATAGTAGATATGATGGTTTCTCCATTGGCTTTCAATATATGGTGGTTTGAATAGTATTTTCCCTGATATGAACCATTGTGTCCAGAAAGTGGATGTGAGTGGGGGAGTAGCTCATTTTCAAACTGACAGTTGGATGAAAGTCTTGAAACTTTTTGTGAAACTGAATAAGTTCTTGTTCAGCATCTGTCCTGCTTATGAATATGTAATCTATACAGTGGAGGTATGTCAAAGGCACAGTGTTGCAGGTGGAGAGGAAGTCCTCTTCTAGTTTTGCCATGAAGAAGTTGGCATATTGGGGTGCAAAGCTTGTACCCATTATGGTTCCCGTCCATTGCAGAAATACTTCCTGGCCAAAAAGGAAGCAGTTTTGTGTTAATGTAAACTAAATCAGTTGTACAACTGCTTGGGATAGTAGGTCATGCTTTTCCAGAAATGTTTTGCATCCGTGTGTGGAATGTTTGTATATAATGAGTCCATATCCATTGTGTTACGAAAACTCACCCTGGTGGTCTAGTGGTGCGGCGGGGATGCCCGCCAAGCCGCTCTTCTCCCCGGTCTCTCCCCTAGTGCGCGCGCCACACGCATTCATTGTATTTATAGGCGCACTGGCGTTTTCACGTCAGCGCGCAATGGCGCCAAAGTTTGAATATTTAAAGGGGCATTTTGCATAAACTCATTGCCCGTGATAGGATTTGTTCCTGGTGCCTTTCTTCTGTGCTGTAAAGCTTCTGATCTTGTTCTGCTGTGTTTGACCCTGCCTGGCTATTGACTACCCTGATCTCGTTAACCTGACCCGTGCCTGTTATTGATTACCGATTCTGCTGTTTCCTATCTGATTGATCACCCGGTTTGACCCTTTGCCTGCCTGACGACTCCTAGCTATCAGCCTGCCTCGACCCAGCCAGTTTGACCATGAACCTGCCTCATCTTGCTGTACCGTGACCTTCGGCCTTATAGACTTCTTATACAGTCGTGCCCCATTGCTGGCCAGAACTCCTGCCTTACACCTCTCGTTTAAGTCCAGGTGGCATCTGGGTAGCTGAGGGCTCCTCCTGAAGCCAAAGGTGGTCACACTACTGGTGAAGCACGAGCCGAGACCAGGGTACTTGGCGTTTGTTCTGGTATCGGGTGCCGACCGTGACACATTGTTGCCAAAATGATACCCTCTGGAAGTGGTCCTATGCCTGCAAGTTTGTTTAGCAGATCAGTTGTATCTTGCAAACAGCTTGTTGTGCCCCTTACAATAGGTTTTAAGATCTACTCAACCCATCCTTATATGCCCTCTGTCAGAGTGTCAATCCCAGATACTATAGGTCGTCCAGGGTTGCCTTCTTTGTGGATTTTAGGGAGCCTTAATTTATACTATTTGACCCACATTATCTTGTACCTTATCTGCTTGTCTCTTGCAGATACCATCATAAATTCCTTTGACACCTTACACATAGATTGATATTCCTTTTTGTTGGTCATTTGACCTAGGGGCTGAATGTGAGTACATTAGTTAGCCAATAAAGGTATCACCTTTATACTGCTTTGTTATTTTTTATTTCAAAAGGGTTGCCCTATAACATTTTTACTGGATAACATGGTACTGCAACTTTACCTGCAATCATAAATTATCAAAACTGTACAAGTTAAATAATATCTGCCATAGAAACAGATACAGCAAGACTCAATGATTAATAACCAGAATATGCAGAATGCACTGAGCCCTGTGTTGTCTGTTTGAATCTGGCTCCACTTCCACTGGAAACGGGGATGCAAAGGCAAAAATAAAAGGCAAAACAAAAAAACCTCTACACAGTTGCCAAGTTCTCTACAGGGAAACTCACAAAGCTGCTTGAGTTCTGCACAGCTGGGAAGTAAGGTGGGTGGGGCTCCCCCTGCTGTTTGAAAGTATGATCATTTCCCTGCAGAGCATTAGGGACCGTTTCCTATCCACAGCAGTCAGAGCAAGTAAAATGAAGGTGGAATTTCACTGCATACAGACAGGTTTCTTATAAAAACTGTACACATTTTTTAATTAAAGTATATTGGAGATAGGTTTCTTTTTAATTAAAGAAGTAAAACTGGGATCTTATTTTTTGCCTTTAAATCCCCTTTAAAGGGGAACTGCCAGTATAAGAAATTATTACAGCTGCCAGTTTGTCAATTGTGGGCACTGGTTGGTTGCATTTTTAAGCAAAAAAATTGATATAATCTATGTAGGTATTTTTATGTGTCATTAACCTTTAAAGGTAAACACACTGTAATGGGGTATAAATAATTGTGAAATAATAAGCAAAACTTTTCTGCATTAAAGCCAATTGGTGTATTACATCACATCACAAATGGTGTTACATCACAGGCAAGCCCGATTTGTGGAATGGCCACCTAGGCCCGGGCCTAGTGCGGCAAGACTTTAGGGGGGGGCGGCATGCTGCCCAACCACACCCACATTTGGTTCAAAAACACTGGGGATGTCCAGGAGATGCAATTGTTTTTAATTTCCCGTGCACCAATCCCCATTGCTCCGGTCTCGATAATTAAAATTTGCACAAAAAAGTGGAGGACAGGGGTGACAAACGGCAGTGGGCCTAGGGGCACCCGCTATATAAATCCGGCCCTGATCACTGGAAGTGGGAAAGCATGGTGCACACCAATAGGGGCCACTAGGGATCAGACAAGGAAAGCAGTAAACAGGGAGCAGAGGGCTATTACCAACAATAGCAGAAGATACCATAGTCAGCAATTGTATGGAAGGTACTCTGTAAGAAAATTTAAATTAAGAAACACAGAAATGACAGTAAGAGAAAAACATTTTCCTGTACCTGCAGTGAGATTTGCTATTACTAAACAGCTTTATCCATGGAATAAAGGAAAGCAGGTCGCAGGAGGCGAGAAACACCTATTCTAATGGCATTGTGTACAACACTGCTGTAATCTATTTGTTTCACTTCCCTCTCATTTAACTGACACTCAGCATACTGTATCTGGTAACAGTTCCTGGATGGATATTGCCTTAGGTTTATATTCAATGTTACAAAGCCAAACAGAAAGGGATAATGAAACCAACAACATATTATATGTTGTGAAATGGATTTTGTACATAAATTAAATAAAAAGCCATTTGTTTATTTGGTCTATATCTCTTTGTTTTCCTGTTATATGTGGTAGAACCTCCACTTCATATTGCTCATTAGTAAACTGGAAACATTAGGAAATACGTAGTAAATTGTGGGCAAGATAGATACATTTTGGAATTAGTTGTCATGGAAGCAAAATGTTGGATGACTGGTGAATCGTCTTCAAGAAAAACACAGCACATCCAGTTGATTTGACTTATTACTACAGATATACCATGACCTGGATGAATGAGAATCTTCACAAACAAATGTGTTAGCTAGGAAAGGTGTGTACTGGAAAAACGTATACGGGAAAGGTGTTTGTAAGAAAGATGTACATGGGAAAGGTGTGTATAGGAAAAATGTACCCTGGTGGCTAAACCTGAACAAAGGGGGCACCCACTAATTAACAAATTAATATTTTCCTAGAGTTTACTACATATTTCCTCATTTTTCCTGTTTAAATGTGAAGTAGAGGTCATACTGTATATAACAGGAAAACAAAAAGATACACACAAATACCTTTTCATTTACTTTATGTACAAATCCATTTGACTACACATATGTTGTTGTTTTTTTAATCGCTTTATGTTGTCAAACATACAATTAATTGCAGGCAGCGTCCGAGGTCTGACGTGTTTCGTGTTCATGCACTTCCTCAAAGATAATATCCACCCACCAGGAATGGTTACCAAAATTGCTGAGTTAAATGAGAGGGAAGTGAAAGGCATGGCATTGGGTCTTGTTGTTCTTTATTGAAAACTTTACAGCATAGTATGGGAGTGGGGCAGCGATGTTGGGGGTGGGCATGATGACATCAGAGGCACATGAAGATGTACATTAGAGATAAGAGGGAACAAAGTGGTTTAAAGCAGTTGTATATTGAAATGAATAGTGAACATGAATAATAAGTCCTGGGGGAGGGTAAAAAAAGAGAGGGGGTCCAAGTACTCCAAAGGTCAAATATAAATGTTTAATACTTTAAGGATTAAATGCAAATAGTACAATTTTTCCACGTGGGGTGCTGCCTCTTTAAAGGAGTTGTTCACCTTACAAACAGTTTGCAGCTGAGTTGTTTTCAGATTGATCATCATAAACAAAGACTTTTTTCAAT
>CM044448.1:65706125-65724486 GCA_024363595.1 Xenopus borealis
TGAGAACCACTGGCATAGATGCAGGCAATTTTAATGTCATACAGTCAGGTTTTCTATGTAGATCTTACACAGAATTGGAAACACACATTAATGTGGGTAAATGCACAGATTATGTAATTTGGAAGTAATGCTTAAAACTTTTATTTATTTATTTATTTTTCAGCAGTTTTCAGCAATTTTAATTCTCCGCAACTGCATTTTTGGAGATGAACATGCTAAGTACCAGCCTGAATTCTGCCTTTGCTCCTAGGGAAATGGAATTCATTTACTAGTACTGAATTTGAATTGTTCCAGAATTGTGCCAAATTCATCATTTTTTCAGACAGTCTCCCCACAGAGGTTAATGTGGTTTAACCCTTATTCATTTCTATCAGAGGTTTTACAAAGAATTTTTGGCAAATCCAACTTACACAATACTTGGTGGAAAGCAGACCTAATGATTCAAATAACAGCAAGGGTTGTAATAAAATGTTATCACAATACGCAAAGCAAAAATATCACAAATCACCATTCCGTTTACCCACGATAATTTACCCTAGGATTCTATTATCAGTCATATGCTAAACTGCATGCAGGTTGTAGTGTAAGTTTACAGTAGTGCAAATAGCATTACTTTCAGAACCCTGTTTTGTGGTAATTATTTGCTAGTCAGTATAACACAAAGGGATTAGGGAACAGTGAAAGTATTAAGTCAAGCCCCACTCGTGTTGCTATACCCTGTATTTTGCTCATAAAAACATGCTGAATTAGTGTATTGGTGCATACTACAAAGGGTAAAATATGTGTGGGCACAAGTACTTAGTATTCACACTTACAAGATATTGTGGTCATTTTGGTGCTTTGTGCTTAAAAATTAGGAATTCCAAAGGGCTTGTCTTATGTTCTTCTGTGAAACATTCCTCCATCAAGATAAGCAGTAAAGAGAAAATATGTCCATCTTTTCCATCTACTAATTGAGTTATATAAGGGGGGATTCTCTTCTTGTTTACCTGGGGCATCCTTTAGAGCCAGTAGATGCAAATAGCAACAGAGCAATATACAGTATGTATTTATTCACATGCATCTGTTGAGGCCCCTGTGCTGTTTTATATGTGCTTTAGGCAAGCAATATGACAGCTCCCATTCATATTTGTTGCAAATATGCTTTTTGCTCACTGCACTGTATTTCTCCATATGTAAAAGTAAATGTAACAGTGTATAATTTTTCTTTTAATGCATTCTCATGATGACTCAACTTGTTACATTAAACCTAATATGCACAACTGAAGCAGCTAAGAATGTATTCAAACAATTATTATATTGGATTTTATCCATTGTATCCAAAGTATCAGAGATGACTTCCCAGCAGGCTCAAAAAGCCTCAGAGAAAATCGGTGTGTTTTATATTCCATAGCATTATTTGCAGATAAAAGAGAGCAATATGTACAGAAAGAATAGTGCTCATTCTCCCTGGTAAAGTTAGGGCAATTCAGGCAACATTAAGAAGACAAATCTGTAATCAGGATCATTTAGTGATTGCTGTGAGTGGCTGATCCTCTAAACATGCACCAAATGGAATCTCAATGAACAGACAGAGACACAGGATTAAACGGGTTCATAGTTATTATATAATATTTGTTCCTATTGATTCTAGCTGTAGCCTCAATAAGTTATGTTATTTTGAAGGGGGTAGGGCTTTTATTCCATTGTACTCTATGCAGACATGAGGTGATTCTTCCAAGGTTTATTCATTATTTAGCCCATGTATGGAAAACTAGCACTGATGTAAAGGAATTGTTTAGTATAAAAATAAAAACTGGGTTAATAGATATGCTTTGCAAAATAAAAAATGTTTTCAATATAGTTAGTTAACCAAAAATGTAATGTATAAAGACTGGTGTGAATGGATCTGTAACATAATAGAAAACTACTTCCTGCTTTGCAGCTCTCTTGGTTTCCACTAACTGGTCAATCAGTTACTTGAGGGTCATAACTGTTGCTTTTGAATCAGAGCTGAATTCTGAGAATCAGCACTGAACTAACTGAACCGTTATGTCCCATGTAACCCCCTTCAAGTCACTGACTAACTCAGAGTTAAAGAGCTGAAAAGCAGGAAGTAGTGTTCTGGCCATTATATTAGACAACCAGTCACTCCAGCCTTTGGATACATTACACTACATTTTTGGATAACTAACTATATTAGAAACATGTTTTATTTTGCACAGCCTGTCTATTTACCCAGTTTTTATTTTTACACTGAACTGTTCCTTTAATGGGCTGTAAATCAACTATATGGATATAGGCACTTTTGTATGAACACCAATCATTTGAAAACCTAGGGCAAGTGCTGAGCTTTGGGTGAATCCTAAGTGGAATACTGGATTTCGTTCACCCCCTAAAAATACAACACTTTAGAGTAGCTTGCATGTTATGATATCCCTCAAATGAAGAATTGTGAAACTCTACAGGATAAAAAGTGTGATTGAAACAATGGCATGGCTCAGGGCCATAAACAATTGCACTACACTACAGACCTTTAGAACTAGCTTCATAGATTTTATAATGAATTACATCAAAGCAGTTACTAAACTTCTACTAAACTACTAAATACTTCCTGCATCATTTAAATACCTTATAAACGATACCAGAAAGGCTTCAGTATATGAAGTAGTATTTCAACCCTACCAAAGTAGCAGATGTTTGTACAGTGCAGAACACACAACTAACACAAGAGGTGTATACAGAGTAACTAAGCTGAGCTAGTGATATGGATTGAATGTTGGCACAGCCAGTGCATAATAATGAAGAGCTAAAGCAAATGTTTAATTATCCAGGGCCACAGGGACCCCATACAGGCCAGCACATGTTACAAGCTTGGTTTCTTTTGTTTTTACAATTAATACAATTCATATTCCTTTAGTATCCTGAAAGGATAGATTATAGGATATACTATAAGCTCTATGGGCAGGGACTTGTCTATTTTTAATTTTAGCACTTAATCTTGAATATAACTGTACTTTTATTCATCTATATTTGATTATTGTACAGCCTTTTTTGTTATATTCATTTTCTTTGTATAGCTATGTACTATACGAAAGCTAAAAGACTTTTGTAGAATAGCCAGAAAAGAAGATGTGTGACCACCTATGAAACTACAGGTGGCATATAGTGAAAGGTACAAAAATAGAAGGACCCACAATTCAGTCTCCAGCACGTCATTGTACAATTCAACTGAATAATTGAAGTCATGATTTGAAATCACCCAACAAGTAACGTTGAGAAACCATTATTTATTCTTGTTTTATGGATTGTGCTCAGATATGAATTATGTTCTATTACATTATGTTCTGCAGAGCTTATCTGCTATCTGCTGTGTAACTTGAGCCTTTTCTCCTTTGAATGGCTGACCCCATGGATACACAGCAGCTTATTTATATAAACAATAATAATGCTTCTGAAGCAAACACTGCAGTTTTACCAGGGCAGGTCAACACTGCATTATATTTTTATTACTTTAAAACAATTAAATTTTTTGATGTTACTGGTCATTTAATGAATGAGTCAAATTTCAAATTAATCTGGAAATCTTAAATAACAAAAATTGCATACATTTTGCTAATATGACTCCCACTTCCACATGAATATCAACATTTAGATGCAGAATTTCATATTTGAGTTATCTAGTCTCTTTTGCTTGATAAAACTTGCCATTCAAGTCAAGTTTAAATGTCAATAAACTAGGGTTGCACTGAATCCACTATTTTGAATTCGGCCGAATCCGCTTGAAAGATTGGGCCAAATACTGAACCGAATCCGAACCCTAATTTACATATGCAAATTAGCTAAGGTGAGGGTAAAAAAATTTTTTACTTCCTTGTTTTGTGACAAAAAGTCACATGATTTTTTGGATTCGGATTTGGTTCGGCCAGGCACAAGGATCGAATCCTGCTGAAAATGGCCGAATCCTGGCCGAATACCGAACCGAATCCGGGATTCGGTGCAACCCCACAATAAATGTGACCGTTTGTGAACTGGCACCTAAGGTGGTGCCATCTGTAATTTGGGTTATAACTGCGATATGTTTGTGTTGGGATTATAACACAGAACTTGGACTTGTATTGGTGCTTTTATAAGAATTACATTAATATTAGTGATGGGCCAATTTATTCTCCAGGCATGGGTTTGCTGTAATTCTGCATTTGGCCAACTGCCAGATTTTTTCATGAAACTGCTGCAAACATTCACTACTGAAAAAAATTTGCTGTGACAAAAAAAAAAGTCGCTCATGTAAAAATTGCACACTAAAATAATTTTGATGCCCATTAATGCATTTGGACAAAAGAGTCACGGGTGTAAAAATGGTCACATGCATGAAAATTGTCACACATCACAAATGTCACACATCAAAATTATTTTGACACCCATTAACTTCAATGCATTTCGCCATTTTTATTGGCAAAGCAAATCAGGACAGATTCGTCCATCACAACCATTGTATTGTTATGGCACAGGGTGTGCTTGATGCTTTCTATGGTGTAACATCAGTCTCTTCTTTCATTGCCCTGATTGTTTGTTGGCATAGTTAATGGTTGGAATGTTGACGACGCCCTCAGGTATCTAGTTTTCATTACTGATCAATGCAGATATTTCTGGTGCCTGTTTTTGCTTGGCACTACTTAGTAAGCATCCTCTGATGTAAATTATACATTTCTGCACATCCTTATAATACATTAACACATATACTTTCCATTAGTTCTGCTGTACATAATGGGGTTATAATGAGATCATGAGCACATTATTACATTGTGGGTGATGTACTGTACCATTTAACAGAAATTATATATAAAATGAATTCATCAAAATTCTACGACCATTTAAAAGCACAGATCCATATGCTGAGTGCTTTTATGAAGGCCAAGGAACTAGTGGTACTATTTATCCTTGTGTATAAGCAGAGTATAATAGCACTAGTCGTTCTGAAATCTATTTGGGCGCCTGGCCAGGGATTGCTAACTGTAACTGACTCATCAGAAATAAATTTACCCCTTAACGTTTCCCCTGTGCATTTGGGAATCTTACAGCTATGGCACATGGGGGTGATTTTACATTTTTTTCCAGCCATGTGATTTTCTTGGCAGGGTATAAAACAGTTGAATATGCCTCTTCAAAAACTTCCATAGTCTGGCATGAAAAATACACTTATTTATAAATAGCATAATTCCCTCAATTTACTGCATGGTGTCAAATCCTGCCTAAGTTTGTTTGTTTTTAACACTGCTATTCCGGGTTAATTTCATTTTGCACACCTTTTTTTGTATTCAATTATATTATACCTGTAGTTACCTAAGCATTAATCAGACAATATTAAAAATGTTTAGATTCTGGATATTCTAAGCATATGTATTCTAACAATTTACAGCACATGTTACAGTATAGCTAAAACCATTAGATCATCCAAAACAATTTTAATGTCAGAACAATTTTAATGTCATTCATAACTGCCAATACTGGCCAAATTATTATTATTATTTTTTTGTATTTGTGTGTGTATATATATTATCGTTTAAAACAGTTTTCTCTGCCACCTCCCCAGGCATTGGTAAAAAGAAAGTACAAATAGGCCTGCAGGTTGAACACATCCCAAAATAATCTTTTACCCCTCCCCATCAGATCTGACCCAGTATAACCTTTACTGCAAGTTCCCTCTATGTCATGTTCTGGCCACGTGTGTCATACAAGCTGACAGCCCCAAAATTCTATGTTACTGTACATGAATATAATAGTCTGGATTTAGGCAGAACAGTCCTGAATCAAGATCAGGGCTTCCTGCAAAATGGTTGGGGGTTTAGGGCCAGTGGCATAACTAGATCTTACTGGGCCCCACAGCAAATCATTTTTCAGGCCCCCAAAATGTCTAGAGGTTGACTTGCTTTACCAATTTATTAAAATTGTATGTGAATTAGGGCCACATTGGGGCCCCTATACCACCTGGGGCCCCCTGCAGCCGCTGGGTCTGCTTCCTCGGTAGTTACAACCCTGTTTGGGGCAGACCAGGACATGGGTTGAACACTTTTCTTAAAATAACATTAAAATGTACTTTTTAAATTTACACCTGTATCAGTTTTACTATTGTCAAGAAGTTTTCGGAAAAAAATCTAAATATAAAACTCTTGATATGATATTTAATTTTGTGCTTCAATAGAGGGTTGAATTCTGTTGTTGTGTCAGTGTCATTCTGTTTTATATGTGCCATTTTAAATATTCTTATAACACAGCATGCTGTCATAGAGTCCTGGGATTTGTAAGAAATTCATTCAAGCCCTTGTGGTTATAGAATCCTTGTTCTATAGGTGGCATTAAAGCGATACTCAGCAAGGATCCCTTACAATTGTGGGATGTTTCACAACGATGATAGGGATTATTTAACCCCTCTAAGTGCAGTGTACAAAGTGCACTTTCGGTTACAATCATTTCAGCATAATTGCGGTCTCTAGGGGGTTACTAGAGCTTGCAATTCAACAAGTAAAACACGCAGTTGTGCTGAATACTTTCTAACTCTGACTGGTATGTGCCCAATTCTTTAGGTGCAAGTGAACTAACTAAGGCTCTGTTTTAGTTATACTGTGTAGAGGTATCATGTAGCAGTAAACTGTGAAGTGATCCTGTGGCTCTGTGCTCCAATAAGGACTACTTCAATTCAATAGTTATATCGTTATTTGTATACTGTTATAGTATGTTATATACAATATAATGTTAAATGTCCGGGTACTAAAAAAATATATACACCATTATATTGGAGATACTGTAAACTGGGAGTTTTACCCTTATAGTGTCATTGGGTATGTCTGTAGGGACACTTCTCAACGCTGTTCTATTTACTTATGCTGAGCTGGGTTTTGATGCTCTTGAGAGTGCTTTTTACAGTTGCACTTGATGTGTGTCCTCTGAGAATGACAATAATGCTGGCAGACTGGGTACAGAATGACTGTCACAGGTATGATGTATAATTGCTATTTGCTTCGTGCCAACACTTACAAATGATTGCTTCTTACAGTGATATACATTTCTGTGTTGTAAAGGGAATATTATGGTATTTGTCTCCTGGACAAGTGCTTCCCTACAGATGTGCCTTTTGTGGGGAGAAAAGGACACCTGGTAAGATCTTTTAATGCCAGGATGCCAACCCCTTTATAGTATCTACATAGGCTGTGCCCAGAAGTGTGCTGTGTGTATGCTATATACAGTATATACATATTTCATTCTATGAAACTCTATTTGTTCAACCCAACCAATAAACACCAGAAACATAGAGTGCTGAGGAATGCAGAATTTATACTTTTAAAATCAGAACTGACATTGGAGTCTCTGTGACTTTTGAACCCCATTTATAAATTATTACTGCATGTCTTTTTGATAAATCATCTTTGTCAATTCTATGCCGATTGCCAATTCTCCCCTTTACTCGCTCAGTCCAGTCCAAATGGGATACCTGGAAGAGAAAGTAAGGTGGTAGTTTCGGAGCTTCTTGCCAAGTTCGGGTTTATCTGGGGCACCAGCTTGTGGGAACAAGACTTAAAGAAGACATATGACATAATGAAATACCTCTCCAACTTTGCAGGCAATAATTGACAATATATGGTTCTAATTTCACTCTGGCCTGAAAATTATCTTTATCTTTAAGAATGGCCTCTTTACTGGAGGTCTCTATAGATCTGTATTGTCCTTGTGAGTTTCAAATGAGGGATGGGCGTGTCTTTACAGTATTTGCCAGAAGCACAGATGGAGGGGAAGAGCAAATCACAGCCCTGCAGTCACAAAAGCAAAGAAAGGCTTCAGTTCTCTACCAGGTCAGCCTAGCTGCTAATTGGGTACAATGCTAAAGTACAGTGTGCTGAGCAGGGTGGGGCCAGAGGGACACAGGGAAACAACCCGATGGGCCCCTGCTAGCCAGCCATTCAACCATTGCGGCGCCGGCACCTTAAGCACGTGCACTTGGTGCAAGTCTTCCACCCATGTGTGTGGCACCAGTTTGAGGTCACAGGGGGGCCCAGGGGACTGCCAGGAGAGCCCTTTGTTTTGCAGCCTCGGTGGTTCCACAGTGCTCCAGTCAACCCGCGTACTGCAGTGTCGCCAGCTTCCCTGCACAGCCTGGGAAAGGAGGCAGAAGGAAGCAGAACACTACTTTTCAAGCACATTCCTTCTATATTTAAAAGAGTTGTGTACATAATATGATTTCATTCACTGGTGGAGGCTGCCTAATAATGATGCGGGGCAGGGCCTAAACTCATGGATAATGCCGCCAATTCATTTGTGAGAACAGCTGGCAAATCTTGTCAACTGTGTGCTTCAGCTAGGCTCCTGACTGTTTATCCTTTTGTGGGTCAGATGATGTTCCCACTCCCTGCCTGTCTGATGCATGTCTGTTGTCAGCTGAGAGGATAAGCAGGGTTTTCAAGGTCTCCCTTTCAAGGACCAGGTCAGTCTGGGTTAAGACAGGCTGGGATAGAGTTCCGACATGGTATGTTGGCACCTCACTCTCCTCTGTGCATTAGGCTTTCCATGTTCTTTAAAGCTGATTATTTTAGGTTACTGAGCATTGAGAAATACTATAATAGGTTTTCTTAACCTGTGGGTTGGGATCACAAAAATGGTTGTCCACAGTGATTATGGCTGGTCACACCTAAAGAAAAAAGAGAGAGAGGGCTATTAGAATGAGTGAAATAGTGAGTGTTCCCCTGCCACTACATAACTCAGAAACAGAGGACAACTCTGGTCCTAGATTGTAGCATCTGGGCACACATGGGTGCAAAAAAGAGATAATGAAGAGGAAGAATGCATTTCAATAGTAAAATTTCTTCCAGGCTGAACTGAAACATATGTCCATTAAATGTGTTATGCTCCTTTAACACTGAACATTAGAGACATCTGAATAAGATACCAAGCTGTATATATTTGCATGGGCAATAAATTCTTACATTTGAGCATTTTCTTTTTTCAGTCTGCATTATTAATGCTAAAGTCGAAACAAGATAATGCACTTTCCTAAGTAATTATGCTAAGCCTCCAAATGATGTCTTCCTAGTACTACTTCATAGCAAACAGTTGTGATTTACAAGCACATCCTACAAAATCAAACAAGAGAAAATGCATATCAGTTAGCTGTGACACTCTAACTTGGACGAAAAAGCCAGCTATTTTGTTCTACTGAGCATGCATCTACCCAGGGAAATTTGAAAAGTGAAGAAGACGATTGCGCCATGGTACTTGCTGGCGAACCCTGGGTTATTGCAGTTTTCTGCTGATAGGAGCAATGACCCGGGGTGTCTGACAAGTAAATACAACCACTTGGGGCCTAACTTTCCTACTCCTTTAATGCAGTTAGTGTAGCTAGTGACATTTTTTTCTGTTTTTATCCTCAGTGTTTTTCACTTGTAATGTTTGCATTTTTAGCAAGTTTCCCATCATTCTATCAACGTACAATTTCAAGGTTAAAAGTTGCCAGTATGTTTTTTCTGTCATTATGAATGTTATTATAATGGCTACTGTATGTATGAAAGAATATATGTTTGTGCAGTTTAGCTTGAGAAAGAAAATTCAAATGCTCCCACTTCATACTGTCCATATAACTGTTACTTCTAAGATGCTACTGTATATAGTGTTATATTGTGTTATTTACAAGTGTAAATAAAATCGGTATTCCAGTATATAAAATGCATTCACATGCTGTACACAAACAGTTTCAGTAAGAGAGACAAGCCTGAGGGCCAGTTAGGGTGACATTTGTGGAGATTCCATCCTGAAGCGCAGCTTGATATTACATAAGTGTAAGATTTGGGGTGAGCAATTATTTTCTGTGCTACTGTATATATTCCTTGAAAATTGCTAAATAGCCGATATAAGAGGACCAATGATGCACAGTTACACCATCTCCTCTCTAGCCATTATGATAGATTTATAGGTCCAACTCCTTTGTAAGGCCTCACCTGGAGTATGCAGTGCAGTTTTAGGCTCCAGTTCTTAAGAGGTATATAAAAGGGCTGAAGAAAGTGCAGAGACATTCAACTAAACTGGTTAGAGGGATTGAAGACCTATTATGAGGGTAAACTCTCAAGGTTTGGGTTGGGATTGCAAAGGGGCATGATTACGCTTTACAAGTACATTAGAGGACATTATAGACAAATAGCAGGGGACCTTTTCTCCCGTAAAGAGGATCACCCACCCTTTAGACTAAAAGACAAGAACTTTCATTTGAAGCAACGAAGGTGGTTCTTCACAGTAAGTGGGGAGTTAGGTTGGGGAGTGTCCTTCCCGGGTGATGGTGTAAACACTGATTCTGTTTATTAGTGTCGGACTGGGACATCAGGGGCCCACCCAAAAATCTTACACAAGGGGCCCACCAAAAAATCTTAGACTGGGGCCCACTCTCAGTACTATTGTTCTTGCTCTACTCATTCAACCTCTATATCATAGTGTATTTTCTTTACATACTATAATCTATTATGACATCTATTTAGCCTCTAGAAATAGGGAATGGCCATGAACTTGGCAGCATGAGGGCCCACTGACACCTGGGCCCACCGGGACTTTTCCTGGTATCCTGGTGGGCCATTCCAACACTGCTGTTTATGCTTTTAAGAGGGGCTTTGATGTTTTCTTGGACAACCATAATATCCAAAGCTGTTGTGATACTTCAATCTAAAGTTAGTACAGATATTTGTATATACTGTATAGTTTATATGACTGTATGGAGGGGTAGGTGTGAGTGTGTGTGTGTGTATGGGCACTGGATTTCATTTAGAGGGTTTGGTTTGAACTTGGACTTTGGTCTTTTTAAACTGAATTTAAATATGTAATTGTGTATAAATAGAGGTGGCTCCTGATAAATAAGGATTGTTGGCAGGTCTGCAAAGGTTGAACCTCAACAAAATTTTAAATTAGAAATAAAAAACTGTAAATATATAATTCAGAATGATATAGGAGACCCATTTGCAAAATCTGGTTGTTCACTTAGAGCAAGACCACGTTTCTCTTTGGAATAAAAGGAACAGAATAAAGGTACTTGGGGGTATTCTGTGTATGGTGAGATGTGGAGCAGTCCAGTGAGAGTTTTGTGTGTTGTAAATTCTGTTTAGGTAATTACACACTGTGTAATTTTTCTTGGGGTTGAGCATCATTTCTCTCAGTAACGATGTGCACCCTGGGACTATTCACTGAAATTAGTTCATTACTGTGAAAGAGAACAACACTATCTGCAATAGGTTATTTTACTATTTTCAGTGCATGATAGTCCTCAGGTTTGCTTGCAATGATTG
This sequence comes from Xenopus borealis, assembly GCA_024363595.1. NCBI lineage: Eukaryota > Metazoa > Chordata > Amphibia > Anura > Pipidae > Xenopus > Xenopus borealis. The sequence goes on from CM044448.1 coordinate 65,717,417, forward strand.
CAGAATATTAGGTGCTTATTTTCAAACTGTTCCAATAAATGAAAAGTAATGAATGTAGATGTGTTATTATGAGGGTTTGAATCAAAACTAGTATGAAAATACCTGAACATATTGGGGATGTGGCTAGAAATTCCATATAAAGGGACTGCACGTATTACTTTCAATCAGTTCAATTAATTTCTTATCGAATTTAATAGTGTAAGCTGTGTGCCCGATACTTATCTTGGCTTCATCTGAAATTAGTAATGAATGTATGAATGAATGAAAGTAATGAATATAAAGGAAAAGCGATGCGTGTTACATCAATCTGTACAAACTTGAATGTGTCCATCAAAAGTCATCATTTTACAAATGCAATTTGCTTTGTTTTATGACATAGAGTCAATGCACCACTCAGTGCACCCCCCCTTTTTTTTTTAAAAGGAACATTTCTTACCTCTTTACATGCTCAATCTCTAGGTACTTCAGTTTCCTCCCCTACAAATAAACATACAAGTAGGTTAATGGGTTCTTCATGAAACTGTCCAAAAGGTATGTCATTGCAAACTTATATTGGAAGCTCTACTGGGGCGAAACATAACCAGAACTTTTATTAGCAAGACAGACAGGGATATACATATTATCATTGCGGGCATTGGTATCGGGTCTTTATATAGATGTTTTGGAGCACCTGAACATGAACTTATTTAATCCAATCTTAAAAATTTTAAAATGGCAGTTAAAATGACTAGGGACTTGTGAAAAAGCCTAAAGGATTGGTTCACAAAACTTCAAAATATGTATTTGATAAAATTTGTGCTTTATTGCCAAGTTTTTCTTCTCAACTCATTAACCTTCTGCAGACAGAAGCCTTAAGGAGGCAGTTGGCTCATCTTCACCTTGTTATGCTGTTCTTTTAGCTGCTTTCAGACCTTCTAAAGATGACCATGTAAAATAAACAAATATTTGTTTATTATAATCCTGATCTAGAACCACGGTTTGCTTTCTGTACTAATCACCGTCCAGATTTTTTTAATAATTCTAAGAGAACAAGCAGCTTACAGCCAATGTGAAGTTTAATATATAATCACTCATTTGTGCAGATTTTGTTTCCCCTTCATCCCTTTGCAATCAGCTGAGATAATTCCTATTAAGCAAAAATAAAATATTTCTCAGCCGTTTGAGGAGGGAACAAATTGTCTGATGTTAATTGACTCAGAGTTCTTGTGCCTTGCTTGCAGTGTTCTTATAGAAAAATGACAAATAACAAATATTTTTGCAAATCATACAAAATACATCTGTTTATTAAAGAAGACAATTCTGGGATCATAGAATTGTTATTTGTGAGGTTATCTGTATTTTCTACACTGTAGTTATTATGTGGGTATTGCCTGAAACATACAGTGTAGGGTTATTATTATTATTAACATGTATTTCTATAGCGCCAACTTATTTCGTAGCGCTGTGGTTAGGGTTATCTATCTGTTCCATGCTATTCAACCAAATCAACCTATCCAACTTGAAGCTCTGGACATTTAATTAATTCCTTGGCTGTTTATTAAAATTTGTCACTAGTCATACATTTTCTTGGCCTTGACCAATATTCCATGAAGCTTTCAACATCTCGAGCGCTCACATTATTCCTTCTAAATGTATCTCTTATTCCATTAACCTTTGTTAGTCAACCACCCATACAACAAAATCTGTAGGTAAATATAGATACTTACATGACATTGACATATACAAGCCATCAGTCTGATACAATATTACTTTCTATAGACTAAGGGTGGTGGCACACCTGGCCATTCTGGGGAGATTAGTCAATCTCCTCTTCTTCGGTAGACTAATCTCCCCGCAATGCCTTCCTCTTGGCTAGAATGTAAATTGCCAGTGGGATGGCACTCGGATTGGTTTGGCCATTCCGAAGTCGCCCGAACTTTCCTCGTGAGGCAGGGAAGGGAGAATAGCCAAGTGTGCCTATAATACTATACTATAATGATGGCAAATCACTCCAGGACCTATAAATCTTTGAATGTGATTTGGTAGATAATTTGAATGGTAATCTGGTATGGTTTATCTAACATTAATCCTCTGCTTACTGCCACTCTGCTATGAAGCTATGTTTTTAGGCTGACATTTGCAATGCCCATAACTCAATTTTTCTATTGTAAATGTGCTTTAACAAGTTGACAGGGTTAGAAGAAGTTAGAATAGTTTCTAACATTCTTGGGCATACCCTAGGCCATTGAAACCAGTTGATGACCTCTTAATGCACAGGCCCTGGTTATGGTTATGCTCTGTTATGATAATGTTTACCATGAATAATGTATCACTTACATGCTTTATAGCACACATCCAGGTCAAACTGTTATAATATAAATAATAATAGTTGTTGGTGACTGGATTTGAATCAAGGAAGCTATAGTTCCACAACAGTAGGAAGGTCAATGACTAGGAAAGACTGTTATGCAGGTATAGCATGAAGTTTTTATTTCAGGGGTGTCCAAACTTTTGCAACAAGGGCCGGATTTGGTGAGGTTAAAATGTGTACGGGCCGACCATTCGCGGCTGAACTCCACGAACGATTTGCACGTGATCCGTCACGCTGAGCAAAAACACATCCATGGAGTTCAGCCCTTAGCCTGACATTCTTTGAACAATTATTATTTAATTGGCATGCTGCTGTTAATCAGCTGTGTGGGGCTATGGAGGGTACAATATATTTGCCCTTATCACCTTGTGTGTTGCTCTCATTACTGAAGGCAAATTAATATATCTGAAGCCCTGGAATCTAGATTGAGACAAATACAGTTTCAATCTGGCATTTTATCTAAAACTAAAGAAAAAATCAGGCAAAATGTTATGCAAAATGTCCCCTTTAAATAGACTTATTATTATTATATTATAATTACTACCTGGGCAGTGGGCAGAGTCCCGTTCCTCCTATATCCTTTGTGACATGATGTTTCCTTGGGAACTGAGCATTTTAAGCTGGGCTACATTCATATCCATCCTAGACCGCAGTTTGGACACCCCTGATTTATTTATTAGATACCTAATATTGATTTTTGTATTTAATATGTCTAAGGCTCTATGGTGGGTGACTTGGTAGGTGATATTGTCTACAAAAATCTATATTAACAAAAGGCCAATAGAGTAGGCAAAGCATTTGTCACCTAGATTTTATGGGGAGGTAGCTACTTCATTACAAATAAAGAATCTGTGTTGTTTGGATGGGAGGATGATATCACTTCGTCTTTTACCACCAAAATGACCCAGTGCAGTCTCATTAATTTCCTATCAAGTCATTTGATACAGTTGTAGACGGCATCATGATTTTCTCAAGTTTCTCCAAACGCTTCAATAAGTGTCTCTTTTATCACATTGTACCCTCTTGCTAACAACACAGTCTCATTTGTAATTAAATACATGCATGTACAGCATTCTAAGCCATATCAAGTGACTGTATCTGTATAACAACTGGTTTGGAGTGTTAAATACCATTGAAAAAAACTTTAAAAATATTTTTTCTACTTTATTCGATCAGTTACATTATTAATTGAATCCACTCTTCTGGAAGTGTGAATGCCCTGCCCTTGCCAGGAATAATTTTAAAACCTGAGTCAGTTATAGATCTGTGAAATGTCAACTATTTACCTGAATTGCTGCATGGACCTGTTAGTTTTGTTTGTTCCATAACAATTTTCAGCCTCCTTATCAGTCTGTTATAAATAGGCTAAACTGCACCAGTGCCATTACTTATCAGTAGTGATGGGCGAATTCGCGGCACATTCCCACGATTTGCCGCTGGCATATAAATTCGCAAAATGCCAGCGAAAATTCACCTGGCGAAATTTCACTATAAAAAAAAACGAGTTGCACGCGACGCGTGTTAAAAACGACGTGACGAAAACTATGAGACGCGTGTCGACATCAACGCATCGACGCGTCGACAACGATGCGACGCACGTCAAAAACGTGCCGCGACTTGTTTCGCTAATTTTTTCGCCAAAGCGAAACTGGGTAGATTCGCCCGTCACTACTTGCTGCATGGACCTGTTAGTTTTGTTTGTTAGTTCTTGATTCAGGGGTGCTCCTGCCATGAGGTAAGGTGAGAATATTGCCTCAGATGGCAGTGAGTAGCCAGTTACCAGAGGCAACAAAAAACTTTAAGAGCCAAGTTTCCGCTCTCTGTACTAGTGATGCAGCACCCCTATGGACCAGCTCTGATGCTAAAATTTCAAGTAAAGAGTAGGAAAGAGGAAGCAGTAGCCCCAGGTCATCACTGGGTTTATGAATAAAATAAACCTGAGTGTAGCACTGACCAGACTCACAGTGGACATGTATAAATATACTGCAAAATATAGATAAAGTGTCATTGTTTTGTTTAAAGGGAAAGTCATTTCTGTTTGCGTTTTGCCTTCATTACAGTACAATTACAGACCAAATAAATGTAGAGAAGAAGACGCACCCTCCAAAAATAACAATATATGAGGTGCTGATACCTGCAGAGGCTGCCCACCAGAAGTCTCCAAATAAATCATATAAAAATAAAGAATAAGGATCACACACTCTTTGTAAATGAAAGAAATATTTATTCCATGTTAGTTACAAAAATTAGCAACCACATGTCACCCTCCGCGTTTCGACCCACAAGGAGTCTTCATCAGGGGCACAAAAGTAATAAAAAAAAGGCACTTGTGGGTCGAAATGCAGAGGGCGACATGTGGTTGCTAATTTTGTTCATTTTTGTAACTAACATGGAATAAATATTTCTTTAATTTACAAAGAGTGTGCAATCCTCATTCTTTACTTTTATCAGTACAGAGCATTTCTTGTCTTTGTCTTATGTAGTCAGGTCACAACCTTATTGCTCCTAAGACCTTTATCAAGGCTGATGATGATGAGGATCCTAATGAGGATCAAACATTGGACACTAACAATAAGTGATTGAATACATTTTGGTTATTAAGAAACTTACAGTACATCTTATCTTCAAACTACTTTTTTTTTTTTTAAAACCTCCTAAATTTCTCTAAGGGGCAGATTTACTAAGAGTCGAATTCGAGGGTTAAAAAACCCTCACCATCGAATTTTTTTCGAATTTCAACCCTTCGAATTCGATGTTCAAATTTGAAGGGTTTTAACGCAATTCTAAAAATCGAATGAACGATGTAAAAAAAACAATTTTAACCATTCGATCAAATTTTTTTTTAATTCGATCTTAAAATGCTGGAAAAACCCTATGGGAGCTTCCCATATATTCAAATAAAAATTTAAAGGGCAAGTAATTCGACCATCGAATAGTCGAATAATCATAAATATTTTTAATCGATCTATTCGAATCATTCGATTGAATTTTTAAAATCCGATGGTCCAAGTGGCCAGAAAACCTATTAGAAAATCCGAATCTTTTTTAAAATTTGAATTTCGAATCCTTCACACGAATTTAGTAAATCTGCCCCTTTATTTCTCAAAATTTCTCAAAAAAACATCAATGACAGATTTGCTGGCAGATAGCAAACATGCAGATTGCGTCTGCAGTCAGGTGCACTATTTAGTATCTTGCCTTGAGTTTTGGGATCATTGGTGCACTCTACATCTTTATAAGAGTCTTATAATCATTCTGACAGCACACATACAGTATAAAGTTTGACTCAAGCTGTGGGCATATGTGAAATTTGCCTCTGGTTATAGGGACTGTAGTGACATGCTTAATATATAAATAATTGAATCAACCTACCAAGACAGCTATTAAAATCTACTGTATGTTTAACAGTTTTTTCACAGCTTGATAATGGGCCCGAAATGTTGCACGTATACATGGGCTTAACAAAACATTGACTTCACTGAACAATACAATGGTGTGCTTCTGGATTTCTTTCTACATGTATCCATGACCCCATGCAAGGGAGTGGTGTTGTGATAGAGCACCCAGCACTTTCATCAAGTGATTACTAATCAGGTAGAGCACTCCACTATCCTGCTGTTTAAATTGTGAAAGTGACCTGGTTTTAAACATTTGCGGCACTGTATAGCTTTGCAAGGTGTTGTGTTGAACCACAGCGAAAGCAGTATTTTTTATTTGTATTTGCTGCATGGTTTTTCAGTGAATCCCTTTCCTTAGCACTGTATTTTGCCTGTGACTGCGCATTATTAGGCCACAGTTTTGAATTTATATCTTTCAGCAACCACATTTACTTTTGGCACAAAAAAGTTCTTTATAGCAGTAAGAGCAGTTTCATAAGTATCATCAGGTAATGGTAATGTATGGAATATACGCTGTCCCTCTGCTCCCAGGCAATGAATAAGTAAAGCACCCTTTCTAGCTGCAGAAATCTCCCCTTGGTCAGCGGCAATAATGTAATTATCAAACATACTTTCACTTTCAAGTTGTACAGAAAGTCCTGTGTATGCACAGTGCCACCTGCAGGCCATTTGTATAAACACCACAAATTGTTTGTGAAAATCTATCAATCTAAATAGCCAAACACTTGACCTTGTAATATATTTGATTTATTCCCATTATATTTTGACTGAAAAAAAGATGTTGCAAGTGTTTCCTAGTACAAGCTGGAAATAATTGCTGGGCTGCATAGCTAAAATGTACTTAGCAAAGATGTTACAAATTCAGTACTAAACTGTGATTTTTCTTGTGTATCAGCTACAGCTGACATCATCTTCTATAAACAAAGTATTAATTGCTGCTTTAAATATGCATTAGACAACCTGAGCTGCTGTCTGTTTGTGCCTACAGGAAGACTTGTAAACTAAGAAGTGTTCTGTACACCAGTGTTTTTATATTAGAAAAAAACAATTGTTATTACAGTCTTAATATTGAAATTATAGCTAAAGATATCCTGACCATTCAATGCTGGAAAAAATAATGATTAGAACAGAATTTTTAAAGGGCTCCTGTCATGGGAATTTTTTTTTTTTTTTCAAAATGCATCAGTTAATAGTGCTGCTCCAATAGACTTCTGCACTGAAATACATTTCTTAAAAGAGCAAACAGATTTTTTTTATATTTCATTTTGTGATCTGACATGGGGCAAGACATATTGTCAATTTCCCAACTGCCCCAAGTCATG
>CM044448.1:65727165-65741924 GCA_024363595.1 Xenopus borealis
AAAAAAACAGGGATTGTTTGTCCATATATTGCAATATATTTAAGCTGGCCTACTACGTTAAAGTCATCCTTGTTGTAGCTCCCACCCTTTTCAGCTATACAGGAAAAACTTGTAAAGGGGCTGGCACAAGCCTGGAACCCACGAAATGGTTGCAAAAGGTTAAAAAGCTTACATTTATTTCCAAAATTTAAGAACCATTTGCTCAACGCGTTTCGTGTCCAAAAGACACTTAGTCATAGGCACCAGATATAGTCAGGTGATGATCCCACTGGGGCCAATAAAACGGCAACCAAGTGTGTGTTTGGGAGTTTTACTTTGAAAGCAGTGTGTAAGCTGCAGGTAAAACTTAGTCCCTTTGTAAAATGTATAATGATAATGATCCCTACGTAGAAGTATTTTTATTGCTGAATTAAAGTACAAAGGATGCCGGATTCACAAGGTGGTGCCAATATGTTAGGTACCCTGCATTGAAACTGCCTAGGTTTATCATGTCATTGGGAGAGACTAGCTTCATGGCAGGAGTAAAATGGAGAAAATATTTTGCCTGCCCATCCTCACTAATTTCATGTCTCTGATTTATATAGGTGCAGAATAGAGAGAGGAGATTGTGAAACAGGTAAAAAAAAGAAAAACTACTGAAACCCCTTCTGAACTATCCTGTTTTGCCCTACACATTTTAGGTCTGTTTCCAGTAATCCACTGGAGTGTCAAGTTTGCTAATTGGGAGATATGTTTCCCTTGCCTTTTATTATGTCTCTTGCAAAGACCCTCCTGGTTACTACCTTAATCAGATACAGGCTCTATAGACATCCCTTATGTCCATTAAATATATTGAGGTGCAGTACACAGGATACATTACCTTTACCCAACATTTTACCTTAGTAATCATTGTATACTTTAAGCAGCAGATGCTAAGACAATGAGAGTTATGTCTCATGCCAACTGCTAAGCACATAGGGCTTTCTAAAATTTCTGTAGAGAATGTAGATCAATATCACAAATATGACAAATGTACCTTCAGTGCATATTGTAGACTCCTAAATCATTTATCACCAAACAAAAATAACATTCATCTCACTTCACCTTTGCCTCCTGTTGTTAAATGGCAACCTCCACAAGGATGCTAAAAAGTGCAAGCGCAATAAAAACATTTCAGAATGATTAGTTAACTTATTCAGCAATACTCTACTTTTAAAGGGACACTGTTATAACACAATTTACACTGATAGACCAATATGTTGAAGTTATTCATCACTGAATTGCTTTCAGTATACCACGTTTACAGCACTGACAATTATCTTATGAGCCAAAGGTGATCTTAAGGTGTTGCCCTGACCCGCTGTGTTACCAAATATCAATTTTAATACTCTAGTGCAGTGATCCCCCACCAGTAGCTCGGGAGCAACATGTTGCTCTCCAATCCCTTGGATGTTGCTCTCAGTGGCCTCAAAGCAGGTGCTTATTTTTGAATTCCAGGCAAGTTTTAGTTGTATAAAAACCAGGTGCACTGCCAAATAGAGTCTCAATGTAGGTTGACAATGTACAAGGGGCTACCAAATGGCCAATCACAGCACTTATATGGCAACCCAAGAACATTTCTCATGCTTGTGTTGCTCCCCAACTCCTTTTTCTTCTGAATGTTGCTCACGGGTTCAAAAGGTTGGGGATCCCTGCACAAGTGAAACAATATAAGGCAGTTTTATTTTGTCACTTGCATTTTTTTCAGTTAAAAATAAGCAGTAGAAACTTGTTTAATGTCATATCCCTAAATTAAATTTAATTTGTCACATTACCAGGTTGTGGAAGGCCAAAAAGGCCAAGGCCAAGAACAGCAGGGTCCTAGGGCATCCCTCTCAGGCCACATGTGCACTGGAGGCCTAATCGTGTTTGTAAGAGAGTGAGGGAAGCAGATGCAAAGGGGGATGTGAGGAACAGGTGCTAGCATAGGTGAACCCCATTATCTAATTTGCCCCCGCACACTGTGTGGATAGTTCTGGTTTTGTTATAAAGAAGTCGCTAGTGTAGAAAGTGGTAAACAGCTAAATTTCTGGTTTAAAAAATATCATTTTGGTGCAAGCCTCCTGGCATGTGTAGGACTGGACAAATAGGTGTTTCTGTGAAACTGTGGGTAAATGAGGCACATTCTGCAATAGCCTTTAGTTCAGGGAACTTTCTTATTTCACTTGCTACAGAAAAGTCTGACATATGACATTTGTCTCAACTACAGTTTGCTGGTGGCATTAAAAGTGAAAAATCAGGACAAATTTAGATTAAGATAGGGAAAAGTAAAGGCTGTTAAAAACATAAACTGAGCACATAAATCAATAAATAATGAGCAATCATAAAAGATGAGCAAAGTAAAAATAGAACTACAGGATAAATAAAGGGGACTGTTCTGTATGATCTCACAAAGAGCCTTGCAATGTAAGATGTTTCAGAATCTAGTGAGACAGTGATTTGTTGATTTGGTATGATTAACTTCCAGCATCTTACCTCATCATAAAAAGTAATCAAATTTGTCTGACATGACCTATCCTTCATAAAGCAATGCTGATTGCTGTTCATAATGCCATTCACTAGGACAACATTTTTAATGTGATCCCTGAACAAGCCTTCAAATAATTTGCTCCAATCCATAGGCACCATCCCAAATGAAAGCAAATCTGAGAAAATCAGAAATAGGGGTCGGTCTAAAACTGAGCTAAGTGCTCTTAGAACCCGGGGGTGTATGGCATCATGCCCTGGAGCCTTGTTTAAATTAATTATTAATAAAGCTTTTTAATCATATCCTGAGTCAGCCACTGACTAGATTGAGCTGAGCCATCAGTGCAGCTATGAAGTGAGCCTGGGAACTCAGACTCCTCTATTGTATACACTGAAGAAAAGAACTGATTTAGCAAATTTGCCTTTTCTGTATCTGTTACAACCATACTGTTACCATTATTTAATGGAGCAACACTCACAACCTGCATCTTTTTACTATTAATATATTTAAAAAACTTTTTAGGGTTACTTTTCGCCTCCACTGCAATGCACTCTTAATTACCTTTCTTTGCCTTCTAGATGATTTACAACATTTATTATAATATGTAGTATAGTATATTCTACATATATTTATGACTATTGTCTAGGTTTTTAGTTTTTTAGGCTAAAACTTCTCTTGTTTTTATGACTATTTCAAATACTATAGGAAAGATTTTCTAGGTTTTCAGCCACTCCAATGTTTTTCTTAGTAACCATTTTGTATATTTCCTCTACTGCTCAGTGCTGTAGAAAATCAATTCAGAATAAGTTCAATATGTATTTTGCACAATGAATAATCGTAATAAATAACGAACGAGCTCTTATTGAGTAGTTAATTTATATGGCCATTAGGTGCATTGAGATGATTAGATTAGCTGCAGTGTATTTCATTGCCTATTAAATATAGTTAATACATTCCAAATAAGCAGAATTCAATATTCTAGGAAGAAAAAGATTTTCCTGTTGACTGCTTGGGAGTATGTGTAAAAATGAAACATGACCAATCAAAGAAAGTCTATTCCAGGTATAATTTTTTGTGCTGAAGGAGAAAAAAGATTGAAAAAGCAGCTCCTTATTGATTTATCAAAGCAAGTTCTTAAAAGGTAAGCAAGGTAATTTTTTTAAGTTATTGTGTTAATGAAATAGAAAGGTAAAAGCACACTCAGAATGTGAATGACCAGGGTGTGCCCTGCCAAATATTCTAGGAGTTATTGTATTACTTTGATAGAAGAGAGAGAGAGTTTCTTCTGACTTGAAATTATTTCTACAGAATCACAAGATTCCAAAAGATGGGAATCCTGCTATCTACAAAGAGTAACCTTGAAACTGACCTCCAGGCGTCTGCACACCATGCTCTATTAAGTCATAATCTCTCAGCTGAAAGGCACCATATAGTTTATTAATTTTAACTGACTGCAAGAGGTCTTCCGTTTATAATTATGTGTTGCCACCCCAAGTCAAATGAAGGCAGGGAGCTGTTTATATATCCCAAACGTGTTTTCTACACAGCCAACATTACATTAAAAGAAGATCAGCCAAGCATTTTCTAATTAATTTGTTTTGCCTACAAGTTCATTTATAATAAGACCTCTGAACAAATGTATCCATCGATAAAAATAGATAAAGATGAGCAGGAGTCGCATTGAAATAGAGCACTCTGTTTCAATCATAATTCCTCTGGACAATGCAAATCAATTAAAAGCCATAATAATCAGGATTTTGTAAACACAGCATTATGATGCTGGCCAATTTTGCAGACAAATAGCTGTTAAAAGGCTGGAGGTAGACACTATTGTAAATGTTCTCAGTATTTATCTCTAGGCACCAATCAATATGGATTTCCTGTGGATAAAGTTGCCCATTCTTAGTTATGATGCATGCAATGCTAAAGTCTGTACAAATAACAGGAGGCTGACCCTGAGCTTAGAGAAAGTGTGGGGGGGGGTCTGTTAGTGGATGGGGAGTATTAAACAAATCAGGGGAGTCAACCCCCTCCAGCTGTTTTGATTCCTTTGGCTGGCCATCAGAAGAATATTTCAACAACAACTAGAAGAGCATATTGGACATCTTTACTCAATATATTGAAAAGTCTAATGATTGTTACACTGTAGAAAATATTTGTGGTACTGCAAATGTTATAAGAATGCTGGGAAGTGCAATAGCTGAAGTTTTAATTGTTTCACATACTTGCCAAGCTGGTGCTTACAGATAACGGCTATACAATCTATATTTTTTACATAAGCTCAGTCAATTGGACTTACATACAGGCCCAGATTTCTGGCAAGGCCAAGGGCTGCAAAATATTAGCTGCTTTCTGGGGAGCACTGGGGAGGCGCAGCTCCTCAGTGCTCCTGCGAATGCATGTGGGGGGGGATGTAGTGCAGGCGGGAAGGGCGATCCCTCCATAGGCTGGAGTCTGTTTCTATTTGTAATTAGCCTATGTAGTGATAGGCACTGCCCCCAGCCCAGCATAACTGAAACAACACAGCAAGATTATTTAATGGTATCAGAGGGTCACCATGAATAAGGTTCAGCAGGCTGGGAGCAGCTTTGGAAGGCTTTCAGCTGCTTATATTTAGCATGCAGCCTTTTTTCACTGATACCAACATGTTCCTATTTTTATAGAAACGTGTCAGTATCACTAAGTTCCAGAATCCAGCACTGCACAAGGTGAGGAAGAGATTGGAAAACTCTGTAAGCCTAAAAGTGGCCATAGACATTAAAAATTTTTCTCCATAATGACTAATTCTAGTGCAATCTGACAAAGCCATCAAATTATCAAGAGGTTAGTGGTCACTGAATAAATGTGCATTTAATGATTTTTCTGTCCATCAGTCAGAAAATTAGGTAGAAACTTTTCATAGGTCACAGTGAAATGTACCCGTTGTCTAATTGTTTGCAGGGCCAGGCAGGCACTACCCATAGTTCTCCTAGCTTTAACTAGATGATATGCTTGAAATGCTTGTTTTAGTTGGTGGACAAACCATATATTTAAAAGATCATTTCAGAATTAGCTTGGCCCTACAATAATGAAAAGATCTGTTTAAAATCTTTTTTTAAAATGTTCTCATCTTAATTAATCTTATTTAGTACTGTTATTATCTACAGCTTGTCAATTACTCTACATGCCATCATCCATGCATATAATTGTATTGAGTATGTATGTAATTCCATTACTACAAAACAAGTATCACAAACCATACAGCTAATTTCATTTAACACCCAATTTAGACTTCTCTTTTGATTGCAGAACCTGTGAATTCTTGTGCAGATCAGTACATAATTAACTGGTGAAATTTGTGTACAAAGAGAGTTTGTTACAAATCCACAGTTTATACGGCTGCATCTTCCCGCTAACATTACATAGCTTGCAGTTGTGAAGGGACAGATGTGATTTTAGACATATTACAAGGTCCAAGCTTTGATTGTTAAGGGGTGTTGAGGGGCAGAAGTTGGACTGTTGTCTTTTTTCAGCCCAAATTAACAATGTAACTATTCTGTGATTTTTATTCTAGGAATGCTGGCCTGTGTGGCAATGAGAAACATTTACTGTAATGACCTCTCAACACGAGCACTAAAGTGCCAATATGCACACATTGCCTATATTTACTTGTGTTGTCACACATTCCTTCAGAGTTGTGAAGAGTTTGTGTTTGAAAGTCATTGCAAACCTACAACCCACACTGGCTGTTCCCACTCATATTCGTGGATGTTAAATGTATCTGCGATCCATACTGTTTCATGATCCACTCATGGTCAAATTATATATTCAGGTGCATCTAGTTATTTACATAGTTAAGTTGGGTTGGAAAATAGACCATCAATCCCCTCCAAATGAAACACAGCACACATACTGACACACACACTGAAACTATATATACTTATATATCTATATTCATTATAGATTTTAATATCACTATAGCCTTGGATTGTCCAATAAATCATCCAAGACCCTCTTAAAGGAATTAACAGAATCAACCCAATCAACATTGCTTCAAACAAAAGTTCCTTTCCTCTAGTCTAAAGGGGTGGCCTCTGGTCCTATGATCCATTTTATGGAAGAATAGATCACCTGCTAGCTATCTGTAATGCCCTCTAATGTACTTAAATTTAAATCTTTTTTCACCTTAACCATTTTAGGTGCACGTTTCTGCACTCTCTCCAATTGATTATATCCTTCTTACAGACTGGAGATCGAAACTGCACTGCATACTCAAGGTGAAGGAAACCCTTAACACACTGCAATTATTATTATTTTTGCCAAAGTGCATAACCTTGCATTTATCAACATTGAACCTAATTTTCCAGTTGCGGCCCAGTTTTCCAATTTAGTCAAATCACTCTGTAAAGTAGCAGCATCCTACATGAAACTTATAGTTCTGCTCATCAGCAAAAAAAGAAGCAGTACTTTCAATGCCCACATCCAGGTCATTAATAAACAATTTGAAAAGTAAGGGACCAAGTACAGACCCCTGCGGTACTCCACTAACAACACTGGTCCATTTACCACAATTTACCACAGCTGAATGAATGCAACATAATTTGGTTGTCTTAAATCCAATACCTTCTTTAGCGTTCCTTACCTCTACATCTATAACACATGAAACCTTTAGAAGCTGAAGGTTTGGAATGTAGGGCGAAGAATAGTTTCAACCATGTTTTGCTTAATTAGAGAAGGTTTTACTTTTCGAATACCCCCACCACCTCAAGTATCCCTCTGATGGCAGGCCAAACAGTTATAAAAGTTAGGTCTTTTACCATACAATTTACACTTTACTCTTACTATAACATTATATAATTAACTTTATGCTACTTTCCTCTTTGTCTTTGGTGGGATATCAGAGAAATTTTGACTGTTTAGAGTTGTTTACTTTGTCTACTCTTTGGAGCAAATGTGTTTTATAGGATAATTTCCCTCTTCTGATAAACATGATTATATGTACTCAGACTGGCTGACAGATTTTAGTTAACTTACATACGTTTTAGCTGATACTGAATGCAAGAAATAATTTTTTTGGGGTGAAACAAATTAACAGTGATGGGCGAAACGGCCGCGTTTCGCTTCGCCGAAAAATTCGCGAATTTCCAGAGAAATTCACGAATTTTTCGCCGATTCGCGAAACGAGTCGCACGTCGTTTTTGACGTTCCCGACGCGTCGCGTCATTTTTTTTGGCGAATTTTTTTGCCAGTTTCGCGAATTTATTCGCCAGCGGCGAATCGCGGGAATTCGCCGCAAATTCGCCCCTGGCGAATAAATTCGCCCATCACTACAAATTAACTTTTTAAAATAAAAAATATAAAGCATAACTTCATATTTTTCCGTGTAAACTCCTGTCAGCTCCTTTGCTGATGTTAGCAGCTGCCACGCCAAAGCACTGAGATAATTTTATAATAAATTTATCCAGCAATTTTCTTTGCCATTCTATCAAAATAGCTGATATTGTCATACAGTGGCTGCCGGTAAGCAATTAAAGTTAAATAAATATTCATTGAAAAATTACTTATTGATAGCCAACAGAGAGATCAACTGAGCAACTGAAACACACGTGAGGAAAATGTCACTCAGTTGTGATTATTTTTGTTCCATATCAATGTTTATATCTTGATCAAAGTATTTTAATAACAATAATTTACAAATGTAGCATTTTTATTTATTAGTGATAGCTTTTTTATTAAATATGGAAGTATCCATAATTTGGAGGTACTTCATGGTGATGTCACATCCAGTTTTATGGCAAACAATGTATAGAGGATCACATCATGACTAAAGTTTTGTGGTTTGAACCAGCATTTAGTTTAATGGGTAAAAATGCAGGCTTTGGGGGTGGTTATTGGGTCAGTAGTTAAGGTCAGAGTCTATTGGAAAAGGTCTGTTTATGTCTGTACCTGATATTGCTGTGTTCAGTAATACCAGTGCCAGATCAACATTCAGTGCAAATACTTTACATCAGAAATCAAAGCAGTGGAAGCTTTGGCAGGGTTTGACAAAACAGGCTTTGTGTCGCTTTTATATCAATTGTTCTGCTGAAACTAAACTGCAATAAGTCAGAGCTGACTTTTATTTTTAATAATACATATAAAATCCTTTGAAACGCCTTCTGTAAAAAGGGAGGCACTCACAGAGAGCCACTTGTACTTATGATTCTCAATTTATATTTCTTCCTTTGGGAATGCAATTCATAACAATGTAGATTTAGGAGTGAAGAAAAAATATAAATTGGCCACATGTCCTCTAGTCTCCAAGGAGTATTATAAATGATAGCAGCAGCAGGAATCTAGGTTAAAAAGAGCACACCTGTTTTTAGCAATTACCCACTGAGACTCATTTAAAATGAAAGTGCCTTTGGAGTGTCAGTCATTTATTTTACATTTATTTTGCAGTAGAAGGATGCACAATACAAAAGGCCAGTGCAGTGTTTGTAAAGCCTTATTTGTGTGTAGATGTATTTGCCTGTTTGAGTTGGCATACACCTCAATATGGTGCAAAGGCTCCAGACATAACCAAAACCAATTCTACAAGCATTAAAATTACTCCTTTCTAGATAATACAGTACCTTGGGGCAGATAGTCTTCATAGACTTCATAGATATCAGTTTGAATGGCAGCATTCTGCTCTGTTAAACTGTGGCAAGCTCTATTTTCACTGATAAATATGCCCCCTGGGAGAAAGCAGAAAAGGGTGCAAAATATTCTCTGATCACCCAAAGGAGAAACACAGTTAGCAAGGGTAGCTTTTTTCTAATGGTTTGGGTATCAGAAATTTCCAATGCTCTGACTCAAGCCTACATCTTATTCCAGCTCAGATGATTACCCATCAGGAACATTTCTTACAAACAATCCCCTAACCCAAGGGAAATAGGCCAATCATAATATAAAATTATTATTCTCTCAACTACTGAGTGTTCACTCCAAAAGCCTGGGCATCTCCATTGTTGAACTGACCCTCTAGCATACCAGGGAATCACCCAGTGGGACCAGTTGTCAGTGGGCCCTTCTGCTCACCCATCCTTTTTGCCTTTTATACAACTATCTGGGTCATTCCTCTTTTCTGTATGAGAACGAAGAGGAGTAAAGGAGAGAAGGCTAGATTATAGTGTAGAGAAGTATAATAAAAAGAAGAGACAAGGCAAATATAAATGCAAGGAGAGCAAGAAGAAAAAAAAATGTGAAAATGGGCCTTTGGTCTAAGGCAGAGGTCAGCATCTTTTTTTTACACCAGAGCCACTTTCAAATGTAAAAAGAGTTGGAGAGCAATACAAGCATGAAAAGGCCACACAAGGCATGGGATTAGCCATTTGGTAGCTCCTATGTGTACTGGCAATCTATAGGAGGCTCTGTTTGGCAGTACATCTGTTTTTTCTTGCAACCAAAACTTGCCTCCAAGCCAGTAATTCAAAAATATGCACCTGCTTATAAGGCCACTGAGATCAACATCTTGCTCACAAGCCACTGGTTGGAGAACACTGGTCTTAGGTTTCTGGTGGAACCCTACAATCCCAACACTGGACGTTTCCCATCAAACTTATTTAAATATATTGTGGCACAGATTTATTCCAAGTCCAGCCAAGGATCATAAATATGTGGCAACCACAGTAATTCAGAACAGTAGTTTCCAGCATTCCAGTGGTTATATGCACACACAGCACAAGCTGGTTTAAATGTTAAATTATTTACATTCATTAATTGCAACTACTGATTAGATTTAGCCAATTTTTTATTATTTCGAAAAAGTAACATGTGGTCCTGTTTTTATCTAATGTTATGTAATTGTCCCTGCAGGGCTTGATTTCCCCTTTGTTATCTGTATGACAAAAAGGGAGTTCAGTAGTCAAGGCATGAAATGATGATACAATGAATTTCAGTTTTCTTGGCTGATTGGTTGGGGGATTGCCTCTTTTCATCAGTGTTTGGGAGCTGAAATGTTATAATTTGGTGAGATGTATGTTTATTAATGAGATGATAGAACTAAGAGTGTGTAGTAATGGCAGTAGCGGTTCTAAAAATCATCTAGGTCACACCTCTAAAATTCAGGCATCTTGGACTAAAATTTTATTATTCATTTTCTACTTGGTTTGTGAAACACAGCAACCTGCTGGTCCATTCAGTTCATAATAATAGGCTTAGATTTCATGGATATTTTTAATTATTTTTCAGTACTTCCCAATTTCTCTTTATCCTGAAGGAGACATTCATTCCAATATGGAGGGCACCTGACTGTATAAACAAATTATTAGCTGATCACATACTGTACCTTGCAGCCACTGCTAGTAAGGGTATACCAAGGTTATTAAAGGTTACAAGAGTCTACCGTATCTAGGGATTTTGTGTAAGATCCAGATTCGAAGAGGTTCATAGGTTTTGAGATGTGAAGTTGAATCTCCTTTGGTGACCTCCAACTATAAATTAGAAAGTCAGGACAAATCCTTTTACACATGTCTTAAATTGCTAAAATAATGTTATCGAATAACAAATTTTTTTTTAAAGTGTTTTTTTGATCGAAAATGTTCATCGATTTTCGAATGGTTGAATTTTTAATTTTGGCCTATTCGATAGTCGAAGTTCCCAAACATTTCTTCGAAATTTTTATTTTTTTAATTAAAATTTTCTCTTCGACCCTTGATATATCTGCCCCTAAATGTGAAATGAGACGTAGCTCTAGATGTGTGGGAGTGACTAATATTGCCTTTCTGTGGTTCATTTTGTTAGGCCTCCGTGTTCTTCATGAAGCTATAAATTATAGTTTATAATTTGTGCCTGTAAGATTCAAAATAATACTTGTTTCAGTTTTCAGAAATCATGCTTTTAGTAAAGTTAGAGAAAACTAATTTAAATCTCATTATATTATTGCCATTAATTTAATTTGGTCCTCATCAAGACTGAAGAAGTGCAAACTCATGGGTAATAGATTTTTAATGGATATTTAACAGCATTATGTAATGATGTGAAAGTAAAATATGAAAATATTTGCTTTTTATTATTATTATTTTAATATAGGCTTGTTGTAAATATATTTCTTTCTAGTAATGGGCGAATCTGGGGCGTTTCGCTGAATTTTTGCAAATTTCTTGAGAAATTTCTTGAGAAATTAGAGAAACAGCAAAAGATTAGTGAAACGCCGCCGTGTCTCATTTTGGATGGTGCCGGAGCACATTGGCGGCATCGAAAAAACGGACGTCGGCATCCAAAATGAGACGCTGGTGAATTTTCACCAGTTGAAATTTTACTGGCGTTTTGCAAATTTATTGCCTGCTGCAAATCGCAGGATTTCACAGCGAATTCGCCCATCACTAATTATTTTCTCTCAGAAGTGCCACCAGCAACCATTTGTGTCTTCTGAGGGGAGCACAATGGCACTCATTTTCAGACATAGCTGTGGTTCATGGTAATGATCCATAAGGTATCCCCTTATTTATTACACCCATAAAGCCGAGGAGGTTTTATGAGGTTACAGTCCGAGGTAATTTGCTCCAAACTCCAGCACAGGTTGCATCCAAAGTATCTGATGCTTATATAGCAGTATTGAATCTGTTAACTGTTAAAGAACCTGGATATATAAGCCTGAGCAACGGCTATCTTTATTGTGATATTTTTAGGTTTTAGGATTATATAAATATCTGTACAGATATATGCCAAGCTTCAATCTCAGTAGCAACAAGGGAAAGGTACCAAGCTGTACTAACCAGAGCACAGAAACATTACAAGGCATAAGGCAGTTTCTATAAATCAGATTACATCTTATAGTAAAGCTCCTAGAGCAGGAGTCCCCAACCTTTTTTTACCCGTGAGCCACATATACAGTATATGTAAAAAGTGTTGGGGAGTCACATGAACATGAGAAGATTCTGTGAGTTTTCTTCACAATTGTTCACTTGCAAGTGTCTTAGCTGACACTCGGTCCTATAATTTAAATAACCAGCAATGTGATAAACTTAATAATGCTGGAAGGAGGTTGTTAGGGATGAGGTGACAGTTTTGCAACTGGTGTGGAGCTTTACCTCTCATTTTGTTCATCCCCACTATCTATTATCTATTGAGGATAGTTGTTTTAGTTCAAAGACTATCATTGAGCTGAAGAGTGAGAAAAATATCATCCCCACCCTCAAATTAATTCATTGATGTCTGGAAACAGTACCTGATGGGCAAAAATAGGCCAGGCTTTCAAGAGATTACATACAGTGCTTAAGTAAATGGTGTAAGCTATAACTAGGTCACATACTTTAATACAGGATGAAGGTGGGAGAGCTGACTCTGGACTAGACGAGGCAGAGGAATTACGCAAAATAATAGAACATTTAATGAACAGATCACTAGTCTTAGATTTCATACCAGGAAGGATTTAACAAAGTAATGTGCCTATCATGTCAGAGTATGTAAACTATGACAATATTTGATTTTACAATCAAAGTTTTAGAGACTCAATAGGTTTTTCAGTTCTAAAGGCGTTTGTTAAGTGTTAAGAGCAAAGATGCTGCTGCAGAGCTATATGCTTAAAAGTGAATAATATAGAGAATAATTTATACCCTGCTATAATTACCGTATGTACTGGAAGTCAGCATAGAGCTCTGTGACCATATTCTTTTGTAATGTGACTTCCTACAAGGATTTAGCAGGGGTTATATCATTTTTATATCATTCACGGTTATGCAAATGGCCTGCAGGTCTTTATAATCTACTGTGCTCCAGTTTTTGGGAGCAGAGTCTGGCAGTCATTTTATAAATGGCATGTTCTGCTGTCAGAATGTTTAATTTATAAGGATATATTTTACAGTGTGGCCCATATGAAAATATCCACATTCAGGGGCGTTTCAGGGGCTGCTGGAGAAGCGCGGAGCGGGTGGAGGTGGGGCTGCATTGGAACTCCCATAAACTCCCATGATCTCGAAATTTGTCCAATCAAAACACAATTGAATTTTTTAAACTCAGATGAATTGAATCAATGCGAAAAACTCAAATCGCATTAGAATCAAATTCAAATAGAATTTAAAAAACTTGATTAAAGGTTTTTTCTCAGAAGGAACTCGAATGTCAGAAAGTCTGCAAACATCTCAAAATTGATCCCTGGACCACTCCTATTGATTTAAACAGGAATTATGCAGGTTTTAGGAGGGGAATAGTCAAATTTGAGTTCTTAAAGGACCAGAGTATGGTAAATCTCGAAAATTTATTTGGAATTTTTTTTTAAAAACTTGAATCAAATTTGAATAACTCCCTAGCTGAATTTGACAGTTTTGACCATAAAAAAAACTTGGAAATTTGAATTAAATCTGCCCCTTGTTATTGCTTTAAACTTCAATACATTTTGTTAACTGGCCTTTTAATGGATATGTTTGTTCTTTGAGTGGGTGGCAATATAGATTGTATATATTTTTATTCATATCTTATCCTCTTGATTTATAACTCTGTACAAGAATATCTTGTTCAGCTGACCTTGTTGTCTTGCTAAAACTAGATTTTAGTGTAAATTACAATGATGGGCTTTAAGATTGATAGGAAAATGCTTCAGAACCCTTTAAAACTAATGAACTGCAGCCATTGCTGAAATGCATGCCTTTAACATAACCTTGAATGCTGCAGATCAAACTTCCAAAGGTTATCTAGTTAGATACATATGGTACAATTTACTGTTCATCAGCTTTAATAATAGTGGAAGGAGATGTATTGATGCATCTTGTATACAGTGAATTGTTTATTTTATTGGGGTAAACGATGCAATTATGTGTGCTTTGTGCTTCAACAAAGTGTGCTCAGAGTTGCCCCAGGCCATACAGTACATTACTAGTGCAGACTTCACATGCTTCATCTAAGCACCCAGCATTGCATAAAGCATTTCTTTTACAGTCACCATGTTACCTTTGTAAACTAGGAGCAGGAGCAGATTGTTTACAGACAATAAAGCATTAATGGCAATGGCAATAATGGATTAATGGCATATAAATGGATTAATCATAAAATATCATATAAAGATTCTCATATACTGTATGTGCAAAAAACACCCATATCAATAGTCCATTATAATGCTTATGTGCTGTGAACACTTACGTGTCTTTCCTTTATCTAGGTGAGACTTATCTTGAAAAAGGGAATTCATTTCTATTCCAGCAAGGCATAAATGCAGCTCTTCACTCAAAGGACAACTTCAGTGTAAAAATTGAAACTGGGTAAATAGATAGGCTACTTACTTAGCTAGGCAAAAATGTAATGTATAAAGGCTGGAGTGAGCGGATGTCTAACATAT
>CM044448.1:65774118-65784143 GCA_024363595.1 Xenopus borealis
CACTGCTTGAGCTGCTGGTTTAATTATCCATTATCCATCCCATGTTCAAATCACTGACTAACTCAGAGTTAGCGAGCTGAAAACAGGAAGTAGTGTTCTGGCTATTATGTTAGACATCCAGTCACTTCAGCCTTTATACATTACATTTTTGCCTGACTATGTATATTAGAAACATTTTTATTTTGAACAACCTATCTATTTACCCAGTTTTTATTTTTACACTGAACTGTTCCTTTAGTGTATTAAACAGTGCATATACAGCCTGTGTATGCACTGTTTAATACACTTGTTTTAAGCATAAGGAAGCAGTGTGCTGCCCAGATTTAAAAAAAAAAAAAAAATATATATATATATATTATTATTTGCTTAAAGGCCTTCACCTATTCCAGTTGGTCAAACCATTTGACAATAATTGGTCTGTAATGATGGTCTGTCCATTTATTGTCAGTGATTATGGAGGTTCAGGAAAGCTTTGCATGCAAAATGACTTGCAGTCCCTGTCTGTGTTGTACAGATGGGATCTCAGTGTCACTCATAATTACATGCATCATACCTCCTCTTTAGGTCACTATTGGAAGGATCATTGTATAAACTGTGTATCCTCTGGAAAGGAATTTTAAAAAGTTTGCTCTGCTTTCGCTCACGCTATTGCTATCAATCCCCTTGCTAGCAAGAAAGCCACTGGCTGTGCTGTTTAGTAATGCTTGGAGCAGGGTTGGCTCTATAGATGTCAGAATAATAAATAAAGATTTTTATTTTGAGACTTCAGATTCCCTTTAAGTAAAATTAATCTTTCAGTAAAATCACTACTTATGTATTTTAACATTTTTAATGGAGGAAAAAACTGAGGAAACACAAAGCAATAAGATATTTGAGCTCCAGCAGATAAGTAACACAGTAAGAGGGACAGCTAGGCCAGTTTTAGGTGCAGGAGGGCCTTACATACCACTGCTCCCTGACAGTGATGAATGAGCCCTTGCAGAGCTTACAAATGGCCCTCTACTATATTCATGGAGGAATGGAAGCCTCACCATTTAGCGTACCTCCCAACTGTCCAATTTTCTGTGGGACACTCACTATTTTGACAGCTCAGCCAGCAGTCCTGGATTTTTATCAAAAAGTCTAGCGTTGCCCTTTTATCACCTGCACTGACACCAAAAAAAATGATACAATGTTTCTGAAACAATTAAATAAAAGGCTTTTTGACATAGAGCCCATAACACTCATCACCTGCACTTAGACACATTTGTAACAATTTAGACAAAGATACAATTGTAACTATTTAAGCAACTCTTTTAATAGAACTATGACTCACAGCTTAAAAAAAACAACAAAACTGTTATAACACATTAAACATGGCCCAAAATCTCCCAGAAATATGTTCAAACTTCATAACCTGGCAAATTTTGGGAAATGGACATTGTAATTATTTCATAGCGATCTTTCACTAGCATTCAATTCTGCCTAGCAAAAGTCAATTTAAATAGGGTGGGTACATATAGAGATACTGGTGCAAATAAGTGGCTACTTATTACACATGTCCAAGTAAACAAAATAAAGACTAAAGAGATCCTCTAATGACCTAGACATGGGCCCACCCTAAAACAAACGTGACATGCCCCTCAAATTGGTTAAAAAATAGCAGATATTAATGTTTGATAAATATTTGTGTGTGCGTTTTCATCTAATTCTTATTGCACATCTGCATTTGTATTATGAATTTATTTATGATAGATGGATCTATCTATTAACAACTGGAGGTACCTTAACTGTTCCAAAGCCAAGGAGGCTCTAGGTACTTATGTAATGCAGTGTATCCCTGTGCAGGACACCCATCTATAAGTGCACATTTTAAAATGTCATGAAGTTACCAAAAATAATGGAATTAGGAACAAAACCATTATAATGGCTCTCTTTTGCTGGACTGTGCAGAGATTAGTTTTCCAGTTGAAGCATTTAAGTAAACTGTAGCCTGGCCCAGACTGGCAATCTGTGGGTTCGGCAAATGGGCCAATGGGCCGCTTTCTTTTAAATGTAAATGGGCTGCTCACCTAAATCTCAATCTAATCTCCTCTAATGACCTAGACATGGGCCCACCCTAAAACAAACGTGACATGCCCCTCAAATTGGTTAAAAAATTGTTAACACAAAAGTCTTTAATATAATTTTTGAAGGCAATGCCACTTTAAAATATGAAAAAATACCAGCGTTTTTTTAGAACTTTTATGACTTTTTGGGATACAGGATATGATGTCACTGACATAAGATTGAGGAGACTGTAGCTTCATTTTATCAGTTCACCTGGTCTAAGGTGGCGAAGGAAACCCTGGCAATAGAGGTAACATTCTGTAAAATTTGCCCTTTAGTGAATTTGCAGAGTAACGATCATTCGAATGGCAAATCACATTGGATCTCAATATTTGTCCTTAACAAAAAAAAAGAAGTTCCAAAGGTAGAAACCACAACTTAGCTTCAGCATAATTTATTCTAGGTTTCACCACAATTTAGTTGTGGTGAACTGTGTGAGATTGTCTGATGATCTTTAAAACTTAAATAACCGTGACGTTGGTTTGGCTGTTTGCACTATAAATTTGATCCAGGATATTAACAGATATTAATGTTTGATAAATATTTGTGTGTGCGTTTTCATCTAATTCTTATTGCACATCTGCATTTGTATTATGAATTTATTTATGATAGATGGATCTATCTATTAACAACTGGAGGTACCTTAACTGTTCCAAAGCCAAGGAGGCTCTAGGTACTTATGTAATGCAGTGTATCCCTGTGCAGGACACCCATCTATAAGTGCACATTTTAAAATGTCATGAAGTTACCAAAAATAATGGAATTAGGAACAAAACCATTATAATGGCTCTCTTTTGCTGGACTGTGCAGAGATTAGTTTTCCAGTTGAAGCATTTAAGTAAACTGTAGCCAGGCCCAGACTGGCAATCTGTGGGTTCGGCAAATGGGCCAATGGGCCGCTTTCTTTTAAATGTAAATGGGCTGCTCACCTAAAAAGGCCATTTAGGTCTGTCTTTAATATGTAAATGAATGTATCACTTTATAAATGTAAATGAGCTGTCCATAATAGCCAGCCACAGCTAAGCCAATGCCTGCATTTGTTAGTGCTCATGCCAGTACTGGCAAAAGGGGTGGAACCAGGAATTATGACCAACTTCAATTAGTAATATTAGAGTTGCTTGCTATACAGCCATTCCCTTATGCTTATGATAGGTATCCTTACCCACAGCACTCAATTTTTCAGCGGCGTACAGGGCTAGGGGGGCTCCACGGTGCAAGTGCGCGCTCTGCACTAGAAGAGCCAAATTTCCTGGTTGAAACCGGAAATTCGGCTTAGTTACCAGGAGCAGCTTTTTTGACACCCCTGGTAATGAGGGGGGCGCTGCCACCTGATGCGAGTGCCTCATCTCGCCTCATTGGCGGAGCACCCCTGATAGGGTGTATAATATTGCTGGTGTATGGTAATGCACTCTTAAAATATCTATTCATAAAAACTAACTGGTTAACCTTGGGTTTGGAAATATATATCATGCTTTGGATGTGCATGAATACATGAACTGCTTTGATACTTTTGCCAGGGCTGTTTTTTTCCTCCCAGTTAGGCCCTGTGTATGTCCCCTTAAATGTTCAGCTAGCACATTGCGGCTATGGGCCTCTTTTCATTCTGTCCTATTAGACAATTATGGTGCCCAAGATGATCAAAAAATAGCCTGTGGTACATAGTTTAATATATATCTTCCAGGAGGGCTGTATATTGATTAACCTGTGAACAACAGAGCTTTTGATGCCTTGACATGTGTGTCTTATGAAGTATCTTGGCCTCATTATTTTCAACTACAAACCATATTTCAGGCGTCTTGTTTTCTGAAGTAGTCCTCATTATACCTAGCTTCCAAGGCTACAGAGAGGGAAATGCACATTTGTTCTATGAGCAGCAGTAAACAAGTAAATACAGCTGGATGACTTGTTAGTGCCTGTGTCCAGCTACTGTTTGAAATTAAAATTCCTAGGCAGCATCTCCCTTCATTACTCTCCAGAAAAGCTTTGATAAGGAGAGTCTCTTAATGGCTGATAAAGTAATGCAACTATAGAAGTGAGAAATCAATTTTATCTTCTGCAGTTCCAGCTACAGTGAAACACAGATATATTTCATTGTTTTTAGAATGGCACAAGGGATGAATGCATTCATAGAATGGATTGCTCTAACTTTGGGGATCACCAGCTCTTAAGGTATACACAGAGTATAAACCTTCATGCAAAATGTAGCAAAGTCACTATTAGTATTAACTGGAACATTCTTCATACTTCCTAGGCCAATTCACAGTTTGTATATACAGCTAAGCTTGCCTAGCATGTAAAAATCTGCCGTGTACAGGTTGACAAAAAAATAAAGAGGTCATACAAGAAGTGCAAGACCACTAAGGAGAGCAATCACACCCAGCAAACATCAATAGGATCATACACTAAACTTTCGGTGCTACTAACCTACCATTAATACCTACATTTCATGCTACAAAAAAATAATAATCATTGTGTAGGTGGGACTGTGATTTGCATGAATAGACAAAATATTTATAAACCAAGGGATCATCAATGGTCTCAAGGCCTGATCCCAGATGCAATACCAACTGGGATTATACGGACACCTATACAATGCCTGTAACCCCAGACCATGTCTAGTCCTAATGTCTTCTTGATGACAAGATGTTTGGGCTATTAGTACACATTTTATTCTCACCCATTGTAAACGTCTGCTTTGGTTTGCAGTGGTCCTGCCAAAGTTTTTTAACTGGTCCAAGGAAATCATCTTGATTTACCTGGTTCTGGGGAATTATAAAAGTCAGATCAGATTTGGCTCCACTGAATATCTTCCTAGCTTTGTATAAATAATAAGGTCTCATCTGATATATTTCTTTTACTCTTGTTTGATAAAGTAAAACATACTAACTATACTGAAATGGAATAATAATTCATGGAAAAGCAGTGTGTTGGAATGTTATACCCTCAAAAATGCTGAAACCATGATTTATTGCAGATTCCTCTTCCAGGTCTGCTTGAATTGTTTGTTGTTTTTTTGCAATCATGTCTAGTAGCCAAGATCTCCCTGTTTCAAACACCTTGCGACAATGTGTGCTGCTCGTGTTTGATTGCTTGATTATTTTCATTGTGTGCTTTTAAAGATGATGGATGGGACTATTTTTAGAGATCTGACAGGAGAAATGTTGTGGTAGATTACACTTCTGAGGGAAAGGTGTAACTAGGCATAGAGCCAAGCCATAGGCTATGCATTATATGTAACTATTTGGCTTGTAACAAAGTACTGACAATTAGAAAATATCACAGTGAAGAGCTTGTGTCCTAATAACAAAGTACTCATTTCTGTAAACTGGGAACTCATTGTCTTTGTGATGTACAGTGGCGTAAATACTAGGGGTGCAGGGGGTGCAATTGCACCAGGGATCCCACCCCCTTGGGGCCCATGGGAACCACAAAAATGGTTATGGCAGGCGGTTATCTAGGGGGAGATTTTACAGCACACATGCCATCAACACTCCAGCATGGGATTTATAGAGGTAAGGGCCCAACAGGGGGACGCCACTAGTAATGTACCTAAATAAATACTGTGTTTGTTAACAATCTCAGGGGGCTTTGAAGCCTGCAGTTTCAAGGTGTTTTTACAGGAACTATATAGTACCTTGTCTATCTATCTATCTATCTATCTATCTATCTATCTATCTATCTATCTATTCAAGCACACACAAAATACAACACTCAATGAACAGGACTGAAACTGGTTTTAATCAATGAATTGTTTCAGTTACTCCTGTGACCTTCTTCAAAGACAGAACAAAGACCAAAAGCTTGACTTATGTAGGCTTGGGATTCTTTTCTGTCTCGTTTTTTGTGTTTTTTCATTATGATCTTGGGTAGTATCCATGTTCTGTCCAAATTACAGAACCACCTCTCAGAGATTTGGTTTATAGACCTGCAGCTATATATAAGTTATACAATGGAAGGGTAATTTGTTAATAATATGCCCTAAGGTAGAATATTAAATTTAAATATTTATGGGGGTTATTTACTAAACTCTGAATTGATCTCCTATGTAAAAAAAAAAACCCATGACCAAACTCCCATGCCGATTTGACCTTATTAATTAATCAAACAACTCAAATTAATTGGTTTTGGAAAAAATAATAAAACCGATAAAATCGAGTGAAATCTGAAATTTCCTGAATTTCTTGAGTTTTTTCTGTTTTTTTCCAGAAAACTAAGATTTTAAAGGATTTTTCAACCCAAACCATGATATCTTCAAGTTGAGATTGGTGCCTCTCCCATTACTTATACAGGACCTCCACAGGTCTGAAATTGCGAATTTTCAGGTATAATACATCTTGAAAAATTTTAGGTGTTTTTTACCATGGAAAATTCTAGTTGTTGTCCAAAAAAGTCCAGCCAGATAAATTCAAGGTTTAGTAAATAACCCCCTAAATGTTCATTTTCATACAACCCTTTCTGCGGACATGCTTATGCCAATGCAATTGCCATTCAACCTGGATTTTTTGGGAGTAGCATTTATACCCCATGAAAGGGGGGGGGGGGGTAAGGGGCATGGTTAGGGGTTTGCTATGGTTGTTGTCAAAAAATCAAACATATTTGTTTCCCATGAAGTTGACTTTGACATTGAGAACCTGGAAACACACCCAGTTTCTGATTGTTTCCATTCACAATTGAATTAAAACAGAAGCAAAGTACAAGGCATTAGGCTTTGTCATAAGGGGTACTGTCATCATAGATGATTGAAATGAAGCTGCAGAGCGCAGTGTTGGCAGGAAATAGGTTAGTTGGTAGCTACAGGGTTTGTTGCATCCTGTAGTCTCCACCTCAATGATGTTCAACTTAGGGGTCAGGGGTGTGCCTGCATGCATTGGGGAGCCATGTATTCACTCAGGTCACTGCTCCATTTTTTACATGTGACAAATCATAAAAGTTCAGGACAAGGAGAAAGCAAGCAAAAAATATGGTGGATTATACTTTGCACTGTAGATATCATACTTAGGGGTTTATGTAATTGAAGGCACTAAGTTTGCACAAGGGCAGTAACCTATAGCAACCAATCAGCAGGTATAATTTCCTGGTCACATGTTTAAAAGCAAACATCTTATTGGTTTCTATGGGTTACTGCTCCTGGGCAAACTTATTTCCTTTTATTACATACGGGGGTATGTCTTGTCTCTTCTAAAGCTAAAGGAAAGTGTTCACCAATACATTTACTCTATCCTTTAAGTGAGATAAAGCAAGATAAGGGTATACACTGGTCAAAATTAAGACAACATCTTTTTCTGTAGTTAAGAGCTTCTAGTGCACAAACCCTAAAGACAGTGACTCGGACAGCCAAAAGGCACTTATCATGTAGGATTCTGGATTTCTGATCCATCATTGGCTTCAATTTATTTGCCCGCTGATAATAAGTTGGGTATTTTCACATAAAGTGGAGAAGAAAAGAATGGAACATTCTGAAATGGAAGGAAAAAAATTTAAGATTTGGCAACATCAAAATAAAAGGGGTCATTTATGAGCACAGGAGCATGTTTGGACACAACTACCTTAATAAATTGTGCAGCATGTGCTCTGCTCTGTGTATATTTCAGAGCACCCGTAATTGAGGGTACAATTGAGGGCATTCATAAATGAGTTTTATAGAGTTCATTTAAATTCTATATAAAGCACATGTATCACTCAAAGCATTCCAAATTGCTGACAGATCTATTTTATATTTGTAAATGGCGAGTAGTGTCTTTCCCTCAATCTGTTGCACATAGCATGTATTCCTATGGGATCCAAGAAGTCAACCTGTTGATTGCATTGTTTTTCTACTCAGAATGAATGTTCTAAGGGTTGAACACTAAGCTAACATAACATAACAGAGCAGGTTATGTTGTAGATACACTACCCAGACTTGCTGATCATTGCCATTAAGTAAGTGCCAGATAGAGTGCCAGCAAATTAAAAGGAAATTGAACAAGTCTACAGGGATTTTGTTTCATGTGGTAACACAGATGAGTGGATTTTTTTTCTAATAGTGAAACCAAGTTCTGCAACAATAAAATCCAACTTGCTCCTATATAGGCAAGCAGAATTAAACATGTACAAGTACCTGCAGTAAGCAAGGATTTAGTGCATTAGATTGACAAATCATATAGGTAATATATACTATTGTTCAATAGAGCGAAAGCAGGCAATGGATATTTCCCAACCCCCAAGTAGGTCACTTCTCTAAAGCCGAGACTATTAGCGTTGGACTGCATTTTTATGGTAACTAGGAAACAATTAAATTGTAAGATTGCTGTACTGGAAACCTTTGAAACCTACTGTAAATCAACCAGACATGGGTTCCCCCCACCCTCCAATCTTCCAGTAAGAAGAAAGCAAGAATCAATATACAAATTTAATTTGAAACCATAACAACAGAGGTGCCAAAGAAAATAAGATCAATATTTGATCAATATTTGGGCACTGAAACTGCTGGTACATGGTGCAAATCAGATTTTGAGAAGCCCCTTTTTGCTTAAAAGAGAAGTAAAGCCCCTACAGTTAAAAGCCTCCATTCACCATATCAGTGAATGGATGATCTTCCGGACCATCTTCTCTCTCTTCAGGAACATTCCAGCTTTAATTACACATGCACCAAAAGCTCATATCGTACCTATTTTGCCCTAATGTTGCCATTTGTCCTATCTACTATCTATTGGTGCTGCATATGTAATAAATAGCTATTAATAATGATAATTACATAATTATAATCCACACTATTATAATAATCCCCTATTTCTGCTTTGTGGAGAATATTCTAGGTAGGGTCCTATGTGGGTGGCTCATTTGGACTCCAACGTGACAGCTCTACCTTTAGATCAAAGTAAAGGTGTAAGAACATCCCTTGCTAATATAGAAATAAACTCCTTTACAAAGTGTTAATAAGAGATGATTAATACTCATAAAACTCAAGGCTGCTTTTCTATTTTGAGGTGGGAGGCTGCTCTAGTTTATGTCTGTGTGCTGTTGGCTGTGGAGTGGTGCATTCCCATGTGATGTGTTTGTACATTACATGTAAGAGAAGGAAGTCTGTACTTACATTTGCACTGTGGAGGTGACACAAGATAAAGAAAGGCTGAGCTGTATTTATAATCCACCTGTTGATATAAATAGAATAATCATTTTTAGGTTGAATTAAGCCCACCCATATGCACATACCTAGCATGCAACTGTGCACTGTGGTTGGTAGGTCTGAGAAAGCACTGAATCATACACACTTCCAATGTGCTCCACAATATGTTGTGTGCATTGGTGTTATTATTATATGAGTGTGCATCCGTGAACTGCAGCATAAGGAAAATAGACTTCTAGGATTAAAGTTGAACTGGGACTTGACAAAACCTGCTGGAACAAAGTGAATTTACTACCAACACAACAGGCTGGGTACAAAGTGTCAAAAACATATGCAATCTTCCAGGTTTGTGCCTGGCATTTCAGTAAATGACCCCCCACTTTGTACACATGATTCACCATAGATTCTTCCTTACTTATGCATGTGTACACGTGACAATCAGCACTTTGGTATGTGAGCAACTGTCACTTTTGAAAGGGTTATCCATGGGTGGCTTGATGGTAAGCATTGCCTTTTTAAGTACTGTCGTCCTGGGTTTACAACAAAGGCACTCTCAGCACAATATTTGTTTAGAATTATAGTAAACCTTTCTGGAATATTTAAGTGCTATAGGAAGGAAAAACAATTAAAATACTGTCAGCAGAGAAACAACTGAGACACCAGGGAGGCTTATTTGTATTTTCATAGCACAGCTGTACAGCAGCTCCATACACCACCAATCACAGCTGCAATAGATTGTTGATATAGATCCACTTTACCATATAGACATCAGCATGCTACTGTCCCTAATATATTGGTTTATGTGTTGCCCATTATTTCAGTGACCCCCCCC
>CM044448.1:65784256-65835915 GCA_024363595.1 Xenopus borealis
TATAATGCTGTTGGGATCAATAGCAGTCACAATGGTAATGCTTGAAAAGAAACCACAACAAAATGCTTCTCTCCTGCAGAATGAAATATAAAATTGTGTTTGTCTTGGACATTGCATTACTATAGCAAGTGGAGAATAAGATTCCCATTCACCATGTGTCAACATTGTCTCTAGACTTTCACACCTGCCTTATCTGCTTAAGTAAGAGAATGGTTTGTGTTGTGGCACTGAATCAGACTGGGCAACAATAGCACCAATGTTATAGGTAATAAACTCATCTGCCTCTCACTCTGATCTGTTCTACTTTCAAAATAGACACAGAATGTATGACATACGTTAGAGATCCTCTGTAATGCTTTATCTTTTTTTTTTTTTAGTTTGCGGGCATTTTAAAATTTATGGTCTTCAGGTTGCTTACTCCCAGTATTGGCATTCACTTGCTAAGGATGCTGGGAGTTAAAGTGTAAAACCTCTGGAATGGTGAACTACTGCATTTAAGCATTAAAGGATGTTTTTTATCTCTCTGATTCCAAACAATTGCTCATCACCACGCAGAATACTGATTATCCTCTGCCTCTCTAGACCATTATTTTAAGGGAACAGGCTATTTTTAAGTGCACAGTTGATAAAGATGACTCTTTCATTTTGTATAGTTCTATTTGGTGGAACCTTCCATAATCACATGCTTTTCTGCAGCCTGCCTGAATTTGATCACAGTAGCTGATTTCATGCATTGATAATGAAGCCTTTAGGTTGCTTTTTTGTCTGCATAATTTCACATCAGGCGTCTGGCGTGACACAGTTCTATGTTTCAGTCCCCGCATAAAGACACAGCTCTGTAATTGCTTTGCTTTCTTTTACGCGTTTCTTCTCCCTTAAAAATGTTGCCAGCGTGTAAAGGATTTTCAATGAGCAGTGAGAGATGAACCAGCGTCTCGGAGGGTTGAGACTGCCTTGATTTGAAACTGCACAGACACAGAGATGGTCGGTGCCAGAGCGTAGTTCTTTAGATTATACACTTCACCTATTGGAAGTTCCCTCTGTCCAACTTAGTCGCTGTTTGCTGCTACTAAGCATAGGCTTATTCCTTGCTAAAATGTGGAGTGGATTTTCCCGTCGAGGTAAGGCTTGTGCTTTGTGCTGTATATGTGACTATATAAATATGTATAAATGTTATATGATTGCATGTATTTGGAACCTTAGATGAGGCTACAAGACTATTTGGGAATTTCTCACACTGTCATGCTTACATTTTGGCACCACAGTATTGTCTACGAGACGTATACCATAATGAGTTCCCTGTATTGCTCCTCCAAAATGTTTTCCCTATAGCTGGTTGGTTTTGTCAACCGATTATCCAGTGAGACCTGGAAGATTAATGTGGGGGATTAAAGCTAAATAGAACTGGATAATCCAAAAACAGAATGCAAGAACACAAGCTTCACTGGATGAATGAGGGTGGTCAGCCAGGATCCCCCTGCACCAGTGTAGAAGAAAGGACAGAGAGAAACAATGTATTTACAGTTGTATTTTGTGCAGATCTGGTAGGAAGTCCATGGTGCTATATTTGTGTATCCCTGGCACAATTCTAGTGCTGTAAGATGTATATATATAAATAATACTGTCTCAGCAACTTTTAGCTTACCGTCCATTGTTTTCCTATGGCACCCCCAATCCATCAGCAGCACTTGAAAATCCACAGGTTGAAGATACTATTTGACTTTAGTTCAAACAGGTTAATATACATCTGTTTCCTAGTGAACAACTCTGAACATTGGGGGTAAAATTTATCATTAAAATGAATAACATGGCAATTATATTTTTTTATTACAAAACTGTATTATTGCAGTTTGTGTTAATATTCAATTTTGAGGTCAAAATATACTTAGTACACTTTATTGTTTTCCTGTAAGTGGTGATGTTATCCAGCATAGATTTGAACATTCCCTCGGATGATGCCATACTGCTTGCACCAGGGTAAAATTGTGTTAGTTATTATAAATAGGGATCAGTGAGACACAGCTCATGCATTTCCCAATTCTGAGAAAAATGTAAAGAACTTGAATCTCTCAGTTATTAGCATAATTATGAAAGAGAAGCCAACCACATCCTAAGTAGAAGGGTATGGCAACAATCCTACCACCCCTAAATGAGTTGAGTTGGGGAGAAGCATCTGGCATGTGGAAAGAATCCTGTGCCTACAGTATAACTCCACCCCCAAAATCATAGAACATCTGGTCATTTTCCCCCTGTACCTTTACTGCACATTTCTAGAGCTAGCAGGCATCTGTATATGCACACCAGCCAGCTAAACAGTAGAAAAGTCACTTGTTAAATACAGATGATTTAAGCATTGGCATTTGTTGCCCACATCTGTAGAGCTTGGCTATGCTGGCTGCATGCAAAGCATACCAGTTGTGCTAGCCAATCTGTCAAGTCCCACAGCTGCTATCTTGCTCCAAGCCACAGTGTGCTTTTGAAGGCATGAAATTAGTTTTATACAGAGCACACGGTTTCTTATTAAATGC
The DNA here is from genome assembly GCA_024363595.1 of Xenopus borealis. NCBI lineage: Eukaryota > Metazoa > Chordata > Amphibia > Anura > Pipidae > Xenopus > Xenopus borealis. The sequence goes on from CM044448.1 coordinate 65,786,785, forward strand.
ATTTTTTACATTTATGGCAATGGTCAATCCAAAGTTCAGTGACAAGATTTCTGTCCCCTGTTAGAACCAAGGGACATCTTCAAGCTGACACGTTGCATTGAACATTTGTGCAATGACAACAATAGCTAATATTTAGGAAAAACATATTTACATTTTGAAAGGATTTAAGTCACTTTGGTGCTTGCCTGTAGAAGTGTAATGGTTGAACTGCCCTTTCTCTTGCAGTCATGCTATGTGGAAGACAACACTTCTACAGTAGTTTTAAAATGTGTCCGTTTGCAAAAACTAGAAATATTTAGTAATAGAGAATGCTCTAGCACTGAGATATTAAATTGTGGGGATGATAAGTTTTTCTATCTACTCCAAATTTGTTGAATGTGTGTCTAATGTTATAGACCAACAATTTCCAGCATCTCACACCTCATTTGTGGGTCTTGTGGGCTTATTTAAGAACAGGGTCTGTTGCAGTGTCAGCCATTGTAAGTTTTAATATACATAGTAAGTTAGGTTGAAAAAAGACTCACGTCCATCAAGTCCAACCTTTTTAACTTTTTTTAACCAGCCTAACTGCTAGTTCATCCAGAGGAAGACAAGGACTAGTCCCTGGATCAACTTTTGCTATGAGCTATCTTCCATAACCCTGTATTCCCTCACTTGCTAAAAGCCATCCAACCCCTTCTTAAAGCTATCTAATGTATCAGCCGGTACAACTGATTGGCAGGCTGAGATCGTAATCCCTTTTTAAATATTGGAATGACATCAGATTTTCTCCAATCCATAGGTATCATACCAGAAGAAGAGAATCTGAGAAAATCAGAAATAGGGGCTGGTCTTAAACTGAACTAAGCACTCTTAGAACCCAGGGGTGTATGCCATCAGGCCCTGGAGCCTTGTTTACATTAATTTGTATTAAAGCTTTATGAATCATATTCTGAGTTAGAAAGTAAAAAAACATCACTTTCATTGATATGGGCATCTCTACTGTTGCAGGTTAGTTTCTGTGTTATTAAAGTGGTGCCCCAATCCCATAAACTTCTGTTTAAAATCTCTTTCCAAAAGATATATTAGACAGGTATTTGTTTAAAGGTTTCTAATTAAACAATGTAAATAGACTTCGAGTATATCAACTGTGTCCCATCAAAACCAACATCCATACCTATAGTCCTCCATGAGCTAGACAAACTAGAGTTCCTGGCAGTGCTCAGAGCCATGTGATTCATTCATCCTAGTTCATGGCCACATATTGGTAGAGTATTTTCACCATATTGATATTACTATATGTAGGTCAATGACAGGATTTGAAACATATTTAATCTGGACATGAGCACACAGTAATGTGATGAGCACACAGTAATGTGAAACGGTAGATGCATTCAAGGCAGTTCTTTATATGCTTCCTTTATCAAATTCAAACAGCAATTACAGTACCTTTAAACAGGCTCTAGATGTTAGATGAGACTTTTTGTTTTTTCAAATGGGGGCTTTATTTTGAAAAACAAATTCAGGAACAAAATTAAAACTGCTGAAAAACACAGGTACAAGATAGAGCTCAAAACACATTTTTCCAATTGTTAATATATCAGTCCCAGAGACAACACAAGCTCCATTTGGTAGTGGATGGCAATAAAGAACACACCCTGATACTCCAGAGATTGACAACATTTTTATTTCTTGTGCCCCTCTATCCGAATAGCATCAGTGATTACTATAATACAGATGATAGCAACTGAATTCTTGTTTTTTAGACCTTTTGTTTTTAAATACCCACCACTACATTGCTGTTATAAAACATATTTTAGAGCATGCCTTTAATAAAGTGAATAAAGAATTGCATTGATAGGAAAAATTTATATTTGCCTCACTTTTCCTTAAATTGGGGTTATATACATAATTCAACCTTTAATTAGAGGGATCTTGCATGCCAGATCTGATCATCCTACTGTTGTCATAGTAGCTATGTTTTAACTTCTCAAAAATATAGGTGCTTGTTATAATTGTATATGATTATGTCAACATATATTGAATATAAACACAGAAAACACAATTATTTTCAGGATCAGTTAGAACAATAAGTTACTTCTATAATTAAGAGAATAATCAAGCTATGAAATATAGTCTTAATTTAGAATTTATCTCCTGGTACCATTTAAGAGAAGGATGACTCCTGTCTTGGTATGCTAGATAACACCCCTGGCATTAGATTATCTGGTCAGATGTGTATATAAAGCAGTGATTAGTTTATATATGAACAATTCAATGGATTCCAATTGATAGTACAATAGATTGGAACACATGGGAGTGGCCACTTAATGACCTCTAGAGATGGGAATAGTTGACACCAAAATGGGCCAATACTACTTTTATCTTCTGCTGCATGTTGGATTTGACATTATTGAGTGTAGCATCATGTTCAGTTGTACTTATGTCCAGTCCAAATTATCTAAATGGGTGGCTTGACTAATAAAGTGATGCTTTCTTTACTGACACCATCTAGGTCCCATAAGAATATTTGATTGTAATGGTGGCAAGAAGCTTCAATACTGTGATACTGCAGTGAGTGTTCCTGCAGTGACACCATATTGTCTCCCTCCAGCCTAATCTCAAATGAGTTGACATTCCAGAAGTCTCTATCAGATGTGTTCTTGCAAGCATAATCTGCTCAGCATTGTTTTGTTCATGATATTTATTCCTTGATTATGCCATCTAGTGAGTGGAACATCTTATCCCTTCTACAAAAGTTATTGTACCCCATACTGTTAGCTGTTTTTTATCCAACCATTCTAATCTGTTTCATCTTCTAAATATCATCTTGCTGGCCCTATTAGTACACGTTACTCCTTCTGTTGTCAAATGTTTAACTGTTGATTTTCTGTGTGACATTAAAAGCGTGCATAAAATACAAAAATGCCATGGACGTGGATATCATACTATAATTGACCTGAATCTTCAAGTTCAGAAATCATAGTCCCTTACTTCTTTATAGAGAATTATAGCTGTTCTCTACCTACTTTTGTCATTTCTTTCCCTATGTTCCATTTGAAGGTAAACCATACCTTTTGTTAGCAACTTGCTAGTCTCTGAGTTGTGCAGATACAGCAGTCACCTATATTATGCCTTTCTACCTTGGGACACTCTCTGTAATATTGTGTATTTTTTATATATTGGGATAGCATGGAGAAGTGTGTGCATGGCACTGAGAGTTCCCATCTGTTGGATGCCAGTGGGTTAATAAGCCAAATGAAACAGGCTTTTAATAATACCATTGGCAGACTTACTGAATTAGTAATATCATAAATCAGCCCAAGACAAACCATTTTCAGCCCACTTAGGAGTCTTATTTTTAAAGCACCTAGTGAACCAGGGCAAATGGCTAGGCCAGCTCCAGCCACAGGAGAGTATAACTCTACTTTTTCTGCTCTGATAACATTTGTGAAGTGTAAAGCCACAAGTGACATATAACTCTGAATCAACACTTTAAGACTGAGCTGTGTGCTAACACTATGGCGTTACCACTAACACTGGAGTTCCATGAAAATGAAGGAAATATTAACAAAATGTGAAAACACCAGCAAAATAGTCAATACTTCACACTGAATTGAACATAGATAATTTGCCTGCTGTGTTTCAATGAGGTTGAACACAAGCACAAAAATGAATACTTTGTCTTATTTAAAAATGTGTGTCATGATTCAGCAATGCATTGTGCATTTACTAAATATGTAATGTTTAATGTTTTGCTGTTGATGTTTTAGATAAAATATCTTTAAAAACAAATACCGTATAACTTGGCCATGGCCAGGCTCCAGAATCTGCATGATGTCTTCTGTATGGATTTAATGGCTCCCTGTAGCAATGGGAAGATTATTTACCTCATCTTTTAAACTGGTTATAGCAGTGTTGCCATAATTGCTGTCTAGTTTTCCAATGGTGTTGATACAGTATTTACACTCAAGGGGACTTGATAGCAATGGTCACAACACTGCTATTACACTGACATTTCTTCTCTACAATAGGAGGTGGTTATTTAACCAGTGCATTGTTAAACAAATATGACAAGCATGACAGAAAGTGTATGACAAGCATGACAGAAAGTGGGCAGCTCAGTGATTACTGGATCCCATCTGAAGGCTAAATTAAAATCGCTTTGGGCAAGGCAGGTTAAATGGGTTGTACATCTAAACATAACATTTTACATACTGAAAATAAATGTAATTGTAAGGAATGTTCCAAGAAACATGAATTACACATATTCAGTAAGTTATTTGTAAGTCTATTTGTTATGCAAAATAGTATTGCATGTCCCTTGCTATTCTCTCAACTGTTCGTCATGACTACTGTTATTGTAACCTGCAGTGTTGCAGAAACCAGCCAAGACTCTATTTCCTGCTTTGCCTTGTATGTATAGGCAATTTTCCTTTTTTACAGATCTGTTAATAACCCAGAGCTCTTGACCCCCCCTCCATTTGGGGGAGATTTTGGGCTCTGTTCCCAATTCCCTTTTACACATTCCCCCAATTTCTGTTGATGTTCCATGATTTGCAGGCAAAAATCCTATATGTGCAACATGGAATCAGCATAATGACACTTCCAAGCTGAATTAAATTTCAAGGACACTGGTGTGTACTGCAGCTCCCCTCGGTTGACTGCTTTTCTAAGTTGACAGCTCTGATAACTAAACATTCAAACTAAGTCCTGGCATTTCAAGTACACAGAGGCCCAAACAGACCTCAACCAGCCCACAAATTTGTAACTATCTATGGCAACTTACAGCAGCCAGAATCCACAGATTGCCAGTCCAGGCCCGATCCAAAGAATTGTTTGGGTATTTAAAGTTTGGTTTTAGTAGAACTGACTTCTGCAACATTATTTCAATGGTACATGTAGTCCAATGAATGACAGACAAATATTTCTTTCAATAGCATTTAAATCCCACACAAGGAAAACACTGGAGGTGAAGAAAAATGTCTTTGCTGGACAGCACAATGTCCTAGTCTGCATTTTTTTATTTCAAATGTTTTTATTTATGAGGTTTTACAGAAAGATAAACAACTTTATGGTACATCATTGTAAAAAGTCTTGTTGTGATTGTCACTGTGAAAAACATTTGAAATACAGAAGTTGGTCACCGGGGTGTCAATTCGATGATTAGGACAGCTGAGAGAATCCCCATAGTTACATTACTAGTACCCTTCAACATGAGAGCCTTTGAGACAATGTAGTTTTCTGGATTATTACCTAGTCCTGTGTGGTGTACATGGATGTCAGCTGGAAATATAAATTGTCTAGACCATATGGACGCTGGACTGCTGAGAATAATCCAGATATAGGGCTTTCAGCTATGGAAAAGGATAGTCTCATAAATGCTACAACAAGCCTAAACTAACCAAAAAGAAACCATAAACACAAAAATAAAAAGGGAAGTAAAGTGAGGAAGGGGATAGGGGCTAGTCAAACAGTATAGCATATCTAGTAGTAGGTCTTGAGAGCAATGCATAGAGAAGTCTCACCATAGAGAACTCTCGCCAATTAGCCATTAGTTTGGAAGCGAGGGTGCCATTAAATCTGAAGCCAAGGTTGCCAGTTCTTCAATATCCTGTGGGTGTTGTTTGTGGCTATACAGTTTAATCTTTCATTGATAAAGATCCAGTCTATCTTATTTTTGAGCATTGTAAAGTTGACCGTGGATGTTTTCCATGCTTTGGCTATAGATTTGGCTATAGATTGCTGCCAGGAATATGTGGCTGCTCGGATGAGTAGTGAAATGTCTTCAATAATTACTCAGCAATCCAGTTGTTTTAGAATTACTTATATCAGATATACCATAACCTGGATGAATGAAAATCTTCATAGTCATATGTATGAAGAGTAACACTGGAAACAAGTATGAATTGAGGCATACACCTTTCACACTGAAGATAAATCATATGTTGGCTTGCATATACGTGTTTCTATTACAGCAACAATCTGTTCAGTTTATACGATGGCATAATAATAATAACTGAGATAGTGTTTGCTTTTCTGTTAGCAACACATCAAACACTCAGGCTGTCTCTCGGAGGCTTTGCCAAACCAATAATCTCAAACTATAGATTTCTGCCACATCTCCATTATTCTCCCTGCCAAAATTGCACAGAGTGATTTAGTGATAAATAATTGAAGGCTGCAAGCTGAGCATCCAAGTATATGAATTATTATGCATTTGTTCTATAGCGTTTATGCTCAGGATTGAATCAATTGTTGTAGTTTCAGTTTGCATGGGATTGCAATTTAATCTGTGAGCCAAAAAAGTAGAAGCCCCAAAATGGTTTGAAGACCACCGTTAGAGCATCTATTACAGCAGTGCTCTCCAACTTCTGTGGTACCAAGAGCCAAGCTTTTTCTGGCCTGAGTGGTGGAGTGCCGATAATGGAAATCAATGCTGAGCACTCCCTGTTTTTAAACCACACCTACTTTAAACCACACCCATACCAAAAAAATCAAATGGTTGGTGCTCCCTGCAGGGATATCACTAGTGATGGGCGAATGAATTTGCAAAACGCCTGCAAAAATTCACCTGACGAAAATTCATCGGCGTCTCGTTTTGGACGTGGGCGTCTGTTTTTCGGAGGCCACGTACGTTATTTTCACAGTTTTTTCGACGTTTCGTAAATTTCTCAGGAGAGTGACACAATGCTGGTGCCCTTCTGCGGGAAAGTCCCGATTTTGACAGCTCATAGTTTCTTAGAGAAATGTCCCGAGTTTCTCTTTGATCTCCTGTACTAATGCCAGGAAAAGATACAAACTTCATTAAAATAAGAGGCTTTTTGACAAAGAGCCTAGAACACTGAGCAGCTGCATTTAGATATATTTGTAACAATTTAAAGGGCAACTTAAGTCTAAAATAGAATAATGTTAGAAATGCTGTATTTTGTATACTAAATATAAACATGAACTCACTGCACCAAAAGTCTAATAAGACAAATGATATATGCATTCAAATTTGACGCAGGGGGCTGTCACCTTGTAACTTTGTTAGACATCTCTGCAATACCAAAATTGTGCTCAGTGTGGTCTGAGCTTCAGTTGGGAGGGTTAAGCTTAAGTCATAAATGATCAAAACAGCACAAGTCAAATAATATCTGCCATATAAGCCAATACAGCAAGACTAATATACAGACTGCACTGGGTCTGTGCATACAAATCTCTACACGGTCACTGGCTGTTTTACAGGGAAAAAGACAAATCTGCTTGAGTTCTGGGAAGTAATGTGGGGGCTCCCCCTGCCGTTTGAAAGTATGACTGTTTCCCTGCAGAGCACTTAGGGACTGTCTGACAATTCCTATCCACAGCAGTAAATTAAGTGGGAATTTCACTGCATACAGTCAGGTTTATTATAAAAATAGCAGACATTTTTAATAGAAGTATGTTGGAGATAGATTTCTTTTTCATTAAAGAAAGTAAAAATGGGATTTTATTTTTTTGCCTTTACATCCTCTTTATGATAAGCAAAGAAACAATTGTAAACTATTTAAGATAAGCCGGTCTCTTGGGGAAACTGTGACTCACAGCTTATAGGAAAACTATACCCCCAAATTGAATACTTGAGCAACAGATAGTTTATATCAAATTAATTGACATATTAAAGAATCTTACCAAACTGTTATATATATTTAAGTAAATATTGCCCTTTTACATCTCTTGCCTTCAACCACCATTTTGTGATGGTCTGTGTGCTGCCTCAGAGATCACCACATTTTAATAAATTAATCACACTGGTAGACATACTGTACATGTGGCAAAATATTGAAGCAGAATTTTAGATCCTTTATGTAAATACATACAAAACTCCTCATTAATTATGCCTTTACAATACGTTGGTAAAATAGTATTTAACTTGGTGTTCTCTTTAGGATACTTTTTTTGTCTTTTGTTATAGAAAAGCGGCAGGTATGTACAATTGCCTGTACTGCTTAGCTTTTTGTAGGATACACCAATGTTCTTTCACTATATTTTTATAGTGGCCCATAAGTACTCACAAAGTTTATTTGGGGTGCCCTTCAGTTCAATTTCTCATTTTTATTTCTCATATAAATCATCTTTATTAATGATACACTTACACAATCTGCCCCATGTGCTTTGCTTTAATATTTGCCTACCAAGGTTGAGCTTTGCTGCCCCAGGCTCAATATGTCACATAGGAACGTTGAGATTTAAAGCCCCTATTTTCGGATTCAGACTTTTTCCATCCTTGGGGTATAATAAAACTAGAAAAAAACTCGAGTTTTTGTTCCACTAAAAATTCTGATTATATATTTAAAAAATTCTAATTTTTTGAGTTTTTGGCATTTGTACTTTAATAAATAACCCCCTAGGTATGACCTAAACTTTTAGTCAAGAGTCTATAGCTACTATAGCAATGAATAATCTGTAAAGATTTTGCCAAATAATATCTTCCAAATCTCAACCTAAATCCCACCTCATCATATTGGTGTAAAACAACACTTCACTGAGCACAACACACACATCATAAACATCAGCCACCCTGAAAATCTGCCACCCCAGGCACATGCCATTGTGGCTTTTTCACAAATCTAGTTTTGTAAAAAAAAAAACCTTCTAGGGGACAAAAGACAACTTGTATATATGTATATATTTATCAATGCACAGGACATGTCCATCAGATAAATCTTACAGTACATCTAGCTATTGACTTTTATACTCATACTGATATATTGAAATTCTTGTTGTGCTGGAACAAAACTTCATTCATAAATAATGCTGGATATCATTTAGGTTCTTGTCATTCAAGAATCTGTAGATTTGACTGTTTATTCAGTGAAGTATGTGACAATGATCCATTCCATTGAGTGGATGCAGCAACAAGCTCATTGCCAGCTATTCCCCAAATAGATCCTCTTTATGTTGCATCATCACAATCCAGTGCAGGTATACAGTATGTATAATTATGTGATCATCATTTTTAATTTTAAGGACTATACATGCCTTATTTATTTCCCCAGTGGTTATATATAAAGCGCTACGCAATATGTTGGCGCTATAGAAATACATGTTAATAATAATAATAATATGCATACAAACATTAATTCTTTGCATATTTGCAGCTCTGCTCAAAAGTGGCTTTACCATACATGCATTTGCTTAGACTTTGATAAACCAAGCTTTTATTCCATAGAAAGTCTTGTTTTTGAGGAAATCTGTCCATGCATCAAACACTTAGCAGCTGTGGCTAGGATGTCTCTAAAGGATTTTATTCATCTATGTCTTGATATCAATGGAACCATTGTGATTGGTATTGGTATTAAAATACTAGGGAATTCAAAGTAGTATGGTCGGACTCTGACTGCTGTCTGAAATGGTTTGCTCCTAAAGCAGATATTTATCATTGTTTATGGGCATATCCATCAATAAAACATTTTTGGGATGATGGTATGCTTTACTTTAAATCTGTATTACAAATCGACATATTATTTGCCACCATATGGGGAAATATTTGACAATGTTGAAAAAAGGTTCTGAAAGTAGATAATAAACTGATGGGTATAGTTTCAGCAATTAGCGGAAAAGCTATACTGAACTGCTGGTTCTTAAAGGCACCCTTAGGGCTCATCCAGACGAAAAGATTCAAGGAGATTCGTCGCCTGGCGACAAAACGCCACGTCTTTGAGGCGACTAATCTCCCTGAATGGCTTGCTAATATCTTGCTCCCGCTAGCGCTAAAGTCGCCTGCGCCTGTTCACAGGCGGCGACACGATTTTCAAAGTCGCTGGAAATTGCCTCGTGAGGCAATTTTGAGCGACTTTGAAAATCGCGTCGTTCGATCGTTCGAATTCGTACAATTCGAACGATCGAACGATCCGATCATACGAATGTTATTCGAGCAGGACTTAGCCTCAGAAGCCTATGGGGAGCTTCGCTTAGGCTTCTATTACAATTTGGTAGGTTCAATCTGGCGAAGATTGCAGTAGGAATAAATCAGCGGAGCACTCCATCAGTATGCTTGAAGTTAAAATTTCATATTTATTGGATCATATTAAAAAGCAGCAATCGTGAGTGTAACAAGCCCCATGCTTGACGCGTTTCGTGGCGTCTCGCCACTTCCTCAGAAGCATCTGGCGAAGAAGCAGTCGAATAAATAAAAAATTTTGATTCCTTCAAACATCGGATGATCGAATTATCGAATATCCGATCATTCAATCTATTCTATCTATTTGATGATCGAAGAGGCCAAATTTTACTTTACGATTTCACGAAAAATTCGTACAATCGTTATTCGATCGAATTCAATCGAACTGTGATCATTTCACGTGAATTTCCTAAATCGCCCCCTATATGTTTTGATAAGAGACTATGAAAGTTTTAGGGTTAGTTACCATATATTATATTGATGTGTTTGATATCACAGTGTACTATATGATGGCAAAACTGCATCATTATCTCTTTAGGCTCTTGTGCCATTAAGCAGTGGTGTACCTTCCTTCACAGCCATGCTCCACACTGATGTGCACTTTCCAGAGTGGTATGAGAAAAATGGGCTCATTTGGAACCATGATTCAAATTTTTCCCCTTGGAGAATTGCATAGCAATCAGTCATTAATTATTTTGCCACGCAAGACCAGTCTCGCTAACTGCTTATTAGTAGCTAAGGCAACCAACAGCGCACATTTACACAGTGCTAATATGTAATAGAGAATATTCTTCTAACTGACAATTTGATGTTTGTGTGTCACTCTTGTCTAGTATTGCAGCGGTCAAAACAAACACTGTTGCATTTTAATCTGAAAGATCCTGTTAGATGATTAGACTACACTCCACATATGTTCCAGACATGCATGTAAAAGTTTGTGAGGAGATGGCATTTCAGGAGCTGAATATGTAGCCTCTTTTATGTTGCATAAATTTGTCCTCTGCCACAGATCTTGTTGAATGCTTATCACTTGTTAATTACAAAGCAGGCAAAGCGTGACAGCTTAGATTGCTGAGACTCTCAAATACTCCCATCAACGTGTCCTTCACCCACTGTGTTGTCATAGAGTCTCAAGAGCTGTTGATGCCTTCACATTTAGATCCTAAGCCTAGAAGACACTTGATGCACACTGCACCAAGATGTCTCTGTGTCATTCCTGTGCCTGTGTGTCATTGTATAAAGCCATTGTCATCAGAGCATTTTATGGTGTTAAACACCTTGTTGTAAATTATCAGCCTTGCTACTTACTTAGATCAGCACAATGCCAGCCCTCATCAAGAACAATTTATATTCACAACCAATGCTGACTCATATTTCTCAGGGAAAAATAGAATGGCTATGGGAGTTTCAAGCTAAAAAAAACAGAATTTCCGTTCTTTATTACTTTTTGAAACTGTTTTATGTGTGTGGCTAGAAATTTGATGTTGCTGTTTGTATCATAATATTTTTCCTGCCTACTTATATGCTCGGTTCTGATTAGAAAAGATAACAACATACCCCTGACCACTGTCAATGATTTAACTCAATTTTCTGATGGTACAGATGACCAGACTATGAGGGCTTGGGTCAATCAGATGTGCATACCGTTCCTAACAAATCATATATAAAGAAGTGCTGATGAATTTGTCTCTCTGTTTCTCTACAAACATACATAGATCATGTTAAAGTAGTGATATTGATCTGACTAACTAGCCAGCTACAGGCTGATTCTTTTACCACCCACTTTATAGCTGGTTCTGCAGTAGGCAATTACATTGCAATGAAGGTCAACTGATAAAATGGATAGGTTTTTCCTCCAATATTTCATTCACAAATGCTCACTGTTTTAACCAACTATTGATATATGGTAATCCTTTAGATTAACTAGACTTTAGATAGCATTTGCTTGGCCAAACAGGTATGTATACATATACTCTATGGAGATTTGATAATCATTTTAGATTTAAATCTGTACCAAATACTAAATAATAGTTCATTTCCGGTATAGTATGTTGTAGTAAGTTGTGAGAAAGACATTTGTAAGGTGCATAAATGATGCGACTCCCTGCCTGACTCGCTGCTTAGTTGGTGTACTCTCTGGGTACCCACTGCTTACTGTAAAACGTGTGTGCATTAGAAACTGGACACACACTGAATGTATTCTGAATTAGACTATAACTCCTTTATTGTATGCTATTTCCACCACTGCAAAATCCGTAGTCTACTACTTTGTCTGTTTTGCTACTAAAGCCCTTCTTGCCAGTACTTGTAGACAATCCTGCGATCAGCTCAATTATTGTCTTTTGCCATTAGTAAACAAGCTGTCTTTTCTAGCCTGGCCTCAATGTGGACTTTTATAATTGCTGCCTGCCCTGACTTCTGACCCAGATACCAGCTATAGTACATTTACTATTCTCTGCTTATCCTTGGTCTGTTTGCTTACCCCACTGCTTTCCTGATCCCTTGCTACTGGCCTGATTTCTGTAAGTTTCACTTCAGAAAGCCAGTGGGCTGCAAAGGCATCTTTGTAGTCAGTGGCGTAACTATAGAGGAAGCAGACCCTGCATCTGCAGGAGGTATAGGGGCCCATGAGGCTCTAATTCATAGACAATTTCAATAAATATTGGTAAAACAGGTCAACTTCTAGACATTTTTGGGGCCTGAAAAATTATTTGCTGTGGGGCCCAGTAATATCTAGTTACTCCAATGTTTGTAGAAGTTACCATACAATGAAACAGGTAGTCCGCCTTGGACTAAAGCATAGCAACCATACCAAAGGACTCAAATCATTTGTATATCTTTGCATCGTGCATTGATGTCTTTGTAGACATGAAAGATAGGCTTATCCACACACTCTCTTACTGGAATTGTTGGTTACAGTTTTTCTGTAACATGTTACACATCCTATAGTCAGTGGAATCCTGATTAGACAGTAGATTATATTATAATAAATATTGTAATTTGCTTGCTGCAAAGTATTAGTTCTAACACTGCAGCAACTTGCTCACTGGAAACCCTTTGCAAACTAACCCCAGAAAAGCCCCCATCTGAAAATATTGCTGCCCAGCCTGGAACATTAGTAAGTTCATATTAGTACCAAGCCCCAGAGCTTACTGAAGCAACATTTGCTTTTACTCTCATTAGAGATTTATTTTAGCATTCATAAAATATTTATAGTGTGTCACAGTGCCACTTTACATCCCTTCAAACAGTCATTAGTGTCACTTTCTGTCACTGAAACCTCTTCTCTGGTTCTGAGGGCAAAATCAGTTAATTTTTTACGAGCATCTGCAAATGTCTTTATATAGCTTATGTATGAATACAGCTATATTTTATACTGAAAGAAAAGACCATTACCCTTAGCTCAGGAGCTCTAGAGGGAAAACTGGAAGCTTTTAAGCCCCTGCCAACAAACATAGACCTGTGAGTAATTTCCTTCATACACTATTAGCAACTTTGTAGTGCATTTAAAATAAAAGTCCCCCAGTACAAATGTGACTGAGTAGTAAGACCATGGTGCACTTCCCCTTAACTCTGGGGCTATAGTGAAATAGCAAAGAGCTTTTTAGCCCCAAGCTAATTAACATACATCTATATGTGATTCCCTATTTTAAAGTCTAAGTGGCAGCCAGTCAATATTTGGCTACAATTTGTACATGAAACACAGGAAGAAATCATCAGTGCCTGGGCTAACTAACACTGTGGCATTGACCAGCTGCCGTAGACACCATTGTCCCAGTGCTCGGACTAACCCACATTCTGGAGTTGACCAGGTGCCGAAAATAATAAAAAGGCAATATTTGTAAAAGAAAGAGAAAATTTGCTAGCGATCGGTATGCCTTTGAATAAATTACAAAAAATTAGGTGTTAGTACCACAGTTTGGCCAAGATATGTAAGCTCACGTGTCACGTCAAGGCCCCTCATTGTACGTGAGTCCTACACTATTTGTGAGCATTATAAATTTGTAGTGCAAATACAGTGATAACTTTCAGGAGCTACATGTGGAGTGGATTGGCTCTTTGGATGCACCTGTTTTTCTTTTAGACAGATGTGGGGTGATTGAAGAAAAACAATGCAAAACCCGAAGCAAAAAAAAGTCTGTTAGCTTTCTGGAAATAGCAGATGGATGCATTTCTTAAGCACTAGCAAGGGAAAGAAATACTGCCCCAGGCACAATACTAAATTATTTAATCACACATTTTCTTTAATATTAGCATATGTGCCTTACAAGGTTTGAAGAAAGTGCCTAGACCGAGTGCAGCCTTTTTGTTATTTACAATGACCTGCTTATGGGTGATGGGAACATTAATTCCAAGGGGTCCAGAGGCTGAGGAATAATGCTTGAGCATCACCACCATGGTAAAAGGGAACATTTAGACATGTTTAAGAGTACTGTCACACTTTTTTTTTTTTTTCAAAACACATCAGTTGATAGTGCTGCCCCAGCATAATTCTGCACTGAAATCAGTTTTTTAAAAGAGAAAACTGATTTTTTAATGTTTGATTTTGAAATTTGGCATGGGACTAGACATATTGCCTGTTTCCCATGTGCCCTCAGGTCATGTGACTTGGGCTCTGATAAAGTTCAGTAACTCTTTACTGCTGTCCTGCAAGTTGGCGTGATATTAGCAGCTAACCTGGTAGCAGCTACCTGATACCTCTGCTAAAGGATTTGTTTGCATTGCTTATCTAGTGGTAGACATGAGAATGTTTTCTGCTTGGGTTTTATTTTCATGACTTGGGTTCTGTTAAAATATAATGAGAAGGAAAGAAAACAATAGTTGTCCCAAAGCAGTTACATCCTGAAGTGCTGACTCCTTCTCAAAGCTCAGAACCACACATAATGTACTTAGATTGCTGCTCTACACCAATATTACAGATATAAAAATATATTTGTTGGTTCAGGAATAAAATGTTAAATGACAGAGTGAATTATTTGTAATGTAAACAGTATAATTTAGAAATACAAATTAAACCATAAAAATCTTGACAGAATCCCTTTAATTAAAGCAAACATAAAATTAGTTCTGACATACTATGACATAGTTGTTAGGATAATGACATCATAAGTGGGTAGGAATAAATACAGTGTGTAGCTGAACAGCTCATTATTTCCCCAAGATGATAAATATGCTATACTAGTTTATTGCTACTGTTAGAGATCAGTTATGATAACAAAAATGCATTCATGGGGCTTTCTGTGTATCACCATGGAACAGACAGAGATACAGTGTTGACAAAATGCTAAGTCATTGCGCCATCATATTGTGATTTTGGATTACAGAGAATAGTATCAAAATATCCATTGGTTGGTTTATATTTGCTCTAAACATTAGATGAAAGCTGCGTTCACAACCACTGATAATTCATGAGGGTTTTTAGTGATTCATGAGGCTGAGAAATCTAATGATTACTTGTGAGATGCCACATAGTGTTATTATCCATTATTATCTATCACTAGGGAGGCTGTGCAGCAGAGACCGCAGGTAAAAGACTTAATCGATGAAACTCATGCCGTGGTTTAAAGTGTAAAATTGTTCAGTAAATTTTGCTCAGCAGAGTAAGGAATTCTGGCCAAACTGTAATTTAATCCAAGAACTGCATAGTATACTGTATATGAATATAAAATGTATGTATCACTATGGGAAAAATGTACACTGTAAGTCTGAACCATAAATCGTGATAATTAACATGATATGGTTTAGACACCCCAATTTACTTACCTTTATGTAATATACAATTTAGGGTTATTGTGTTTGAGTAGTCATAGTTATGTCTTCCTACTATCATTTCTGCTTAGGGTGCTTTGTACTGCAGTTCCCATCCCACAAAAGGGATTTCCCCAACCAGTAAAACAGATTCTGTTAGGAGGAATGCTCTTATAGAATCAGAAATATCAGGACTGGTCTAGCCATTCCTGAATAAAGCCTACCGGGCAAATTCACTGAAGAGTACAAATTCTTTTCTCCAGCATTACTTCGGCAGAGCGAGCAAATCAAAGTAAAGCTGCGCTAGTATTCAATTCTGCCTAATGCAACTTCACTAGTGGTGCATCTAATGCATTACATTGACACTGATAACTAGACATGCCAAGGGAACTTTAATACCGTCAATAGCATTATTTTAATGCCCTACACATAAGCCCACTGTTAAATAATGTGCCATATGGTAGAAAATGTATGGGGGAAACCGGGTACCCGAAAAAAATGTTTTATGCCTTTTGCAGCCTAACACCCTGAAAAAATTAAAAGATGCTGGCGTTTTTTGGGCTTAGAACATATCCCACTCAAAAATTACGATATAAGTAACTGAAGATTGAGGTTGAGATTGATGTTCTATGCACTCCAATGCACTTCGCCAGGTCAGAGCTGGGCAAAGGCTAGTCTGGCGATTGAGGTAACGTTCTGCAAAATCAGCATTTTGAAATCTTGAATTTGCGGATTATGTCCATTTCGACTGGCGTTAGAGTGTGAAGCAACGGTATGAAATGATTCTAGTGAGCTGAGGCTGCACCAGTTTAATTTGCAGCCAAGAACCTGGAAAGGAGGAGGAGGAAATGTAAGTACCGTAAGGGAATCCTTAGAGGCCTATATACTAATATTTGAAATTAAAAAAATAAGCATAAAAAAATTCAGCAAAAATGTTTATTTAAAGATAAACTCTAACCAAATTTCATTGCCACTCAGGTATATATTGTTTTTAGAGGTTGAAGTGTCGAACACAGGTTTGAAATGGTAGGCAGAAACAAAAGTGATCTAGTGCTTGTCTGTTAACAAATCAATCATTTTCTAAAGACCATTTACTACCTAAAACGCTATGTGGTCTCTTGTACAGGATCAGAATTGCTTCCTCCTTAACTTTAAAAATATAATGTATTTTACGCAGTGCATATGACACTTTCTACAGGAAAGTTATTATTTTCACTGTTAAAGGACATTCCATACAATACTTTCCATTGATCCATGATTT
Organism: Xenopus borealis; assembly: GCA_024363595.1. Taxonomy (NCBI): domain Eukaryota; kingdom Metazoa; phylum Chordata; class Amphibia; order Anura; family Pipidae; genus Xenopus; species Xenopus borealis. Next base: position 65,803,698 of record CM044448.1, read on the forward strand.
ATTGGCCAGATGTAATTCTTTAGTTTATGAGCATCCTTAGCAATGCAGTGCTTTGTAGTGTCAGCTGGAACCCTACTAAATGTAACGGATTCGTAATAATGTGTACAGGACATTTTAATGTTACTTGTTTTCAGGCTTAATTGAAGCTTTAACAAAAAGAGTCCCATTCTCCTAATATCTCCCTTGCGCCTCTGTTTCTTGAATTGTAGATAGCACCTTAATCTCATTAGTAGGTACAATGACACACGGTGCAGCCCAAGAATTATTTTGTAAGCTGCCATGTAACTTTCTGGATAAATAAGTCCAAATATTGTCTGAGCTGTTTGATATCAAGCTTTATTAAATACAATGTACAGGAGCCCAATTAAAATATTAATAGAAGGGATAATTTACAATACAATGTAAATACTGCAAGCATAAACAATTGGAAACTATCCGAAACACAATATTTTTTTGGTAGATTTAAATTAGCTGACTATTCATTCCTGCATTTATGTAGATGTTCTCTTCTGTAATCAAAATATATTTGATGGAAACTATTTGATCTATACTCTCAGAGCAGAACCTTTGTTCGTTTTGTTTCCTGCTGGCTTACTTTGGTAAAAGCAGCTAGATGGCTGGACTAACCACTGAAAAGTATTTTGCAAGTGCAAATTCACTGTGTTAAATCTATTATATAAATCCAGATTTGTTCCTGGTAAATGTCCCTGCAATTTAATGGAAAGTCAGCTATGGAACCATCTATGCTGTTTTCAGACACATCTCACAAAACAGTGTGGATTTAGCATTCCTTTGGTATGGTTGTGTAGTCACTCAAGAGTATCAGATGTGAACATGATGGGGCAAAATGGTATTGGAGACTAGTAATGGTTGACAAGATGATTTTGGATTATGAATGTACCATGTACCAGACCTGGACACAAGTGCTTTTTAGAATGAGCACTAAGGGGTTATTTTATTACTTTGGTTTTATGTGTGGCTAATATTAAAGGAGTTAAGAAGCCCTCTAACCAGCCCACTGTAAAGTTTGCAACTATAAAAATGATATAACTCCAACACCAAGTATCTCCTGCTCTTCTATAAAATAAGAAGACAGAGTTTAAAAACATATATGATCCATTAAACTGTCAATCAGTGCTTCTTTTCAAGTAAAGTGCAGCAGAGATGTACTAGATAATGCATGACTAGATATATAGAGAAACAAAATGTCAAAATATGAGTGCCTAAGTTATCAGTTCATGTTCTCTTTGAAGTATTGTGTTTTCAGGAGTCCAAGGTAAATCTGTTGTTATCTTGCCGTGATTGAGAGTGAAATGTGCTTTGGTGAAATGACCTTTCTTGAAAAGCTGAAGGTTTTAAACCTTTATATGTTGAACTGAAGTGCTTGGAGCTGAATCACTAGTTCCCAATCGATACTTGGGATTTATCCAGTACATACCCCATTCAAGTGCTTTCAGCGGTTCAGAGTATTTATTTATTCAGTGCATAAGATATATACATTGTAAACGCATGCATAGTAGATGTTTTCCAGACAACAATCTTTTTATCTCAGGGATTCCTTTTTTCTGTAAGGAATAATAATATTAGTTATGTCAAGGCTTGAACTGTCTGTTTATGGCATTAAATGAATTGGAAAGTTGAACATTGAATGGTCAATATCACAATCATCAGAGAAGACATCATCAGAGAGGTTAGTCAGCAATGGTTGATTCATAAGTGTGCTGTGTGCACATTATGCAGCCACATCATATTTCAGGAATCCTTTAATTCCAATATATACCAGGGATGCACCTTGATTGTACCATATATATTTACATAATGTTTTTCAGATGTCAACCTGTACTGCACATCTTGGTGATTGACCTTTTATCAGGCTAATTTATGTAAAACATTTAACATTCAACTATTTGAAGACATGTCGGACCCCCTAACTGTACATCAATTTTATGTTTCTCCCTTTAAGTTGTTCCAATGTCTAAGATGTGCTGCTGAAATAGTATTTTAATACATTGATACTAGCATGAGGTGCTTCATTTTCTTGGAGAAGAACTGTCACCTCTCAGGGTTATATGTCTATTTAGCCTTTAGCATGGATTTCTGATTTATGTGCTCTCTCACACTTCCTACTAAACTGTGCAAGTTCACAGCAATGACATGGATGGCCCCAACGCTGCCAGCCCTCCACAAATGGAAGGCCTTAGCAAACAAACAATTCAACCTTTTTAAGCTACCGTACAATTTATATAATAGTATTATTCTTTTGCATATCCAGAAATATGGTGCTGCAACCTGATAAAATACAGTATAATGCAATATAATCATTGCATCCATGTATTTATGTAATAAAAAACTTGATATACTGTATATTTTTAGAGTTCTCTCTGTACAGAAGACATAGGGAAGTTTTTAGAGAGGGGCTAATAATGGATTATTATAGATGTGAGAATGAGTGGTAGTTTAATTAAGTTATAGGATATTATAACTGCAATAAGCATCATTAGTAGCCAATATAAAAACAGAGGATAAGTCAAAACATTTCAATTTGAAATACCCACAACCAGCAATCTGGTTATGATTTATTTCATAGCATTGCCTAAATCAACCCTGTAGTTAATTACTCCCTAGGAAGACCTACACATTTTGTTGATTACAAGACTGAACCAGGTTAAGGCCTTTAAATATAATCAGTAGAGGAAGATAGAATAAATATAATAAGGGTAAATATAGCAGTCAAACCATGTCACTTTGAAGATTGCCATTGTGGGACAGAAAGATACCTCCTACAATATGTAAGAAATAAAATAACGTTGAATAGAATTTTTATATACATACATCTATAAATTTTGGCATAAGGTTTCCTGTCTCTCTGCTCGAACAATTTACCCTCTGTTGTAAGACACTCTGCAATCGTACACTAGAAATACATTTCCATGAATGTGATTCCTGTGTCCTCTTACAAATCTGAACATGTGGGAATGAAAGATTGTTGGCTAAATTGTTTCCCCCAGTCTGCTGAAAAGCTGCTAGGCCAATGTTTGCAAAGCACAAGATTTATGGTATTGTGGAACGTTCTACTCACATGGGGAATGTGTAAGAACAGTAACGTCTCCAGTAGATATGCATGCCATTTGCACCTATTTTGGTCCTTCAATGCAAATGATGTTATCCATGTGCCTTGCCCACTTAAATTGACAGGGTTCTGTTGGAATACGTACCATACCACTGTGTAACTGAATAACTGATGATAGAACTCATTTCAGTAGGAAGAATACATGTATAACACTGCAGTTTACCAGTAGTGATGACAACTGAATATGTAAGGGATTTTTTTTTCTACCATATTCACTAGTGCAATGTTGGATGGGAGATGGTTTAAGGCTTACCAATGCCTTAAGCCCACCTCACTGTGTCTTTGAATGATATGTAAGGGGGCTTGTTCCAGGGCATGCCTTTGTGCCACCCACAAGGCAAGGTGCTAAGGCCAATGTTTTGTCTGTAAAATAAAGCCTAAAGAATCTATGCAGTTGGACTATTTCAGGCGACATGGAAGCTCCCACTCAAATGTATCAGTGCAGTTATACAGGTAAGGAATATTTTATATTTGGTTTATGAAGTAAATAATAAAATAGAATATTAAATTCTAAATATATTTGCATTCATTGCACAGCAAGTCAAACCTCATATTTAACCCATGTGTCATAAAGCAAAATGATGTGTAGAGAAGTTAAAGAAGCTATTAATGGGCACTTTAATAAAGTCATCCCCACGCATAGATATGGGTCAGTGAATTTGAAAAATAATGGTCAAAAGTAGATTCCCTATACATATTTTTGTTCATTTAAAGAATGATTTGTTTCACTGTACTCATATTTATAAGGCTTAATTTATTCTCACAACAGAGAATATTGTTTCTTTACCCTCTTAGAAGGGAGCATTGTGTTTCATGCTGCAAACAAAATCATATGATCAGTACTGAACCGTCATGCTGGTTCCATCGAATATTAGTGTATGGATAAAACATATTCAACTATTCCTGATTTGTCTACAACCTGCTGCTAAGACTGTGCATTATAATTTACAGGTTTCCAACTACTGGTTTCTAAACCGGGGTTGTGTTAAAAAATAATTAATTAATGCCTAATGAAATAAAAAGAATGTGCAAATACATTTACAAATAACTTTAAAATAATTGAAACCTTGTATTGAACATGCATTTTGTGTTGTGGATAGAGAGTGGTTCAGAGCCACCAAGTTAGTCTCTGCAAGTTGAAAACTTGGTGGGATAAAATTGTTTCTAAATATCAAACAGCTTTATAAAATACATAAGTAGAGTCCAGCATACATAGTAACATAGTAAATTAAACTGAAAATAGACATGCCAGTCAAGTTCAAACTTTTATTCAGCAAATAGCCTGCCTAACTGCTAGTTGATCCAGAGGAAGTAAAAAAAAAAAACCATTTGCAGCCTCTCTAATTATCATCAGAACGGAAAAAAATTATTCCTGACTCTAAGATGGAAATCAGACTAGACCCTGGATCAGCTTGTACTTTGAGCTATCTTTCATATACTCTTTAGTCCATCCAATCCATTTTTAAAGCTATCTCATATATCAGCCTGTACGACTGTATACAGGGAGAGAATTCCATGTCTCACAACTTTGGCTGTAAAAAAACCACCAAATATTTAGACAGAACTTCCGTTCTTCTAATTGGAATGGGTGACCCTGTGCCAGTTAGAAGGACATACTGGTTAATAAAGCATTAGAGATTATTATATGTATATATTATATATTTATACATAGTTATCATGTCACCACTTAAGCTCCTCTTCTCCAGTGTGAACAACCTCAACCACAACCATCTTATTTCTTCTCTGCAAACTTTCTAATTCAGTAGTGTCCTATTTGAGAGCTGAAGACCAAGTGTACAGCATATTCTAGATGGGGCCTAACCAATGCTTACCTGAGTGGAAGAATAACCCTCTCCTCCTGCAAATCTATGCTCAATACAGCTCAAGCCTTTATTTGCATTTGCTGCTGCTGACTGGCATTGTTTGCTACAGCCAAGTTTATTATTTCCAAGGACTCTAAGGTCCTTTTCCATTATGGATTTGCCTAGTGCAGTCCCATTAAGAGTACTGTATAAGTGGATATTTTTACAGGTGCATGACTTTACATTTATCAACATTGAAACTCATCTGCCACTTAGCTGCCCAGATTGCCAGTTTGTCAAGATCCTGTTGCAAGGATGCCTTATCATGGATTGAATTAATTGGGCTGCATAGTTTTGTGTCATCTGCACACACTGATACATTACTTACAATAACCCTCCCTTAAGTCATTAATGAACAAGTTAAATAATTGTGGAGCCAATATGAGCCATGAGGGACCCCACTAAGAACCTTACTCCAAGTATAGAATGTACCATTAGCAACCACCCTCTGTACCAGACCCTGTAGCCAGTTTCCTATTAATGTGCCAATGACTTTATTTAGCCCAACAGACCTTAGTTTAAGAAGTTTGTGTGGCACTGTATCAAACAAAATCCAAGCAAATCACATCTACTGCTCCCCCGCTGTCCAGTATCTTACTTACCTCATCATAAAAAGCTATTTTCCTGACATGACCTATCCTTCATAAAGTCATGCTGATTGCTGCTCATAATGCCATTCACTAGGAAATATTTTTGAATGTGATCCCTTTAGAAGCCTTCAGATAATTTGCCCACCACATTCGATCAAACCTGAAAATTCTAACTGAATTGTTTTTTGCACAAAACATTAAATGATCACTATTACCTAGGGTTTCAATTACTTTGGACATTTGCTAAATGTTCTGGGTCATTAGAGGTCACTAGATCCAGTATAGCATTTTCTGATTGGCTCCTCAACAACTTGTGCCATAAATTATCATGCAACAAGTTTATAAATTTGTTCCCATTAACTGTCCTGGCAATACTGTTGATCCAGTCAATATCTAGGTAATGCAAACCCCCCATTATCATTACTTTCCCCAAACTAGCAGCCTTTTCTATTTGCATCAGGAGCTTAGCCTCCTCCTCCTCACTTACATTAGCTGGTCTACAGCATAATCCTACAATTAATTTCCTGGAGCCTTTACAATCAGTGAAGAACTCCATCCATACGACTTCAGCCCCGTCATTTTCTAACATTACCTCCTCCTTTATATTAGCTTTTGAATCCTGCCTAACAGACATATGCCTCCTGTTGTGTTTGGTAGCCGAGGATGAGGAGAGTATAACAATGCTTTATTAGCAGTTCATGCAGCCATTACATAACAGCAGTAAGTCTTACTTTCACTTTCAAGTTGTACAGAAAGTCCTATGTATGCACAGTGCCACCTGCAGGCCATTTGTATAAACACCACACCTCCTCCTTTTCTATTGCCTCTGTCCCTATGAAACAAAGAATAGCTGCTTATATTAACAGCCCAGTTATGCGACTCATTCAGCCATGTTTTAGCCACACCAATCACATCATATCTCCCCTCCAGTACCAGCACCTCCAGCTCTCCCATTTTACCAGTCAGAACCCTTGCATTTGCAAACATACATTTAATACTGGTACCATATTTAGTGATGGGCGAAACGGCCGCGTTTCGCTTCGCCGAAAAATTCGCGAATTTCCAGAGAAATTCGCGAATTTTTCGCAGATTCGCGAAACAAGTCACGCGTCGCGTCGTTTTTGACGCGCGTCGCATCGTTTTTGGCGCGTCGCGTCAAAAACGACGCGCGACTCGTTTTTGACGCGGCGAATTTTTGTTGGCTAATTTTTTTTGCTGTTTCGCGAATTTATTCGCCAGCGGCGAATCGCGGGAATTCGCCGCAAATTCGCCCCTGGCGAATAAATTCGCCCATCACTAACCATATTGCATATATGCTATGTGGCCCTCCCTGTCCTTAAAAGTACCTGTCATCTAACCTGACTTCTACAGGATCATTAACTGACCCCCCTATGCCTAGTATAAAATCTCCAACCCTCTAGCCATCTTCTCCCCCAAAGCAGCTGCAACATTTGTTGTGTTTGGTAGCCGAGGATGAGGAGAGTATAACAATGCTTTATTAGCAGGTTCATGCAGCCATTACATAACAGCAGTAAGTCTTACTTTCACTTTCATGCTGTACAGAAAGTCCTGTGTATGCACAGTGACACTTGCAGGCCATTTGTATAAACACCACATATTCCCCCTATAGTAGGAAAGCATTTGGACAAATATAATAAACAGTAACAATTAAACAGTATGTTTCTCAAAGCAATATACATTCTTCACATGACAAAATCCATTGTGCTTTGCACTCGTGGGTTCGTATCCAATCCTCGTCGCTATTTGTTGTGTTTGGTAGCATAGTCCTTGGTCCATGCAGGTAGTTTTCTGATTCTCTCAGTATGTTAAACTAAATAGATTTTACACAAATACTTCTGAGATTAATATAAGGCTCTTCCCAAAAGAAAGGTGTTTTATTTTTTTATATTTTGTAATTAATTCACCCTGCCATTGGGGTCTGGAGCATATGGGCAGGGAATGTTGGTGATTGTTTATGTTTTAATAGACAGTTATTTGCGGTTTATTGTCTGTGTTTTTTTTTATTAAGATCATTATTTGCTTCCAGGAGAATTGACGGGGGTGGGGGCGTGACAACACAGCAGCTGGGCAGTTGGGGGGGAGCAAAAAAAGGTAAATCTGGCCCTGCACATCCAAATATAAGAAAATGTATATAAAAAAATCATAGAAACATTTTGTGGATAACAATTTTGGAAAATAATTTGAAGCACTTTAATTTATACCATTTTCAATGGGTAGAAAAATGTGAAAAACTTGCATTGAAAATAAAGCATGATAAGTCCCGGGTTTCTCTTTGATCTGCTGCACTGAACAGCCAGAAACAGATACAAAGCTTGACAAAGGCTCTAGTATGACCGAGACGTTGCTGTAATGCCCTAAAAGGCTCCAATAAAGGCATTTTATTAATATGAAAAGAGTGGTGCTGTTTCATCCTTTACCCTGAAACTTTCATAACCTGCCAAATTATGTAAAACAAACATGGTAATTAGGGGGTGTGACCACAAAATGGGTGTGGCCAAAACATTTTTGTCCCTCTTTCTGTTTCTTAAATGTTGGAAAGTATGTATCTCTCTGGTTGATGGACTACTGTACAAAATCAAATATATTTATAAATATCTTTTTATGCTAATTATTCTAAAACATTGTAGCTGAAGAATTCTGGTTTGGTCAGGCTCCCTTTTACTGCCATACTATATCCATTCAGAGTGATAAATGTATGGCTGTATTGTTGTGTAAAATTCAGTCATTCTGGGAGATGGGATTTATTTTGTTTTGGAAAAAGAACTATTCCGTTTTATCTTGTACATGCAGAGGCTCAGTATGGTTCTAGTTAGACTATTATCGAGTTTATCAAACAACAGTTTTGTCTTGGGTTTTGCAACTGTGATTATTCTTGTCTTTATAACTTAGTGTGAGTCACAAACTCTCTGTAAATGCTCAGGGGGGCTAATTAAGGTTGTTCTGTTACTATTTATATAGATTTGTGGGAGCCATGTCCATGGTGCTGCACAGATACAAAACTTTTGTCAAAAGCATGGCATTTAGGAGTGGGTCTTTGCATACAAGATCAGAGTAAGAAGATGAGGCCCTTGATAATGCAAGAATTCTGGGACCCTTTCCAACAACTCACAGAATATTCCAGGAGATTTGAGATTGATATAAATGCTCACATCCCTAGAACTAGCAGCTCTGTAAACTGGTGCAGGTCCAGAAATCTGGAGTAGGGATCCTGATTTATTTGTTGGGAGATTTTCTTGTGCTCAGGCTAATTTGCATACGGTGGGAAATTTGAAGTGGAATGGGGCTATTTATGTTACATGGTGCATATAATACATTACATTTACACTGATAACTAGAACTGCCAATACCCTACACATATACCCACTGTTAAATAATGTCCCACATGGTAGAAAATGTATGGGGGAAACTGGTTACCGGAAAAAACTTTTTAAGCCTTTTGCAGCCTAACACCCTGAACAAATTAAAAGACACCAGTGCTTTTTGGATTTAGAACATATTCCACAAATTATGATATAAGTAACTAAAGATTGAGGATGTTCTATGCACTCCAATGCACTTCGCCAGGTCAGAGCTAGGCAAAGGCAAGTCTAGCTACAGAGGTAACGTTCAGTAAAGTCTGCATGTTAGTGAATTCGCCAGAACGAAAATTAGTGCAAAGCAATGCGCTAGCGAAGGGACACCCGCGATCATTTGTAAAAATGTAACAAAATTACGTTGCATTGGCGATTTTTCTCTAGCGTTGGTCACTTCACCCTTTAGGGGCACATTTACTAAGGGTGGAAGTGAATATTCAAATAAAATTCTAATTTTAAAATTTCTAATTTCAAAGTAATTTTTGGGCTACTTCGACTATCAAATATGCCAAAATTCGATTGGAATAGAAAAAAATAGAAAATTCTAATTTTAGAAGTACTGGCCCTTTACAATCCTTTGAATCGTTCGAACGATGCGATCCGAACTATTTTTATTTTATCGAATACGGCCGTTTTCTGTCGAAAACAGCCATATTCAATTGAAAATGACCCCCCCCCCAAAAAAAATTAGATAGTCAAAAAAAAATTTCACTTTGAAATTCGACCATTAGTGAATCTGCCCCTTAGTTCTTCCAAGAGAAAGCGGTTACAAAAGTATCTTAATTATCTATTCTGCGCTGTCCACCAAAGGCCAATTAAGTAAGAAACTTTGGGGCAGATTTACTTAAGGGCGTAGTGACTAATGCTAGCAAAAATTTGCCAGCGTGACGTCATTTTGTTACTTCACTAACGAACGCAGGCGTCCCTTCACTAGCAAAGGAGTGGTACGCTAGTGTTGCTTCGCACTCTAACGCCAGGAATCCCTGCAGCAGAAGATGCTTGTTGTGAAGTTTATGTGATCCTTTTTGCTGTCTAAAATGATTGAAAGGCATTGTGATTCATTGCAGGGGGCTAATGAAAATTTCTAATTGAGTGGATCAATTAAAATGAATATATTACTCCAGAATAAAAAATTCTAGAAAGCAGAATGAGGGTTGTGCAGAATGAGGCTATAGTTCTATACTCAAGGTTCTAAATATATTAAATGTTTTCATCTCCTGCAAAACGATTAAGATTTTAATTTGCAAGATGATATGCCCTCTAGGCCTAGTTTGTTTTCATTCTCACTGGCTGGCATAGCACTAAACAGATGGGATACTGCAAAAGCCACTGTGCTAGGAAACACTTTCTTTTGCTGTAAGATGTACCTTAAAAAGCTCTCTTCTTAATACTGCTGAGCTTCACAAATGTTTTGGCTGCAGTAAATGCTAATTACTTGTTTGAAACTTGCTGATCACAATTTCTTAAAAATGTTTTTTTGGGACGGGTCTGTTATAAATATGTTTCTATTAAAAGTAAGGGGGTTTATGCAATTGCTGGTGAAACATGATATTTGGACATAAACAAAAATGATTGCTTATTTTATTGCTTGCATCAGTATGCAGTCTATGTAATGCAGGGGTGTCCAAACTTGTTGAAACGAGGGTCGGATTTGGTAAGGTAAAATGTGTGGGGGCCGACCATTCAGGTCACTCCATGGACGATTTGTGCGTGATCCGACGTGCTGAGCAGTGATGGGCGAATTTATTTGCCTAGGTCGAATTCGTGTCGAATTCCCGCGATTCGCCGCTGGCGAATAAATTCGCGAATCACCAGCGAAATTTCGCTTGGCGAAAATTCGCCGAAAAACTAGTCGCGCGTCAGCCGCGCGTCGTTTTTGCCGCGACGCGCCGAAAACGACGCGACGCGCGCCGAAAAAGTTGACGCGACGCGCGACAAAATCGTCCCGCGACTCGTTTCGCGAATTTTTCACCGAAGCAAATCGCGGGAGATTCGCCCATCACTAGTGCTGACCAAAAACACATCCCTTAGCCTGACATTCTTTGAACCATTATTATTTTATTGGCATGCTGCTGTTAATCAGCTGTTAATCAGCTGTGTGGGGCTGTGGAGGGTGGAGGAAAAACAATACTGAAGCCAAATGAATATATCTGAAGCCCTGGAATCAAGTTTGAGACAAATACAGTTTTAATCTGGCATTTTATCTAAAACTAAAGAAAAAAGTTATGCAAAATGTCCACTTTAAATAGACTTATTATTATATTATTATTACTAACTGAGCAATGGGCAGAGTCCCCCCTCCTTCTATATCCTTTGTGACATGATGTTTCCTAGGGAATCAAGCGTTTTAAGCTGGGCTGCATTCATATTCATCCTGGATGGCATGTGGCCCTTGGGCCGCAGTTTGGACACCCTTGATGTATTGAAACTTATTACTGAAAAAAATATCAAAAATGTTGCCTTGCAATTGTGCCAAGCAAATTTTATACAAAGTCTACAGTCAAAATTTGCAATCTAATAACTATCAACTATTACATTGCACAATGTAAATATTTGTTCTATTTTCTTCTATTTACAAACTGTATTAAATTCCACCATATGAATTCTAAAGAACAATCTACCAATATATGATTAGAATGCATTTCTTAACTTTAGAAACATCTGGTTAGCTATTTGTCAGGAGCTTTGGGGGAGCTGAAAGAACTTGTCTGATATAATAAGACAAAAACAAAGTCTAAACAAAATTAGAGATTGAGGGACTCTGGGCATCCTGCTGTATGTTTCATTTTTCTACAAGATTAAATGTATCCATAATTATATTTACTAGTCTGGATGTAAAAGTGGTTGTGTGCAGAAGCCATAAGGCGCATCTTATGTGGTTCTTGACTACAGTTCACGTTTTTTTCCCACAACGCAACACAGAATTCCAGCATCACTGTGGCTGTGCACAGTGTTAGGGCCACCACAACTGGGCTTGACACATCAATACTAATGTGTGTCCAATTAGCAGTACAGTTATGAAACCTGTTATGCAAAATGCTCTATACCTGGGACTTTCTGGATAAAGGATTTTCCTGTAATATGGACCTTCATACCTTAAGTCTACTAAGAAATCATGTACACATCAAGGGGCCGATTTACTAAGCTCGGGTGAAGGATTTGAATTCAAAAACTAAGAATTTTCGAATTTTTTTGGGCTACTTCGACCATCGAATTTGCTAAATTCAATCGAATAGAATGATTCGAATAGATCGAACGATTCATATAAGAAAATCGTTCGACCATTCAACCATTCAATGGTTGAAGTACTTGCCCTTTAAAAAAATTTTTGATTGCCTAGTTCACCATATTAAGCCTGCCGAGTTGCTTTATTTGTCTATAGGAAGCTCCCATAGGCTTTTTCTTAATTTTTCTTTGATCGAATAGAAATCATCCAATTTATCGGAAAAATTGTAGGAATCATACAATGTTTTTTTGTGAAATTGGATTAATTTGTACGATTTTATCGAGAAATCAGATGTTTCAATTCAATCGTTCGAATAGCAGTGAAATCCTACGAATTCTGTTTCTTCGGATTCTTCGGGGAAAAATACGATGGGTCGAATTCTAGGGTTTTTAACCCTCGAAATACGACCCTTGTTAAATCTGCCCTCAAATAAACCCAATAGGCTGGTTTTGCTTCCAATGTGGATTAATTATAATTTAGTTTGGATCATTTACAAAGTACAGTTTTATTATTACAGATATTATTACAATATACAGTATATAATAATTTCTGTTATCTCCATGACTATCTTAAAAACAAGATAAGTTCAATAAACTGGATATATTGCATATTCTGTATTTAAAGCTAATTATATTATAGATGTGCTGTGCCAATTTTACCGGAAATTAATTATCTCTGTTTCAGCCCCTCTGTGATTCTATTACAGATGCTGCACTAAACACAGGGTCATTTCATAGTCGTTTTATGAGGCATTTCATTTTCCAGGACCATGTAGGGTAGAGCCTGAAAGCTGTACTAGGGGTTAAAGCTCAAACACACTTCAGGCTAATTAATTCGTTGCTCTCTTTTGAAAAAACATTAAACACAATGCTCACAATTACAGGATATAATCTTCATTCCTGTTTGTATTCCAAGCCAATCATGTCTGCTCTTTAAGGATGAACAAGCAAAATATGTGTAAGATTACTTTGAAAAGCACTGGAACAGTTACCTGTGGCTCAAGGGCTAAAAAAAAATGTGATGGCAGTAGAAGATAACTTTATAAAATGTCATTTGAAATGTGGCATAAAATTAACATTAATTGTGTATGATCTGTACTATGGGTTGGATTTGTCAGTAACTGCTGAGATGAATAACAGGATTTGAATAAAATAAATAATAAAAAGGGAAAAAAGCACTTTCCTCTGGCTGTCCAGGCCTTATTGTTTTTAAAAATTGAGTGTGTGTGTAATGTTGTTCTATTGTAAGTATCACTTATGTTTTGGTTACCAGTGGCTCTTGTACAGATATGGGACCTGTTATACAGAACGCTCAGCACCTGGGGTTTTCTGGATAATTTATATTTCATACCTTCTGTCTACCTTACTAAAAAAACATCAATATTAAGTAAACCCAATTGGCTGGTTTTGCCTCTAATAAGGATTCATTATATCTTAGTTTGGATTGAGTGCAATGTACTATTTTATTTTTACAAAGAAAAAAGTAATAATTTTTAGAAGATTATTTGGATAAAATGGAGTCTATGGTAGACAGCCATTTCGTAATGTGGAGCTTTCTGGATAATGGGTTTCTGGATAATGTATTCCATCCCTTTATAATTTGCCTCCTACAGTATTAAACTGTCAAGCACAACTGGCATCCAACAGTAATCATTGCTCATTATTAGCAAAGACAAACAGCGGCAGTGCCTTGTCTCTGTGGTCACTAAAGCCCTTTGTGGGGTTCATTCACTCAAACTGGAACTCAGGTCCTTACTCTGGTTATTGCGACTGGGGCTCTGATCCCACTTGCACATGATGATGGGGCTTTGGGATGTACCTTGCTATGCTATGTCATAAAACGTTTCTGTTGCTTTCACCACCCCTAGTTTTGGAATATGTCCACCTTCCTCACTGAGAGGCATCTAAGAGGCTAGATTAGATCCACCCTTGCCTTTTATAAAACTAGTTACCTAACATTAACTGTATTACACTGGTACGCACCCAAGCTACACAATGTGATATAACATCTACCTGTGCCAACATGAGCAGAATATTCTGCCTGTGAAATTTTGGTAACTTCCTAGCCCTCTACCCACTAGGGACACACTGCCACTAATGTACTCGTACACGTTATCTTTTTCCATTTACCTACAAGTGCTTCCTTGTCTGATCTCTGTGCAGTTAACCTGCTATTAATGTGAACAGATGTTAGGACCTAAATTTTACAGTAATTGAGAGCCCAAGCCTTTTGCATTGTATACAACATTGATGTATTTAGCTGTTCATTTATTTAATATCACAAGTCTTACTTGTTTAATGTGATAATCCTTGACATTTTATGAAATTTAATTAAGGAGGACACATATCTGCAGACATAACAGGGAATGTGCATTAATTACACATTAATAATTTGTTTATGGTGAAGAAAACTGGGTTTGATAAGTGCAAATATATACCTAATGATAAAGAATAGTTGACTAATGGGTGGTATCTGTTGAGCAGATATACTATGTCATATATAACACCTACTATACACACCAATTTGCCCAGCATACGCTTAAACTCAAGATGATTTCCCATCTAATTCCCATATATTTGAAGCTGCAAAGAGAAATAAAAATTTGTGAACTGCAGCAAAGACTATTACATGGCTAAAGGCCAATCAGGGCCTGAACTAGGGGTAGGCAGGGTAGGCATCTGCCTAGGGCGCAATCTTTGAGGGGTGCACTTTTGTGCAATTATTTTGGTGTTTTTTCATTTCATTTTTACTATGTTGGTTACTTTGTTGTCCTTTAATAACCGTCCGCCCCAACACTCTCATCACTGCAATTTTTCCATTTTGCGCTTCCTCTTACCGTTCCTGCTGGCCTGTACCTTTATTTCAATTTGATGCATTGGGATGGCACATTCACGGTGACATCACATTATCTATTGCCGGCGGGACTCTGGATGCAGAACTTGTACTGTACTCAACCTAAAGAAGATTGCAGAATAATTGGAGAAAATCTGGAGTCTGTTTGGAGCAATTTTATGTGGCACTACCTGGATGCTGGCACATGTACAAAGGGGAAGGTAGTGGGGCTAATAAATTAAATATTTAATATGGCTACACTGATTCACTGATGCTGGGGATACTGTTCAGGGGATCCTGGTGTGGCTCTGGCTCATTCAAACTGGAGAAGGTTTAGTGAATGTTTGGAGACCAGTTTTATGTGGCACTGGCTGGCTGCTGGCAGAGGTAGTGGGGGCTAAAAGAAATATAAATATTTAATGTAGCTGCACAGATGCTGGCACTGGTTCAGGGGGCCCTGGTTACATATTTATGGGCCTGGTAAAATATTTCATGCTGCTGCACTCATGTTGGCACAGGTTTGGGGAGGCAATCAGGAAAAGAGACTGGCTAAATATTTTATTTGGCTGCATTGGATGCTGGCATATGTTCGGGGGTCAGGAAAATCATATACAAAGTCCAAAAAACTATAGCACACTGACAAAGTGTATAAATTTTGCTTGATTTTTATTGGCTCAAAATCAAATAGACAAAGAAAGGCATCATTTCGGGTCTCAAAGGTCCCTTTATCCTTTCTTTATCTACTTGATTTTTAGCCAAAATTTACACACTTTGTCAGTGTGCTGCAGTTTGGACTTTGTATATGATTTTCCTGACCCGTGGCAGTTTGGGTAACACACTACTTAGCACCTGATCCCAAGAGACAACACACAGAGGTCACACACTTCATTATTGTGTGGCCCCAGAAAACCATACCACTAATCCAACAAGGGAAATTTGCTGTACCAAAGCACCAAATAGCAAAGCAATGCTGAAATAAACATATAAAAAAGGAATAAAAATGCAGGGATAAAATTAAAAAAACACATTGGTAATATCAACGAAATAACAAAAATAACTGATCCCACAGTGTAACAAGTGGTCAAAATAGATGATCCAATAGTCACGCTGCCAAACTAAATATAATTAGTAAACTTAACAAATCACTATACCTTAAGTCTATGAAGTAAATGTGGGACTACTTGTTCTGGAGGGGGGTGTCAATTGAAGCACCTGCCTAGGGAGCCAAAATACCTGGACCCGGCTCTGAGGCCAATACATTGAGCATTGTGAGATCTGGGCCTATATGATAATGAGCACATAGATCAGATCCAAACAGAAGTTACAGAGAGATTTAACCACTGTTAAGTTTGAGCATTACCATTCATACAAACCACATGCAGTCTGAATACTTTATTGATAGCAGCTTGATTGGGTCTTCTTTGAAATGATGGCTCTATTGGTTTATAAAGACCAGGTTCAGTTACCAGTCGAATTGTGAGTTGTGAGATTTCAGCAGGATATATATCATATAAAGGCAGGATGGTACAGGCAGCCCTTTAATCTTGGGTTCCCATATTTTATAGAATTTGCTGTTATATAAAAATATCATTACCGGTATTACCAGCCACTCCCTACAGTTACATGGATACCCTGTATATAATTACTGATCCTCACATTCTACCTTATCTTTCAGACAGGGTCTATCTGTATAAAACACATTCTGGTGTTTCTTTATACAGTGTACGGTTACCCAGTATTTATTGTATGCCTCTTTGTTGTATAATGTTTTTTTTTTTGTATACCCATTTACTTTACCAAAGACATGCATCTTTAATATATTATCATGGTTTATGGACGTCTTTTAAATGGGTTGCCTCCAGTGGAGAATGCTTAAGACACTTATATGTTCTTTAAATATATACTGTATTCCAGGCCATATGACAGGTGCCCAACCATATGAGTTGACTGCTTCATGTTTTAAAGCCAGTTATAGATAGGTTCCTTTGTTTCCTACTGGGCAAACCACATTATTATTTATAACCTATAGACGATTCCCTACAGAACACAACAAAATATATTTATTTGCATTACTTAAATCAGAAGTAACCCATGTGGTTTAGCCCAAAGACAAATCTGGAGGAATATAACATAACATAAAATTACTACTCAGTAGGGGATAAAAGCAATTCTTATGTCTTATGTAAAAAGAATAATACACCAACATAATGATTACAGTACTGTATCATGTATATATATATATATATATATATATATATATATATATATATATACATAATCAGGAAATAACACTTTCCTGGGTCAGCACTTTCCTTTAATAAACAAATTATTTTTATTTTAGTTATATACACATCACAGTGTTCCAACGTTTCGGTCCCTATTGGAATCTTTTTCAAGGATACCAAGAGGGACCGAACGTTGGAGCACTGTGATGTGTATATAACAAAAATAAAAATAATTGGTTTATTAAAGGGAAGTGCTTACAAAGGAAAGTGTTATTTCCAGATTATGGATGTGTGAAGATTGGTCGTGCACCCCCGAAATTTAGTTGATCGGAGTGCGGACACTAATGGACAAAGTATATATATATATATATTTGTATGTAGTACAATTGTTATACTTTTCATAATCTAACAATTTGTGCTTGGGAGCTAGAATTTTATGTTTAAGCATTCGAGATGCATTATTACTGCTGGTAATAAGTAGTATTTGAAAGTGGACACGTCACCCCAACATAAAAATCTGTATAATAAAAGTCCTTTTCAAATTAAACATCCTATTTAAAAATTTTATTAAACCATTTATAGCTGTTTTAATCTCAGTTAGAAATCTCAGTTGTCAATCAAATATTGTCTGCCATTCCTCTATGCCTTAGGCATAGAGATGGGGCAGACAATTACTTTCACTTTCCATTCAGCACTTCCTAGATGTCACACATTCCCCCAGTTCTCTTAACCATTTAATTGTGTAGCCAGGACATGGGGATAAACATTGGGTACCACATTCTGGTGCACAAAAAAGATTCTGAGATGATGCAAGGCTTGTCTTAATAACAGTGTCCACAAAATGGCTCCTGCCTGCTTGCTATAATTATGAATTCCCAGACTGAAGGAAACAAGATTAAAATAATTTATATAGTGTAATTAATAATGTTCATTTTGCTTGACTAATGTGATTAAATATGATTTTGAATATTTTTTTGGGGTGATGGGTCCACTTTAATACAAGTTCTGATACCAACCAAACAGCTAAAATTAGACTGTATCTAATTATTTAATATAATACTCAATCATCACTCACTCAGATCACTGTATATATGAAAACCCATGAACCATGCAAATTAGTCCTGCCTCTGTTACAGGCACTTATTTTTCTTCACTGTTTCATGTTATCAATATTGTCCACACTGCTGCGTGACTGTACGAACTGTAATGTACTGTTGTGTTGCACTGGTATAACTGGTGTGTTTGCTTCAGAGACACCACTATAGTTGATATAAACAAGCTGATTTGTAGCCATGGAAGCAGCCATTCAAGCTGGAAAAGGAGAAAAGGCACAGTATACACAGCATTTAACAGATAAGCTCTGTATGTTTAAATCAATTTTTTCTACTATGGAGTTGCAGATGATTTAGTTTGCCTTTTCAGGAGTCTGCCACAAAGAGAAATGTTCTTATATGCACAAAATGTGTTTCACCATGGCTGCCAAATGATCTCCACTGAATATGTTCTGGTACACTACACTGTACTTATGAGTGAATATTGGGCAATGGCGTTATTAACCCCTAATGCTTTACAATAGTTTCATTAGTTCTGCCAATTAAAAACTCTAACTGTTGCAATAATCACTGATTATTACTATGGAAAAATGTGCTATAACATCTAAGAATAATTTTTTGCTGGTTAATTATCCTGATTAGAATTTATAGAGGCTTTGTGATAAAATTACACAGCTGCAGGGTTCTCTTAGCAAGCAACTACCTTGATATGTGAAATGTGAGATGTACTGTAGGTCATGTGATCATTAGTTCATTTAGGGAAATAGGGAAATTGGAACAAAGAAAAAAACACATTAGCCTTAATCTACAATAAAATAGAATGTGTGTTCAGCTGGCTATATGTTGTTTGGCAATTTGAACTTGCCGGAATTTTCCATAAGGTTTCCATTGTACGATTTCAGAAAATTATTATAGAAGATGAAAATGGTAGATTGTGGTCTGTCTATAAAGAGTTTTTGTTCATCCAGGTTATGTTATATATTATTTAGTGGAGATAAGTCTAAGGCAAGTGACATTTGAGGTTTATGTTCTGTGTTACAATAAAAGCAACACACATTTATGTTTTAAACAGCATTTACTGCACAGTTCTATGTATATTATTAAAATGACTTGTGGTTTGTCTTTCCTGTAGCTGCATGGGTAGATCTGTCAGAATTCACATCCCATCAAACTACCAGTTTGATGTATAGGTAGGTTTGCCACCCCTCCAGTTTTGATCTCGGCAGCCTAGTTTTCAGAATTGCCTGTCCAGTTTTCAGAAGTAGGAAAATCGGGCAGCATTCCCTAGCTTGACATGGTAATCAGCCAATCGGTGATCATTATGTCATTGACCTGTAACGCCATTATCCCACCCCCGTGACATCACAGCTCACATTCGCCTTCCAGAAAGGGGTACAGGAAAAGGTGGCAACCTTATGTAGAGGATACACATGGATTATGCACTATCCATGAGGCCTAAAGAGAAATTTGAGAACAGGGACAGGTTGCTTTGGAGTTCAGCAGTTGGAACTACTGTTTAACTAGTAGGAATGCGATGTGGGGTGATGATGTGATGGCCTTTTAAATTGGCATAAAGGGGTTGTTCACTTTTAGTTAACTTTTAGTATGATGTTGAGGGTGATGTTTTGAGACAATTTGCTAATTTTCTATTGTTTGTGTTATTTAACTTTTATATTTAACTTAAAGTTGATCCACTCATTTAAGTTATTTTTTGAACAAGCATAATATCCATGAGGCATATTTATCAAAATTAAAATTTTTGAGGTTTAGATTTTTTTCCTATCTCAAAACAATTAAAAAAAATTAGACTGCTTATTTGTGAAGAAATCAGAATGTAAAAACCTCAATTGAATTTTCTAGGCTTAGAAAACTCAAATTTGTGTGTTTACAAACTCAAAAACTCAAATTTAAAAAATGGCTTTAATCTTGCCCAGGACAGCTCTCATAGACCTCTACATAAACTTGTGTAGTGATGGGCGAAACGGGCGCGTTTCGCTTCGCCGAAAAATTCGCGAATTTCCAGAGAAATTCGCGAATTTTTCGCCATTTGGCGTCGTATTTTACGCCCGTCGCGTCGAAAACGACGCGCGACTCGTTTTGACGCGGCGAATTTTTGGCGGCGAATTTTTCGGGTCGTTTCGCGAATTTATTCGCCAGCGGCGAATCGCGGGAATTCGCCGCGAATTCGCCCCTGGCGAATAAATTCGCCCATCACTACTTGTCAGCTTTTAGATGCTGAATTTTTACATTTGAGTTTTCAAGGATTCTTTGTTTAACAAATGCCAGATGTTTTGAAAATATAATTTGAATTTGTGAGTTTTTTTTGCAAAAAAAATTTGAATTGTGTCCAAATTTCAAATGCAGATTCAAACCTTGATAAGTCACCCCCAAGTCTATTGTGTTCTCAATATTTACATTTATTGAGGTATTAGTATTATGCTTATAAATATGATCAAAAAGTCATCCAAGCCACACACACACACACACATATACATATATATATATATATATATATATTAATATATATGTAACATACAGTACATATTTGCCTATGTTTGTTTTGATTTAACATTCACAGCAGTTAAATGTTTTGTATGTTTTAATGTGTTCAGTTGTCAACATAATAAAAATGTCTAGAACATTGCATTTGTTTTTTTCTGTATTTATGCTGTGACAGTTTTTATCTAACTTTAGATGTAGCTATAATGTAACCTGGACAAAGGGTGTAGCAAGGAGCAGAATGAGGTGTGTGAAAGAGCAGTAGGAATCTTATATCCTCATACCTTAGAGTATGTAATAAGCCCTGACTGTGTAGCCAAATGTTTCCTCTGTCTGTTTTTCTAGTAGTCACATCACCAAATTTTCTTGAAACCGAATAGCATGAATGTAATTAGTAATGAGCGAATCACATTTTGGTTATTTTGCTAACTAGAAATGAAGCAATCTAGCAGAAAATGTGGACAACTCTGAATCAATTAATTCAAATAGATTTATTAATTACCATAAATGGATTTGTCTGGTAGAGCTTATTATTGATTCATAATTCCTCACCACAAATTGCTTCAGTTAAACACAAGGCTCATAATTTACCTCTCTTAACGTTGCTCTTATGTGCGACTGCATTCTAATATTGAAGCATTCATTTTTTTATGCAGAAATTTGAAACACAGTATAACAGCATTTCAATTAATCTTTTTCCTGAACCAATTGACCCCTGAGCATCTAGGTTGTGTCCTCTTATAGCTTCTCATAAGGATATGACATAATTGCATTGGGGTGCTCTAAGATCTACCAAGGAAAGTGTCACCAGGCAAGAAAAGACCCCTGTGATAAGATGGCCAGAAAAAGAATTACCTGGTATTTATATATGACCAATTAGATTAAAAGCCTAGAACTGGTATGAAATGCATGAGTTTCTTTCCATTTCTTTCAAGCCTAATGGCCAGGTACTGTTTCATTTGGCCATTCATAACATTCTTTAGTTCACTTGGATTGATGGCTCAAAACAATCTGAAGTAAGCAGATGTGGTCCCTCTTATTTATGCATTTCATTTACCAAGAAGGGCCTTCACCAGAAGAGGAGACTGCTGTTAATAAGACTACAAGATGGTCTGCCGAACCTGCCTTTCTGAGATACCATACATGCTCGGACTGCAACTTGGGCATAATAGGAAAATTATTTTATTTTTATATTCCCGTATAACATATATGTAGGACTATCACAAATATTTACTGTAAACTGTATAAAGCAGAACATAAATAGTCACTGATATTAAGATATTTTTATATTTTTTAATGATTTCCTTTTTTTTCTCATCTGATAGATGTGACATAAACTCCTTTTTAGAGTGTAGTCTGATAATAGCTCTAACTTTATTTAATTAAATGCTGTGCTGTTCTGCCAAGAAGCTGTGAGAAATGATGGCATTATTGTTTCTGTAACAAAAGCAGATATGAAATGAAGGTAATCAAAATCGGTATACAATTGAATTGCTCTTTTTAATTAGTTGTTTAGTAGCAGAAAAAGAAATGTATTGATAACCAGTGTTGTACAGAGGGGGTGACCTTACTTGGTACTGTCATTCAAGGAACTCTAGGAATGTCACGACTAACAATCTAATTTGTGGGTTCTTGTATGTGTTACCAATGCAATCATCAGAGATTCTACTGTCTATGGCAACCTTACCTACAGCTGTCCAATTGAGTAGAGCTGTTCAACTAGAGGCTAGAAAGTAAGACCTCTAAAATAGTTTATGTCCCCAAGACAACCTCAGGCTAATGGGATTTAATATATTCAGTATAATGTGGAATGCAAATATATTGTACGTAGGTTAGGGGTGTTCAGCTAGTGGCAAGAAGGTGAGGAGAAGAGACCTGGAGCACTTTGACAAGAATCTTTGGGTAGGCAAAATTGCACCAAATTAACTCTAAATCAATTAAATAAAAGCAATGACTTCTTTTTACTTCATAGTGGCTGCATATTTGTATTGGGAAAATGCATATACTTGAAAGGCTTCTTTTTTATCTAATATTTAGGTTTTCCCAAACTTAACAAAAGTGTATTCAGCGTTTGAGCTTCTTGAAGGAAGCATTGCTATATTATACAGTAATTCTACCAAGTCCATTACTAGCACAAATGTAGCAGAAAGATGACTGTATAATTCATTAAAATTGGTCCATCAAGTTACACATAATATTTTGCATACTAGTTCCTTATTTTATTTCTCTCAGCTGCAATCCATATTTACAGTTTCAAATACAAGAAAATTGCTTCTTAATAAATTGATACTAAGACCTGTATGTTCAGAATTGCTTCATATTTATGATTTTGAGTCGCTGAAGCACCAAATGGCACACATTGTAGGTAATTGAGTGGCATAATATATTTCACAATACTAATACAATTCTGTACAACACAATATTAGAGATATTTGAATCCTATTAATAGTAAAGCTAGATTGGATGTCTTTAAAACTAGCCATTTCATGGAGTTTATTTTTTAATGTATACTAAATGTAACTGCTTCTATGCTTGAATGCTTTCAGAAATGTTGTAGTTTTTAGGCTGGAGAAAAACTTATTTTTAATCCATAAATGTTCAACTACAAAGACTTAGAATTGGATCTTAGCCCATTAGCACAGGGGGTTGATTTATCATGATTGGGATTGTGCCCAGTTGTACTGACTATACCTCGTA
This sequence comes from Xenopus borealis, assembly GCA_024363595.1. Lineage (NCBI taxonomy): Eukaryota > Metazoa > Chordata > Amphibia > Anura > Pipidae > Xenopus > Xenopus borealis. The sequence goes on from CM044448.1 coordinate 65,827,185, forward strand.
GCAAAATGTCAGTGAAAAACAAATAATGACATAAAGGTTTTTAAAAGAACAGGTTTTCCAAGGCTACTTAGCTTTAGCTACACCCCTTGGGTTTTTGGTAGTAGCATCCACTGTGATACAGAGCGTAAAAAAACAATAAAAAAATTATTGGTGGAATAATGGTTAATAGCAAAGCAAGTTTCATGCATGGCTATAAGGGGATTATTTATCAAAGACCGAGTTTTTCCGGTTGGACTTTTAAACAATTTTTTTTCAAGAATACATCCCTCAGATTTGTTTATATTTATTAAACTCCAATGGTGTTGACAAATATTCAATTGTCAATGTTCTTATCTAGATGCAACATAGCTTTGACCACAGTAAAAGGTTGACTTGGTGTGGAGTCATTCGTAAATCATAGCACTGAACCTATGCTGTATTGGGAATTGTTTCAAAATATGTAAAATGTAGACCAGAGTAACTGAGGCAGCCAAAATGGGGGTTTGAAACATCAGCATTATCTGGCCATATACACGAAGAGCCAGTCAACAAATAATAAGATCTCTACCCAGTGTGACCACACTTATGCTGGGTCATACTGGGTTAATTAACATTTTTACCAAGGTGCCAATGATAAAATCATACTGCAGGGCTGTCCATTTTAGGTGAACAATAGTGATGGGAGAATTTGTCCCGTTTTCTTCGCCAAAAAATGTTAATTACCCGCACAATTCATGAAACGGCAAAATATTCAAGCCCGGCAACCATTTTGACCTAGGCAACAATTCGATTAGTTAAATTGTCACTGGCATCAGGTGCCAAAATTGTAACCGGCTGCAAATTTTTTTTTTTCTGCAGTTTCGTGAATTTATTCGGCTTCAAAATGCTGAATAATCTCACCCATCACTAGTGGACAGGTTATTGGCACATTGGGCTAATTTAGTAAATTATAGAATCATACTTCAGAACTGTAGAAACTTGTCAACAAGGTCTATATAAATGTGCCACAATTTTCTATGGTCATAGAAAAGGGAAATTCAGGCTAGCCAGATGTTTTTAAGCCTCCACAAACAACCTTGTAGTAAGCTCCAAACAGTATAAACAGAGCATATTATTGGCCTAGCAATAAAGAGAATCTGAAATACTTATGGACTGAAGTTTCCTCTTTGCCATGGCTCTAACTACTACATGCAGAATCCCTTTGATTGGGAAAAGAATAGGACTGTCACTATTTTAAAAAAAACAAAAACGGCCTTGAAAGCTTTTATACCAAAAACCTATACTAAATAAACAATACTGTTCTCACATTTAATCCAGGGCACTCAATCTTCTATTCCATTCTATCTCGTGAAGCAGAGCAAGGGTACATGATATTTCTAAACATTAGGAAAATAAAAAAATATATATAGATATATATATTTAGATAGATGAAAGCTTGCATACTTTGAATAAAGGAAAACACAGTTTTGCCTGGGGAAAATCTTTATATATGTATGCTCTCCAGCTGAAATGTTGAGTAGGAGTGTTGTATTAATTATAGCCTTTAAAGTTTTTAGTCTCCTCAAGGAGCTTAAAAGCTTAAATACAAAAGAAATCATAAAATAAAAATACATGTAAAAAGCTGTTCATGCCAGTGTATAAACACAACAAAATTATTTATATAATTGGCTACTTGGAATTGGCTTCTTCAGCATGGCTTAGAATCAAGTGCTGAAGGGACACACAATGATTATTATTGCAAGGTTCAGCACTGACAAGCTGTGTACAGGATGCCCCAGCATCTTGAGTCCTCTGTTACTCCATAGCTTTTGTATCTAATGCAGTTCACTTTTATATATTTGTATACATTTCTTTAAACGGGAAGTCTGTCATATCATCCTTTAAAACTAATGACACATAGTCAACAAAGTCCCCCAGAATGTTCAGATCAGACTGACCTGGCTCAATGCCTTCTCTTCAAGGGCCCCAAAACTTTAACTTACAAATGGAAGAACCAGGCTTAATCTTGCAGATCTTTTCATATACACTCAAAACCTTGCCCCACACATCAACCAAACTAAGCTTCTTCTCCATAAACATTCTATTTACTTTCAGAATTTTCCCATCATTTTTATACATGTGAGAGACTCTCCCATTTCAGTTCCCCACCAAAGTATTTGAGAATCTTCAATCAGCTTTTCATAAATTATTTGGAATAATAAATAACACAGATGACATAAATCTGAGTTGCCTATGGGAAAATGTGTGCCCTTCTTCTTATGTGGCATCACAATGATGGCATAATTTAGCTTGGTAAGTGCTACATCTTGTGCAGAGATGGAAAATGCATTTGCCTATAGTATCCCTCTCCAAAATACTCTTCTTCCTCAAATAAAACCACAATCCACCTTTGGTGCAATTTAAAAACCAGACACAGTTTATGTTCAATGAGGTCACTTGTTGCTCCCTTTCTAAAGAATCCACTCTTCCCCAGATACTCAGTACTCCCTATTTACAAAATATGGTAGAGAGATCATCATGTATACAAAATTCCATATACTTACTTACAAACCAGCCTCACTGATTTGAAGATATTAAACTTTTAATTCAGGGATTAAGATCTAGTTTTTTTAATATCTGCAGGTGAGACACTATTTTAGATCATTAATACAGGCATGGGCCAATTCTCAAATTACTCTTTTTAAACAATTAAAGTAGCTATAAAAGCCTGGATCCAGAGGCCACTTATCTCCAGTATCTATAAAATACTTAATAACCGGTGTGAAGATGATATTCCTAAACATAGATACATGAGACAATGGGGGAGAGACCTTGACAGGATTATGGATTTGGAAGCCATCTGGAGCAAAGCCCAGAAAAAAGGTTTCTTGTTTGAGAAGAAAATATGTATACAGCAAAGATGCTTTGGTCTATTAAATCCCCTATTAAACTAAATAAGCTATTCCTAAATGTCCCCAATGCACTCTAGAGTGGCTGACAAGCCCTAGAATTTTATTGGACACTTTCTGAAATAAGAAACATTGACTATTTATAAAAACCCATCTCTTTTACTTGGAAAACTCATATAACAGCAGATTCCTAATCTTCCCATTGGTCTACCATCAGAACAACCAAAATATTGAAGGAACTATATATCAAGTGTGGGTTAAAATGCAGTCATACATATGAGAAAGTTTGGGAACCCCTCTCAGCCTACACACAGTAATAATTTACTCCACTTTCAACAAAAAAGAATGGTATGTCTATCATTTCTCAGGAACATTTTGAGTACTGTGGTGTTTTCTGAAAAAAGATTTTTATTGAAGCCGTATTCAGTTGTATGAAATTAAATCAAATGTAAAAAGCTGGCTGTGCAAAAATTTGGGTAATTTTGCTAATTGCATGTAACTGCTCAATACTGATTACTGGCAACACCAAATTGGTTGGATTAGCTTGATGAGCCTTGAACTTCGTAGGCAGGTGTGTCCAATCATGAGAAAAGGTATTTAAGTTGGCCAATTGCAAGTTGTGCTTCTGTTTGACTCTCCTCTGAAGAGTGACAGCATGGGATCCTTAAAGCTACTCTGAAAAGATCTGAAAATAAATGTTGTTCAGTATCATGGTTTAGGGGAAGGCTCCAAAAAGCTATCTCAGAGGTTTTACACTCCGTTTTAACTGTAAGTAATGTAATCAGGAAATAGAAGGCCACAGGCACAGTTGCTGTAAAACCCAGGTCTGGCAGGCCAAGAAAAATACATACATATAAGACTGTATATGGATACCTGGGCTCATTTCGAGCTCTTTGTGAACTCCCCCACTGGAAACCTAGAGGTGCCTCCTCTGAACTTCTTCATCATTACTTGTAAAACACAAAGCAAAGAGTACCATGACTGCCCTATTCACAAGCCCTAGTGTCTACGTATTCCTTTTGAATTCTAGTCCTATATTTCTTGTCATCGGTGATATAATTTTACAGTCACATTTATTTTCTTTATTATATTTGTCTACTAGTCATTCTGCATTCTGTAAAGCGCAATTTATTTTTCTTTTCTGAAAATTACTTACAAAAAAAGCCAAAATTCAGAGATTGAAGCTCTAAAACATATTTAACAATAACATTTCCTAAGCACTAAGTCTGCCTATTTGACATAATTAATTTTCTTTAAAAAAAATTACAATTTTTGTTTCCAATATTACAAATCCATTAGGACTTGCAATTATAATAAATAATTGCTCTTACCTACTGCTTATTTAGAGGATGTTTGTGCAAGAGCTCTTTCCCTAACAGCATGCTCATGCTATTCAATGATATCTATAATTTCACACCCTGGAGTGCTTATTGTGCAGGGACTGAATGACATTTCTTTACTGTATGTAAAAAAAACATATAGTGAAATTCAGCAGGAAAGATAAATGGTGCTGATGGTGGATATGTATCAGTAGTCTTCTTTATATATTCTAGATATTCATAATGTTGTAGTATAGGCTGTTTCAATAGATGCCCTCGGGCCAATCCTTAATCACATTATCACACTGCTTGGTGGGCTTAAGGCTTTGGACTATTCACTAATGAACACTGCTTTCTGCATCCTGGGAAACATAAAGTCCACTAATGCATGTACTATGGCAAGTGCTGAAATATATGCAGTTAGGGTTGCAGCTCATAATGGGTCTTTTCTGCATATTACAATTGTTTTGTATCCACACTGACTATGTAGGGAAAATCTCCTTGACCCTAGGACCCCCTCCCCCTCCCATTATGTAATGCTCATTATAAAGCTTTTATAATATTTCTGTATAAATCATTCCATTTATGGCTAAAAATGGCAAAAAGAGACAGCATCAATACACAACATGTGTGCGTATGAAGCTATATTGGTAGGATCAGTTAGCATAGAAGGATGATCATACAGTGCGGTCTTTGTGATGATGATATTTATTGGAGCCACTCTGCACATAAATGTGATTGATATGTGCATTAAGTGTGCGATCACAATTTAGACATCAAATAAGTGGGCCATCAATCCCACTTATGCTACAGTTTGCCAGGCATGATTTATCAGAGATTAGCTTTTGCCAATTAACATAATGGTCTCTATATGGTCATGCTGTCATCTGTAGTTTCATTCCTGTCTCCTGATATTCCAAAAATGAAAAGTTGTTTGAATTGTGCCATATTGGTTAATTCCAAGCCACCTATTAAGTATAATACTTTGTAGTGGATAGTGCCAAATCTTCTATTTCTTGCTCATAGATAATCAACTGTGAATGCATAATTTATTAAGCAAATAGAAAATTAATTGTCTCCATATTTTTGCATCTATGCAGATGAGTGGAAGCTTTCATAGTCCTTATCTCTGTTGATGCTGCTACTGTATCTATGTGACATTGACTTGGCAGTTTGAGGAATCTGAGAAGCATGAAGTTGGGGAACTTAGTTATTTGGCTAGTGGGATATCTTCCTAATTTATGCCAAAGTCTGACTTTGTCATACATGTTGGAGACCAATGTAGAAGATCTGCTCAAATGAATATGGAAACATCTTATCATAACTGGTTGGGAGTCAGCCCATGGGTTATTTAATTTTCTCTAATCCATCCCTGACACCAACACAATTTTCCCAATATATTCCCTCACAACTCCCATTAATTGTGCCTGCTGAATTGTTTTTGCACCTACAATTACATGGGCACAGACAACTTCTAACGATTTCAGGGAATGCAGTAGGCAAATGAAGCCTTGTACTTTGAACCTGGTAAGTGGCAGAATGTACAAACATGGAGCTCCCTTTTTTTCCACTTTGCCCCATGGGTTGTGTCCAAAATCTAGAATGGAGAAGATTTAGACCTTCTCCTGAATACCAGTATTTTGTAGCATCTAATGCTTATGGTGTGGCAACTCTATAATGTACCCTATATTTCATGTCATTCAAACTTGCAGAGTGGGAGGCCAGAGGCTGAGACATGTGAGAGATCTGGATTGCAAGCGATAAGTAAAAGTCTGCCTTGCAGATGACATTGCTATGCACTGCACTTTTTGCTGGATTTTTAGTCTGGTGCAAAGGGCAGCAAAAGCCACAGGCAGAAGTTCTCAGTACACAATCACAACAGGCTAAATTTTTCACTTGCATCTGGCATTAGCAAATAGTGATGGCCGAATGTATTCGCCAGGCGCGAATTTGCTGTGAATTCCCACGATTTGCCGCCAGCGAATAAATTTGCGAATCTCCAGTAAAAATTTTAAATCGACGCAACTTGCGTCAAAAAACGTGCCGCGCTTTGTTTCGCAAATTTTTCGCTGGAAATTCGCAAATTTTTATGCAAAGCGAAACGGGATAGATTCGCCCATCATTATTAGCAAGTGATCTTTAATGTTCATTAGAGTATTACATTTTTCAAACATGTGAATCATTGTCAGTTTGTGTAGGGGATTATTATTATTATTATTAATAATAATAATATAATAATAATCATGCAAAGCTCAGCAAGTATTGCATTTTCAATATTGTATTTGATTGTGTCAACACTTTTGCAGCTTAACGTGTTGTTTTACTGTGTTGCGTTTGACATCTGAGAATAGATTGCCTCTGTAATCGGCTTGCGTGGTAATTAACAGCAGTATCGCTTTACTTTAAAATCCCATAGTGACGGTCATTAACAACAGGAACAGTGAATAAAATGAATATCTCCTTTTGTTTCACAGCTGTTATCTCGGGGTTCCCATTCAAGACTTTAAACTAGTACTCTGAAAAACACAAGCCCAAAACAATGAAACAGCAAGTCAGAAGTCAATAGAAAAGCTGTTCACACAATTGACAAAATTAGGACAGAGGCCTGGGGAAATAATTTAGCAAAAACAATAATAAAAAGAAATACAATGGCAAAACACAGCTAATGCAGAAAGTGCCAGTTTGCTTTATTCCTAACCCTGCAGCCAGTGCAATGCTGAGTTTGTGGGTACTGCTTCCTTCTATTTGCTAGGAACTGTCCCTAGTACTGAAATCCTGTCTGATGCAGAATATGGACCTTTTGCTCACAATGCACAATAGCATATTCTATTTGTAAATGTTCTGTAATATCAACATTGATTTCCTTTTCTTTAATAGGGTTAGTTTATTAGTATGTAATTGTTACTTTTTATATTATGCTTGTTCATATCCAACAGACAGTGGCCTGCCTATTTTGTATCAATTTTTATAGTTTCCTTGGCAAGCTTCATTTAACCTGAGTCTTCACAGATGTCTATTAGTGATTGCACACTTGGACATTCTTTTCAAAATATTATTTCCCACATTGGACAAATTTTTTTCCCACATTGGACTATTTTTTTATTTGACTATGCACCTTGTTATTAGATGGGTGGCCAGTCACATCAAATAATTATGTACAGGTATACAAATTGCTTTAATGTGTCACTCTTTTTATATTGTCTTCACTTTGGTTTTTGTATGCTTGATAAAGGGGCTTCCCACAAAACGTTGCAATTCCGCACGGCAACAGCAAGGGGTAACTCGGCAATAGTGATGGGCGAATTTATTCTCCAGGGGCGAATTCCCGCTGGCGAATAAATTTGCGAAACGTCGCCCAAAAAACGAGTTGTGCGTTGTTTTTGACGCGACTCGTTTCGCAAATTTTTTCGCCAACTCGCGAATTTCTCTGGAAATTCGCAAATTTTTCGGAGAATCGAAACGCGGGAGATTCGCCCATCACTACTCGGCAATTTAATACTTTGAGTGCCAGTGTGCCATGTCGTCATTCCATTCTAGAGGTGTACCTTCAACTACCCTAACTGCTTTCACATGGAGCCATATTTTGTTGTCTCTGCCTAACTGTCCTGGCATTTTTCTGTTGCCTGCCATTGCCTGTGTTGATTGTGAGAATAACCTGTTGATCATTTGTCTTGGACAAATAAACTTAGCCTATGTGAGTTCTAGTTCAATTACACCATTTCTTCATACGTTCCACATAATGACGGCCCAGCCTTGAGTGTTATACAGTTAAGTGTAACCTTTGTTCTACTGATTCGCTGGATATTAATATTTATTGGTCTAATGTAGCCCAACGTAGTGTTACAAGTAGAGATTAGTGAAATTTTACACCCAGTTTTGCTGTGAAAATTAAATTACAATTTTTGGCGAAACGCGTCAGATTTGCCCATCTCTAGTTACAAGTGTATATATGTTTGGCTACCATTGTGCAAATTCCCTTTGAATTTCTCTTTCTTCTTCTGTTTCCCTTCCATTAACTTAATTAATTTTACACTATTACTTTTATTTTATTTGGTTTTACAGTTTTTATACATCCCTTACCTACTTATTCACTGTTCATAGTGCATGCTTCATGGGTATAATTCTGAACATGGATCTCATTCATTTAGAAATCAATTCTTTGCATCAGACACCAAATGTGACCATTATATTCAAATTGCAGATCTAATTATTATTTTAAAACATGACAGGCTGTTATCATTATCATACTCTGAACCACGAGACCAACAGCAACATTACTGCCAGTCTGAATGTTCTGGCAAAGATCATGATCACAATCTGTCAGTTCATGTAATAGTTATCCAAAGTGGTCTCCACTTCATTGCAGTACAGTACTTGCATTTAATCATAAAAATCTCCTAAATTAATAAATCTAACTTCTGAGTGAACCACACAGGGCCACCATTAGAAATCACAGGGCCCTGTACAACAACAACATTTTCAGGGCCCCCTGGGCATCAGCCACCCTGGCCCCCAAGCCCCATCCCAGATCCCACCCACTCCACA
>CM044448.1:65836403-65852105 GCA_024363595.1 Xenopus borealis
GGGGGCCCGGACATGCTTCACTTACTTGATTAGCCAGGCTCCCCTCCTTCCAGCGTGCTGCCAGCTTCACAAAATAGGACACAGCAGTGACACAGCTTTTCTCCTATTCAGATTATCTGTACCCTTGTGGTCCTTTAAGAATAAGTCCCAGTAAAGATATACAGGGATTGGAAAAGGGGGATCCAATCCCAATGCAGATTTACAGTGACTTATTTTTAAAGGACCAGTGAGGGTACTGGAAATTTGAATAGGAGAAAAGTTCCATGCACAGAGCTGCTGTGTCCTATTTTGTGCGCGTTCCAGGGCATATTCCATCTTGTAGAGACAACAGAAGTGACATCACACTCGCTACTGCGCTCGTGTTCATGGCTTGGAACTCCATTAGACACATGGTATATAACTAAGAGATGTATGTATTTATTTCTGCCTTTTTATTTTTATTTTCTGTGCCCCTGATGAAGACCCATTACGGGTCAAAATGCGTAGGGTCGCATGTGGTTGCCATTGTTGTAACTAACATGTACAGTAATAAACTTATTTTTTCTTTAATTTGCACTGTGTGCAATCCTCATTTTTTCTTTTTGTATGATTTATTTTGGAGACTTTTGGTGGGCAGCCTCCGTTGGGATTGGCACCTCGCATATATCTTGAGCTTTTTCTCGAGTGTGCACCTTCTGTCCTTGATTGTTTGCTATTTTGTGAAGAAGCTGGCAGCACACTGAAAGGAGGGGGGGGCGGATAATCAAGTAAGTGAAGCATGGCCAGGCCCCCCCTCTCAGACACAAAACCCTCTGGGCCCGGTACAACTCTCCCCCTGTCACCCCCGATGGCAGCCCTGGAACCACACAGCTATAAGGACATAAATCTCACTCATGGAGATAGGTGGGATGTAATAATAAAAATTGCACCAAAGCTGCATTACAGATTGCTACTGTATATTACTGAACATGCAGCACAATGTCTTTACAAAACAATATGCAGATAGCTGCCTAAACGTTTGGCGTAATATGTTAGTAATATGGTCAGCTGAAACCTCATTATGCTTATGTGTGTGTGTTTTAACCTAAGTTACCATGTAACTACATATCTGGAGAGGTTTATGTTATGTTTGGAGACATCCAAAGGAGCCCTGCTTATTCCCAGTTGTTATTGAGACAGAGTGTTAGTTACAGCAGACGCATGTAAAGCAATTTTAGGGCCCAGGTGGACTTAAAGAGGATGATATGTTTAAGTAAATAAATGTCTTGTTAATACCAGAATAATGCCAGGCAATAGTTATGACCTCCCCAGTGAAATACCCTTATTGTTATCTACTGTAATAGAGATAAGCAAAGTTGTTTGCATGATACAGATTCATGGCAAAATTTGTGGTTTCAGATGTAGTGAATTAGTGGCAAAATTTTGGCTCGTGTTTTGTTTTGCTGGGAAAAAAAATATTTTTTTTCACGAAAAGGCCTTAAGGAAAAAACTTCCCTTCACACCAATGCAACTGACTCAAGAAAACACCACCCACTGACTCCAATGCATTTGGCACAACTATAATACCACCCACTGATCCCAATGCATTTGACACAGAAAAACAACCTTGACTTCAATGCAGTTGGAACAAAAATAAAGTGACAAAAATACAGTAACACCAAATGACTGCAATATATTCAGAAAATGTTTGGTGGCATTTGCTAATTTTTCCAAGGTTTTCTTTTTTTTGGTGAAGTAAAGTTGGCCATAGACGTAAATATTTTTCAAAGATCCAATGGCTATCATGTATCCTATAAATGTCCAATGTGTCCATCAACTAAAAAGACCATTTCAGGAGATATTGCCAGCAAAACTGAAGGATCACAGCCTGCTTGGCCCTGCAAACATAGGTAGATTGCATGGGGACCGATAAAAATTTTCTAACCTGGCCAATCAGTCTTCAGACCAATGTTGGACGAAAAATCGTAAGATGTACGATTGTTTGAATCCCACTAACCGCACGATAATTTGACAGATTGGTCGGACTTCGCTAAGATCGGTCGTTCGGCAGAGAAAGAGCTTTGCGTCTGTGATGACCTTAAAACAGGTATTGGCTGTTTCACTTGAAAGACATGGCTATTATTCACAACTGATTATTATGGGCTGCAATTAAGTACAATGTAATGAGTTTAGTCAGTAATCAGTAAAAGTTAAGTAAGGCATGGACTACTGGATTTTTTTCACATTGTTACACTAAAATAGACAACACTTAGTTGCTCTCCTCCAAATCATTCTTTAAAATTCTGGTTTACTTTTCCACTGCTTATGTCTCCCTTCCTTCCAAGTTTAATTTTCCTTTTTTCTCTAGATTCTTTTTTGTATTCTCACACTTTTCCTGTCAGCTTCTCAGTATTTTTCCTTGCCTCCTCTCTGTCATTTTGTTTCAACAATTCTATTGTACATGTAATGGCCACAAGGACTGGTGCCCACTGGAATTTTTCACGGTGTCCCAGTGGGCCAGTCCAACACTGTTGAAATGGGTAACTACCACAGTGATCCTGGCTTATACCAATAATAGATATTGACTCCTATCCAATGAGGTCTGTTCTGAATATCAGCCATATTTTACCATAAGAGATGGTAGATTCTGTAGAACTCTGTGTACATTAGGAAGATGAATATTTATATATTTTGAATTAAAAATAATTTGTCATGTGTATTAAAGAATGTATATAAATATGATGTAAAGCTTTAATAGAGAAATGTACAAAAAAAATTCAATGGGGGTTTTCAATTGGTTAGACACCCTCCAGTGAATTGAAGTTTGTTTTTTCCCTTGGTGCCTACCATATAGTTAAGCAGTGGAGTGGAACTGTTATAAAACTTAATGCAAAACAAATAAACTCTCCAGTATTTTAAAAACATATAATTTTCTGGAAATTGGTTATAAAATGAGAGTAATGTTATGTTGGTTCACCTTAGCATTCTGAAGTAAAGTAATTCAACAGTCAGTTAGCAAAGTATTTTTCTGATTGAATAGAAGGAATATAAAGCAAGACAAATATATGGGTTGGAAAGGTTAGCTCTTAACAGTGATAATTCAGACTAAATGGATTCATTTTTTCTATAAAATTGCACAAATGCACCTAATTGTAACTTTGTCGAGTTGTACTGCTCTTTTTGGGGGGAGCATTTTGAGCAATATTACGAGCAATAGTATGTAGATTTATAAACTGACCACCTCTATATGTATTTAAGGATGAGGCAAACGATAAATATTTCTTTGATTTGTTTCTGTATTGGCAGCTTGTACCTGCATGTAACATTGATGCAAACGAGCAGTGTATATTTGATAAGTGCATGTGGTATGACATTATTATGTATATGAAAATAGCTTTAGGTGCGTTTCCTTTCTGAAAAATGTTTTATGCCTTGTTAAATTACTTAAGATGGCCACATGCTGGTCAACTTTTAGGTTAATCCTATTGGATAATGACCGTCAAGGAGGTCAGGTGTACCTGTTAGATGGCTTGGACAGGGGTGCAGCTAGTAGCCAAGGATCCTGAAGTGACAATATTTTTTTCACTATGGACATTGGGCATTCTTTTATTTAAGGCAAGTATCCCACTTGTAGACCACAAGTTACTTCATTGTTTTACCTCTGTTCTGATGGCTCCAATAACATAAACTAGTATATCATTCTTATTTGCTAGGGCTGGGTGAATTTGACCCATTTGCTCTGCCAAAAAATTAGCTGAAATGCATTTTAGTCTACGGGTGACAATTTCTTTTTGCCATCCAACATTTTCTTTCTCCCATTGAAGTCTGCAGGCATAATTTCTGCTGTGAAACTCTGTGGAAAAATTGGCTCATCCTTATTACAGTAGAACCCCCATTTTACATCCCCTGATTTTAAGTTTTCCCTCATTTTACATTGTTGTTTTGTGGTCCCACCTATATATTATGCATAATACATTTCCCTGATGTTAAGTTTTCCCTGATTTTACACCATCCCTGAAAAACGTAAAATGGGGGTTCTACTGTATTTGTTAATTTAGGTAAATTGTCATATCACCCTTCATGAGATGCGATAAGTCCCACTACATCTGGCGACATTTATCTCTTGCTGAGGGTCCAGTCTTCCTCCTACTCCACTTGGAAGTAAAAGTTACTGCTGTAGGTTGGGAATAGCCATTGGCCATCCATTGCCTAGGGCTTTAATAAAGTTCAACCCTGCATTATATGACATCAAATAGATGTGCGCTCCGGCCACTCACAACAAGTCTTTGTGAAGAAAGTTTGTCCACGTAATGTATGGTCATTGTGTTACAATTTTATCTGCAAAAATGATGACCCCAGGGAAGAAAAAGGAACACAGCCGATATATTTATTTATTTGTAAATCAGTGCAAGGACTATAATTCCACCGTCGCAGAGCTAGCAATTTCATGCTTCATTAGGGTTTTTCATCACATCAACATGTAGTTTCAGAAATAGATTTATAATGTTATTCCTTAGTGTTCAGTTTTGTGGCTGCCTTTACATAGATTTGTGTAAATGATTCAGCACATACTTTTTAAAATGTTAAATAATTCAGTTTCTGTAAATGGAATTCTTTCTGCTGTTTGATGCATTAATCTTTTTACAATTGCTGTGGAACAAAGATGTCCTGGGTCTTACCGATAAATGCAACTGTATGTATTTGCTAGCAAGATCTATATGCAGCTATGGAAATGGGTTCCTTTGTGAGAATCTGTCATTCTATTTCATGGTAGCTTTGCAGGTTTTCTTGAAATAAAAAATATCTGCATGAAAATAACATACTGTTCATCTATCCACCCAGTTGCAATAATGTTCATCATAACTTCCATGTTACTTTGTTGTTGAGCATCATAAGCAGTGTTGGGCAAGTTCACTGAATGGTTAAGTGTGCTTTGGCCCAGTCGAGTCCAACAATGCACAGAATGTTTAAGTTGTGCTGGCCCTGAAAATCATTCTTTTTTTTAAATCTGGGAGCAGTGTCAGACCGAGCCTTCTAGGGAAAACCAGAGAACCTGGCATCAAGGGCATTCTCTCTTTCAGGTAAACTGGTGGGCAAGTCTGACACTGCCTGGGATGCAATACTAAGGGGGATCATGCCATGTCTAACAGATAATAGGGTAATTTACAAATGTACCCACAATTTCAAAAATGAATGCAATGGACAGTGTGTATTGACACAACTGATTAAGATATTTGTGTCTAAACAAACTTCTGAACTTCCATGTGGTTGCCAGTGCTTTTACCCTGCCTAGTTTGATGAATGATAGACACAGAATTAGCCTACAGTGGATCAGTTCCAGCTAAATTCTGAATGCTGATTGGCTGCTTTGGATGGTGCAAACATTTCTGATGTTAATATTTAACCCCAATTAATTAATATCCTTATAGAATATGTAAAGTTCTGAAAATATTATTGCCATTATTTTGATCAACCTATAATTTTCAATTTGCCATCTCTAATACTGTCCTTCTGAACTAACTCAAAACCCTAATTTTCTACTACAAATATGAGCCAATTGCTGTGCAGAAAAAAGTATTTTCTCCTGGCCATCACAGCAGTAACATCACAACAGTGGCATGCAACTGTGCTCATGACTAAAGTTGAGATTGGGGATGTAGGGCTGGACCTGGTAGAAGGATGATGGTGTCATCATGAAAAGTCTGTATCAGTGTGAATGCAATGTCATATATTAAACATGGGCATTAAAACTCTATTGGGCAAATTCACTAAAGTGCAGAAATTCGCTAGCGACGCCTTCGCCGTAATTTGCTGCACTTCGCCAGGCACAACCATGCGGTCAATTTGCTGGGGTGGAAATTCACTGGTATAAACCTGCAGATAGTGATCAGTTGTGATATTAGGGTAGACCAATAAGGCATGGCTAGGACAATAAAACACTGGTACACAGTCACAGCCGTCATGTTACTATAAGTGTGGCTGTGAAGGCATTTAAAGTCACACGTGGAACAAAAAAAACAGTTGTGCACATATGCTAGCGTCATGTTATTATAATTAACGTATTTATATAGCGGCAACATATTGCGTATCGCTGTCATTTAAATATAGAATATAGCATAGAACTTGCAGGCATCCTGACAGTGTCATTTTGTAAGCCCTTAAAGGAAAGATGTCTAAAGTACAGGTATTATGCGGAAACCTGTTATCCAGAAAGTTCCAAATTACAGAAGGGTTGTCTGCCATAGACTCCATTATAATCAAAAAATCCAAATTTTTAAAAATGATTTCCTTTTTCTCTGTAAAAATAAAACAGTAGCTTGTACTTGATCCAAACTAAGATATAATTAATCCTTGTTGGAAGCAGAAACAGTCTATTGGGTTTAGACCCATTATCCGGAAAATCCCAGGTCCCAAGCATTCTGGATAATAGGTTCCATACCTGTATAGCTTTTCACAGTACAGTTTGCAAAAAAAATAACCATTTATGTCACAATGGGGTACAATTGTACTTGTGTTTAAAAAAACATGTTTTCCCATGACAGTATCCCTTTAACATGCTTCTTAATGATTCAACTTTTATATACTTAGTATATGCATTCATTTCTTGCTGGAATGAACTCAGACAGAGTAGTGCAATCAAACCGGCTCCACATTATACATAATTGATATCTGTTCACTTCCTGAAATCTTATGATAGATAATTGTAACTCAAAGAAATGTAGTGTTTCAATAAATCAATTTTTTCTCACTAATTTGTTTTTTTTCAGAAGACTTCAATGTAAAATACTTTGCATGGGCTCTTCCTGTACTTTGTTTCATCCTTTCTTCCTACATGGGCTGCTGCTGTCTGATTTTCCCCCTTCTTTCTGTATTTGCATGGGCTTCTACAGGGGCTTCTACAGGCATTCTGCTTCTTTCTGTGTTTGCAGTAGCTCCTTTTGGCACTTTGGTTTCCCCTCTTCTTGATGTTTTTGAATGGACTCCTGGTGCTTTGGTTTTCTCACTACTTTCTGTGTTTGCATTAGCTCTGATGTTTCAGTTTCATCCATTGTCCTGTGTTTGCATGGGTTCCTCTTGGTGACCTGGCTTCCTCCCTCTTTCCTGTATATGTAAGGGTTCCTCTTGACTCTCTGGTTTTCCAATTTCGAGCGATTTTGGGAAACACAGCGCCGCGTGTGAATAGACACATGCGATTAGTCATTAATTAGCTGGAAGGCAGAGGGAAGTGGTTCGGGGAGATTAGTTGCCAGGTGATTAGTCGCCAGTTGACGAATCTCCCTGAATCTTCCTGTTTGGCCTTACCCTAACAGCAAGGACAAACATGTCTCACTGGGGATATTTTGGCCAGTCATTCTGGGCTGTTAAAAGTAATAATAGGCAAATCTTCCTAAAGTGTACCATGCGCCATCGACCTTTACCTTCTGAACTTGAATCCACTCCACCCAAGAACAATTTTAATTTTCTCTAGCCATTATGGGACAGGAAGTTAATGTTTTTAAGATTTGTTTCATAAATAGTATTGGCTTGGGAATTCAGTTTCTAGCAAACTAAGTATTCAGCACTAAGTAATTTATATACTGTAGTTATGCAACATAATAATGTTATAAAAGGATTGTAGAAACGCTTGTTCTCAGATTCCCAAGGGAACTTAGAAATTCAGTATTAATAATAAAAACAGCTAAAGTAGTAGTTCTTTATGGTTCATTAATACAGCAGAATTTATAATTCTGGCTAGTGCACAGATGATTTTGTTTTTAAACACACGTGTTTCATTGCTTATAATACTTTGGTAATAATTTGACAGAACCATTAAGTTATCTACAATTCCTTTTAGTGCTGAGTTTATTTAGAAAGCCAGAATTTAATAGGGTATTTCACAGATACATTTAAGGCAATTGGGAAAGATAAGTGGAAAGAGTGGAATGTTGCTGAGATCTGCATTGTGACTACCCTACATCAGACAGAATATGACATGAATACCCAGCAACATTTATACACAGAAGCAAGAAAGACCCCTCTTCATGAATTGATTCATAGATGTAGTTTTATGCAAGATACCACATTTGTATTCCAAATGTCCACTTTAATCTGTTTTTTTCCCCATGTTCCCCTTCTTTACTTTAACATTTACCTTCCTTAGAAATTATTCCTTCCATTTCAGGCTTGAAAATGTGTTGAATGAATTTGTTTGTTTAAAGTCTAAAATTCTGTTATTAAATTTAGTTTTGGAGTCATCTGGTTTAGAAAAAAAAAAATATATATATATATATATATATATTTATATATATTTCCATGTATATATATTTCCATAAACTATTATATTGTTGCATTTAGTGAGATGTAAAGATGATTTGTTTGATTATGGTTAACATATTTATGCAATTGTCTCTGTTTATTTTAATGCTTGGCCAGGGATATTTGGTAAGTCATTATTCTTTTCCTGAACTCTGTAGAATTTTTTGCTTTTTTAAAAAAAAAAATATTATATAACTAATTATAAGTTTTAGAGGCATAACTTTTCTTTTCTCATTGTGTTGATATACTGCTTTTGGCTTGTGACCGTACTTAATACCTCGAGTACCAACTAAGTAATTAAAATCAAACTCAGTATACTGAAATGTCCACATTTTTAATATATGCCCCTCCAAATACAGAAGATCAACTGTCATACAGAAAACACTACAAAGGGACCTGCTTGCTTAGGCAATGAGCCAGCAGGGAAAGGAACTTTAAAAATCCTCCTGTAGGAGCTGATTGGATGAGGCACAAATACCATTAACCCCTGTCCCAGCTACACTTATTTCCTAATGGCTTAATATTTCTGAGCAAACCAGTAATTCTGAATTGGTATAACATTTTTGTTAATAAAGCAATATGCTTGGAAATCATATTTCCACTACAATACTGTAGATGCAGCACCTCAAACACCAGAAATGTTCAAAATGCTTGCTTAGTCATGTATGCATTCATTACTAAAATATGTGAACTATGTGGACCATTTACTGAGAACTTGGACTACACAATTACTTTAGGCATTAGAATTTGTAGTCTCTTCTGCAATTTATGGTGTTGTGAACTAAAAGTTAAAAAATTGCGGTACAACATATTAAGCATTGTGAATCTTTGGTGTCTCCAAGCACAGACCTGGAGCACAGACGTGGAATAAGGCTTATATCTGGTACAAATGACGGTCCATGATAGCTGTGATGGAAGACCAAGCCACCCATAGCCTTATATAAAATTAATTTATCATGTTACTTAAAATATAAGTAGCACAGTAGTTAAGGTGGGCTAATTTGACGGGTTAGGCAGCAAGACTAATGTCACTGTTGAGTTAGGCTGGATTATAGCCATAGTTTACCCAGCCACTGACTCTAGCCACCAGTCATTTTTTTGCTCTTGTTATTGTAACTCTAATAAATTAATAAACATTTCTGATTGTTTGATATGCTTTATTATGTTATGACAAACTTTGCCCACATTTCTTTAAAAAACCCTTTTGTATTGTATGCAAGTGATATGATTGCAGTGGAACAAGATTTGATACATAATTTGCCAGCTGGTACAGCCTACTATGGTAACCAGAGTTTTATCCTTGTATATTTGTTATTTCAAGGATTTTTTTCTGTGATGAACAATGTTTTAGTCCTGTGCAAGCTTTGCTCTCTAGTTTGCCCTTTTACCACATCAGAACACATTAAGATCATTATTCTGCCATCTCTGCTGCTGTGGGCTCAGAAGTACTTTGATTTGGAAAAGCATTGCAGGTCTCATAGGGTAAACTGGTGAAAAACCTAAGGCTGTAATAGCTGGTTAGAACTGCCTTGCAAATAATGAGATTTGACCTACAAGTCTGAGGACATTTTCACTAAAGTGGCTATCATACATATTTAACTGAGACTGTACAGAAGTCTTTTTTAGAACTGTCAGGAGGTAATATTAAAGTGGCAGTAATGCTTACAGCATACTGTTTTCATATTAAAAAGCAAACATTAAACACTGACCATGCATGAAAAGTCTCCCTTCAATTTATAGAGTTTCTAAACTGGACTTCAAATTTGTCAGCCAACAAGGCAATAAGCAGTGTAGGACTGGGATGCCATGGGCCCACCAGAAAACCTTAGACCAGGGGCCCAACTTTCCAAATTATTATTCCTTCTCTCCTCACTCAACCTCTTTATTCTCCTATTCTTTTCTACTTACTATACTATATTCTTCCATTATTAAACCTCTTTTTCCACATAAAGAAATAGGGAATGAACATGAAATAGGCCAAATTGTTAGAAGCAAGAGGACCCACTGACACCTGAGCCAACTGGGAGTTTTCCTGGTATCCCTGTGGGCCAGTCAAACACTGGCAATAAGAAAAGTAGTTTATGGTTAAAATGTGCCTGTTGCTGGTCCTGAAATGCAATTGATTGTCTTTGAAGCTTTTTATAATAATATAATTCGTTTTGCTTTAAATTTACTCCCATTCACAGTTATAGTCAAACCTTCTTCTTTACTTTTTAGGGAAATAATTATATTTTGCTTACAATGGCCATGGTGACAGATAGCCTTAGCTCCTAATGGAGCTTTCCACATTCTGAATATAAAATCCCATACAAGTTTTATTAATAGAAGCATATAATAAATTGAGTATATTTTTGGTCTAAAATCTGCCACATAGTTGGGCAATATTATATGTAAGTGGATGCACAAACCTGTGACAATCATATCTAACACAAGTAAATCAAAGGTGCCCATCCTGTACCAGGGCCCACCAGTGAGTAGTTATGCAACTGGGTGGTTTAAGCATATATTGACCCTTTAAATTATGTAGTTATTGTCATGGGTTATGGATTCAGAATTGTATCTCTTGTTACAGGAAATTAATTCAGACATATTTAGAGCTTATGTAGTTTATGGTTTTATTTAACTAAGAGGCTTATTTGTCAGCATACCCATTTAGTGGGACTGGAGTTTTTTTCTAAAACCATGACTAAACTCACATTCTCTAAAGCCATAAATGTCATGGAATTTATTGAAATATCCGAATATAAAAAGCATTGAATGATGCACTAAAAAGTAAGAATATATTGAAAACCAAGCAAAAAAAAAAATCCAAAAACCTCTAAAATCCACTAAGATCAGCACAGCTCCCAATGACTTCTATAGCACGTCGACAAAGTTTTGCATTAGAGGTTTTCGTGGTTTTACTTACACTTAGGTGCAAATTTACTATTATTCCCCATAATTAGCTCGACCAAATTTGCAATTCGGTAAATATTCGACTATCGAATGCTTATCGAATTGTTTTAGGCTATCATTTTGCTCGATATCCGATTTCTCGATGAATTTGTACGATCAGATACAGATTGTTCGATTTCACAAAAAAATCGTGAAACGATCGAACGCTCCGTTTGTACGAATGGTATTCGTACAAATATTGAAAATGTGCTTGGGAAACGGCAAATATGCTAAACTGGCTGGCAGCAGAAGTGCTAAAAATAATATTTTTTTTCTCTACATTTCCAAAGTGCCCAAATTAAATCTATTCAATGTTAAACGGATTTTAATCAGCAAGTTTTAAAATCTGTTCAGCCAGTGATTACATTGGCCAATTAATCTGCTTGTACTCCAGACTTTGCTGAATGGCAAAATCCTTTCCACTTACAGCTCTCTTATGTGTTTGTAATGGACTGAATCTGATACCATGAAGTGAATGTTTTCGAATATTTTGACAATGGTCTGTTTATGAACCCGACTGTAATTTACTTTGCTCTTTGTTTAAATACTGTATGTTCAAGTCAATAACAAATCTGGCATAAACAGAGCAAAATGCTTTTGTAGATTGATTGTGTGAATTTCCAAGTTCATATACCATATGCTTAATAAAGAGACACTGGAACAGGTTCACTTAGGGGTGAAGTTGCCGGTGCTAGCGTCAATTCAGCAGAAATCACATTAGCCAATTCACTAACAGGAGCAGATGACAATTCGCTAACGAAAGAGACCATCCTTAGTGTTTGTTGCATCGCCAGGCCACTTTTCGCTATGGTGAATGGTTGTTACTCAGCAAATTTACTAAAGCGTGGATTTTACTGAACATTACCTCTTTTGTCAGAGTTTCCTTTGCCACCTTAGACCAGGCGAACTGCTAAAATGAAGCTAGATCTTCCTGACATTAAGGAGCAGATTTACTATTATTCACTAAAAATCCTCTAATTCGTTCGAAATTCTATAAGCATTCGACTAGAGTTTTAGGCTATTGTTTCCTCGATATTCGATTCCTCGATGAAATTGTACGATCGAATAACGATTGTTCGATTTCACGAAAAAATCGTACTATTTCCTCCAATTGCTCGAAAAATTTGTATGATTGGAGCGATCGAGGTTTTGGATCGTACGAATGGTAGTCGAGCAGGTGTTTGAAAAAAATGCCTATGGGGGGCTTCCCATAGGCTTCTATTGCAATTTGGTAGGTTCAATCTGGCGAAGTAGGCAATCCAATAAAATTTTAAAGTTAAAGTCCTTCAATCATCAAATGGTCGAATTATCGAATATCTGATCATTCGATCTATTCGATCATTCGAATTTTAGGTATTCGATGATCGAAGTGGCCAAATTTGCATGTTCGACCATCCGATTAAATCGTACGATCTGGTCAAGTGAATTTAGTAAATCTGCCCCTAAGTCATTTATCCTGTCTGCAGGAAATGTGTTAACGTTATAAAAATGCTGGTGACTTGTCTTTTTTTAAGTGGGATTGTCTGCAAAAGTCCTAACTATTAAATATTTTTGAGGGGCATGGAACATTTATTTTAGGGTAGGCTCATGTGTAGGGCATTAGATAATCTCTTTTGTCTTTATTCAGGTTTCTTTGACATTTATAATAAAAAGTGGCCACAAGCATTTGAACCAATCTCTAATAAAGACATCCATATGATATTAATGTACCGCTAGTAAAGTTTCACTAAGCAGAAATGAATGCTAGTGAAAACTCACTCATGAAATGCTCACCCAGCAGAATTAACGCTAGTTAGTCGCAGCTGAGAAGCAAGTGTCTTTATACACACTCTAGTTTCCTACTTTGCCTTCACTATTTATCCACAAAAATATTGTTGTGTTTGGTAGCCGAGGATGAGGAGGGTAGAACAGTGCTTTATTAGCAGGTCATGCAGCCATTACATAACAGCAGTAAGTCTTACTTTCCCTTTCAAGTTGTGCAGAAAGTCCTATGTATGCACAGTGCCACCTGCAGGCCATTGTTATAAACACCACAAATATGTAACCTACAATGCCTTATACAAGTTGTTTGGAAAGTGAAACATAAAATTTGGAGACCCCACTACAGTCCTCCATTTATTTCATACTTCATACATCTAAAAACCTCTTGGTTTTCTACTGTTACAACCAGCTACTATTTTCATTTTTCTTTTTTAACTAATCTGACTTCTCTAAAGATTTAACAAATTAATTTAGTTATTTGATTTAATTTATTTCCCTGAATTATCTAGTCTGCACTATGCATTTACAGAAATAATATGTTTAGTAAAAATGTGGATCTTTTTGTTGCAGTGAAATAACATATACAAAAGGAATGGAAAATTGCAATGATTAAACCAAATACAGCATTTTCAGTGTATCTTAGCTGCCATTATTCTACATCACTAAATATAGAGGTATTATAGAAATAATTTCATCACATGAGAATGAAAATCTATTAAAAAGAGAGTCATAAATAATATCATTGGACAGTATTCATTGATTTGACTTACATATCAAATGTACTGCTTAACCAACCTTCTTGGATGTATGTGTTTGCACTGTTTAAGCAAGTTATTCCTGGTTTCCTATTAAAGAGGAATTCTCTAAACCTTAATTAGCGCACCTCAGCTAAGGCAAGCAACAACATATTTTACCTTACATATAATGAACTTTGGTTTTTAAATAGCTGAAAAATAATAAGGAATTGAAATACTAGTACAAAATAATGTTACATATTCTTTGATAATGAGAAAAGGAGCAGGTGAATTGTAGAAAATGCTCATAAATTCACTTTATAATTTTATTTATACTTATTCCTAATAGGTGCTAATATTTTTAGGCATAGACGCAGAGAGAACTTGCAAGAACATAAAGTCTGTGTCTTTTTAAGTGATAGTCATGTTGCCAAGAGCAAAGGTGCCCAAGATTTTTTCTGGGTCCTGTGACTTACTAATACTTTCCCCTAAACATTTTCAGTTGTCAAAAAGTCAAACTCCATAGTGGGATCATACTGTACATTCCTAAGGTCTGCTCATCTATTCTTAATACACAAAAGCCTTTTTACTTGAACCTAATCCAAACCCTTAGAGGCACATTTGTTATGGGTTGAATTTCAAACTCATGTGAGTTTTTAAAAACTGCAATAAACTCCCATAATTTCGAAATTAGACCAATCTAAATGTGTCACTAAAATTAAATTTTTTCAACTTGAACAAATTAAAATGACCCGAAAACTCAAATCCAATTCAAACAAACTCGTTTCGAGTTATTTCTCCAAAAAAAGCTCAAATGTCAGGAGGGCTGAAAACATCTCCAAATTGATCCCTGGACTTCTCCCAGAGGGGCAGTTTTACCAATGGGCGAATTTTCTCCAGTGTTAGCTTCGCACTCCTCGCAACACTTTGCAATTCACAAATGCACTCCGACTACGGCAATTCACTAAAATGCGGCACCAAATGCTGGCGACTTTTCACTAGTGTTACTTTGGTAGTGAGAGCATTGCATAATGAAGATATGCTAGCTTTCATTTGGGCCTATCGAAACTTTGTTAGTGATCTTGCGCTTAGGTCAAATTGCATAGGGTGGCAAATTTAAAGTTATATGGACATTTTTATTTTAAATGTGGGTGTAAATACATTTTCCACTTTTTATTGCAAATGTCCAGAGAACTTTAATAAAGTCAAGAGCGTTAATATAATGCACTACACTGTAAAGGTTATGTTCCATATGTTTTAAAATGTATCGGGGAAACCGGCTACTCAAAAAAAGTTTGTCAACTTTCTAGCGACGGTCTGGTTCACTAGCGAATCTGCACCTGCGCCCCTTACTGAATTGGTACAGTCCCAAATTTGCATAACTCCCTAGTCGAATTTGACAGTTTTGACCTTAACATTTTTTTTTAATTCGACCCTTGATAAATCTGCCCCTTAAAGTAGTGTTATTTTCATCTCTAGACATAGAAAGGGACAGTTTGTTTTTTGTAATACAAGTTTTGTAATACAGGTTGATTCCCTTTAAGCAAAAAATAAGAAAAGTCCAGTATGACTGTGATGTTTGCAAAAACAAAAACTTTTTTATAACTTGAATTATTACCAGTGATGGGTGAATCTGTGGCGTTTCGCTTTGCCAAAACAACGGAACGGGCGGACACGCGGGAATTCCCTGTGAATTCGTGCCTGCCGAATAAATTCGCCCATTACTAATTATTGCTAAAGTTTTCTTGTTTGTTGCATATTTCCAATTTAAGGACCCTTACACACGGGCGTTTTTACCTGCGCTCCCCTGCGTTCCGTTTTGCTGCGTTCAGCCGCAGGGAGCGCATGTATAGACGCACTCAATTATTTTCAATGCGGCTGTACTCACGCAAACGCATGTAGGCGTCGAATGCAGGAAAAATGTAGTATGTTGCGTCTGAACCTGCGTTTGGCGCCTACGTGAGTTCGTGTGAGTACAGCCCCATTGAAAATAATTGAGTGCGTCTATACCTGCGCTCCC
>CM044448.1:65883516-65908579 GCA_024363595.1 Xenopus borealis
CTTCCTCCTTGATCCTAACTTCACCCCCTCGTGGGAGCCGGAGGCCCCCGCTGACACTACCAACCCCTGCCAATCTCCTAATTTCCTCATCATTGAGACCCAGGTTCATTGGCACTCTAAATACTAGAAAACTCAGATTTTGCCAGTTGAAAGCTACCAAGTTTCTGTAGAAGTATGAGGGAGAGGAAGTTGCAAAATGTAAGATATTTTAAAATTTGAGTTTTTTAAGACAAGTTTGAAATTGTGTTTCAGTTGTGTTTCACAGTTTAAAGTGATAGTTTTCAAAATTACATTTTTTTCCATAAATAGGAAATCAAGATTTTTGAGGGCTTTTTTATTTTTTTTAAAATTCGGAAAAAGACAAGAATTTCCCCCTCATATCGACAGTTTCAATATACAATCAGACATCTTGTTTTAAATACTGTAATGATAAAGTTAAGTAATTCAGTAAAATCTCTATGTTGCATGTTTGTAAAATCAAACTCACAAATCTCCCTGTTAATGTTCGTTAATGTTCTACCTGAGTTAATCTTTTGCCAGATAAAGTCAAAGTTCAAAGGGTATTGTTAAAGATAACATTTACTTTCAGAACACTTATTTCTCATTACAGTTATGCTTTACTTTCACTGCATCTTAAAATGTTTCAGTAATGTGTTGGGCAAACAATCGGTACTAGTGCATTTTGATTTCAGTGTTTTGCCTCTATTATTATCGTGGTCCTATAACTAGAAGTAAAGGTAGATTGAGCAATGAGCAATAGATAAGGTCCAGACAGGAGGGCGCAGGGTGTTTGTAGAGTGGCTGGGGTCTGAAACTGTATGAGAATTCAAAGTTGTGGGGGTTATAGATTCAGAATAACCAGGGACATCAGAGGGAGAAGCCTTTACCTCCACATCAAGCTATTCCATGGAATTCACTCTGGCGAGCAGCATGTTCTTCTGACTTAGAATAAATGTTCTGAGAAATACTCCTTACAAAGAGCCTTTTCATTTTCTAAAGGAAGAAACTATTTTTATTCCCATGAAGCCATCAGAGAATTCAGGTACATAAATAATTATTTCCCAGGGGCTGTAATTGTTTCTGCATGTAAATATGGAAACTTTTAGTGAACACCTGTGTCTGCTGTAAAAATGACTGAAATGCTACCGGCTGGAACAGCAAAAACAATAAGCAGCCCAGCATGGTGGTCAGAGCACCACGTATTATTCAAAGGCATTTGGTATTAAGATGCTATTTTATGGTATTGTTTTCCTTAAATACATTTGGGCATTTCCTATTCCAACTGCTTATATGGGACAATGTAGAGGCAGGGAATTACTGGTATTTTATAGAGAATGCCTAGTCTTACGCATTTTGTTAAGTATATGACAGCTTTAAATGAAATCTTGTTTTGTAAGCCTAGATGTAAGAATTTTGTGCAAAATGTGCAAATAGAATTTCTGTTGACAATTCAATTGTTTAGTCATTATACATGTAAATATTGTTGGGCAGCTGTACAGTGACACAGAGCTTACCTAGAGCAGTAAGCCTTTGTAACCAGAAGCTTGCCACTGTATAAAATGATTAGATATCCTTGGTTTACAACTGCATATCTCAAATGTATTCACTTATGTTATCTTAAATTATATTTACTAAAGGTGTCTGGAATATAGTAATATGTATGTAACACGTAGTGGGTGCAGGCTGCACACCTCGAAAAGGAGTCATCTACCTGGGTGCTCTGGTTAAAAAATCAAATAGACACTGTGCTTTGTACCGGCACTCACAGGTTTTGTGTAAAAAGTCAGTCAGTCAATATGGTGAAATCATAGAAGATTCAGGTTTATTAGATCCGATGTTTCGGCTCCACACCGGAGCCTTTCTCAAGGACAAAACCAATATGTATGTATGTATAAATGTAAAGGGTATATACAGTATATTGTTAAAATAGGTGTCCCAAACATAATTACAAATGAACGAGTACTTGTAAGTGGAAATTGTCCCAGCTGAAGATATATCTGCTGATATTAGTGGTAGCAACTTAAAGGGGCATGGCCCAAACTGTTGTGGATTTGGCAATAAATGCAGTGAGCAGTCCTGCACTAAACTGCTATTTTGTACCAGGTATCTTTTAAAGAGAAGTACCAGACATCCCAAATAAACACTAGGTTTCCATCTTTTGGCACCTGGACAGTTTTCACTAAGGTTTTGGAAGGCCTGTCCTGGTGAACACTGCCTGGATTTCCAAATTAGGAATTCCAGACATGGCCTTAAAGTGAATGGTGTGGCAATTGCCACATCATAACCCTGCTGACTAATGTCACCCTCAAAATGTCATCCAAACACCCTCTGACATCATCTGGCCACCATCAGTTTCACCAGTCCGACCCTTGCCTGGACTGAGAAGGGGCAAAGGGTGTCACCCCAAGGGCAGGGGTGAGTTTGTGAAGGGACAGGTACATATTGTAAGAGGCTGAGTTATGATACAATGGGATGGAGTCAAGATGTCATCAACAGAATCAGAATTTAGTGAGTAGGATGAGTATCCTTGGCATAGAGGTGGAGATGGTAGATTTTTTTGCTGATTTTAGCCACAGAAATGACACCCATAAACTTCAATGGGAAAAAAAATGTCACCCATAAAAAAATGTCTCCCAAAGACTTTTATGCATTTTTGCAAATTTTCACCAACATGAATTTTTGGTAAAGCAAAAAAAGCAAATTTTCCCATCCCTAGAGATGAAGCAGATCTGAGGTGATCCGGGCAGGACTGAAATTCAAAGTTAGGCTGGCAATCACATATCCACCCTGTCACCCTTCTCCCCTTCCAGGCACAGACACACACTTGCATGAAAGAAAGAGGCAATAGGGGACTGCATCCACCCCAATGGTTACTCTACATGAAGACACAGGAACCACATCCGGCACAGTCCCTGGTGAAGCTACTTATTATGGCAAAAAGTTGGCAACATGGCAACCCTAAAACTTTGCTGTCTTAGTACAGAGCCTTTGTGACCTTCTTACAAATATGGGCCTCGATCTGGGGATGGAGGTTTAGGTATTACCAATGTACCGGCAAATACACTGCCTGTAAATTTCTTTTTTTTTTTTTTGTAAAAAAACTGTTTATTGATTTTTCAATAAATAGAAGTTAGGCAATTGATTACTATAGTTGAACAAGAGAATCTTCCGTACTGACACCGCAGCAGTCATGGCAGTGTCCCAAAGTTTGTAAATTTCTAATAATGTCCCAGTTATGGCTGGCATTTTACCGGATAGGACATACGGTCGCATCTACTACTTGTGAACATTTATGTAGAGCAGTATGCAGAATATCCATCCTATTTTTTTTTTAAGATAGAATACCAGTAATTGAAGAACAGTGGTAGAAGAACAGTATGAATTACAGTAGTAGAAGAACAGCAATAGCAACAGGAAGGTCACCCCACCCTTTTAAAAGAATGAAGTGGATACTTGCAAGATGCTATACAGCCCAACAAACATCCTCCAGAAGCTGTTTGATTGATGTCAGTGCATGAATTGAATGATGAAAGAACATTTAATTCACATCACAAAATAGTACCTGAACCATCAGCAGAAACAAAAGCCTAACAAATTAGCATGGCTTTTCATTGGCAGTATAAATAGAAACAAACCCTACATAACCTGTACAGAAAGATACAATAGAATTATACAAACACAGGTATTTCCCTGAGTAGAGTTCAGCTGAAGACTTTTATGGCACTGATTGATGACATAAATGGCAGCTATATGTGGCTAACAGCTTTGCAGAGAAATGTGTGTTTGTAGTATTCAGAATGTAGCCTAGTGACCAGTGAGGCAACATCTGGCTTTCTGTATTCACTAATGGTTCTTTGAGAGATGACAGGTCATATCATGTGTGACCATTCCCAGAAGCCTCACTACTACTGTGTTAAGCTGGTGATATACAGGGCAATCCGCTCGTTTGGCGCCAAAGGAGTCTATCTCTCCCCGATGTGCCAACATTGAGGTGGGCGATATCAGGCTGATCTGATCATGGGCCCTAGTATCACGATTCCCTGCCACAATGAACAGACGCAAACCCGATTGAGATCTGGCAAACTTTGGGCCAGATATTGATCGGGGAACCCCGCCTTTAGGCTACTAAAAAAATCTCAGTTTGCCATTGCCTTTAAAAGGTAAGATACATGAACCAGTCAGTGTCTGGGGAATTGTACTGTGGTGCTTTGTAATGCTACCATTTATCTTAAGCCCAGTCATGATGAGCAGAAAAATGTTATTGGTTGTTTTTTTTTTTGTACAAAGAGCATATTTTGAACAAACACAAATCTATTTATTTGTGATAAAAATGCACAGTGAAGCTGAAGAAAGCATTCTTGTTAGCAAGCACAATTGTTCTTTTGTATTATTCTCTATGGAGGAGAATGTTAATCATATAGTCGTGACTTATGTCTTTGTAGCATTAACTATGATTGTCTATTGAACAAATCACTTTGTATGACAATGTGCATAAATCAAATAAAAATACATTTTTATTTATTGATGACAATCTGCTTACTACAATATCACCAAGATTTACATGCTAGTAAAATAATCACTAAAAAATAACCTTTAATCTTTCCACCCATGGGCTGTTGCTTCTGAAAACAGTTTTTCTGGTGGCTTTAATACTGCTTTCTGGTTAGACAGAAGAAGTTGGCTGCTGTCATTTGGAAGAATAGGCAATCAACCCTCTCCTCTGACAGAGCCTTACTAAGCCTTCATTAGGAATAATTTCATCCCTTGCATGAATAGTTGTATCGTACAACTGCAGTAGTAATTTGGAATGCTCATTGCCAGGGCTTGGAGGCAACCAAACTCCCTATCAATTAATTACAAGTAATAATGAGAGTGAGTTTTTTTATATGAAAGAATGGCCAGCACACTACATATGCAGCTTCCTAAAATTCTTAGCTCTAAGGACCATTATAATTCAACAGTTGCCCTGCAGGTTGGTATAATCCAGATAATTCCTTGGTCTCGTCTAGCTGAGCTCTCATTATTGTGCTTACTATTTCCCCTTCATTTTTTGAATACTGAAAGGATTTTTGCAGTGCTTCTTGAATTTTTTAATATTATGATTAAAAAGTTGAACAACTAACCAATGTATTTAGAAGGCTCTGATGTTGTCACTATATGCTTTGCAATTACAGAAGTATCAATTATAAAGAGCTAATTGGTATATTTATAGAGGTATGCCTTAGTTCTGCCAAATTGTTATTAGACCTGGTATATGCTTTAGACATTAATGGACACATTTATGTGGTGAAATGTTGTATAAAATGTAGTGTTATGTAGCAACATGTAGTTTGGTTGACACTGGGGAAATGGCAGCACATAATGAGAATCGGCATGTAATGACTTTGGTGCCCTTTTCTCCATTTTAATAACAGGTACCAACAAACAGCTATTATACAGAGCCCACAATGGCACCATTCCAAAGGGGCATATGGCTGTAAATGTATATTTGTCCTCCTTTGGGTTCATTTCAGAGCTGGGTTTATTGCACATATTTCTGGTATCTATAAAATCTGGCCCACCATCATCATGTTCTAAAGTATGATATTCATAGTTGTCTGAAGACTCACTGACAAACTGCATATTTTTATCTAGGAAATGAAACCACCCTACATATAAATAATGTTCATTTAGAACTTTCCAAAACTGGAAATATTTACTTGGAAATTTTCTTGTAAGCCACAGATCAAAGCGGCTGCAGTACTGCAGAAAAACAGACTTCTTTTTAGATTGTATTGGATCTAAGGGTTAATAAAGACTTGAGAAAGATCCAATGGAAGACAGCTATATAGTTTGCACAATAGACTGCACCATGTAACCATAGATGTAGCAGCCAACAAAATTCAAAAACAGCTGCTGCGACTGGCAGAAATTTCTCTACCCCTCACTAGAATGATAAAAATGGGTATTTGCAATATTGAGACTGTACAGTAATTCATTAGCGCTGGCAAAATCTTTCCTGTCAATTAAATTATGGCCTACATTGGCAACAGTATAATTTACACATTAAGTACTAGGTGGAAATTCAGGTAACACATACACACACACACAAAAAATTAACCATTATTAACCATTTTGGCTGCACCCACCTCTGATTGCTACAACATAGTAATGTGTTTCAGTTCTTTCATAATATGTATACATTTTATTTTGTAAACATAAAGGTTTAATCTATTCCTTTACCCAATGGTGACTCACTGCATCTCTATAAGGCTAAAAAGAGCCATGTTTATAGCAATATAATACCCATGCAGGCTTTTTTAAAAAGAAAAGAAGACATCAAAGTTCACAACCATAGTTGCAGTCATTACTTAATCCTAATGAATAGGCATGCCACCCCCCAAAAATCATGCGACCCTAGGCCCAGGCCTTGGTGGTCTTTCCACAAATCTGGGCCTGAAAGGAACTCTGGGCCAATTACATGGAGTAGCTATCTTAATCTACTGGCTATACCTTCAGGTGTCTCTAACGTCTGCCTTTAATTCTGGTATCTGGCACACTCATATGTGTACCCAATTACAGTAGACTGACCATACCCTTATTCATAGCGGATATATTACAGACTTCAATATATATTTCTTCAAATTGCTAACTCTATAATATATGTATTTTTTGAGCGTTCAAGCCTGCTACTTTGACCTGTCACCTTTGCAACTTTGGCCATTAGGGATGAGCAAATTTGACCAGTTTCGCCAAAAATATCGCCCCCTGGCAAAATAGGATACAGTTGAGTAAATATATGGTATTCATTAAAGGTACCTGTGTCCAAACCTGCTCTTTTTGCTTCCTCATAGCTGGAAAACCCATACATGAGCATAGTGGTCAGTATTAGTGACACTGTACAAGCTCATTCACCATCTGCTGGGTGGGTGTAAACCTGCCTAACTCAAAGGTAAACCATGGGTTTCGGCCAGCCTGTGCATCAGGGTTGTCTGGCTGGTATAGACACTGAGAACATTAGGCTCTGGATACATTTGTATCCTAATTCTTTGATGTTATTCTCTTTCAAATCCTAGAATTAACACTAAGGGCAAGTACATCACTGGTGTAAGTTTTTTAGTGACAGATCTCTGTTATGGTCTCCTAGTAGCACTACCCACTGCTATCATTGGGAAGCATAGTGAAACAACTGGGAGTATTTATACAAAAGTTCTGAATAGAGTACTGTCAACCCTATATGCAAGCCCACTGGTTTGCTGCACAATAACACATCAAATGCTTATCATAGTTCTACATTTGTAATCCAAGTGGCTAGCATAACAAACAGCATCGATAACAATACCTTTACTCCAGGTCATGGCCCTCTGACAAAAAAATCTATAATTATACAGGTATTATCTATTCAATTAATTTCTGTTACCTGAAAGAAGCTACCACCTTGATACTTGTGCAGAGAATTTAAGAAGGAAGTACCATTGGTATGAAGGGTTAGCACCATATGGAGGATGTTCGGTCTAAAGCTGTGTGATCAGACTTTCGTGAAGACCTCTTTTCTGATGCAGATACCAGTGGAATTATTGTAAGGTAACTGGCGCAAGGTTATTGTCTGTCTATTACATTTTTATGAGTTAAGAAGAATCCAAAAATTCCAGTGGAAGGTCCAGTTTAGACACATTCCAATGCTATAGTCTATTCTTAATATAGCCAAGTTAACCCAAGTTAATTCTTAGTACTAGTGTAATTAGTGCTAGGGTAAGTACTGCCCACTCAGTTAATTAAGTTACAACTACAAGTGAAAACAATCACATTCAGTATTTTTGTATGAAACCTGCCATCTCCTGGAGCTGGAAAATAGGAACAGGAGGAGCTAGCGCCAGAGCCAAAGAGAGTTTGTGATGTAATTTTTCTGGGGAAACTACATTTGTAGTAACAATTTCAAGAATCGGAAACCAGATAATGGTTGGAGAATAGCCAAATCCAATAATATAGACATTGCCAGCGCAGGCAGGAATTAATCAACAAACCTAAATTCAGGAATCAGGAAACAAAATGAAATCAGTAAAATGGAATTGAAAGTGCAAGTTACACACCAGTGGTAAATTCTGTTAAATAAATGCTCGATTTTAAGTGTAGGGTGGAGATTTTCTAGGCATATACAGTATATTAACCTTAGTTATTTTTTACCAGATTGGGTACACACACACCTACCATAGACCAAACTCATTATTATGCTTGATAATTGGCTTAAATTAGTGATAAACAAGTCATTTTGTGAATTAATGTGAAATAAAGCTAGGCTCAACAAGGATGATTGTTACCCAATGCCAACTCTTACTAGGCAAAACATGGGTAAAATGCTTTCCAAATAAGTCAATTTTTATATTACATGCTGGTTTCCATTATAGAGGCAGCTCTTATTTGGTTATTATTAGTGATGGGCGAATTTATTCGGCAGGGGCGAATTCGCGGCAAATTCCCGCGATTCGCCGCTGGCGAATAAATTCGCGAAACTGCCCAAAAAATTGGCAAAAAAAAATTCGCCGCGCAAAAACGAGTCGCGCGTCGTTTTTGACGCGACGCGTCGGAAACGACGCGTCGCGCGTCAAAAACGACGCGCGACTCGTTTCGCGAATCGGCGAAAAATTCGCAAATTTCTCTGGAAATTCGCAAATTTTTCGGCAAAGCGAAACGCGCCCGTTTCGCCCATCACTAGTTATTATTTACATTGTATGTGACACATTGCATACATACATCTGACATACCCTAATGTTTAAAATGAATGATGAAAACACTTTGTAATAAGATAGGCCTTGGGAGAATATTAGTTTGTTTTAAGTGGCCCTAGTTTAACAAAGATGGTTACATCTTCTAATCAGAAACACCTTGTAACACAAAAGAGCACTGTAACGAAGAAACTTAAAAAAAAAAAAACAATAGCAAAGGGGTTTTATCTTTTAACAACAGTGACACTCCCCTTCTTGGAAACATATAATATGCCTCTGGGTACCACCTTCCTACCACAGTGCTGAGTGATTGTGTGTTTGGGCTACACAAGCTATGGAAAATTTCTTAATATTGCCTAGTAACACTCCCCTTTATAGGAATGTTTAATACTTTTCTTCCTGGCAAATGGTACTATGCAGGTCAAATACCTACGATATGACTTCTAATATCACTGTATTTCACAGCAGGAGTATAGTATCTGTTATAATAAACACATTGCTATATTAAGAGGAGCTTTAGGGGGGAATGTAATTAAAGTCGCAAAGCGAAAAACATTGCGCACCAATAAGAGTTAAAATCCACATCTCGCAATATAATATTGTTCCTTAAACGGTTATTGCATTGCGAATCGTTATTGCGCATTGCGGATTATAATTGCGCACTCTTAAGAAGTGCTTGAAGGTGTCATAATATTTTGGAGCAAACAATGCGACTTTTTCAGTAATAAGTTTTATTGCATTGACAGCGCATTAGCACAAAGTATAAAATGTGTTACTGTTTCCATTTTTGAGTAACATGCAAATAGCCTTTTTTGTACTATACTCACCTCTTACATTAAAGTAGCAATTCTTTAATATATATTTTTAAGACTTTTTGTTGCAAGTAAATATGTAAAAAAAATGAAGCAGACAGTGATAATGCAGAGTGGTTGGTAAATGCTATGCATGCATTTCTTTGGAGCTAGAGGAAATGAAAATTAATCTGATGAAAATATGTTTACTTTAATAGGAAAATTAGAAAATTCAGGAAACCACTGGTAAATCCACAAAATGGCAAAAATTCACAAAACACATTGCAGTCAATGGGCAATTTTTCACAGGAACTTTGGAGACAGGGGGCAGTTATTTGACTTCTTGCAAAATACATTGGTGCTAATGTGTGTGTTTATTCATGGAGACCTTTGTGATTTGGTACCAAAGGTTTTTGTGGCAAATGTTTTTTCATGGTTTCATGTAAATATTTGCTTATGGTGAAAGTTGAATTTCACAGCACATCATTAATTATAATAAAAAACTCCCCCCTATTGTGAAAAATGAGGTTACTAGAAATCACCTTTGGGATCTGTGACCTGTATAAAATAATATAAAATTATTGCTTAAAGCTGCCAATAGTATTTAAATATGGATATTAGTTATTGTGTTTTTTTATGAATTTACATAGAGCATTTAACACTTTGGTATGTGCAAGCCTCTCAACTGCTGTTTAGATTAAAGGTCCTTGTGTGATCATCATTCTTGTTAGATAAGGTACCATCACCTATTCACTGTATGGTACAGGTATATCTCTGGATAGAAAGAACAAAGCACTTATACAAATGACCTTTTTTCTCTTGCCAGGCAGCACATGTCACACGACCACACTTCCAGCACTTGTTCGGACGCCCAGCCTTATGATGCAGCCATCTCTGGATATGAAGCCTTTTGTATCATTTCCCATGGACAGTAGTCCAGCTGTTGGCCTCTTCCCAAACTTTAATACAGTGAGTTAAGCTTAAGTATTTCCATACCTGTATTTCATTGTTATATTGTAATTGCTGATGTTTCATAGAGCCTGAATGTTTTCTTCAGGGCAGGGGAAGAAAGGGTTCTTGCTCTGAGCATCACAGGGGCCCCTCTGGGATGTAGGGCAGTCAGACTATTAGCAAATAATGGGGTTGGGAAATATCAAAACGTCACTGAGCACTTGAGTACTGAGCCCATGTAAGATATATACAGTAGATCCTACGAGATCTTGTTTTGTAAGTTTGTATATAGTGTTCAATATTATGTTGTGCTTACTACCACAAATGTTTTTGTCTATAGACTCTTGTATAAAAGGCAATAAACTAGACTTGTTATAACTACAATAGAGATAACAGATGTGACCATAGTAGTCAACTATTATTGCTCCAGCCTCCAAACCCCTGTCTGCTTCCTGGTATCCCTTGCCCTGGCATGCATGTGTCTACCTCTGGTGGCACAAAGCTCTGCAGCAAATAACTCAAGTTTGTTGCTGAAGAGGCAAACAGCACTGGGTGGTTTTAATCAATGGGGGCCCAAGAAATTGACCCCCCCCGTTGAGTGTGTTAACTGTTTGCTAGTTTAAAAGCTCCCTCTAAAGCCCACTCTCAATTTTATGCATTGATTTCTTTTTCCCTCCTAACTGGAAAGCACAAATTGATTTGAGGTTTCCTCTCGTGAGATGCTGTTTTCATATGGATTAAAATCAATGTTCCATGGCATAGGATGAGAAATAATTTAACTTGGAGCTGTACGGCTTTTGTAGGCTTGAAGGTACGTGGATGGGTTATTCTGGAACACATTCAAAATGGTCTTTGACTGTTGCTCTGAAGTGTTATTTCCAGAACCAGCTTTGAATGATTGAAGCTTATTTTAGCTGCGGCAGAGGTTAAAACTCTCAGTCAGGGAACTGCTGGAAATGTACAGATTGTGAATTCAAAACTGTGGCCTAATAATGCGCAGTCACAGGAAAAATACAGTGCTAAGGAAAGGGATTCACTGCAAAACCGTGCAGCGAATACAAATAAAAATACTGCTTTCTCTGTGGTTCAACACAACACCTTGCAAACTAAGTTAAATGTCCAGCAAAAGCTATACAGTGCCGCAAATGTTTAAAGCCAGGTCACTTTGCTACAGTCTGCCGTAGTTCTACTAAATATGTTCATGAACTTACTTCTACAAATGTTACGGTATTAAGTGTGGATAAAGCTGGTACATTTATTCCAGACAAGTTTACATGCACTGTCAGTGTCAATACTGCTTCTGCTGACAAGGGCACTCTATTTACCTGATGCTTGATACAGGTTCAGCTGTTTCTATACTACCAAAGGATATTTTCCTGAAAGATACGCTTGTTGCACCTGCCCTGAGACTGGTCAGTTACTTAAAGGATCCAATCCCTGTGCTTGGTTGCTTGCCAGTGACTGTACAATTTAAATAAAATACTGCAAAATGTGACTTTTACATTGTGAATAAAGGTACTGCTATACTTGGTAGGGATCTCTGTGTTGCATTAAACATACAGTTAGTGGATGGTCTCATTACTACAGCACCAGTACCTGCCACACACCCAGTGTCTAAAATTTCACCACAAAGCAACACGTCACTGGGTTGTGCAAAGAACTTTGTACACAAAGTTAAGTTGAGCTCAGATGTAAAATCAGTACATAAGTACAGAGCAACATCCCATGCAACAACCCAATGATCTCCAGCTGAATTATTACATGGCAGACAGATGCGCACTGTTACATGTTGCAGATGTCAAACTTCCACCACTATTCCTACAAAATCTTCTACTGCTGACATTGGGAAACGTCACCAAGCAAAATGCAAGGCTTATACTGATAGAAAACGTAGCGCTAGAGAAATGCACTTTCAGCCTGGATCTTTGGTCAGAATTAAGAAACCAGGAATACTGAAACAAGGACAATCTAAATTTACTACACCACTTGAAGTGAGACACCAGCGAGGACCATACACATATGAACTGTCTGATGGACGCATATGGAATGCAAGTCATCTTGCTCCTGCTAGATATGACTTTGGATGTGTTCCATTTGATGAAGGACATTTTCCTACTCCTAATGCCAACTGCAATAGGCCTGAAGAAAATTAACCTATAAGGCGTACAGTGAGAATCAGAAAACTACCTGCACAGACCAAGGACTATGTCATGTTAAGAATGTATATATTGCTTTAAGAAACATACTGTTTAATTGTTACTGTTTATTATATTTGTCCAAATGCTTTCCTACTGGTGTTTATACAAATGGCCTGCAGGTGTCACTGTGCATACATAGGACTTTCTGTACAGCTTGAAAGTGAAAGTAAGACTTACTGCTGTTATGTAATGGCTGCATGACCTGCTAATAAACCATCATTTTTGAATCTCTCACAATCTGTAGCACCACCTGGCTGTCTCACTTTCAGAGTACAGTATGTCTAATTCTATTGAACCATCTGATGTCCTCATATATATATAGCCAAGAATTTTCTGTGTCTCAGAATGTTTTACCTAACTGCTTTTAGTAAACTGACATGAACTAAAAATAGAGAGCTTGGCATGTCACTATATAGTGGAAGCCTAGCTATTTGACAATAATAGCTAATTAGTGCAGAGTGACAGCTTTTGACATGGAATACAGGGGAGGGGGAACAAATCCTACTGGCCCAGATATAAAGTTATTATTAGCTCACTCAATGTGTGTACAAGCAGGAATGGCAATCCTTGCTAAGAATAAGGATAAGCAAAATGATAAAAACTACTGCAGTACATGCTTCCCAGCAGGTTTAGGTGTATGAATCAATACAGTGATTGAAATGCATGTTGTGTATGGTATTCCCCTTAGCTACAGGTACTATAATACAGTAAATAGTACATAAAAAGAGCAATGGCTGAGCAAACTGAAAATCTCTTACTATATATACATGCAGAGCCTAATATGTCAGGGACATTTGTGCATGCTATAGACCACTACCAGTCAGCATAGTTTATTGGCTGCCTAGTTCAACTCACTAGATGGGGGCATTCCAAGCATGTATTTATAGCATTCTACTGTGCCAGGCATTGGCCATGAGCAAAACGGGCTGCCAGGGTGTAGTGAATAGTGAAATATTTATTGCCATGGTTAGTTCACCTGTACAGAATAAAAAAGGGAAGTATCTCCTGAAAGTTATCCATCTTTTGGAAGTGATTTATTTCACTTTAGCGGACTGTGGCAATCTCTAACTTCACTCTTTGATAAATATTCCCCAAAGAGTTAATGACTGTATTAGCAAACAAGTTTTTTGAAAATAATCCCCAAATCTTGCAAACTTTACAGTCTGTGTGATTTAATCTGTAAAGCTACCAATTCCTATATCTTCGAGGAGGATTGCTTATAAAAATGTCATTAAAGATCTCATAGATATTAAAGACGATTAGTTGCCTCTCTTTTAAGTGGAATCCCTTGGAAAAACAAGAAAAGGTTAGAATTAATCTCTGCTGTGTTTCCCCCTGAGCAAAATTCAGTTGTCTAATTACTTCATACTGCACACCCTTGATCTAGATCCAAGAAGTAGTGACGAGAGAATTTATTTATTATCCTGATGAAGGGAGGGTTGTCCCCCCCGAAACGTTGAACCTTTTGGTGAAATAAAAGGGGAAGCTCCCCAACTGCAATAGAGTGTGTGTGCGGATCCGATTTCCTCATTTTGCTGTTGCTGGGAGAATTTATTTGCATGGGGCTAATTCACGATGAATTTCCACGTTTTGCTGCTGGCAAATAAATTTGCGAAACTGCCGTGAAAGCAAAATGGTCACAGGCATCAATAAATGGTTGCTGGCGTCATTTTTGAGGCCCGTGTCCATTTTGACGCCCACAAAATGTTCTTTCACAAATTTTTCACAGTTTTTCTGAATTTCACAGGAAATTCGCAAATTTCTCACTGAAGCGAAACGCGAGAAGTTTGCCCATCACTACCAGGAAGTAAAGCTCCTGACCATTTCCTATGACCAAATTCTTTCCAAGTGTAGACACATTAGGACTAAGAATGGAAATGCAATGTGCTGGGTGTATAGAATCATGCAAATGGGATGTTGTACTCACAATTACAGGGTTTTTGCAGATTCCAGCAAAATTCACCATTTGTTTTATCAATTCTTATAATGTAATTCACACGCATTCATGCCACAGGTGTTAATTTGCAACTCTGGTGAAAGTCAGTTGTATGTACTATATATCATAAATACACCTTATATTGTGGATATATGCCATCTACAAGTGAGCAATGCCTGAGTGACGCACTACAGACATTTATTTGAGCAAAATCACTACAGCAAATAATGTAAACAAAAGGTGAAAATCGGTATTAAGGCATTACATCATAACATACCAAAAAGCAGTGTCTTCCCTCTGTCTGCATACCTCATGTCAGCCACTCCCTCACATCTCTTATATATACCTGAACATATGTCCCCATACATGTTCAGGGCTTTGTTATTCACATATTTTTTATTATAGCCATATTATAGGGCAACTAAAAAATGCTCAGGCTATTCATTACAGAAACATGGATAAATTGATTTTCTTTCTCAATCCCATCAATAAACATGTCTTTAAATACATGTTCAAAGGTTCACTGTAATATTATTTTCAATCCTTATATTTTTTCCATATCTTGGGGCAATTCAATATAACATATGCACTAATTCTTACCCTGCTATAGAAAGGTTGATACTATGATTCTTTATTATACCATTACTTTAAGGGAAACCTTTTTCATAATAAAGTGCAGGATATAATAATAAGGGATGTCAACCTATACATATTTATTCCAAAACAGTGCACTACTTAGAGCAGAGACACTTGGTCAGATTTGGGGAGATTAACCGGCTGGCGACAAATCTCCTCTTCTTCCAGGGCTACTAATTTCCATGAACTGCCTCCCTCCCCCTGCTAGGATGTAAATCGTTGGCGGAATGACACTCAGAGTGCTTTGTTTTCCGAAGGTCGACCAATCTCCCTGAAACTTCTTGTGTGTCTCTGCCCTTATATTTCATAACAATTCCACATCCTGAGATATGTTACAAATACTATGTATATACCTTCAGAAAGTGTCTATGGTAAGTTAACCAGAAATTCATAGACATTATTTCTCAGATCAAAGTTACAATCAGTAACGTAACTACATAGGTCCATACCCAGGTGCAAGCCGTGCAGCCTGACCCCCCCCCCCCATGGACGCAGTTTTCTTAGCATCGTTGGATTGGCTTGAGCATTATGAGGACCCTGAAGGGGTACGGACACAGGTACGATCACATCCCTTGCACCCCAGGTAGTTGCGCCCCTGCATACAATTGTATAAGTGCATATATAGAATAAAAATACTTTGTTTGCTTATATTAAAACAACAGCTCAGACCCCCTATAAATTAAAATACATTTGAAATCTATAATATTAATTCTATACTGATGTTAGAAATGGTTTTAACGCATAAAGACTGTTCATTCCCTCAGATATTACTGCCCACACAGTGCGTTCCAAACATCTTAAATTCTTGAGTAGACAGGGGGAAGATATAACTGTCTGAAGTGTGTAACTCTGCATCTATTAGTGATTAAAAGTGTGTAGTATGTGACTAGAGCTGTTATGTGGCTTCTTCCAAGTAAATATGGGAGCAATGTACAGACAACTTGACAGATTGCATCCATATTTTGCACTTTGCACCCTGCTGTGTACTTCATAAACCCCTACTAGCACTATTAAATGGCAAATTTGTAAGCAGGTCTATGAATATACTGGATATAGGCAAGGATTTATAGTTACAGTCGTTGTCTACAATCAGGGTAGTGGCCAGTATGTGACCCTTGTTATAGAACCTCCTGAAAATACAGATGCATTTACTATACATGCAGTAAGCCCTAGTGATGGGCGAATCTCCCGCGTTTCGCTTCGCCGAAAAATTCGCGAATTTCCAGAGAAATTTGCGAATTGGCAAAAAAATTCGCGAAACGAGTTGCGCGTCGTTTCCGTAGTTTTTTTTTGGCTAATTTTTCAGTGGCAAATTTTTCCTGCCGTTTCGCGAATCGCGGGAATTCGCCGCGAATTCGCCCCTGGCAAATAAATTCGCCCATCACTATTAAGCCCTCATAGATGCACTTATTATCACAATTATTATTAGTGATTGGTGGGTGAATTTGAGCTGTTTCGCCAAATGCCTTGAAATTAATGGGTGACAATTTTTTTGACATGCGAGTGAAAAACTCTATGGACATCTGTTTCACAGCGAAACCTGGTGAAAAAGTTTGCGCATCACTAATCATTATAAGTACCTGTATGCGCTCTTTCATATTGATACCACATGCAGTGTCATGTCAGTAAGCAGCTTACAATCATTTTGTGTGTCAAGTCAAGAAGTGTAGAGCAGCAGTCACCTACTGATATTGTGGCAGCTGGCACTGGGAAATCTAAATGCAGAAATGCTTTGAGTGGTTAACATTTGGGACTATTACTGCCAACTGTCAGATCCAAATAAAACACATCTTGTCTTTGGTTTCTTTCAGTTTCTTGCAAACTTTGTTGGTCATAATGCTATAGCACAGCATTGTGGAAAATATGACCTCATACCATAATAATAACAACAATAATATTTCATAATTTCAACCCATTCCAACCACCACAGTAGTAGATTGATAGTCAGATTGAAAAAGGCTAGTTTTATTGACTGAGGGAGAGACAAGCTTCCTGACTCTATAGATTTCTCCCTGGATCTATCTGCAGTGACTTTAATATTGTGTTGATCAGAATGCAGAATGACATAATGCTCAATGACATTAGTCCCTGTTCCAGTGGAGCTTACAATCTAATTTGTTAGAGTGAGTTTCATCAGAAATCAATTACAGGGAACCTTCTTATTGCAATGGTTATATTACTCTATTAGAAGGATGACTGGCAGGTTGACTGCATGTCGAGTTGCCTACTTTACAGTTAGGCAATGGCAGTTTTATAGAAGCTTTAAACCATCAATGCATTTTTGGACTCTTGGAAGAAACCAATGCAAGCCAGAGAGAACATGCCAATTCCAAACATACGGTGCCTTACTTCAAATTAAATCCAGTTAAATTGACTATGGGCATACTAGTTTAAATGCATGGCAGTGCACACAAGCCTTCCATTTTATTTCCTTTCTGCTAGCTCGGTTTTAGGGAGCTTCATTTACAGGTGAATATTTTTAATTTTCACCATCACTACTTGCAAGCCCTCCTTCATTTATAACACCTTCAGAAATATGACAAATGGCATGATATTGCAAGTTTTTGGTTCCTAGCAACAGTCATATTTTATATCTCAAAAATACTTCCTATAAATACATACTGTTTACTTAAACTAATGAAATAAAAAAATAATATAAGGTTCACATTCCTTGTGCTCTCAGGCCATTGGCAAATCCCTCCGTCCTCCATCCCTATCTGCGGTTTGCTTGCAATAAAACTTCCTAAATCTAGGAGCCATTCTGCAATGTGAAATAAAGACTGATGTCAACAATCTGTATGTCCAGAGAAGGACGTATTTTATTTGGAGATAATTTGTTTTTATGGGCAGCGGTATTGTATGTAGCAAGATGCCTTTTTCCAGACAAGCGCAATCAAAATTTATGTGAGATGCCTCCAACTGTTAATACAGGAATAGAATATGGCACCTTCTATGCATAATTTCAAAGAAATAAGGAGGCATTTACTAAACAACATCTTTTTTGGGCCGGGCTTTTTGCTGCCAAAATGTTGTGGGGAAAAACATTTGCAACTCTTTTTGGATTTATAATGTGACAAAACTTCAACAATTCTAAAATACTTCAGGTAAAACCTCTAAAGATCATGTAGAAATCAATAGCAGGTCTTCCTTTGCTACATGTTTTTTTTTTATATTTTGGGTATTTTTGATGCTGGCTTTTGTGGGACAATATGAAAAAGTGATGGTTATCGTGCGACAAGTTGGAAAAAGATGGGGGTGACTTTTCCGCTACTTTTTCCTGTTTTTTCAGTTTGGATCTTTTGATAAAAGACTGACATGACATGAAATGAGTTTATTTGTGATTTCTATAAAATATTTAGAAAAATTTGACTTTTTTTGCAGAATTCATGCACAGTGGATAAATATCCTAGTATATTATATATTCACAGGGCAAAAGTAGAAAAGGATAAAGTGTTAGCTAAGTGGCTGTTGTTATGGGTTCAGTTCCCCATGAGAGACAACTGTAGCTCACGTTACAGTAGAGTGAATAAAGTCAGAACCTGAGTGCCCAATCAAGTGCAAAAGGAAGGGAAAATTAATATAAGTAAGTTACATAATCAGGAAGGGGGGGGCGTTACATAATAATAGCAATATTTGCATCTTCAAATCCCATATGCTAATTTTTTTATATACTTTGAAAGAGCAAATTAAAGAATAAATATCAATTATTTTATTTTTGGTGTATGTGGTTTATTTGAAACTGAAGGGAAGTCTGAGATCTGCTGTATATTTGAACTATCAAGGAATCAAACTGATGCACAGTTTCAGTAGTGAGATGTTTAAGGAGGTTAATGAATATTCTAGTTATATCACTGGTCAAGTGTTTCCATGTGTGCACAAAAAGCTTGATTAGTCATAGAAACATGCTTATACCATATAATCTATTTTAGATTTACAATTATGTACATATGATTTTGGTGCTTAAACACCCATAATATCCCAATTCCCTTATAATAAATATTCAATAATAGGCGTAGCTAACATTTTTGGGAAGTTCAGATTCAAAACAAAATTTGTGGTTTCACTATTGCCAATAATTGTTGTTAATTAGAATTTCATTATGGATTTTGTTTTGCAACATTTTGCTTGAAAAAACAGGAAAAAAACACAGGAAAAAAACTGAAAACATTACAATGCTATCCTGGCTTTCCACCTTCATCAGTAAGAACAGAGACCTTC
Organism: Xenopus borealis; assembly: GCA_024363595.1. Lineage (NCBI taxonomy): Eukaryota > Metazoa > Chordata > Amphibia > Anura > Pipidae > Xenopus > Xenopus borealis. Next base: position 65,902,949 of record CM044448.1, read on the forward strand.
ATAGCTCTCCCCATGTCTAAGAAGCTGTCCCAGTGCCATGTTTGGAATAAACTGGAAACTAGGTAGTCTTATTTTTATATGAAGAACTGTTGTAGCATAGAAAAGAGATTTTCTAATTATTCAGAGCAATGTATATGTTGTAGAGATAATGCCTTAACCTTCATTTTGACTCCAATGCATTTTAGAGACATTTCAGCACTATTCATAAATAGTGATGGGCGAATCTATCCCGTTTTGCTTCACCGAAAAATTCAGGAATTTCCAGCGAAATGCACGAATTGGCGAAAAATAATCCAATTTTTTTTACAATTATTTCCTTTTTCTCTGTAGTAATAAAACAGCATATTGTACTTGACCCAAAACTAAGTTATCATTAATGCTTTTTGGAAGTAGACTTAAGGTATGAAGATCCAAATTACAGAAAGATCCATTATCCATAAAACCCCAGGTCCCCTGCATTCTGGATAAAAGGTCCCATTCCTGAGGTCACGACAACATCTCAGTGCCCAGTAACTTTGTTTCTTCTCGTGCACCCCTATTTGTGGGCATGTAAAAGCTTAGCACTGGCTACATTTTCATAACATTTTGTTATGTGTATGCTACCTCTGTTAAAAGGTACTTCCACCACATTGGAAACTGAGATAAAGAACCTAATTTTAATCACAGAAGTGGCTACCTGTGAACTCAACTTAAAACAATCTCTGAGAATGTTACTCTCCTGATGTCACCACCTAATCTTTACCTCTTTCCCTAAATTCCCCTGTTGACTAGAATTCAAAAGAATAACTTTTTAATCTTAAACTGTTATTTATTTTCTTAGATGGATCCTGTGCAAAAAGCTGTGATCAACCACACATTCGGTGTATCTATTCCCCCAAAGAAAAAGCAAGTTATTTCTTGCAATGTCTGCCAGCTTCGCTTTAATTCAGATGTGAGTATGCTTATTATTTGAATGTTTAAAAACGATAAGCAAGCTACATTAGCGTGTTTGCTCTAAGGTGGCCTTTATTATCTTATCCTTAAGAGAAAACAGCAAAATGTGTGGTCAAGGCACATCAAATGAAATGATTAGTCCTGATCTATAGCCTTATTTCCCAGGATGTTTTAGAATGTAATGCTGGAGTAGGCCAAGAATCTTAAGGCGCTAAATGAATGAACTGAATACAGTTAGAACATTTTGTATTAGAAACGAGACAGTAATTGTTGCATCAGTCAAGGAAGGACATGCTGTACATTGTGCACACAGCCAAGGTCACACACTGTCCTTCACTAAGTATTTTAGGTATGTTTAGAGTTTTAACAAGGGTTTATAGCCTTTGGCAAACAGAGATGAGATGTTAGGTACTGTCTGTAAGCTGTTGACTCTAATGCCAGTTTATAGAAAGGCATTAGTAAGTATGCCTATTTCACCATGTCATTAGTGATGGGTGAATTTATTCACCAGGCGCAAATTTGCTGTGAAATTTGCCAGCGTCAAGAAATAAGATGCCGCCGTCTGTTTTTTGGACACTGGCGCATTTTTGCCAATGACTTTGCACTGGCATCAAAAACGAGACACCTGCGCAGTTTCACAAATTTATCACCATTTCGGCGAAGCGAAACAGGACATATTCGCCCATCACTACATGTCATCATTACAGGCTAATGACCTTAGATTTATTAAGGCTTATACATAGGGGCACATTTACTAAATTCGTGTGAAGGATTCGAATATTCGTGCGAATAGTCACGAATAGTCTCAATTTGATCATGCGACTATTCAAATATGCAAATTAAGAATTTTTGACCATCGAATATTCGGGTGCATTGAATAGATCGAATAAATATATATTCAATCGCTCTACTAATCGCCAGTCGAAGAACTTGCCCTTTAAATTTTTATTCGACTGCCTACATCGCCAGATTGAACCTACCAAATTGCAATAGAAGACTTAGTAAAAAAAGCCTATGGGGGCTTCCCATAGGCTTTTTTTTCTAAGTCTTTTGCCGAATTTCAATCGAACTCTTCGAACGTTCGATTCTTACGATTTTGGCGAATATTCAAGTGTTTTTACTGCAACTATTCGCAGAATCGTTTGATCGTACGATTCTGGCGAATAGTCGAATATGCACTCAAAACTGGCGAATATTCCATTCGATTTTGGCGAATATTTATTCGCCAAATATTCGCCAGTCGACAATTAGACCCTTAGTAAATCTGCCCCATAATGACAAAAAATCACAACAGAGTTTCTATTGAGAGAAACTGCTGGCCCTTTTCTGCTTAAAGAATGTTACATATGCTGCTGCTTGTTAGCTGTTTTTATGATAGGTATAAATACTCACAATACTTACTATATTTGCCAATCAGAATAGCAACCCAGCTTGCAACAAATCTCAGTCTAGGATCATTACTTTTAAATAGAAAATGGGTGACTTTATAAAATTAGATTATCTGAAATGTAAAAACTAGAAACAGCATTAGTGCAGTTAGTGGGTGTTCAAGAAAAAGAACATTAACGCAGTCAGTGGGTGTGTCAATAAATAGTACAACATTAATATAGTCAGTGGGTTTCTCCACAAGTAGAAGCAGCATGATCACAGCCCATGGGTAATTTAGGAAAACCTGAAATGAATTCAAAATATACTTGATTTACTACAAAATTAAAAGCACAGTATATTATTAACAATGGTTTGTCATATAGGGCATTGGGGCATGGACATAAAAGAGGTTTGGTCATCAGCAAACAAAATATTTACCAAAAATCTGATCATACACTGGTTTGTGCACACTGAAGTGATCAGGCCCTGGCTACCAATGCGGCCTCTTTTGATTGAACTGACAGATTATTATCCAATGTATAGATCTATAATAATATATTTCTGAACAATAAATAGGCCAGGCTAGGCAGAAAACCTCCTTGACTGGAAGGCAGTTATGGCTATAAGTGCAGTATACAGCCCATGATTTAACTTAAGTGTGCAAAGGTGCTCTCATTTGGTGGCCTGGTCAAACAAGCAGATCTATTTGTGTATGAACAGTTCAAAGAGTTCAGGCTGTCACCAAAGCAGCATTGTATAGTGTGCAATCAGCTTATCAAAGAAAACAATCTCAAGGAACATCTTATCTTTAGCTGACATGATCATAAGTCAACATATACAATACAACATGCCTTTACCTTAATTTCACCCTCAGACTCCATTCCAAGTCTTAAAGCACTTGTCTTCTGGGTCAAGCTCTCCAGCAAGACGAAACATTTGATCAGTGCCCACTTTGCTTATAATATGGTTACAGGCATATATAAACATCATTGTACCAACCACTTGTTCATAGTTCCAAAATATCTTATATAGCAAATATGTGTTTACTCCCAAACCTCACTCTGAGTGACCTTGAAATTGTGCTTCCATGAGTATCTAGGAGATAAAATAGGAATTCTTCCCAATTCTCTCCTATCTGGCCCTTAGTCTGGGCTCCAAAAAGGGCCCAGCACTACAGTTTGGAAAGCACTGCCTTAAAGTAAAATAAAGCCTAGTGAAATAAAGATGTAAGGGATTACTTCAGCCTTGGCCCACTAGACAAATAGGACTTCATAACCCTTTAAGTTGCTACACCCAGCCAAGAATGTAATATCTAATTATACACTTACAGAATAAGAGTATCTTTAAACTGGAAGATTGAACTTCTCCTGATACTGTATGTCTATTTTAGCTAAGTAATGGTAGAAGGTGTTTTCAAAAATAGCAGCTCATCTATGTTTTGACCGGTCAGATTTGGTAATATAATCATCATACAAATGTGAGCTTGTATCACATTTCATTCACGGTACAACAGCACTTGATAAGACATGAATAATATTCTTTGAGTCCATTAAGAGATACACTTTGATTTATATTAGTAGGGAAAACATTCTACTTTTTGTAATTAATATAATAAAAAATGATGAGAAGCCAACGATCATGATTTTCACATGGCTGACAAAAAGAGCTCTTGTATTCCTGATCAGCACACATAGAAAAAAGGGATGCATACCGATCAATCACTTTAATCTAAGAGATACAATGAGAAACAGAGCTTTCATTTGTCAAATATTTGAAATTTGTCCTGTAAATAAGAGTATGTCTATTGATTGTTTGGTTTGGAAAATGGAGAGGCAGATCGTTTGTAATTAAAAGCATAAATCTCTAAAGACTTGTGAAGGTGGTTCTGTTCTTTCAAGAAAGAGTTGACAGTGATAAATATTTTTGATTTTCTCAGGTTACTCAACATCTACTATTGATAAAATCTGGATCATCTTAAGGCAGTGTTTGATTTTTTTATACTCTTATATCCAGTTTTCATTGACAATGTTTTTACTTCACATCGGTTGCAAATCAAATAGAATTACCAATTTAAATACAGAATGCAAAAATAATTGTAATACTAAAAGACATATCAAGCTAATTCATTCCATAACTGACCAGCAAATGTGACAAATGTTTTCAGATCAGGCTTTAATATTGTATTGATATTATGATATAATATTTTTATTTTAAGCCTTAAAATTCTTTTTAGAGACTTAAAAAAAAATTAAAAAAAAATGTCTAGGTAAAATGTATTTGCATACATTGTATACAGTGTATACATTTCAAATTAGTTTAGGTTTCCTTCCTGACTGTAGGGCTTGATGGCCAGTCACCCTCAAATCATCTATGTACCCCATCCCACCAGCTAAGGCAAGGACTGGTATTACAAATTTACCTGCAATGTATTTTAATTCTCTGACCACACTCACCTCAATTTAAATACTCAATCATTCCCAATTCCCACTCAAATAGCAACCATCTCGAACCTGCTCTGATCTGTACAGTCACTACCCATTCTTGAATGGGGTTTCCTTGACATCACTGTCCCACTCACATTACATCACTGTTCAACAAACCTTCCCTTATACCTCATGAATGTGTCCGTTTGACAGAACATGTTCAAACATTTGAACAGCATTCTGCTTAGTGTTGGCAGTGCTGTGCTCTAACACTGTGCAGTGTAATTAATATTGATGCACATTGCAAGCAGATTTACACCATTATTTTCCCACACTGGAGCCAGTCATTCCACTTAGAAAAAAAGAAATAGTTAAGTCTTTCGTAGTGAGTTGTAGCCACATTTGCTTAAAAAATCTAATAAATCAGCTTCTAAATCTTGTGCATTGTTTAGTTGCTAATAAGAAAAATAGTGTACCCTGAATAAACCCCCTTCATTTTTATATTAAGGTTATTCTTCTGTTTTTCTTTCTATTCTTCTTTGTTTTTTTGTTCTGAGTTGTGGTGCAGCTTGCTTTTTTTTTACTTATTGACTACTTCTACTCCAGGTGATCCATCAGACTCCTTTTTTTTTAAACTTTAACCTTCAAGACATAAATCTCACAGGCGTTATATAGACAGGCCACTTTATTTCATAATAAAGTTTGATGATTCGCATGCTTCTTGTGCATCATGGTCTAATTTGATTAGTATCTAGTAGAATTAATGGAGTCTGTGTTGTGTAGCATTTCTTATGGTTTAGCAGAAATCCATTAGCAAAGTGATCATAAACATCCCACTAACTGAAAACTTTTAGTCGACAGGTACTAGTTCTTTTCCTAGAATCTTTTCCAAGAATATTTATCTTTG
>CM044448.1:65916168-65946022 GCA_024363595.1 Xenopus borealis
ATGTGATTTATGCTGGATTATTTAATACCAATTACATGTCATTGTCTTGAAATGGCAGAGGTTCCTTAGCCCTGAAAGTACATCTAACATAATAATGCAAAATAGCTTTTTATTTCCATTTTGCAGGATTTAGCACCAAGCGCACCATTTCAAATGATATCAACTTGATAGTACTATTGGAACAGGAAGATTAATTTTAAATAAATAGGTAAAGTAGATGCAGGTGTTCTACAAAAAAAGCTGTAGTGCGTCTAGTTAGTAACTTCATTTAAAATACCAAATCTGCTTTTAATTAGCTTTTTTCATGTATTTACAATTGCAAGCAGAAGCATATGCTTTACAACCAAAGGAAAATGCTTAATGTGCTATAACAACACTTGATATTATTTGCACTTTATAATACTATATGATCAGAGCTAAGCAAGCAATAAACAATAGCTGCTTCAAAGAACATTCCCACTGAGTAAATAAAAGTTTGATGTATTAACTAATGGATATACTGAATACTATTTAAATTAAACAGAGCACAAACTGACATTTTGGCGCGTATATCAATGATCGTCAAACCCCCTCAAAATACAGCAGTGTCATTTCCCATATTGGAAGCCTGTTAAAGCAAGCATGTTCTTCATACCTTGTACTTGATGTTGATTAAGATGTATAAATCCATGTTGGTGGCATAATATCCATTTGAAAAGGCACCTTATGCAGGCAAGAACTTTTCTGATAATAGATCTCATACCTGGAACTTTACCAACAAGCAAATTCCACTTGATCCTTCTCTAAAATATCCCCTTTCTTCTTCTACTTTAGTGAGATTCAGGTGATGAGCACAGAGTCGATGGGAAGCCAAGCTGCAGAGTTCTTAAAACAGAGCTGATTTATTGGCACTTCCTTAGTAAGATCCTGATTATTGCAACAACATTGTCTATTATTATCAAAACAAGATCCAATTTAGGAAAATCTGCAGTACTTACTGAAAGTCAGTTTGTTGAGTTGAAATTCTCAGCCACTTTATAAAAGTCAAATGGGAATTAACATCCCTGTAGCTATGACCCCAACTCTTTCTCATCATTTTTTTTAAAAATAGAACCAATCGACCAATGCTCCACTCATACAGTCACTGGGCTGGACTTATATTATTATACACAAACCACTATAGCTGTAAAACATATGTTATTATATGTATTATATATGTATTTGTGTCCTTAGAGTTCTTTGAATCATCGTATATCCTTGCCAAAATTTTATGGTGAATAAGTTGCCAATGTCCTTTGGCTTCAAAATTAACAAAAAAAGCAGTAAACATTGGCCTGCTGCTTTTTTTTTTTGGTTTACGAGTTCCTCTGTGACTATAACATACATTCTGCTCCAGGAGCTTGCTATAAAATATATAAATTTACCACATTCCCTTTGTATTCATTCATTATATATACAGTCTCAATGAACAAGGTTTCCCTTTTCATTTATAGACCAATGAAAACATTTGTATGTATGTACATTTTTATTTGCATTGAGCTAGTCAAAAGCACTGTACAGCACAACAGTAAATTAGTAGAACAAACTGGGGGTTATTAGAATAATAAATACAAATAAGTACAAACTACAATACAACAAAGTGTAATTGTAAAAAGTACAGTTACAAGTGTTTAGTGTCAAGTAGACAAGTGGATCGAGGTCCCTGCCCTGTAGAGTTTAAAATCTAAAGCTGGTCATACATGTGCAGATTTTACCCTTGTATCCAATGAACAATCAGTCATCTCAATCTGACCTGCCACTAACCTTTCAGATTAAGTAAAATTGTAAAAGAAAAAATCAGATAATGTTCTGCCCTTGACAGCAATCGTATGAAAGTTAAATCCGACAATTAGTAGTGACAGGCACTTATTGATATCATCATATAGGCAATATATGCAGAGAAACTATCGTTAGGTCGAACCAAACGCGGTTCAAAAATCGTATCAAATTTCAATTCGTACGACTATATCTTTGTGTTTATGGCCATCTTAAATCTAGAAAATATTTGTTTACTAAATGCTTTTTAATACCTGCCTAACTAGCTATTCTATATTCTGGGCCTTTTGCACATCAGTTTACATAGTCACTTGAGCTTAGCTCTGGAGGCTAGCTTTTCAATGGAACTGATCATTTTAATGCCAGGGAAGGAATGAAGGGAATATGATTTTCACCTAAGGTGTGCTGCATCTGGAAATAAATACACTTATCTCCTGCTGTGATTATATATTGTGATGAAGGAATAGGCTTAATATTTGAGACAATTGAAGTGATAGAGAGGACTTCATTATGGGATTAATGCACTTGCACAGTCTACAATAATACTTTCCCCTTTGTTTGCAAGCTGCTATCTTTCCTTTTACTTTGCTTTACCCAAGGCAATGTGATGCAAATTCCCATGGGTGTCATCATATATTGTGCTTGGTAGGGCATAGATTGAAACCATTGTATAGTATGTATCTCTTGAGAAAGCACTGACACTGAGTTCTTTATACTATTAAAGCAGTGAAGCCCTTTGCTTCTTTACATTTTTACTTTTCTTCTAAAGTTATTTGCCGTTGTGCCTTTGAAGACTTGTGTAAAGTAATTCTGCCTAACAATTACTTTTTTTTGACAGTTTGAAACAGAATTTTTATTATACAGAATGTATTCACTTATATTTTTTATTAGTCATGTAGGATATCTGTTTTTTTTTCTCATCATTTATTGTGTTGTGTTAAACATAACTAAAATAAGCCTGATTTATTCTCCTTTGTAGAGTCAAGCCGAGGCACACTACAAAGGCAGTAAACATGGGAAGAAGCTCAAAACGCTAGAAGCATCGAAAACCAAGCAAAAAAATGGTTCCCCCAAGGACAGCACCAAGGCTATTACAAGCTCAATAGCCAACCACAAATCAGGTCAATAAAATGATTTATTTTTTATTCCAGGTTAATTTAGAATGCTTATATTATTAGGATGTGGTACATACATAAGTGGAGTTGAATGTAGCTGGTCAACTTCTGTAGGTTTAAAACTCTCATCATTCTCAAATGCTTAAAGGCCAGAGGGGACATGCTTGTTGCTGTATCTAGGAACACTGTCAATTACTCAAAGAAAATCTTCTATGTGAAGGGAGATGTGCATATGAATTTTATAACAATGTGCTGTAATTGTAAGTCATGGCAAGTAGGTATTTTATGGAACCTTTATTTAAAATAATAACTATTGATGTACTTTATCAAAATGGAAATCAACTGAACTTTGCATACTAAATGTTAGCTGCCCTTAAATCCTCCAGACCAAGTCAATAACTTATAGTTCCATACAGTATATAGATCGGTGTTTTAGGTAGAAGGTACCTTTCTGTAAATTGTGTTTTCAGTTTAAAAATGTCACTAGTAACAGTAAATAACTGTTTTTCTAAGAACTGCTCTGCTTTACATTGTGTCCAGCTTAAGAATACAAACTCATTTTGTTTGCAGTGTCCTGTAAATCTATAGTAAAACACAATAAAGCATTATGTAATATAGTAACATATTAAGTTAGGTAAGAAAGACACATGTCCATCAAGTTCAACCTTTTAAGTCTAAATATAACCTCCCTAACTGATATTCCAGAGGAAGGCAAAAAAATTTGCAGCTTCTCCAATTTTCCTCAGAGGGCAAAAGCATTCCTTCCTGACTCCAAGATGGCAATTGGTCCAGGCCCTGGATCAACTTGTACTAAGAGCTATCTTTCATAAACCCGTATTCCCTCATTTGCTAAAAAGCTATCCATCCTCTTCTTAAAGCTAGTTAATCTATCAGCCAGTACAACTGATTCAGGGAGAGAATTCCACATTTTCAAAGTTCTCATTGTAAAAAAGCCCTTCCAAATATTTAGCCTGAACCTTCTTCTAATTTGAATGGGTGCCCATGTGTCAGCTGGAAAGACCTACTGGTAAATAAAGCATTAGAGAGATTATTATATGATCTCTTTAAGTGCCTCTTCTCCAGTGTGAACAACCTAAACTTGGCCAATATTTCCCTGTAGCTCAGATTTTCCATACCTTTACCAGCTTTGTTGCCCTCCTCTGGACCATCTAATTCAATAATGACCTGTTTGAGCGCTGGAGACCAAAACTGTAAAGCATATTCTAGATGGGGCCTTGCCAGTGTTCTGTACAGTGGAAGAATTACCTCCACTTCCCACAAATTTGTACACATTTTAAGACCACACAAGAACTTGTTTGCCCTTGTAGCTGCTCACTGGCATTGACTTTACAATTATTGACATTGAATCTCATCTGCTAAAAGATTGTGAAGATCCTTTTGCAAGGATGGTGCATCCCATATGGAATTAATTGAACTGCATAGTTTTGTGTAATCTGCAAACAATGATAATAACCTATAATAACTTAGAATAACCTCCCCTAAGTAACTTTTCTATAATGGTTGCCATTATTTAAAGGGGCAACATTCTCAACCCCTATCTTTTACTATCAATATACTTTAAAAACATTTTCAGGGTAAGGCTTAGCCTCTGCCACAATGTGCTCCTCATTTTCTATCTTTGCCATCCAGATTGCTGTTTTACAACATTTTTTATAGTGTTTATATTCATGCAAATTAGGATTCGGATTCGGTTCGGCCAGGCAGAAGGATTCGGCCGAATCTGAATCCTGCTGATAAAGGCCGAATCCTGGCCTAATCCCGAACCGAATCCTGGATTCGGTGCATCCCTACTTCTGTCCCCAAAGACTTGTAGGTTTTAAATTCCTTTCTCTTCTTTCCTATAAACTTATTTACGTTTATATTAAGCCACACAGGGTGGATCTTAGATCTTTATTTCTTAAAGGAATAAACTGAGAACAGTAACAGCAGAACACATAATGCCCCAATCTATGCTCTGAAGGCTGCCCTTAAGGAGCTAAAATGTGCTTTTCTGAAATTCAGGGTTTTTGTTGCCCCAGTGTATATATATATAGGGTTTAATTATTGCACACTTGCTATACATTCTGAGTCTTTGGAGATCACTAGATCGAGTATAACATGGTTTCTGGTTGGTTAAATTTGTTCCTATTAATTGTCCTGGCAATACTGTTGCTCCATTCAATAGCTGGGTAATTGAAACCCTCATTATCATTACTTTTCCCAAACTAGCAGTCTTTTCTATTTGTATCAGGAGTTTAGCTTCCTCCTCACTTACATTAGGGGGTCTATAGCATTTTCCTACAATTAATTTGCTGGCTTCTGGAAAATCAGTGAAGAACTCCACCCAAAATGTTGATTGGTCAAGAAGTGAAAAAAAAACACTGCAAGTTTGTATTGCAAATATACAGCACCAGTTGCCATATTTAAATTAATGCCTGCTTTGCTAAACCACATGCAAGTTTCAGTGCAACTTTTTTCAATGCAAATGGAGCACGCTCAATAATGGCATTAAAGTGGGTTTTTCTAGAGGAGATGGAGCTAGGGGAACAATAAAAATAATGCATCAAGGAGGTCTTAACTTCAGGGCTACCTTGAGTGTGCACTGTATTTTGCACCTTGTTTGTAATTGACCCCAGATCAAAGCAAGGTGAATCAGTGATCAAGAGTTTAGTGCCAGCTGTAAGGATTGTATTTGGGTGCAAGTACCTGTGCGCACAATTATACAGGCAATTTAGCACTTTTGCTGAGTCTGTAAATGAGCCTTGTATGGTCAAGGTGTATTTAACTATAATTTTCCATCAATGCACTTAGTAATTGAGGGAAAATGTATTTGTTGTGTCACCTCTTAAGGGACAAAAGAGCCTCAATGGTATTTGTTTAGATTCAAAAGCATGTTGTACTGTTCTTAATATCCTTGCGGCTATAAACATCCCAGCAAAATGATTGCTTTATTTCATTTCTTGAAACAGTTATCAGAGGCAAAATTAAAAATCATCAGTTCTAATTAAGCCGTCTTCCTTGCTGCAGTGTTCTGCTGCTGAGACTGATGTTTCAAGTGCAAATCAGAGTTCTTCTCAGCAAAAGAATACTGATTTTTTTTTTTTTTGTATAATCTTTGTGCAGGTTTTTGACATGTCATTTCTAAGTTTGTGGCACTTAATGCAAGTTTTGATTATAATGAGCATGTGGGGGAAACAATGCCTTCCTACCAGAGGAGCTGCATATGTAATTCTGCACTGTATTCAGATAGCATTTAGCAAATTAATTATAGTGTATTTAAATAACCCCTCCTGACAATACCCAGGGGAGGAAATTCTGCTCGTCTGATGCAGAAAGCTGTGCAAACAGTTGGATTAATTTGCAGGCATGTGTGAAAAGTGTGAAAAGCATAGTGATACATTTCCCACAGGTTGTAAAACTTTTGAGAAACTGGAGAAAAACTGTGAAAAGATTCAACAAAAACAATTTGACCTTTCATAAATCTGCCGCTTAATCTGAATCCTATCACTATAGGTTGATAAAGCCTGAGTAGATTAGAGCAGAGTTTGAATCATTACTCTTCCTGGAATTTAATACTGGAATATAGGGGGGCAAGTTATAGTGGTCACATTCCTGTGATAGAACTTCATTTCATCAATTAGAGACCAGTAAATGAACACAAATGCCATGTGTTACTCTTGACATAATGTAGTGTATATACATGTGGTGTTTATACACAAGTTTCAGTGTGTTGTGACAGAAATGATATCACTAAGTTCATATTATAACTGATTACATCACTAAGCACAGTTCATATAGTGAATAAAGTACCCCCTATTGCAAAAGATAAAGATATTATACTCACGAGGAGTTCCATGACCTCTGAGATTACTTCTAATATCCTCATATTTTCTAACAAGGGGTACTTTATTTATTACAATACACAGGTTTTAGCGAGTCATGTGACAAAAATGACATCACTACTCAACATTTATAACTGATTACATCACTACTCACTGTTTATAAGGATATAATTTACAAAATATCCATGGCTTTTGTGTATTTTAAAGTGGACCCATCACCCCAAAAAAAAATTCAAAATCCTATTTCATCACATTAGTCAAGCAAAATGAACATTAATTACACTATATAAATTATTTTAATCTTGTTTCCTTCAGTCTGGGAATTCATAATTATAGCAAGCAGACAGGAGCCATTTTGTGGACACTATTATTAAGGCAAGCCTTGTATCATCTCAGAATCTTGTTTGTGCACCAGAATGGGGGACCTGATGTCTATCCCCATGTCCTGGCTACACAATTAAATGGTTAAGAGAACTGGAGGAATGTGTGGGGAGCAGTGACATCTAGGAAGTGCTGAATGGAAAGTGAAGTGAGGAGTGGCAGACAATATTTGATTGACAGCTGAGATTTTTAAATGAGCTTAAAACAGCTATGAATGCTTTAATAAAAATTTGAATTTGGATTTCATGTTTAATTTGAAAAGGACTTTTATTATACAGATTTTTGTGTCTGGGTGACGGGTCCACTTTAAGGAAAATATTTTATAGGATATTCATGGCTCTTGTGTATTCATTATAATTAGGGATGAGTCAAATCCAAGCCTTTTGTTTTAGCAGGATTCAAGATCCTGGCCGAATCAGCCGCATTCTTTAAAAAGCTTTCGGGGATTCACCAGAATACTGAATAATAGGGTGTGGTGCATTTCTAAATATAATATACTATTAGAATTATAATGAATTAAAATGTAATGTTGCTTGTGATTGGTGTTGTTTCTAATGCAGGAGCTGTCTGTGGTGGCCCCTGCAATTCTGCCCTTGCTCCTCAATATTGACCTTTTTTGCACCGTAAGGGGTGAGGGGACCCATCGATAGCACAGAGAGCGCAACTGCGCTCTTTTGCACTATAAGGCTGAATTCCGGTTTAATAAACTAAAATTTGTCTCCTAAAGGTTACAGGAGCAGCTTTTTTGCATCAATGGTGCAGCACCCCTGCTTGTGATATGGTTTTCTGTACATGTCACTATCAAGATTTTCCCTTGACAAAAAGGGCTTGGACTGTTCCTGCACTCAATTTATAAAGAGAAGGGTAAAGGGAAACTTGCTGTGTCCAGCTTGGCAAATCAACACCTATTCATTTGAATCACTCAAAATAATCATTGTTCTCCTTCAAACTGCATTAGTCATAAAAGCATCCAGACATGCTTACTGGGTGCTTGAATTTTTTTTTTTTTAAAGAACTAAAGTATTTGTGTTCTCTGATCAGAGAGATAAATTCGCTATAAAGGATGTTGGAATAACTATACTTTTTGCAACCACCCACAATCAACTAAAGCTCTCTGTATTGTTCCCTGAGAAAGAGCTCCGAGCATTCTTTATGGAGGGCCATTTACCATGTACACCTTATAGTGACATTTATACTGAAATATGTCTATACCCTTTTAAGTACAGAAAGTACAATTACAGGTACAGAATTTAGCCACAAATTAAAAGTCCATTCCATAGTGCCTGTGCAAGGAGCATCTAAAATAGAGAGAGAGTTACAGTTTCACAAAGAGCTTTAGACCCAAGTATATTAGCATACAGGGACTGTGAAACTTCATTATCTTGATTACGCTTACGTCAATTTAAATCAAGACAATAGAAATCCTCTATTGTACTAGACCATGAGCCCACCCTAAAACACATGTGGCAGGAGCTTCAAATGTTAAAATAAAGTATATATAAGATATTTTTAGCTGTTACAACTTTTTTTGAATACAGGATATGATGGTACTGAAATAATAATGTTGAGGATGTTGCTTCAGCTTATTAAATTGCCAGTCACAACCTGGCAAATAAGACTTTCTCAAAAAAGGTAAGAAATAAAAACGTTCACAGTAAGCGGATGTTAAGTAAGGTGCGAATGTTCACTAGCGCAGATAATATGCTGCCATTTTGGTGAATTGTCATGTTTTGTAAATATGCCCCTCAGCCTTTACTTAAAAAAATGTGCAAAAGACTGACCCAAAGCCTCCAGCCCCTTAATCCGTGGATTTCACCATAAGGTGCAGTACCTTACAGTCCTAGTATGGAGTGCAAATAGCAAGATCTTTCTCTGAAAATGAATAACATTCAGAGAGCATGGGTGGTAGGCATTATTCAGACATACAAGGTAGCGATTACCAAGTTGCAGGAGAGCTTGTCTCTATAGCCTTTTTTTTGTATCAGATTGGGGTGTGTGAGGCCCACCGGGGCTGCTACCCCAGGGGTCCCAAACTCCCTCTCGATATCCCCTGCTGCCTGCCAACTCAACTCACCAACAGAGCCTACCCCCCTCACCTTATGCTTACTTTTGTTGCAAAAAGGGAGGGAGGGCGTGCAGGGATTAAGCTGGGTCAGCGGGGCAAAGGCCATGGCCCACTGGCATTTTTCCCACTATACACACATAGAAGTGCACAAGTGCTGGGTAATGTCTGGCATGGTAGTGGAGAGAGGTGACCACACTAGGGGTAGGAGGCTGAGAAGGTATGTGCATGGTGCTCATCCCCCAAGTTTTGCACTCTAGGCACGTGGCTACAACTAGTTCTGACCCTGCACCAAGTTAATAATATAAATGAATAAACACTGCACTCTGGCATTCCATTCAGCACCTCTAGTTTATATCTGTATTGTTGAAACTGTGCACTTGCTATCAAAAGAATGGCAAACAATAATAATGGATGAACTGCAGGCAAATTAGACTGAGAATGATGTAGGGCTATATAGCTTGAACCCAATAACCTCCCCCAGGGTAATGTTTCAAGATAAAGCATTTGTGTTTTTATTAAGCATAATTGGAAACAGATTTGCTTCTAGATGCCAGAGACAAACTATTGTGTCTTTTGCTCAAGTTCTCTTGTACATGGAATATGCATTTTTTATTATTGTTAAAGATAACATCTGTCAGCAGTCATACTTGAAAGAACCATATTTCTCTATTGGTCTAATGAGTTTTTAATGACTTCTTTATGTTATATATATATATCTAATTTTCCATATGATACAAAGTACTATTGGTTTATAAACTATGTAATAAAAGTCAGGAAATTACTCTTTAAACATGTATACAGAGTGAGAAACAAGGAAAGAAGGGGAAAAGAGGGGGTTGGAGGACTGGGGAGAAGAAGGAAAAGAAAAGGAACAGGAGAGAAATGGTAAAATACAGGTGTAGCTTAATTACCAACACTATGCAATTGTGTACATGGGCAGGAGGCAGCAATAGTCATGGGCGAAATTATTCGCCAGGTGATTTGCGAACCACCAGCGAAAATTCGCCTGCCGAAAATTCGCTGGCGTAAAAAAAAAAAACAAGTCGCGCGCCGAAAATGATACGACGTGCGTGGAGAAAAGATGCAACGCGTCGTAAATTACGCGACGTGCATCAAAAACGTGCCGGGACTCGTTTCGTGAATTTTTCGCTGGAAATTCGCTAATTTTTCGGCGAAGCGAAACGTGATAGATTCGCCCATCACTAGCCAGTAATTAACCAATCTGATAAACATTTTTTAACCAGCTGCAGGTAAAACAATTGTTGTGTTTTTGTTGAGTTTTGATAGCCGAGGATGAACAGTGCTTTATTAGCAGGCTCATGCAGCCATTACAACAATGAAAACAATAATTCTGTTGGTTGCCATGGGTTAGAATATATCTTCAAAGAATGATTTACACCCACTGTAATCATTACTGACAATCCGCTGGCAATCTGTAGATTGGCAAATGCCATAGGGGCTGCTGTAAGATGCCACTATTTCTTAGGGATGCACCAAATCCAACACTTTAGGATTCTGCTGAAGCACCAATCTTTCACAAAAGATTTGGCTGAATAATTAACTGAATCCGAACCCTAATTTGCATATTCAAATTAGGGAAACGGAGGCTGAAAGAGAACCATAAACTGAGGGGTTTATTTCTTAAGCTCCCAATTTATCTCCGTATTTTCTTTTACAAACTCCGAGCATATCTGCTTGGGTTTTTTAGGCTTATTTCTGATAACATTTTACGGAAAATTTTCTTTGCAGGAAAAACTTCACATTTTTTTTCAGATTTCTTTTCCGAAAACCACATTTTTTAAAAAAAATATGTTTTTGTCCAAGGTGGAAAAAAATACAATGCTTCAACAGTGAGTTGAACAAAAAGCAATTGAGGCTATTCAAATCTCCTAAAGGAAGAATACTGTAGCCCTTGTCGGTATTTATTAACTTTCCAGACTGAAAGAAAATATTGAAAAAGCAGGTTGTCGTTATAAGTAATTTTCCATTGCATGTCTCATTTTTGAATCACATTCTACTCAAAAGTGGACAGAAAGTACACAATGGAAGGAAGAGGCTTCCTTATTGTCTGAGTACAGTACATTCATTACATAAATACAGTATATGGATAGCTATATACACAGACACATTAAAAATGAATGGTCATACAAAACAATACATGAAATACGATTCCAAATATTAAAAGTAGTGATGTACAGAAATGCAGAATCAATTTTGGATCTGAGTCTTTTGTTTTTCAGAATTCAGATATGGTCAGATCTAAACCTGCACCCTAAGGGGAAGATTTATCAGGGGTCTAATTTCGAGTTCATGGGAGCTTGTAAAAACTCCCATAAACTCGAAATTCGTAAAAAAGAACGGACAATTGAAATTTTTCAAAAAATCTAATTTTCAAATTTGGGTGAATGGGATTGGCCCACAAACTTGAATCTAATCAAATTTGAAACTAATTTCATTCAAGTTTTTTTTCACCCAAAAATTTTGATTTTCAGGATGTCTCCAAACAACTCCAAATTGATTCCAGGACATTCCCCATAGGCTAAACCAGTAATTTGGCAGGTTTAAGGTGGCAAATAGTTGAATAAGAATTCTTAAAGGGCCAGTACATGATACATTTCTAAATTCATTTTTTTTTAAAAACTTGAATCGAATTTGAACTATTCCCTAGTCGAATTACACTTAAATAAACTCATAAATTAAAAATTTTAAATTCAAAATTTAAATTTTCACTTTGACCCTTGATAAATCTGTCACTCATTGTCACATTAATTCATACAGGAGCCAGTACATTTAAAAAAAAAATTACTAATATACATAGCAAGAGGGCCCAGCTTTGATTGTGAGTCAGTTCAGGATTCTTCTGAATCTTTTCTGATGGTGAACAAATAAGTGCCTTTTCATATTATAATATCCAAAAAAGACAAAAAAATTAGAAGACTTGTCCCAGATTTTTTTGAGGGGAAGCAAACACAAAGTGGAAGATTTATCAATGGTCGGATTTCAAAGTCAAAATACTTAAAACATTGACCAGTCAAGGTGTTTTATGGAATGAAAACAGACCGTTTTTGATCGAACAGGTTTTTGAATGATTTCTCCAAAAAAACTTTGACATCTCAAACTTAGCCAAAAGACTCCAAATAGGTCATAGGAGGTCCCCCATAGGCTACAACAGCAATTCAGCAGGTTTAAGGTGGTGAATAGTCAAAGTTCTTCGATATTCGAATAGTCAATTTTTTTCCATTTGAAGGAATTTTTGCCTATTTTATGGTCAAAGTACCCCAAAATTCACTTCAACCCTTGATAAATCTGCCACAAAGAGTCTTTGCACCAACATGTGTGATTCAAGGAATATTTACACAGAATTAAAAAAAAAAATTGAAAATATATATGGAAAGCTTTACATGTTATAATGCTGTGGAACTTGACTGTGAATGCCATGTATCTAGAAGTATTCCTTTCTGAACAGCACAAGGTTCCACTGGTCAGTGTTGGACCGGGATGGCAGAGGTCCACCAGAAAACCATAGACCAAAGGCCCACTCTCCAAATAATGTTTCCACTTCTCCTAACACAGCATCTTTGATCAGTGTCTGTCTGGCACACCAGGGGCCCAACCTATAAACCTTAAGTCCCCATTCCAAACTATTTTACTCCTCTCCTCAGTGAACCTGTTAATGATCCTCGTATTTACATACTATAATTCTAACATACCCTTCCATATATTTCTCCAATTTGTTTTCATAAAGAAATAGGGTTTGACCATTAATTCATCCAAATGGTTAAAAGATGAGAGCCAGCATGGAGGTTTTTTGGTATGCCTGTGGGCCAGTCAGACCTTGCCAGGGGTTGCAGCACCAAAGTGTTATATTGGAAACAGGAGTGGATAAGGAGGAAGAAGTCGATATCCAAGCAGAAAGAACAGTATATTCATTATTAAGCTAAAGCTCATGCAGCAAACAGAAATGTCAACATGAAGGTCAGAGCTGGAGGCAATGGAAGCTAAGGTTAGGGATAGGCTAAAATCAGAAAACAGGGATCCATTCCATTAAAATATTAACTCAGCAAGAGCAGATACCTACAATTGGATACATTCACTCAGTAGACCAGAAATTATAAGGTCATTTTTGCACCAACAGTCATGTCCATTTTGGCAATGACATGGCACACATTACAACTCCAACATTATTAAGGCATTGTCATGACATGATGACTCTGAAATTCTGTGATGCACATCTGCACACACACACACACACATTGAAGTGGAGACGTTCTGGGTGATACCAGTAGAATCTTGAAAGTTGACTTATTTATACTAACCTTACCTTTCAGTTTTCCATGTACCTCTTTAAGCCATGGTCACATATCAAATATCAGGGGTATCTGAATTATATTCTAAACAGATTGTCAGTTCCTTGGTGAAAACCGAAGTCAAGCAAATAATCTTTTTAAACACTTTTTACTTGATGGGATTCATTTACAAATATAGTTATTATATATATTATAAACTTGCAAGAATTGACTGATTTCTGTGTCTGGGTTGAGAAGTGATGAGAATATATATATTATATAAAGTTTGTTTTAGAAGGCTAAATTGCCCTGTCTGATTTAGCAAGCTCCATTAAACATGCTTTCTGAAAGCTCATTTGAAATGTTAGTTTATAGTCACTTATACTTAAATGTTGAGCTTCTTGAATGTTTGATAATTTGTCATCTGTACTCTTTATAATTAGGTTTAATGATGCTGCATAAAGCGTTGGCTTGTCTAATATTTAGAAAAGTTCCAGCTCTTGCAGAAGAACATCCAGTTTGCAGAGCTCATTTTCTGTCTGGCTGTATAGATAATTCTCTCTTTCTGCCGGAAGGTTTGTTATGTTTTAGAAGGCCTGTAACATATTCTGACCTATATGACTTTATGACTGTGGAATTAATAGTGACTGATTCCTAATTTCATTCTGCTGTTTTGCACAGTCTTGGCTATAGTGGAGGAAGGTTAACTTAAAGTTGGGGACACTACCAAAAGATGGCTTTCCATTCTAATATATGTGAATATATAGCAGTTTGTCTGTTGTTGGGGCAGCTAAGCAATTTTAAATCTTCATTATTGTCTGCGTTGGTTATTATGAATATCTCCCTGATACCCAGGGTAATAGCGAGCACCTCATGGTCTCATAGCACTTAGACTGTAAGCTCTACAAGACAGGGACCTCCATCCACTTGTCTCCTTAACACATTATTGTTCACCTGCACAGAGCTATGTACAAAAGTATCTCTATATAGATAAAATATACATACATACATGGTCTTCATTGCATAATTTGACGCAGGTCATAATGCCTACTGACCCTATACACCATTTTCTCAAGTGACTTTAATATTTTCCAGACCCTGCATGTTAATCTCAGTGCATCTCCTATTTTCCTTTGTGGAAAATACTTAAATATTAATCTTTTATGCCAATGGGGCCCCAATAGATCCTAGAACCTTGAGTGTGGTTATAGTCGTAACTAAAATATCTGTACAATATCACCTTAAAAATAAGAATCCTTCTGTCTATAGTAAAGGATAATAATACACTATACAGGTTATTATTCTGCAGCAGGATTGGCCATTCCCCTAGCACTACATTTAAGCAGAATGTCCGTGACCTACCCATATGTCTACAAACAAATAGAGCCTGAGTCTTTAGATACAATTAAACTTTGCTTCTAAAAATAATAACTACTGTAGAAACCTATGTGATTTTATATAGCCCTTAATTGAATTTTATAATTATTCCACCATTTCATCAGATCTTAGATATCGAACCCCTAAAGGTTATTGAACATGTTTATTGATGTAACACTGATAAATCAGGATAATTCATGCAAATATAGAATTTCTAGGAATCCTACAGAAATTCATTAATTTTCCCTATAGTGTCTCTGATGTAGCAGTTTTAGCCTTGCTTAAGCAGTCTTGTCATACTGGCAAGATGAGGATAAGTGCTTATCACCTCCGACAGAGTTGTAATTCTATCAGAAGAGGTGTGGCCTATTAAGTCTGGTTGATGGGGGGGTGTTTGTAATAAATGGGAATTGAAATGGCACTTTCACAGCAGGCACAACTAATTAAGTTTTCTTATCCGTAGTGAGATATCATAGATTTATAACGGTCCCCATGCTCTAAGCACAATTTTAATTTGTAAATGTGAATAGATATATAGAGAGGTGCTTGAACTCTTTGATTTTTACATAATCATTATTTATGAATCATATTTCTCTTATAATGTTCATCTGTAATTATTTGACCCTTCCATCATTAAACCATAATAATAAAAAGGACAGAAACAAGATTACATCAGTTTTGCCCCATTACTGAAGGATGTTTATAATGAACAGGGTAAGAGCTGTGCCAGCCATTATGTGAACTCTGAATTCATTGCCATCTCTGCAGATACCGAGCTTGTACAATGACTCCCTAAGCCAAGATGTTTGTCCATTTGAATTAGCATGCATTTGCCAGCACTTGAAGTCTGCAGACAGAGCAATTTGGTGCTTGGACATATTTGAACTGCGAATGCACAGTTTAGCTGACTAACTTGTGCCGCTTCCCATGGAGAGCAAGCTGTTAGCAGTCAGCCTGTAAAGATTACTAATGAAACATCCTGTCTTCAGTTATAATGATAAAGACACAAATGCCATGAGCGGGCATGATATCAGTGAGCGAGAAGAAAAAAAGCAGGCAGTCCTCTTCCACAACATCACATGCCTAAATTATGGGGCACAGTAGGGCTTTCGATTTGATGATCACTGACTCTAGTTTGTAATTTTACAACTGCTGATGAGTGAAATGCAGAAGTCACTTTCACAATGGAAACCAAAAGCAATTATTTGTTGTATAAAGATAATGTTCTAAATACATTAAAAGGGAATATATACCCTGTAGGAAACATTTGGAAACACAGTTCAGTTACAGTGTACAGTCATTTTTCCCCATATTGCAGCATGAAGCAGGTGCCCGCATGAAGGCACCCGTTAAGTTGAGTTGGCTGCAATTTGTTCATGATGCACCAATATTAATGGAAGTTAATATTTATTATGGTAAGTCATAAGTTGCCATATTACAAATTCTTTTCCCTGCATTGGTGTTAGTCACTAAGGCACTGATAGGGTCAAATTGGCTTCCAGAGGATCTCCCAGTGGGACCAGGCCCTAGCTGACACCAGTCTTTGAAATGATCCAATGATCCTTTTTCTTATTTCCACTAGAAGCCGATATTACTTTTATAACATCTGTCAGAGTCTCCACCAACAGTAATTACTATGAGAGTGAACCCTGGAAATCAGGTTTTGTGGTGGACCATAGGAGACCCAGTCCAACGCTGGGTATTTAGTGCCAGTAATGGAATTAGTGTGTTATTCTTGCAAGTCAGTGGTGACTATTGACTCAACCCACTTTGAAAACCCTTAAAATACTTACATGGTCCAGGTTGGCAGTGTTTCCTGTCATTTTAACTGTCTCTGATGATGTGTTCTTCTGCATTGTCTTTCTATAGAAAATGTCTATCCCAAGAAAACAGCATGGCAGCTATTAATAATATGGGGTGTATAAACACATCCAAATGTGAAGAAAATGAATGCATAGTGCATACAGTAGGCTGCTGCCTGATGTTTAATTATCTGACTATGAGAGAATAAATAGAGGAGTATGTATAGTAAATGTGTATTTTCCATTTAAGAGGCATACAATACAATGAGAATAAATAATAAATTACTTTTTATGCCAAAAGTGTCATTTCTTTGAAGGACCTTGACATCTTCATCTCAATAGAGTTCTAAACCACAACAATCTTTTCTTGCTACCCATGTAGTTAAATAATTTTGGTATGTAATGATTTTTTCATTTGCATACTAACATCTAATTTTCAGATGCGGGTTGTTAAAACTGTGACTCTCCACCTGCTGACAAGATTTGTGTTATGAAATGGATTTTACCAATGGAAAACCCATGGTCTATTCACACTCAGCTCTGCTGGAACAAAAATCAATTTATCCTTATGGAACATAAACAAACATGTTTTGCTTCTCTGTTGTTATTGAAGCACTGCATTATATAATCATATTATATACAGCAAATTGGTTCCCAAATTCTAAGTCCAATGTTTGGGATGTAAAATGTCCTTTTCCTTGAGGGAGTGCTGATATCTGCTGATATTATACAGCCTTGGATTGATGTTTGCTGGTCAAGAAATATTTGATCCACACCAGACCGTAAGATGGCATTCATGTCAGTTAGACCCGCACCCATCCCTTGGAGAGGATGGAGCAAGCACAAGTATATAAAAATATCACATCTCCATCACTTGTGTGGCACTGTTACATGAATTAGTCTACATGGCAGCCATTTTAATAGTCTCCCTCATGAATAAAAAAGAGGTAAAAGGGAAAAGAAAGCAGAAAGTATGGGAAAGTAAAAAAGGGAAGAGAGAAATAAAAACCTGTAGGAGAGAAAGTGAGAGGAATGATAGAGAAATAAAATGTGCACAAGTAATGTTCCCACCAATTCCTTCTCGGCTATGTGCACAACAAAAATTCTTTTTTGCATATATTTTAAATGTTTGCATGCTCAACACACAATTAATACAAAATATTATATATTCAAACAAAATTCTTTGTATGCACTGGCCTCACAATGTGTGTGCACTCACATGAGTACACACATTAGAGGGAACATTGGGCACAAAATAAAAAGGGAAGGAAAAGCTTAAGACTGAGTTACAAAAAAAGTACTAAGTAACCAAAGGGGCAAATTACTAAACCCCATAATAATGGCTAGGTTTATGTCTCTTTTAAATTCATGATCTGATTATATGAAGAAAAATTAAATGCCCCACACAAGTATAATTTTTTCATGTAAGTAATGATATCTTGACTTGAAAGTTACATATTCTGAAATAAAAACTTTTTATAGGTGTAACTTTTAGAGTTAAACTTGGTCTGAGCTCAGCCACTTTACAGGTACATAAAAGCTAAATTTAATTACTGATTTATCTGCAGGTGATGAGGAAAACGTCTGCAGTTCGGTGAGCCAAGGCATTGCAGAAATCAAGTCACTCATTGCCAAGTCTGAAGTAGCACTAACTGCAGTGATACCAGCAACACTTGTAAAGAGCATAAATGGCACTACAAATATTAATTCTGAATCAGAGGAAGAAAAAGCCAAGAAACTTCTTTACTGTTCACTATGCAAAGTTGCAGTCAATTCCTTGTCCCAGTTAGATGCACACAACACAGGTAATTAGCTGCTACACTACTTGCAATTCTTGCTAGACTTGCCTTATAGAAAGTGGAAATTGCTTACAATTTTCTTATTGCAATCATATCTGTTCCCCAAGACCACCATCATCATTTATTTATATAGCCCCAGAAAGTTCAGCAGTACTTTACATTGGTTTATAATGAACAGGGAACATGCAGCAAATAACAAACAGTTACAAAGTACAACAGGATTAGAGGGCCCTACTCGCAAGAGTTTACAAACTAAAGGGTTAGGGTACCAGTGAGACATAAGCATTTTAGAAACAAATTTGTAATGCATAATACATTTATGACTGATTAATTAAGATACATAAAATCAGCTTGTCTAAACAGGTGGGTCTTTAGGGAGCATTTGAAAGGAAGGAAAAAGTCTGACAGCTCAGGCAGACAGTTCAGGAGAAAAGTAGAAGCACAAGAATGGGCTGAAGTGATGAAAACAGAAGAGAGGTGAAGGTCAGAAGCAATGCGAAGGTTGTGTGAAGGAGTGTATTTTGAGATGAGAGAATTTGATTATTTGATAATAAACAGCCTCTGTAGTTCTGACATGCCAGATTTTTGGATTTGGACCTTTTTTTCCATAAAAAAATTGGATTTTATAGTTAAAAAACTTGAAGTTTTCAAGTTTTTGGTATTTGGGACTTTAATAAATAACCCCCTTAATACCTAGCAATTATAATGCCCCGACAATGTCACCCCATATATGCAGTCACTGGGGCTTATATGAAACTTCAATTATCCCCACCTGTGTATGTAGTCTTTGTCAGAATGAGTTTTTAGAATCCCTCTTGTACAGATGTAGCCAAAACCAAATATTAGCATGGTTTAGCTCAGTCTTTGACCCATCTGTGTTTAGCTCATATTACAGTTAATAATTTAACAATATAGTGAAGAAGTCTACACCAACTCTATTTGCACATTAGAACTATAATTTGACAAGAGGTTATGGTGCCAGCAATGATGTTGAATTGATCTATCTCCATCTGAAAGAAAGCCTCTAAATGTAACCTTTGTTTACAGCTCCCAACTCAAGAGTATGGGAATAAGGTCAATATATACCCCCAACCCCCATTAACACTAACTAGACAAGGATTACGAGAATAGGTATAAGGACAGTATTAATACCCACTATGCCACTTTTACACACCAGTGTCTAGAAGGCAGGATAGAAAGGAGGTGTTAGGGTTCCTCCATAGTCCTCATTCTTTTCATTTTTTCCTGTGTACTGTATAAGAGACATTAAAGGGAAGGATGGGATTGCATCTTATCTAGCCCACAGCTCACTTTTTTGCATAATTACTCTGTTATGCCACCTGATAAATTGTCACTTTTAAGATAGAAATCCCATTAGAGGTGTGTTATTGTTCTATGAACCAAAATAATTAGCGCACCTAATTTTGGCTGTTATTATTATTGCTTTTCCATAATCTAGTGTTCTTAAACTAGTGGGAGAGTAACAAGAACACATACAGCTGACAATATCTGTTAGCAACAGCTCAGTGTGAAACCTTTTATTATAAACATTGTTCTGGCTGGTTTCATCTGATTTAATTGCTGCTAACACATAACACCCTCAATAATCACAGAATGAGCACTATTTATATTTGACTAAGTGCAGTCTGCAGGGACAGTAAAATATTTGGGGAGGGGGGGATCATTTGTCATTCAGCCCACAGCACACCTGTCTCCCTCCAAGGGTGTCACTAAGGACTTTCATTATTCATAGCATTTACAGTAAAGAATAATAGTAACTCTTTGTAGAAAACCTAAATTCTGTACTATAACACCTTCATTGTGGTATGACCAGCTTGTAGTAAGGGTAGAGGCTACTAGTAATCTTGAGAACTGTGCCATTTGCTTCTTTGTCCACTGTGTATGAAACAAAATTAAAATGTAGACTGTAAGATCCATACACCATTTTTTTTTAAATGTTAAAGTGTAATTTAGATCTTAGAGCTAGCTGAACCCAACACATGAGCACATGATGTAGGCTTTTACTTTTATTGTCAGCTGAGGTATTTCATGTATATGTACTGTACATATTTGATAAAATGGTGGCATCTGTATGAGAAGCATTACATGTAAATGCAATTCAGATATTTAAAAATACCCATATATGAAGGATTATCAAAATAAAGGCAGGTGTAACAGCCAAGGTTCATTGACCAAGATAAGATCTATAGGTGGCCATAGACATTAAGATTTTTCTCTCCCTAATGACCAACTGTTGTGTGACAAATATTTCAAATTATTGTGAGGTTAGTGGGGTAAGATCAGGCATCTAATGATTTTTTATCCAACATCGGTCAGAAAGTCAATCAGACAGGTTAGAGACAGGTTAGATTCTTTGTTCATAGTGAAATGTATCCATTGTCCAATTGTTTGCAGGGTCAAGCAGGCAGCTACCCACATAAATGTTTTTTTTATTTGATGGACAAATTATACATTTGAACAATCATTTCAGGATAAACTCGGTCTTACGAAAATATAAGTATACCCTAAAAAAAAGGGTGTACTTATATATGCATAAATATAGAACTATTTTTATATCTGACCACACAGTAGAAGTAGAAGGAGTTAATGGCTTACACTGACAAGCTTTACTTAGCCCTCAAGTCTCAGCATAAATGTAGGTTTCCCATTCCTATGCTATTAATAATGAATCAATTCACAGACTGATTTGGGAACTTTGAGCTATGAATCAGCTGGGAGTCGGTTGCCTTGAACTTTTTCATAAAATGTATACATACATTTCATATATATAGCGCGCCTATTCACAGCTCAGAATAGCAAATCACTGCATAAATCCGAGACAGATGTATGTGTAATTTAAGAGATTGATGACATTTGTGTACTACAGACAAATCACATTTATTAATGACTTGTTCACTTCTCTTCTGAACTGGCCTTCAGAATAGCGTAGGGTTCTGTAGCAGATGTACTCAACTGCTTGTGCAACTCTATTGTAGGTAGCACATAATTAATTTGCTCTCTGTTGTACTAGAGTATGATTAAATATGCTACTTACCACTGTGTCATGTTGTACATAGGCTCTAAACACAAGACAATGCTTGAAGCACGAAATGGCGCTGGTCCCATCAAGTCTTACCCAAGGTCTGGATCTCGACTAAAGCTTCAGAATGGTAGCAAAGGGTCAGGATTACAGAACAAAACCTTCCATTGTGAAATATGCGATGTACATGTCAACTCAGAAATACAATTAAAGCAGGTAATGCAAAGAAGGTTGCCTGTGAACTTTTTTATTATGACACATTTTGTTTTCTCCATTCTCTAATTTTATTGGCATATTAAAAAATTGACTCTGTTTTTTCTCATTTTAGCATATCTCTAGTAGGCGGCATAAGGACAGAGTAGCTGGAAAACCCATGAAGCCCAAATATAGTCCATACAACAAACTCCAGCGTAGCCCAAGCATTTTAGCAGTAAGTACATTTATATCTACTAATGATGTCAAATAAATAGCCATTTGTGCTTTCACAGGTTTGACTATACAACAATTGAAATGAAAGCTTCAGTAAGCTTGTGGGATCTCATGTTGTGGCCCTTCAAACTCACAAGGAGTAATTTACGAATTGTAAAGTAGGGTGCAAAATGAGAAAAGTGGATGTAAAATGAATTGCGGCAGGCCTCTACACAATTGGGGGCACAGAGATCTGCATCTGCCCCCATGAATACATTGCTTTCAGTGTTTGGCAGTACTGTAAGTAAGTAAGTAAGCATAGGGTGCCAATGCAGTGCTCTGTCCCTTGTGTCTAGTTTTTTTTGTGCAGAGAGCATCCAGACTCCAGGCAAAGTATTAAACATAGAGGTGTAATAAGGGACTGGCAGAAGTTTCTGTTTTAATTTAAGCCCTTCCTTGAAGGTCCAGCCTTTGCTTAGCTCATAATACATATGCAAGAAAATACAGCCACTTCACGCCATATCTAACAATCAATTTATGCTTTCAAGTGAAGTTGTAAGAGGAAATAATTTTAGACTTAACTGGCATTAAAGCTAAGCCCACTCACCACTGCTCCAATTCCATCAGCTGGGCCAGCCCTGCAGTTTGGCATAGACTGATACAGTTGCATCCAGATACCTGTAAGACATTCCATAAGAACTATGTTGGAAAACTGCTTGGGTTTAAATGCAACTCCCCACTTGCTGTAAGAGTATAAAGATGGAATTAATACAGCAGCATTCACAGTCCCAGCAAGGAAATAAAAAGATTTTTTGTGCTTGTTGGGACCAAATTCTACAGGTCATTATTATTATTCCTGTAAAATCTGTCCATTGATTTAGAGTTGGAGTTTGTTTAAATGGAAACCAAATGTCAGAAAGCGAATCCTCAGGGAGACCTTACCATATCCAGGTTTTCTCCCTGTATTCATCTTTTATAAAACACCTATCCCTCTATAGTTTACCTTTGTCATTGGTAGTGATGAATGGAAGCAGCAATAGGTGAAGGTAACCAGGTACAATATATATACACTAACGTGTCTTATCAGTCTGCAATTTGTTTCCAACGTACCCTCGCCTGGCTTTGTTCTGAATTTTTAAAAGAGTTTCGGATTTGCTATATTGTGGAGCCAGAATTGAAGAAAGTGTAATAGCTTTGGCTGTATAAAGCCACTCCTTTATGCACTCAACAGGGGTCAAGGGCTCCAATCAGCAACCTGCTGAACCAGACACTGCACTAAAAGAAAATGAAAAAAAGATGCAATCAGGCTTGTAATATTGGGAGACATATTGAAAGAAGTTGTACAATTTAAGAATCAAGTAAAAGGTCTTTAACAGCACAGCTGCTCCTTGCTTATAAAGTGATAATGCTCTTACAACTACAATAAATGTCTACACGGAACAGCAGGTAACTTCACTGCCAGGGTGTAAAGATAATCTTGCCAATTTGTGTTTTATTTTGAACAGGAAATCATTGTTAGGGTTTAGTAAGCTCTGCTGCGATTAATGGACCCTAATCATTCATTGCTTTGGCTTTTAAATGCAGTTCATTAGGCAAATTGAAAAAAAATATATCATTCTCTCATTTCTGTGCTTGCTTGTGGTCCAGAAGACATGGATAAATTATGGCAGCCAAGAAATTAGTTCGTTCAGCATCATAATTGCATAATCAGCTTCTATGACGTGTAAACTTCATAATTTTTTTATGAACCTTAAAGGATAAGTAAGCATTTTATTTTAAAATCCCCTAAAATACTCTTTCTCCTAAATGAGGCACATACTGTGCATGCTTGATTAATTTCCATTGGAGCATTGGACCTTTTGAGCTCTTCATAACCAGAGAGAAGGAGTGCTCAGAAAGCAAAAGAGATGGTGCTTCACACTAGAGAGAGAAGTAACTAATAGAGCTGCAGTTAGACTGGCTGTAATAGAGAAACAAAATAAATCTGAATTCTGGGAGAAGGGTATGTTATTCTGGGGGCTGTTTAGAGTAATTTTAGAGATAGGAAAAAAGGTTTTGTTCTTTCTTTTGAACACCTGAGCAGTGTACACTGAGCATTTGCAGTGTCACTGACTCACTAACAAAATCAAAGATGGGGAACTTTGAAGGCATAGAGCATTAGAATAATAGTGATGCTGAACTTCTAGGATGGAGAAGTAACTTTAGTATATAAAACATGCCATTTCTAGCCAAAACTGGTTTTAAGTTTTACTATTCCTTTAAGGAATATGCAGGTATAAAATTATTTTATTTGCAAATGTTTGGACTTTCTCCCTGTATTAAGTTTAACTGCAAGAGGCATTTTTATGTAGTGCAGAATAGTGGACTTAAAAAGTACACCGTGTGTTGAAGCAGTTTTCTCTCTCTCTCTCTCTATACTCATTTAGAACCAACATTAAACATGTAAACTATAAAGCTGTTGGTTATATATTCTGTATAAAAAGTACCAGTATTACATCATAGCCTCTGGGAACAGGATGGCCAGAAACCATACATGGTTCACAAATGGTTCAGAAAATGTAGCCACTATGTAATGTAGGCTGGTTTCAACAGTTTCCAACCACAGCTAACAGTTAGGATGTTGAGGTGTGCACATTGTATCTAGGGTTGCCACCTTTTCTTGAAAAATAGTATCTAAAGTTACTGAAATAGCTTTTTTTTTTAATGTGAGTTTGTTCTTCTTTATTTTAGGCAAAACTTGCATTCCAAAAGGACATGATCAAACCTTTAGTAGCACCAACCTTTTTTTCATCTCCACTGGCAGCTGCTGTATCCTCCACACTTTCCCTACCACCTCGTCCAGCCACGTCTCTGTTCCAGGGGCCCGCATTACCCCCAGCTTTTATAAGACCAGGACATGGCTCCCTCCGAGCGACTACTGCATCCTTTCTATTTGCACCGTACTAGCCACAATGGACACGCCGGTATGAGTAGCAGGTGGAAGACAAATAGACAGAATCCAACCATTCAGTGACGCTGTGCTCTGCCACGGCTCCTGAAAATTGACTGGGATACCGTGACTATGAGAAGCACAGAGGCCTGCCTCTTTATCAAAGCACCATTGTGGAAATAATCACAGTACATGTGGATATCAAACATAGAGAGATTATTTAAGATCACATGACATATTTTCCTCACTTGTCTGTGATCTGTTTAACAATGTATTTTTCCTGGCAGACTTGAAAGATTTGAAATTCCAGAGTTGAACATGCCAACTACTGAAAGAAACAAAAAGTGCTTTAATGTGGATACCACCAAATTCTGTGGATTACATGAAGTATTATTATGTGTGGCAACAAGCGTCTCACAGGGAATTGTGTAGTATTGTTTTAGACCCATAAACTGTTGTGTTTTGCATAGTTCTAGGCAGTAGGTTCTGCTTACATGTTAAGCAGTAAATATGCTTTGTTACAGATGGGAAGTAGTTCTGCTTTAATGCAATTCCCCACCTCAACCCCAACTGTATTCTTCTTTTTTTTGATAGATGATCCGCACTAGAAAAGCCATATGATATCAAGTTGTCATAATATATTTTATTTTTATCTAATTTATTTTATAGCATCCTCGCTAAATAACTTATGAAACTGTAACGCAAACGCAAAATGTACAAAAGAGAAGAGTCTAATTTCTAAATATTGATAGTATAGTAGTATGAAGTCAGAAATATATGAGAAGAAGCAACTGTTTTGTTCTTTTTTTTTAATACACACTGGAGGAGTGCCACCTTGGTCCATAATGTTGATATATGGTGATATAGCATTTCATGAAGTAAAAGTCGGACCAGGTCTATAAATCCTTATCATCCAGTTAGCTGGTAGAATTCCTGATATCCAGTGTCTGAATGGTTGCTATGGGTTGCTAGACCTTCTTCAAACATTGTGACTTTAATTCATTTGCCCTATTGATTTATTTTCATCAGCCTTTTTATAGTTATGGCACATCCTTATTATTTAATAGGATATATTGTATAATTGAATCATTAAAGGGGGATATAACCCTATATAGGAATTAATTTATTGCACTCCCAAATGCAAGACACTGCTCCAATGAGAACCTGCCTGCACGGGGGATATATGCTTCCTTAAAATGTATTTGTTTGTGCCCCTCTCTCTTTTAAACATGAAGGCGAACCCCACCCTAAAATGAATATGGCAACAGGTCTTAAATACTACTGAACTTACATAGCCTGGAGGTGTCGCATATAACAGTAATGATCCAGGCCTTTAAAGTTGTCCACAGCAGCTCTCCATCTTGGATCTTGTTTGGTCATATTTTGACTTCAGTGGCACTGCACATGCTTAGTGTACTCTGAGCTGCTGTTGAGAAGTTAAGATTTGGAGTTGTCTAAAATCAAAAAAATAAAACAAAAAGTGAGGTTTCTGATGCTGCAGGGTTCAACAGTTCTGAAAAATAATGGTTTGGTTTTTTTTACTGCCATGTAAATTGAATCTGTATTAATCAGCCTTGTATAGTGAATATTATTTTGTACATATTGAGTATATTGTGAGTGGGTTCCTAAGCTCAGTAAGTGACAGCAGCACAGAGCATGTGAATCAGTGAATCAGCAGAAAAGAAGATGGGGAGCTACTGGGGCATCTTTGGAGACACAGATCTATACTGCTAAATGGCTGTGGTTGCCTTGGACTGGTACAGAAGCACAAAATACAATGTACAACATTTTACATCCAGGTTCTTTTTTGAGCTTTAGATGTAGATTAAAAGGTTTATCCCATGAGAATCAATACTACTGGCCCTATATCAGTTTTCTTGATGGTATCTAATGAGCAAGGGCTTATAGTAATCAATTAGATTATTGCTTTCTTTGTATTACTGGCATGTTGCTCATTCTAATCCACTGGAAAGCAGGAAGGGTTGTCAGTTGATAAAAGTAAGTTAGAGTCTCCTGCTATTTCTTACTAATCTGTGGTTCTGCTGAAAGTCAACATACTGAGAACTAATTAAAGTAGGCTTAGTACAGACAGTACAGACAAGCGTTTTAACCTGCACTCCCCTGCGTTGCTGTTCCATGTGTTCAGCCGCAGGGAGCGGAGGAGTAGATGCACTGAATTCTTTTCAATGTGGCTGTACTCACACAGACCCATGTAAGGGCAGGTTGGGACGCAGCATGTTACATTTTACCTGCGTTCGATGCTTTGCATCTGTGTGAGTACAGACAGAATTCAGTGCACCTACTCCTGTGCTCCATTGTGGCTGAATGCATGAAACGCATAAAGCCTTTATCAAATAACTTGAAAATTTAGGGACACATGTCTAGAAAATCCAGCTAGAAGGATTAAATGAAATGCAAAATCAAAATATTATATGTGCCCCTGAAGTTTAAAGTGATCTGGTAACCCTAAATTAAAGGGCAAGTAAACCCTGTTACACTTGGGGGTGCATAAATGCAAATATGTTAGCAAGGCTGCCTTTTGGGGAACTGTTGCCAGGGGCCAGTCAATTATTGACCTGAGAGGGGATACTGCTGGTTAGTGTACACTTGCATCAATGTTTATATAGGAATTTATACTGAATGATTTATCTCCTACATTAACTTTTCAACAGTAGAATGGCTAGTTATTGGGCCCTATAACAAGACCATTGGGCCCCTAAACTTTGGGGGCAAGAAATTTTCCATTTCCATAAACATATATTTCAGCTGCTTATCAGTCACAGTCCCACTGGCCCCCCTATAGTTTAGGGGGTTTTCCTCTATAGTTACACCCCTGCTCTCCAGTAAAATGATTTTGTACTATAGTAGCATATCCACATACACCAAGTTAAACCTTTTGTACTACCACAACTTACCTAACTACCTATTTCTGATTACAGCCTTGTATGTTACGTTAACTATCGCCACGATAACTTATTGGAACCCTGCACTGTACTAGAGTTTCCTTGTACCTAATAGTGATGGGCGAATTTATTCGCCAGGGGCGAATTCGCGGCGAATTCCCGCGATTCGCCTCTGGCGAATAAATTCGCGAAACTGCCAGAAAAATTCGCCCAGCAAAAACGAGTCGCGCGTCGTTTTTGACGCGACGCGCCGAAAACGACGCGACGCGCGGCGAAAATGACGCGACCCGTCGGAAACGACGCGACGTTTCGCGAATCGGCGAAAAATTCGCGAATTTTTCGGCGAAGCGAAACGCGCCCGTTTCGCCCATCACTAGTACCTAAATGTTATTCCATTATCCTCCTTATATAGAGCCATAGAAGCACACTTTGTCATTAGAGTCTCTGGAAAAGCTACTGTAAGTATTTAACCAAATATGAATTAACAAATTTACACCAACCCCCAATGCCTTCCTATTTTGATTTATTAGAACATTGATATGCAGTATGTCTAGCTATTTTATTGCCAAATACAGCTGACTTCATATATCTTTTCATATTTAGCAAATAATAAATTAATACATGTGGTTATATTTGCATTATCCAGTTGCCTATATCACCAGGTTTCTCTATCGTATATCTTTTCTGGATCTCCCAGGGCCTCCATTGGGTGTATTACGCCTCATTCTGTTTATATCAGTGCTACATCATGCTTGTGGCTCCCTAATGCAATAATGTACAGAGCATAAACATTTCTAGCTGAATGAGAGCCTTTTATTTCATGGATGGAAGCAAGGTGTAATTCCACATCCAGTAAGCTAGCGGCTGAGAGAGATGTTACATAAGACAACAGAGCACAATAGAATGCCTTTGAAGCACAGTCATTTAGAACATTTTATTCTACCGTTAGAAAAGGTTTCAATCTCTGTGTACTTTTTTAATGTATCTTTTCAATAAAATATGTTAAATTGTAATGTGTCTTCTGCTTGGCTCTGTGTATCGGTCAAGCACATGAGTATGACCAGCAGGTGGCAGTGTTACCAACACCAAGGCTTCCAGGGTCTATATGCTGGATTCATGCCTGAGTGTTGTCTGTCATAGGCCACAGGTTTAGCTGAAAAAAATATACTGTATATCAGGGCTGTCCAGGATGGATATGAATGCGGCCCAGCTTGAAACCCTTGGTTCCCGAGAAACCTTCATGTTGTAAAGGATATCGGAGTAGGCAGGAGAGGGGACTCTATCCATTGCCCAGTTAGTAGTAATAATAATAAAATAAAAATAAGTCTATTTCATATCCAAGTGTCCCATATTCCAGTGTATAACTCCATCTGGTTATCCAACTGGTATTGTAGTTCTTTTCTGTGTATTTTCTTTAATTTAACAAATCAAAAGTGTTTGTGTATTTCATGTGTGGCCCCCAGACTGTAAATATATGTAATAAATTGCCAATACCACCCTCTTTAACTGAAATGAATGAAAATTTTAGGCATCTTTACCACTTGTAAAATTTAAGATCATATCCACCAGCTGTGGGATATGTTACAATCCATGTTGCTTCCGAGTTTAGAACCGTACTGACATCCCTGCAGCCAATGGGGGCCAGGAGCCAGTCTGCAATTGCTGCAGTTTGCAAGACTACTATATACAGCTGTACTCCCTCATTCCTTCCTTATTCCTCGCTGCGCACTATGTATTTTGGAGCCCTCCTGTTGCCAATTAGCAACCTACTTTAATTTTTTGGAAGACTGCAGCAGGTTTCCTCACTTTACACAGACACACACCATACACCCTGTAATACATTGGGCTGTATTTTTTTGGTTTGTTTTTTGTGAGGGGGTGGAATGGCAAAAGGCTTTGCAAAGGTGTTGAGATCTTTAGTTTGACAAAATTTAGTGATGTAGCCAATTCAGAGTATGTGCCAATTAGGGTATTTTACCTGCCTGGCTGGTAAAAATGATGGTTGATCCCAGAGTTTTTAATAGGGAAGAAAGATATTAAGGCCAGTATTATTTTTCCAGAAAAGGTGGCAACCCTAGTGCCAAGTGACCAGGAAACTAACTCATCTATGAAT
>CM044448.1:66009763-66026527 GCA_024363595.1 Xenopus borealis
AGATGGATAACATTAAAGGGTAGTAGAGACTACATTAGTGTTATACAGACACATTCAGTATAGCATCTTATAAGCTCTGTCATATTGCAAGTTCATTATTGGTTTTGGGCATAGTAGGCATGTACTATATGTACCAGCTATAGGCATTTTGTCTTATCATACCATCTTTGCATTTTTCATTTAATTCTGGCCATACCCACAATGAAATCACACCATGCTCCTACTTCTTAGAAAACTGATCCTTAAGTCAAAACTTGGAACTCAAATATTTCCTTTAATACTCTGAAATTAATTTTACAGTACTTAGCAATTAAAATAAGTTGCTTGGAAAATGGTTAAGAATCTCCAGGTCCATTTCCAACATGTTGTCTTTTGAGTGATAGAGAAATATACTATAAGGAATTAAAAACACTTTTTGAAAAGCAACTGGATGTTAATGTGAGCTATGGGTCCCTATACAATACCTCTTTTGTGAATAAATATGTGTATGTATTTTGCATCTGGATTCTTCATTTAATAATGTGTTTTAATTTATGTTACAGATAAGTTCATAAAAGGAAAATGGATACCACTGTGGTTTTACCGATCTTAAAGAAGAAATTGGCTTTTCTCTCAGGTAGGCATTCAGTTATACTATTTATGCTGACACTTAGCCTTGGATTTGTTCTGAGGTTTTGCTGGAATTCCAATACATCTGTTAGAGGTTTTGGCAGAAGAATATCTAGATGCGCTTTTAAAACGATTTATGGGTATTTGAAAGGCAGGTCTATATTGTACATGCAATTTATATATATATATATTTTTTTATGTAACTTTTGTGGAAAAGACCAAAAATATTGGTACTAACTTAGCAATACCTTACATTTATAGGCAAATCCTTTTCAGGGTTAAAGAAGCTTAATCACTCTGAGACTGAGTGCTTGCCAAATAAATGAAGTCGATGTTTTTTCATCCTCAGTCTGAAACTTGTTAAAAGAATTGAAACGTTTCACATCAAAGGAGTTAGTTTCCTCTGGCTTCTTAATCTGTTTTCATACATACCTTGTCTAATGATGGCAGTGTCAGGCTTCCCTCTTTTATTTGCATGGCAGGGATGGGAAGGCAACTGACAAAGCTATGCGAAGTTCAGGAAATACAAGGGAAAAGCAAACAATGTTTCCATTCTTCACACAAAGAAGCAGGAAAGTTGTAAGTCACCTTTAGGGCAAGGCCAGATGGGGAGATTCGGGGGAGATCTGTTGCCTGGCGACTTCTCGCCTCGACGAATCTCCCCTGAATCTCCCGGAATATTTAACTAGCGCTGCTCACCCGCTCTGCGTAAAGTCGCCTGCGCTTGTTCACACGCAGCTGCGCGATTTTAAAAGTCACTCAAATTGCCTGGAGAGGCAACTTTGAGCGACTTTTAAAATTGCGGCCCTGCATGTGAACAAGCGCAGGCGACTTTACGCAGAGCGGGTGAGCAGCTCTAGCTAGCTATTCTGGGAGATTCGGGGGAGATTCGTCGCGGCGAGAAGTCGCCAGGCGACAGATCTCCCCCGAATCTCCCCGTCTGGCCTTGCCCTTATGGTAACTTGTAGTATAACGTCCTATTTCAATTACATTACTTGTTCAGCCCTTTTTCAGCTTTTAAAGGGGGTCTCTGACTCATTAGGCAGTAAAATCCCAGTACTCTGTGAGGCTACAGTTCTTTCTGTTAATTTTTACTACTTATCTTTCTATTCAGTCCATCTTGTATTCATGTTTTCATTGTCTTATTCAAACCACTTGCTGGTTGTTAGGGTAAACTGGATCCTGGCAACCAGCTGGCAGATGAAATCCCAAACAGGAAGCTTTAAACAACACAAAACCCTGAAAATTCCAACGCAAAAAATTTTAAGAACAATTTTCTCATGTTCTTAAATGAATATTACTCACTACAGTGCTAACTGGGTTATTTTGTATGTTGATAAGGAGCAGGTTAGGGAGGCATGAAGGCTCCCTCTGCCCCTTACCTTATGCACAAGGTAGAGGGCAGCAGGAGGACCAGCATGCATCGACCAGCAATGCACAGGGCACCCCAAACCCCAGGAATCATGAAATGGAAAACTTAAAACTTAGATGAACCATAGAGCAAGCACTGTAATTGGAAATTACCAGAGTGCTGTATTGATCTCTGAGTAGTAAATACAGGTAGAATATGTCCCTATTACTGGATTTTGTCAACTGCTGATGCAGAGGAAGCACCTGTTACATGAATCACTTTGCCCTGTTTAATTTGTGTTTTTAGTATTAAAAATAATATAGTACAGCAGGGATTAAATGCATATTAGTGATTTTTTATGACTTTGTTCTGCATCCAAAGTGAAAATGTATTGTCAATACTATCACTAAGACTTATTGGGCCATGATTACAAGTTGGGATACTGTCATGGGAAAACATGTTTTTTTTTCCAATATGCATCAGTTAATAGTGCTGCTTCGGCAGACTTCTGCAATGAAACGGCAAACAGATTATTTTAATATGTAATTTTGAAACCTGGCTAGACATATTGTCAGTTTCCCAGGTGCCCCCAGTCATGTGACTTATGCTATGATAATGCTATGATAAACTTCAGTCTACTGCTGCACTGCAAGCTGTTCTTATATCTACCAGCTCCCTGGTAGATATAAGAACTGCTCTCAGTGGTAAAAAAATCCATGACCCACTGCAACTTCTTCAGTTACGTTGAGTAGGAGAAACAACAGCCTGTCAGGAAGCAGTTACGTAGTGCAGCACTGACAATTTCTGAAAGCACAAAACCAGGCAACATGACCTGAGATGGCTGCCTACAAGCCAATATTACAACTTAAAAAAATTCACTTGGGTTTTGAATTACATTTTAAATGGTGAATTATTTGCAGTGTAAATAGTGTAATTTAGAAATAAAAATTACACCATAAAAATCATGACAGAATCCCTTTAACAATTAAACAATCCAATGTTGGCACACTTTTTAATATTTTTCAAGGCTTCTAGCAAGCAAAAAATATAAATACAATCATATCATAATATAATTAAAAAATATATCAAATAAAAACATTTGAATGGTTAAAATCGTTCGAATCGATGGATTTGAACGATTTTATCGATCAATTTTTTTTCTGTTTGACCAATCGAATTGTGATAAATTTCTTCGAATTCGATATTCAAATTCGAAGGATTTTCCTTCCCACAGTATTCCCAGCTATTCCCATGGTCGAACCTGAGGAGTTTTTTACCCTCGAATTTGACCCTTAGTAGATCTGCCCCTATGTGGATGATCAGATTGCCCAAAGATTAAAGGAACAGTAATACCAAATAATATAAAAAAAATTTACAGGAAAGGCTATATATAAAACTGGTGTGCTTGCTTCAGAAAGAAGAAAAGGCACAGGGTACACCATAGATACGTTCTGAAAAATTCCATTGTATACTACAGAACTTATGTTATCTGTTATGTATCCTCTGCCTTTTCTCCTTTTTTAGTTGTAATGGCTGCCCCATGGCTACACAATAGCTTGCATTACGTAAACTATTGTTGAATTTCTGAAACGACCACACCAGTTTTACCAGTGCAACACAACAGTACACTATATTTTCAGTAGTTTAGGACACTTCCGGTTTTTGGTGTTACTGTTCCTTTACCTCAGTCAGTGACCCAGCCAAGCACTTCTATACTAGTCTGACCCCTATGGTTTGTTCCTTGTAAGCAAAATTGGCCACATATTATGACCTCGAGTTAGCTCATGGGATTATCTGATACTCTGACCCCTGAACATTTTCTTTAGTGCCAACTACAGACATAATATCAAAGGCTATTTTGATACTAAACTCTACAGTTAGTATAGCTATGGGGATATATGGTTTGTGTGAAAGAGTGGAGATGTGTGTGTGTGTGTGGATGCTGGGTTTTAATTTAAAGGGGTTGAACTTGATGGACTTTGTCTTTTTTCAACCCAATTTAACTATGTAACATGAAGAAAGGTGGAAAGCACTGGTGACTGACACAAATATCTTGCTAGTTCTGTCACGTTCATTAGCCTGTTCCTTAAAGAAATAGATTATTTCAAAGTTACAGCCTTATGTTTTTTTCTTTTTTATAACTAAAATGTTTTCTCCCTATTAACCTTTTGGTAAGTACATAATCTTCTGAGACATATTCATTTCCGTGAATAGTAAATGGCAAGATAATTAGCAAATGGTATCTTATTATACAGTGTTGCATAAAGTAATAGCTGTGTTTTAGCCAATAATAACAAAAAAGAATGGAAAATTGCTTTTATTCTGAAATTCTGCTTGTGACATTTTCAAAAATTCTTAAGGCGCTGTGTCTACAGGTGGGATTCAGTAAGTTCTGCGGCATTGTACTAAAGGGCAGCAAATCATAGCGCTGTGCTGGATCAATACTTAGCCTTTTTGTT
Organism: Xenopus borealis; assembly: GCA_024363595.1. Lineage (NCBI taxonomy): Eukaryota > Metazoa > Chordata > Amphibia > Anura > Pipidae > Xenopus > Xenopus borealis. The sequence continues at coordinate 66,014,183 of CM044448.1, forward strand.
CAGAAGAGCGTTATTCTTATATTTATGAATTTTATTTTCTTGTGGTACTGTTTGTTATGAAGGACTATATACAGAATTAATTAAGTCACATTAAATTGCTGCCCTTTAAAACTTGCAGTCTAGGTTTGGTATTTGAGTTACGTGGATGCTAAGCAACTTGCTCAACAGTGAAAGTAGTTTTTGCAAACAAAACGAATTATTGTTTCTGGTTTAGATTTTTAATCCAGTTCAATCTATGGAATACATCCGACATAGACAATTTTACAAAACAGCTAAATATCGGTTGTTGGTAAATGAACACTATATTTTTTAGGGCTTCACTGACCACAATAGAATTGAGGCTTGTCTGGACAACTAATCACTGAAGGCTAGACGCTGCAATTGAAATTGGGGATTTTTAATTAAAGGAAGCATTTTTGCATGTTAAGTATGAAAATAAGTGACATATTTAAGTTTAAATAACTGCCTTTTGTTTTTTGTAGATATTGGTATATTATCCAGTTAGGCATCAATGCATTATAAACTGTGTAAAAGGGGATGTAGATCCAGATTTTTCTGTTTTGTGTTTTCTGTGGAAATGGCTACTTCCATCCAAGGACAAGGATCATTAAAGGAAAACTATACCCCCAAAATGAATACTTGAGCAACAGGTAGTTTATATCATATTAAGTGGCATATTAAAGTGGACCTGTCACCCAGACACAAAAATCTGTATAATAAAAGTCCTTTCAAATTAAACATGAAATCCAATTTCTATTTTGTATTAAAGCATTCATAGCTGTTGTAAGCTCCTTTACAACTATCAGCTGTCAATCAAATATTGTCTGCCCCCTCCACTATGCCAATGGCATAGAGGCGGGGCAGACAATTACTTTCACTTTCCGTTCAGCACTTCCTAGATGTCACTGCTCTCCACACATTCCCCCATTCTCTTCACTGTTTAATTGTGTAGCCAGGACATGGGTATGGACATTGGGTCCCCCATTCTGGTTCACAAACAAGATTCTACGATGATATAATACTTGCCTTAATAACAGTGTCCACAAAATGGCTCCTGTCTGCTTGCTATAATTTTGAATTCCCAGACTGAAGGAAACAAGAATCAAATAATTTATATATTGTAAATAAAGTTTATTTTGCTTGACTAATGTGATAAAATAGGATTTTGAATATTTCTTTTGAAATGTTTGATTTACTCTTGCTGTCCTCATCTCTAAATGTCTAGATGTTGTATCAAATATTCAAGAGGAGCTGGTGGCTTTCCCAAAAAGAACTATAGTGAGCCAACAGTTTGTTAATAAACCAGTAACGGTATGGGATCTGTTATCCAAAAACCAATTATCTAGAAAGCACTGAATTATGGAAAGGCCATCTCCCATAGACTTCATTATATTCAAATACAAATTTCTAAAAAGTATTTCCCTTTTCTCAGTAAAGCTAAATCAGTACCTTGTACTTGATCCAAGCTAAGATATAATTAATCCTTATTGGAAGGAAAACCAGCCTATTGCGTTTATTTAATGTTTACATAATTTTCTAGTAGACTTAAGGCATGAAGATCCAAATTATGGAAAGATCTATTATCTGGAAAAACTAAGGCCCGAGCATTGTGGATAACAGGTCCCATACCTGTACTTTCCTTGTATAGATGGATTCTAACTCAACTCCTCTGCAAACTATACTATAGTATAAAATATATTCCTTATGGTGAATAAACTTGTATTGTTAATTTGCTTTATTCATCAGTCCTTTGTACACATAGGAACACTCGAGGAACACTGAACCATTATATTTAATTTCTCTAATGTGTATGAACAAATATGGCTGCACATCCAGCTTTCATATCACAGCTTTCTTTCCCTTAGGCCCTTCTTGTAGGCTAATTGGGTAAAGGTAAAAATGGAAAGTTTTATAATCATGTTTCCAGCACTACGTAGTATTTTCCATCAATCAAGCTGTAGAAACCCTCAAGTGTTTTAATGAATGTTTGTAAATTAGCCTCTCCCTCCCCCCACAACAATTATTCAAGCTGATACATATTACCGCTGACTGTCGGGTCTATACGAATTTTATGGCATGTGTTTTCAAAACAAACATTGCTCATAACTTTTATTTCTTTTGTTTCAGTGCATTTCCTAGAGGTATCTCATGATCAAAGTGCAGTAAATATGTTAATATGCCTTCTCCCGGATACATATTTTACTGAAATAATATCAAATGCGAGGCCCTAAAATAGCATTCACTGGGTTAAACCTGGCAGAGATTCAGTGGTAATTTCTTTGGAATATAAAATATGTCATCAGTTGTGTGCTTGTAGCTATTTTATTTGGTGATTTGTGAAGCAGTAAATCACATGAGACCCATTATCCTTGGGTACAATCACCCACAAGGGTACCACAATTGTTGGAAAGCGGCCAATCAAATATCAACGCCAGTTTTGCTTTGAGTTATATCTTCATCTATATTTTTCTATCTTTCTTTCCAAAATAAGGCATCTGTAACAGTAATTTGTAGACCTCTCTACTCATCTGAGAACAACATCATTGAGAAGGCAGTGCATATGCTAGACATAGGTATGTTACTCTAAACTCAGTTTATAAGTATATGTCCTATCTTCCTGTATTATATTGGCACAAAGGTAGTCAATAGTTCTCAACTTCAAGTTGCTTTATGGTCACAAATAACTGTCAGGAGGACACTGAGGAGTTTATCAGTCTAGGAAACATTGAGAAAAAATTACTCTGTGGAGGATTATATTACATTTAGGGTGCCAGTGAGGCATAGCAACAACAGCTATGGTTTAATCTGGTGGTGCTGGAATAGTGTAGGTGGAAATAGTGTGGGTTAACAAATAATTTGTGTGTACAGTATGCCCTCGCTGCCTCTCAAGTAGCTGGTGAGTGTCATAGTGAAGTTGCTGCAGTTCTAGTTTTCAAGTCTTTCTGGTGCCAACTGCTGATCTGTTACCTATGTTTGGTGGATTATAGTCATTTATCAGTAATTCAGCCTTAGTTTAATTCTAGAAGAAAATCTAGAACATCTAAATGTTCATGCAGACTTTTAAATGACCTTCAAGATTGGCTTGCTGGAGTTTCTAAGACATTCTGCAGCAGAATGTCCATGTCACTGGCCTTCAGGTTGGATCCACTGCTTATCTGAGCTACATTTGTTCAGGAACCTCTGCCCTAGGGCCTGAAGAAATAGTGTCATATAGGACCATTTTGTAGTAATTAACATATGTTTATGTAGATGACAGTTACTATGCTGACATAGTATAGGTATGGGATTTATTCTGCAGAATGCTTGGGACCTGGGGGTTTCTGGATAAGGGATCTTTCTGTACTTTGAATCACCAAATAGGATTGTTTTACCTCTAGTAAAGATTCATTATATCCTAGCTGGGGCTAACATATAAGGTTCTGTTTAATTGCTACCATGTAAACGGGAATCATTTTTAAAAATGTTAATTATTTGAATAAAATTGATTCTATGGGAGGTGGACTCTTAATTTGGTACGTTCTGGATAACTGGTTTCCTCATACCCATACCTTTTGATCAGTCCCAAAATACATTTTGATCTGTCCCAAAATATATTTTGATCTGTCCCTGTAAATATTAGTTTAAAACTTATTAACTTAATACAATAGTCAAAGTGTTCCATGTGCCCAAAGCCAAAGCTGTAGGAATTATTTTCTAATGTTGGCAGCTATGAGTTTTTATACAAAGTGTAAAGTGTCTTAATAGGAATCCTTGTTTCAAATCATAACTTTTATTGCCTTGGTTTGTCTCTGGAAGTGTCCCATTTTTAAGATAGCAAACTCTTTTTAAAGCAGGGAACTTCAACTTGTGCTTCTTAATTCTTGGCACTGATTTTGGTTTCTTCATTTATATGATGCTCTTGCAGTCTTGCAGTGCTTCTGTTAGACTGGATGCAGAATTGTCTTCTAATATTGCCTGGGCCAAAGAATAAGATCGCAACATGCTGTATACTTGTTCATTCTTTGGTTAAGATACCAGAGATATGTGTAGTTAAACATCTGTAAAAGATTCTAAAGCATAAGGATGTGTGTGTAACTGAAACTGACCACAGATCTCCAGAATCCAGAATGATTTTAATTCACGCAGGGATCTGTGTAATGGATGTACTTTAGAATAGTTCCATCTCAAAAAGGATTCTTCATGCGGTTCTTATGGGATTAATAATATATATTTTATAAAATGAGTCACAAGATTATTTGAGAGATTAGTCATTTCTAATAAATTCTTACTAGCTGGCTTTTCTAGATAGATGGAGTCATGTAGGCATCCTCCACTCTACCCCCACCAGTCCTTACTGTGTGCATCATTCTGAGATGCAAGGTAGGAGCTGAAGGAAGTTAGGCCGCTTTGGGTCGCTATCCATACTGCCTGCAAATTTATAACCCAGCACTCCATGCAGAAAGCAGCACCCTAGAGGGACAAGTTTTGGTAAATTAGAACTAAGGGTGTGCTTTTGTGCCCCCTGGGAATTGTAAATGACCCCTAAAGTTTTTCAGTTCTACATCCAAATGGACTGAATTGCATATATTCATTTAAAGATAGAGGTAATTGGAGCAATGCAGAATGTTTTAGTACTTTTAATCAAAAATTCAAGAAAACTATTGTCCTTTGGACAGCACATAATATATTGCAGCATTATATAGTGAAGCATGAGGCAAAATCAACACTGTGCCATAAAATTGCAATACCATTTTTTTTTTTTAAAGAATAAGCTAAATGCAATTAAAATTTTTTATAATTTACATAAATTGCCCCTTTAAGTGTACATAAGGGCATATGATGCATGGCAGTTTTACTGGAGACCAATTTTATAAACATCATTGTCAATTATGGAGCTTTAAATGTTGCATGGAATTCTATTTGGAAACATACAATAAATATTTTGTTGCTTAGAATAAAGTTCTCAGACAAGTTGCACCATCTGCTGTAGTTCAGAGCATTTGCCCTTGTTCAAGGATGATTAGGCGCAGTGAGATATGCCAGAGACATCTAATTGCAGGGAAATCTGGTCATGTGCTGTTAGAGCTTCAAGGACTATAATTTTTATCAGGCACCATGAGTATGGGGTGCTTCTGTTACTTAAATAAGAGGTGATGCAGGGACTCTGCTTAATGACCAGGGCCATATTCATGTGCATTTTCCTTTTATCATGGGCAGTGTTTTTCAATTTGCACCCAATAAAAGAAGGAAATACAAACATGAAGCACTGCAGTTCCTGCATCCCTGAGAATCATGACGGCCATTACTAGGGCTTTGAAAAACAATATTTAGTACTGCTTTGTATGACTTGGGGTAAACTTCATTTGTACTGCACTTCATTGGAAAACCTAGGTTTCTGAGCTCAGCCCTCGTTAACCTTAATTTGTTAAATACTCGTGTCTGACATTTTTCTAACCTATTCAACATTGGAAGTGTTAGCTTGATATTGAAATAAATAGTGCAATGAGCATCTAAGGATTATCATAGCATTAAATGCATTATGTATTATATAGTGATTACTCAAGTCTCTTTCATGGGGAGTTGCTTGGAATTTTTTTAGTTAACTTCATGCTTTCCCATTTATATCCTAAAGTGGTTTTGTAAGAAATGTCTGTCAGGAGCCAAATCATTTGAGAGGAGAGCTGACTAAATGTGGTAACATGATGTTGTGTTCAAAGGACATTTGTATCTAAAATATTTGAATAACTGAGTGCACTTGTGTTAATTCATCATGCTCTGTGGCATGTTACACTAACATTATGGGGCTGATTTGCTATGGGTCGAATTTTGAAGTTGAAAATACTTCGAAATTCGACCATCTAATTTTTTGGGGGATAATTTTCGATTGAATATATATGGAATATGGAAAATCGTTTGAATCATTCAATTCAATTGAACAATTCGAACGATTGCCACCAAAATCCTTCGATTTCTCAGAACTTAGAAAAATTTTCAGGACAGTTCTGTGAGGTCCCCCATAGGCTAAAATGGCAATGTGGCAGCTTTAAGCCGAAATCAAAGTCGAAGGGTTTTTAAAGGGCCAGTAATTCGAAATTCGAATTCTCGAATTTTAACAATTTGAAACAAATTTTGGGCTATTCGATAGTCGAAGTAGCCCAAAATTACTGAAATTCGAATTTTCACTTCGACCCTTAGTAAATCAGCCCCTAAATCTGCAGTACATGAACTGGTGCTCTTTTGGGCTTTGTGACTGGTGTCGGTCACAAATGATAAGCAAACTTTTTCACCAAGTTTTGCCATGAAAAAGATGCCCATAGGCTCCGAAGGGTGAAAACTGTTTTTGCGTGTCAAAAATATTTGTCACCTATAGACTTAATTGAATTTGGCAAATTTGATGCAAACCAAAATGGGTCAGATTCACCCATCACTAGTGATGTGAGGGATTAGGCTCTGAGACACAGCAGGAAACTTATGTGGAGTTTCATCAAAACTACATGTTAATCAAGACTATTAGGACACAAAGCCAGTCCAAAGGGGTTTAGCCCCTAACTTATTATTATGCCAAAACCACACAGTGTTTTTGTTTTTTTTTATGTGCCCCTTCTTTATGTAAATGGGTTAAGTGGTTTTGGTGTAATTAAAATATAGGGACTAGTCCACTCCCACTTGGATCAGATCTATGTGCCAGTAACCTTTTTCTAAATAAGTGACTCATGAGCAACATGTTGCTCAGCAATCTCTTGGATATTGCTCTTGGGTGCCTCAAAGAAAGTGCTTATTTTTGATTTCCTGGCTTGGAGGCAAGTCCAATAAAAAACAGATGAACTCACAAATATAGCATTCTGTAGGCTCCCAGTCCACATTGGGGCTACCTAATAGCAAATTACAACACATGTTTGGCACCCACAGGGTCTTTTTTCATGCTTGTGTTGCTCCCTAAACTTGTTATTGTAACACAACTTCCTCCTTTGCATCTCTTTAACCTGTTAGGGCTTGTCCACACGGGGAGATTTCGGGGAGATCAATTTTGAGCGACTTTTAAAATCGCGTTGCCGCGTGTGAATAGGCGCAGGCGACTTTACGTGTAGCGGGTGCGCACAGCTACCAAGCTATTCGGGGAGATTTGTTGCGGCGATTAGTCGCCAGGCGACAGATCTCCCCGAAATCTGCCCGCGTGGCCTTACCCTTAGGCTGCGACATAAAGGGTGGCCATATTGGAAATAATTGTGTGAATGCCCCAACTAAATAGTAGGTACATAAAGCCAAGCTAGAGGTCCTTTTGCTGAGGTCTAACAATTAAAAACTATTTGGTGGTTAGTTCCCCTTTAACAGGTTTAATCTGCAGAGAGACTGATAGATTTCACTGCCATGTTAACAGCTGTTGTAATCGGAGGAATGAGACTTTTATAGATTAAATGCTGCCGTATAGCTTTTCTTTTCTTTCTTTATCTTTCTTATGGATAACCTCATTATATGAAGTAGTATACACTATTTGGACATTGTATTGCTGATAGAATGTGATCTAGAATGTTTGGAAACATGCCTTGCCCATATACATAAGCACAAAGGTCACTGTAGCCAATCCAAGAATCTGCTAAGCTTAATGGAATGAATGTAGCAACATCACAAAAGCATGACAGCTGCCACATACTGCTCAGTGGCTGCACTCCGCTCTGTGGCTTGGTGCCACTTTTCTTTTCACACTTTTTCAATTGCACCTGCTACTTTTTTTTTTTTAAGTTTATGATGCCCCGGGCTCAAACATATGACATGAGTGCTTTTGAGAAAGGCTGCAGTTTACTTTCCAATGTAATAAAGCTCCTGCTAGTGTTGCTCCTTCTCCCAGAATCCTTTGCTATAGTTTCATTTATATATTGTGTCAAAGGCCACTATGATGGCATCCTCCCAAAGGGCAACTGTTGCCTGAGCAATTATCATCTCAGTTGCGGTAAAATGTAGAATTTCTCCCTAGTCTTGGGGGCTGTCTACTAATACAATGTTGCAATGGTAAGAAAAGCCATGCAAAGGAAAGGAAAGAATTGTAAGAGATGGAAAATTATATTTACAATTAAGTGTAAAAAGCTGTTTAGAATACTTTACTTTGATCCCTTTTAATTATGATATTCATTCATTATACCAATTACTAATTTGATACTTTATCTATATTTCACCAATTTCAGCAGAAAAATGCCTGCAACTAATGTATAAATTGTTGCTCTGTGACATTGAGCTTTAGATGCATTCTCCTTAAAGGAGAAGGAAAACTACCGAAGCAGTTTATTGCCAATAGATTAGTCATGTTGGGGAAAAATCCAAAGACCAGAGATCACTTGGGGGGAAAGGGTTAATCCAAGTTTATTAATTAAATAATAAACGTACACAAGCTATGTGGGTCCTGTACACAAGTGGGGACAGAACTGAGGAACAAAGACTTTGACCAGATATTATATAACCTGTAGTTATAACCTTTAGTAGGGAACTTCATGTGAAAGGAGTATAAGGAGTAATGAAGGGTACATGTCCGTGTACGACTATCTGGTATTAGCTAGTTATGTGAAAAAGAAGGGGAGTACCACTGTGTGTGAGCATCAAGGGCAGTGCACCTGGTTACAGGAATACAAAACATAACAGAATAGTGATAAGAACCTACTCAGATGTCACACATAACCTTAATACAGTTTCTAGAAGGGCACTTAGAAACTGTTGACTCCATTAACGGGTGCCAAGCGGAGCCTGCAAGACTTTTTCCTCCACAGTTACACTAGTGCAAGCGATAACACTATATTCTGCAGAATACTTTACCTTACTTGACTAAACCACTCTAGAAGCTCTCTCTGTTTAAGATAGCAGCTGCCATATAAGCATGGTGCGACATCACTTTCTGCCTTTCTCCCTGCTCACTCATAGCTTTAGGCTCAGATTACATCAGAGAGGGGGAGCGGGATAGAGATGCAAACTGAGCATGCTCAAGCCTTAGCCTTTGAGATTTATGCTGAAATACTGTGTTTTTGAAAGTGGACCCAGAGCAGCATTACTTTGAGGGTTTACTGGTGTATTTATGTAGACCTTTCTGAAAAATCTTGCTTAATTTAAGCCTTTCCTTCACCTTTAAGAGCTAAATTAGAAAGTCATGACTCTCACATTTTGGGCTCTAGTGCTGCACAGGCCATCCAGAAACCTGCTGGTTAGGACAGGTGCCCTAGTTTTTTAATTGGGTTGCAGGTGGGTTTACCAGACAAAACCCTTTACCTGCAGCATCGGTGTCCCTAAGTCATCCGGAATGTAGCCTGCCTCCTTCCATTTATAAAGCAGCACCTTTCTCTTTTAGTGATGTCGGTGAAGGATGTGTTGGGTGCAGTTATGGATAACTGTCCATACGTGGATGAAAGGATGACAGTGTAGTGGATCAGGTTGGGTTAGAGTTGACTAGGGTTCTGTTTTTGTAGGCCCCAGCAAAAAAAAATAAAAAATTAAATAGAAAAGAGTAAGAGTTAAAAAAAAAATGGTGTAATGTTAAATTACTTTAATTCTGCATGAACAAAACAGAATTGTTAATTAGCAGCAGTATTCCTTTAAATTGGTATCCACTTTCTATGTTGTACTATTGTTTTGCAAGTAATACCACAGCTATTTAGCTGTAATTTTAGTAAAGAATGAGAAGAGAAACTTGCCCAGTAACATTGCATAATGTATATTGTTAAATGACAAGGAAAGGCAGAAAAATAAAATCCCATTTTTACTTTCATAATGAAAAAGAAACCAATATACTTTAATTTAAAAATGTAATCGTTTTTATAAGAAACCTGACTGCAGTGAAATTATCCCTTCATTTACTGCTGTGGATAGGAATTGTCAGACAGTCCCTTAATGCTGGGCATGGAAAAAATCATACTTATGAAAAGCAGGAGGAGCCCCCGCCTTACTTCCCAGCCATGCAGAACTCAAGCAGCTTTGTGTGTTTCCCTGCTTATGACGATCCCTAAGCAGTCCAGACCATACTGAGCACGTGCACAGTCTTGATCTTGCAAAGATGTTTAACAGAGTTACAAGATGACAGTCCCCTGTGTCCAACTTTGAAAGTATAAATCATTTGTTTGACTAGACTTTGTGCTGCAGTAAGTTCATGTTTATGTTTAATATACTAAATACAGCATTTCTAGCCTTATTTGAGTTTAGACTTTCCTTGTCCTTTTAATATTGCATAATTTACCCAGCCAGCTGTAGAGCAGAGGTTTTTCCAGTTTGGGCACAACAGTACTTATAAATAAAAAAGCTGTGAAGAGTCAAAGCACACTACTTTTTAGTTGCAGCCCCTCTGTTGGGTAATTCACATCATGGTTCAGGACGGAAGTCCCTTTATCAAGTTGTGAATTCATATGTTGTGAATTTACCCAATTGAGGGCTGAACTCCACAAACAATTCTTGTCGGAACGATGTGCTGCAACAACGCAGGCATCAAACTGTAGGTACCGAATATAACGGGAGAAAAATCACAGGTATAAACTACATGTATCTGACACAACGGTTGGTCGTGAATACCTGAGATTTTTCTATCACTCCCTTTATATTTGGCACCTGTGTTTGTTATAACACGACGGCTCTCAAAAGGATTATTCCTGGAGTTCAGCCCAGAGGGTTACACTAAAAAAAGTACTACTTTCACACTTTACTCTTTAAGCTCTAGAGTAGAAGCTACTAATGTTTTAGATTTTATAAAATGTAATTTTTAGACTAATTTTATGCTTCACCTTTGCCTTTTCATTTAAAAAAAAAAGATTCTACGTTAAGTGCAACTTTAAGCTCACTTTTACTGACTTTCCTTTTATTCCTTGCTCTTCAGGCTGAATATATGTTCCTGGGGTTTCACAATGAAAAGGGCACTTCCCTTCAATTAACATTTTTTTTTTATTTTCTAGGAGGAAAGGACAGAAGAAGCGGCCTCATTCTGACAATTCCACTGTGCTCAGACCAGACCAGTATGGATGAACTAAGTGTAACCCTGGATTACTTGCTTAGCATCCCAAGGTGACTTTTGCTTTAATAAACTTGTGTGAATATTTGTTTATAGGAATTCTAATGCTGCCCAGACAAGTGGCTTCTTCACACACTATAAATCTGCATTCAATTCTGCATTAAAATTCTTTTCTATTACCTGCGCTTGGTGGTCTTGACTATATTGTTGCAATACTCTGCTCACCTCAAGCCAAGACTTTAGTACTCATAATATTTTAACTAACAAAGCTGCAAAGAAAGAGCAGAAGTTTACAGAGAACAGGCAAACTATTATGGGAGATGGAGTACTGGGTGGAGGAAAGATGACCACAACTACATTGGTTTACTGGTAAAAAAGAATTTTAAAAATTTTTAATAATTGTCTACTGGAAATGTATAAAATGTGCACAAGTTTATCTAGTCTGTGTCTGCTTCCAAAAAAGGAACAGATTACTTGAGGGTCACTGGCTTGGGAGACCCCTTGTTTTAGTACCTCTGTTCAGTACACTCAGTGTATGTTTGCCTCTTGGTGCTTTCACTCTTCGTGGCACTTCATCTCCAGGCTGTAGATTAGAGAGAGGCACCTGTTTACTGCTACCTGTCACCATTTCATTATGGGAAAAATGGGCTTAATATAATAAATGATTATACTGGAAAAAAACAGACCAATGCCATTTTGTTCTTATCTATTTTTTTTAATCATATATGGACAACAAATAGGTGCAAGCATATTCACATTTTTTTAATTTCTCATCTAAATTAAAGGACAACTATACCCCTGAACAATGTAGGTCTCTATAAAAAGATATTGCATAAAACAACTCTTATGTAACACCCTGATTCATGTAAATAAACCATTTTCATAATATTACACTTTTTTAGAAGCATGTGCCACTGATTAATCATGAATACAAAATTGCCATTTTAAAAAATAAGGACAGCCTCCTGGGATCGTATGATTCAACGGTGCACACAAACATACCAAACAAACTTTAAAGTTAGGTCACATGAGCCAATTAACAGACAGAGTTGTGTCTTTTGCTTCCACACTTCTTCCTGTTACAGTTAGAGTGGAAATATTTCTGGTCAGGTGATCTCTGAGGCAGCACACAGACCATTATGAAATGGTGTTCAAGGCAAGAGATGTAAAAGGGCAATATGTACTTCAATATATATACCAGTTTGGTAAGATTCTTTAATATGTCACTTAATTAGATATAAACGATCTGTTCTCTCTATTCTTACAAGGTGCAGAATCCAACATAGACTTGGACACTGCCATCATTTTAGAAATCTGTTTAATTAACATCTCCCCTTCTTGTAATCTAACTTTAAAGGGATACAGTCATGGGAAAAATGTTTTTTTTTTTTTTT
>CM044448.1:66028051-66044050 GCA_024363595.1 Xenopus borealis
TTGAGAAATGGATTTCAGTGTAGAAGTCTACTGGAGCAGCACTATTAACAGATGTGTTTTAAAAAAACATGTTTTCCCATGACAGGATCCCTTTAGTGTTTTCTCCTCAAACTCAAGTTCCACCCAGAAATTCCATATATGGGCAGACTAGTTGTTTTTTTATGAGAAGGTAACTGTAAAACTGTAATGATATAGAACCCAGTTGCTGTCCAAATTTAGTGCAATAATATCTTTGTATTAACTTAATTGAGAACCAGAAAGGTAACCGCTCTTTTAGTCTATTTATTAGATTGACTTTGTAATCCTTACCATGTACTGTGCAATAAACTGAATCACTGTTAAGAACATAAAGGGATTCTGTCATTATTTTTTGGCTTAGTTTTTATTACTAAATTACATTGTGTACATTGCATGTAAATCATTCTACCATTTCAAATTTTATGTGTGAACCAATAAATAAATATATATATAATGCTGGTGTCAATAGAGCTGGTAATTGGTTACCTTCCCATTGTTTTGCTACTGGATGGTAAAGGGAGGGGGCTGATATCACTACAGCTTGTCACACAAGTCACATGATTTGGGTCATCTGAGAAACGGATAACATGTCTAGCCCCATGTCTGATTTAAAAATTAAATATTTAAAAAAGGTTTTGTTGTTTTGAAAAATGGATTTCAATGCAGGATTCTGCCGTATTGGTGCTATTTCGGATGCATTTAGTTAAAAAAAAAAAACATGTTTTCCCATGACAATCATGTTAAATATTTTTCATTGAGACTTGTGTGGTGTCTGATAAAGAAAGCTATCTACTTAAAGCAGCTTTCCATTTTCTTTTATACCCAGCTAAGCAAGTAGGAGTCACTAGGGCAGTGGTGTACACCTGTGTATAAAAAAATAATGTAATAACAGGTGCAGATTTTACTCCAGGTTTAGTAACCAATAGTGGTCATAAGCAAATGGCATTTACCGAAATGCCCTTTAATAACCATTCCCCGGCCCTATCCACTCAGGTGTAGTTTGTTTATTTGTCTTGCAGACTTTGTATCATCCAATCAGAAACCTGTTTTCAGTTCTGTTTATGCTGCCCAGATCTCTTTTTATGGCTTCCTTCTATGTCCATAGAAAGCCTTCTGATTTCTTTTGGATCAGTTTTGCTTTCTGAAACTGTTTAGCCTTCTACCTGCACGACCCCCATTCAAAACTGCACATCATATAAGGAGAATACAGTATATCTGTGGCAATACTGAAAGCAGTGAATAATGGGAATGTAGCCAGACTGGACAAATTAATAAGATTCTGCATGGGGCCCTTTAATCCTAGAACAGCTTTACAGGATAGTTCCAGAAAAAGTCTGCTAATTACATTCTCAACACATTTAAATATATATGTCTTAGAAACATGTACCGTATCTGTGATTGTTTCATATAGTGTTATATGTATGCTGTACCTTGTATCAATTCATGTTTAATTCTTCCCTGTTCTTTTATGAGACTTTAGTCAGGACAGTGTAGCACAGATGGTGTCTGAAACATCTGAACAAGTTGTTCTATTCACAGACCTGCTTGGAATAAAACAAAAGCAGCTGGAAAGCAGATATGCATCCTTATTACCATAGATGAATATTCCCTGCTTCCTTTCACTTTAGATATTTAATTAAGAGCAATGTGTTAACTTTGTGATCTTGAAGTTCCTTTTTCTGGGGAAAGAAAACAATTTTAAAGTGTGTTGGCAACTGTTAGGGAGCTGGCTAGACTCCCTTGTATGTAAAAGTAATCCCTATATGGACGGCTATCCAGCCACTGTGAACATTTTCAGCATTGTTTTGAAATTTGTTTAAAGGAGAAGGAAAGCTACCAAGGTGGTTTATTGCCAATAGATTATCCACAACAGTGCAAGCTTGAACACCATTTTTATTCTTTAGAATGCTTTTCCATACCTGAATAAATAAATCAAGAAGTTTTATACAGAAGCCCATGTGTACACAATAAAAGTAAAGGAATGCAGTGTTTTTTGACAGAGGACTCAGAGCAGTGTTACTTTGAGGGTTTACTAGTGTATTCATATAGACCTTTCTGATGAAGCTTTCCTTCTCCTTAAAGCCACAATTTATGGCTAAAAGCTTGGTGCTTGATGGTGCCTTCTTATATTTGCCTGCTCTTGTGTGAGCAGTCATGCCCTTGAACAGTAAGGAGATAAAGCAAATTACCCAATAGATAAAGCATTTGGTTACAGATCCAGTTTCTTTTCCAGAATAAGAGATGGGGAGATCATCGCACAGTTTTGTGCCCTTTCGCCAGGCGCATTTTTGATCAGGCAAACTCCACATTACTCCACTAATTCACCAATGTGCAAATTTTACATAGCCTTTCCTTTGCCAGCTTAAACTTGGCGACCTCCTCCTAAATTTTATGTCAGTGACTTCATATCCTGTATGCTGGAAAGTCATAAACATTTTAAAAAAAAACACAGGTGTTTTTTAATATTTTAGAGCAGGGTTATTTTTAAAAGTTGCAGCTATTAAAAAAGTTTTTTTTACCATTTGAGGGGCATGTCACATTTGTTTTAGGGTGGGCTCTTGTCTAGGACAATAGAGGATTTCTGTTGTCTTTATTTTGATTCCTTGAACATTCTTAATAAGTGGCACTTCAAGCATTTGCACCAACATCTCTAATAAAGTCATATATACAACCTATACGTACCCGCACTATTCAAATTGACCTAAGCGCAAGTGTACTAATAAAGTTTTGCTAGGCAGAAACAAATGTTAGGGAAAGTTCTCTATGAAATGCTAGCGCTGACTAATTAAATGTAATGCAACTTTTGCCAGCATTCGTCTGCAGAGACACAACCTCGCTCTTTAGTGAATTCACATAGCGGTAGCGAATTTGAGCCTGGCGAAGTGGCGCAAAGCAAAAATTCGCCCTTTAGTGAATTTACCCCCTTGCCTCTGGGTTCAGCACCTTGCTCCAGAAAAAGGCATGAACATCTTAGGGGACTGGTCAGCTGAAGTGATTTTGAAAGCAGTCACCCTGCCATCAGAGCTGCTAATTGTGTTTTACTGTCTACATGCCTTTAATAGTTGCCAGCTGTAATGTGTACTCCTTATTTTTTGACTTACTATTCCTGGAAAGATTTGTGCATGGGATGTGCCTAGTTTAACCACTGCACCTATAGACACTGGACTATATAGAATTCTTGTCACACACCACACAATTTTAGGGCAACGTCTTATCTCAGAAAGTATTTTTAATTATTGGGAACAATGCAGTTCATAAAGCTACAGAAAATGATACTAAAGACCATTTGCCCTCTGTGATTTAGACCTTACCGATCCTGGATAAATATATTGTAATTCTATTTCTAGTGAGAAGTGCAAAGCAAGAGGGTTCACAGTTATCGTGGATGGAAGAAAGTCGCAGTGGAATATTGTGAAGACTGTGGTTCTAATGTTACAGGTAAATGTGCTCTATATAGGATTTTTTTGCATACATTTATTATTTACACACTAACCCCCATATATAATATTAGGCACTAAGTTTGCTCAGATGCAGTATGCTATGGCTACCAATAAGATGCATTTAAACAGGTTATTAGTAAATTCTACCTGCCGATTGGTTGCTATGAGTTACTGCACCTGGACAAACTTAATGCCTTTTATTACATAACCCCATTAGACATTAATTATTCCACCCCCCTTGGATGTTTTTAGCTAAATCGTAAATGCTTTTTCTTGGTGAGTTCAACATGCAGTTTCTTTCCTGCACTTATGAGATGTTACACAAGTAAGGAACAGAAAACTGTTACATTAAACTTCCCAAAAATTGAGATGCAGAGATGACTGGCAGGCTGTCGATTGCTATTGCATATTTTTGAACTATGGCACAGGCAGGCTCGGATTTGTGGCGAGGCCTGGGCCTAGAGCAGCAAATTATTAGGGATGGCAAATTATTATGTTAATAATAATCACAAGTAGCTACATAAAGCCATCTTTTTAAAACTTTGTTTAAAGACCAATTTATTGACTGATGAATTGCTGAATTACAAGTTCTCTAAACATTACAGTCATAGTTATTTGACTTTTCTAGTTGAGACAAATAATGTAAACTCATGTCCATAACACATTAAATCAGCCAACATGGCAGTTAACTTGTTAATTATTATAAATATAAAGGTAAACAAAGCTATCCGTACTAGTTTATCCCAATATGTTGTGCTGTACATTAACTGAATGATAGCTATTTCACATTGAAAACAATTGGCTCTAAAAGAGAAGATATTATTGATCCTTTTCAGCTTTCGATATATAATTAGATTGTAAACATGAATAAGGAAACAAATAACTTTACATTTATATGTAGCCTTTTAATAAAAACTCTACAAAATGAGAATTATTGAATTTCAGAGATTTATATTTTTGACAAGGTTAAAAAATAAGCCCAGTGCCTGCAGAAAATTTTCCTATAATTGGTGTGTTTGTTATTCTGGGTCACTGACCCCCACCAATTATTTCAGTTGTGGCTAAGGTTTGTTTGCCCAAGGAATGCCCACATTTTGTTTGTCTTCTTGAACTTAAGGTTACCTTACAGCTAAGGGTATAATATG
This sequence comes from Xenopus borealis, assembly GCA_024363595.1. NCBI lineage: Eukaryota > Metazoa > Chordata > Amphibia > Anura > Pipidae > Xenopus > Xenopus borealis. The sequence goes on from CM044448.1 coordinate 66,032,655, forward strand.
AGCTTTGCCATCATTTTGTTGTAAAATCTGCCTTTTCTAGGTCCAGGCCTGAGATTTTACTTCCCCCAGTATCAGAGCTCTTTATAAATATACAGCCTGTGAGCTGGACTTATTTTCATTCCCCTTAGGATAATTGTGTGTTAGGGCAATTTTAGCTTGCAGCAGAAATTGTTGCTTTTATTAGCCTTCTGTCTGTTTCCAGTCTGCAACTGGGTACACACCAAAGCATTTGAAAAACAAGGCCTCAGTTTTAACATTGGACTCTACAATATTTCTCTGTCGTCTCAAGGGGGACACAAGGAACAAATGACCCCCCACCAGACCAATCACATGAGTTTTTAAGTGTCCTGCTTCCTAGGAGGATGGATACTCTTCTGCTCAATAAGATTTTATTGAAATATATGGGGTATTATCAGGTGCAGGGCTACCGGTCTCCCTTAGATACACCCCCTTTGTGGGACACCGCACCGGAGTCATACCCTAGCCCTACAGTCTATACCGACTCTATAGGCATACCTGCAAACCACAAAGGGAGAGGCAGAAGGCCTGACCGGTGTAGGGGAGCAGTGAGGCAGGATGTTCTGGCGCCATCTTGCCAGGTGGAATGCATAGACCGTGGAAATGCGGCAATGCATTCCAGGCGGCAGAGCATTGCCCATTCCCAAAAAAGGTCTATCAGCCCAGCAACAGACCCATTTGCAACCATTACTGGAGGCCTACCCTCCATTGCAGACAATCTGGTCAGAGTCCTGGCAAAACTTGGTTCCAAGTCCAGCGGAAAACGCAATAGGTCAGTTCCGACCACAGGGTACACTAGCACACACACTCCCTATGATTCTTCAGCGGCAGAAAATTCTTCATACTCGGAGGGCGAACTGCTTCCTTCTGACTTTTCTTCAGGGGTAGAAGAGGAGACTGAGGATGTAACCAAGGGCCGTGATAGTCCATAAGACATTGAACATATAATCAAGGCAGTAATAGAGGTGTTAAAGATCTCTCACAAAACTGAGCAACAGTCCCAACCCTCCACTTTATTCAAAAGACAACATAAGTCAATAGAATGTTTTACCTCTCATGATCAAATCCTCAGCATAATACAGGATGAGTGGAATTTTCCTGCTAAGAAATTTCATGCTACCCGAAAAAGTCCTATCCCTTCGCAAGGGACCTCGTAGACAAGTGGTCAATGCCCCCGACAGTACATGCTCCGGTTTCTAGATTATCCAAGCCTACTGCTCTACCAGTCACACATGCCGCAGCCTTTAGAGATCCACCTGACAGGCGTCTCGAAGGGATCCTGAGAGCAGTTTATTCATCAGCCGGCATGACTCTACGTCCAGTACTAGGCTCAGCATGAATATCCAGAGCCATACAGTCTTAGTCCAAATCTCTTCTCTCGGACATTCAGAATGGAGTACCCAGATCAGAGCTTCTTTCATCAATACAATCGATAGCAGAGGCATCCGCCTACTTATGAGATGCCACACTAGATGCAGCACAAATTATAGCATGTATGTCAGCTCTGTCGGTTGCAGCCTGTCTAACTCTATGGCTGAAGAACTGGACAGCGGACATCAGTTCAACTAAGTCATTAACCTCTATTCCCTTTAAGGGATAACGTTTGTTTGCGGAAGAACTGGAAAACTTCCTAGATCCAGGGGAATGGGAACCTCACCCGGAATCATTAACAGAGCTAACCAGCCATTGGGGACAACCCCAGATCGATCTGATGGCATCCAGAGCCAATCTCAATATTGCAACATTCTTCTCCCGGGACCCTCTAGCAGCGGGAGTGGATGCAATGACTCGGTGTTGGCAGTTCGACCTACGTATTTCCACCCCTTCCCATGTTGCCTCGAGTACTAAAGAAGATCAGACGATCACTTCTAATGGGAATCGTGATAGTGCCCTACTGACAAAGGAAGACGTGGTTCTTGGACCTTCAGGAGATGTTGATAGCACAACTCATTTGACTAACTCCCAGGGACGATCTGCTGTGTCAGGTCCCCATAAATCTTCACAATCCAGGTCTCTTCATTTTGACAGGATGGCTGTTGAGGCCGCCATCTGGAGACGGAAGGGAATAGTGGAGTATGTTATTATTACCTACATGTTAAGATCACGCAAGTCTACTTCATCCAGGGCATACCACAGAGTTTGGCACACATACTGGAACTGGTGCAGAGAGACGCACACAAATGCACCGAAGATATCTCCCTTCTGGAGAGTGCTATCATTCCAATAAAGGGGTCTACAGCTTGGACTTAAGCTTATCTCCTTTAAGGTTCAGGTATCTGCTCTGTCTGTTCTACTTCAGTCACGCCTAGCCATGAAGGATCCTGTCCGCACATTTCTACAGGGAGTAGCGCATATTGCTCCTCCGTTTCATTCTTCAGCCCCAACATGGGACCATAACATCATTCTAGAAGCTCTACTAGAGCCCCTTTTGAACCCTTACATACAATTTCTGAGGATTTGGTAACCTGGAAGATTATTTTTTTTGGTGGGGATCACATCTGCCAGACGAGTCTCGGAGATAAGCGCATTATCCTGCGACCCTTCATTCCTAGTCTTCCACAGAGACACAGCAGTCTTACGAACAGTTCCATCATTTCTCCCAAAAGTGGTGTCAGCCTTCCACATCAATCAAGAAATTGGGGTACCATCATTCTGCCCAGAACCCAAGAACGATAAGGAGCGCAGACTTCATAAACTGTGGTAAGAGTGCTTCACTGGTATTTACAACTGTCCAAATCCTTCAGACGTTCTATTTTCATTGTCCCCACCGTTGCCAGACTAGGCATGCCAGCCTCCAAGGCTTCGATTGCACGATGGTTGAAGGAAATAATCAGACAGGCTTACATAGCCAAAGGAAAGTCACCACCTGAGACAATCCGACCTCATTCTACAAGATCGATGGCATCCTGGGCATGGCGCAGTGCAGCTTTCTTGGATCTGCAGAGCAGCTACCTGGTCCTTGGTACATACATGATCCTGTGCAGCGTTACCCAACTCCATTAAGGAATGCAGGTATTTGGTTCCCATGATGCATTTGGTTGAATCAGTAACTGTCTCATGTATATCCAGGCAAGTATATTAATTGTTGCAGTTTTCCTGTTTTTCATTTATACCAGGCCAACGTATTGTGCAACCGTTTTAAGAGGAAGGTTAATATTCTATAAATCCCTAGACAATGATGATTCAGAAGAGTCCCGATAGACCTCAAATCCGTAAAACACATTGCTCACTTGGGAAAATAATATAGCTGTTTGATACATATTTGGGAGTATCTGCAATCTGAGTTAAGTGGAGGCAGAACTGGTCCAAAATTGCACAGAGCATTGTTCATAGGGTGGTGACAGAATTCTTATCAACTGCAATCCAGATTCTTGGTGACCTTGAAATATAAGGTATGACAATTTCAATATAAACCATGTGCTGCCAGCTCAGTGGAGGACACCTAGAAAGACCCCCCGCTGACAAAGAAACGTAAGAAACACAACTTGAGTTCGCTAGATCACATCTAAAAACATATATGAACAGGTGAAATTAGAGCATTTTTGTAAAGCACAATTATTATTATTGCGTAGCGATATTATTATTATTGCTTAAAGGAAACCTATACCCCCCAAACAATATAGGTCTCTCTAAAAATATATTGCATAAAACAGTTCATATATAAAACCCTACCTCATGTTAATAATCCATTTTCATAATATGCTTTTCTAGTAGTATGTGCCAATGAGTAATCATAAATAGGGCTGCTCCCTGGGATCCTAGGATGCACACAAACAAACCATACATGTTGGGTAGTATGAGCCAATTAACAGACAGCATTCTGTCTTTTGCTTCCACAGTTCTTCCTGTTACAGTTAAAGCTGCAGTATTTCTGCTCAGGTGATCTCTGAGACAACACAGAGACCATCACAAAATGTTGGTTCAAAGCAAGAGATGTAAAAGGGCAATATTTACTTAAATAAATATACCAGTTTAGTAAGATTCTTTAATATGCCACTTAATTTTATATAAACCATTTGCTTAATTATTAATTTTGGGGATATAGTTTTACTTTAAGAATAAAATGCTGGACTATTCTGAATTGACCAGCCATTAGTTAAGATCAAAAATCTCATTGAAGACTTGTGGAGAGATCTGAAAATTGCAGTTGAGAGAAGGCATCCTTCAGATTTGGTTAAACTGGAGCAGTATTCAAAACAAGATTGGTCCTTTACTGCCAGAAGAGGGATTTTGATTCTTGGCTAAAGGTATTCTTTCCAAAGGGGATGCTGTCAAAATAAGTCTAGGGTGTCAATAATTTTGTCACAGATTTTTTTTGATATATGAGATATAAACATATGCTAAATTCTGAATGGAATTAAAATGTTTTACAATCTTAATTGTGAAACAAAGAATTTAGAAAACCTGGCTTTGTAAATTTATTTTGCAGCAGATCAATTTATGTTGGAGTAATTTGTGTGCAAAGTGAATATTTTTGGCGGCAGCTGTTGCCAACATATTTCAGTGTTGATTGTAGGAGGACTGTTCAAAACATGGCGCACAGTTGATTTAGACTGTGATTTATCAGCAGCCTGGCATAATTCCCCCAAAGCAGTGCTAAATGTACCTATTGTTTGGCATTGTGTTTAAGCACTTCAAGAGAGCTGTGATTGATGTAAATTGGTTTAAAGTTCAGCTCTGTATTTAGTTACCAGCTGAAAGGACTGAATAATGGATTGAAATTTGATCTGCAAGGAACAGCAAGAGCTTTGTCTCTTTCCTACCAATCGGATATATTGGAATGTTCTGTAGCTTCATATCTCAAATTTAGCTTTTGTGGAAAACATACAGAACTGTTATGTAATCTTACTTCGCTTACTCATTTATCAGGGCTTGCATTATCTTCTTTTTATGTAGTATAATCAGTTGAACTGGTCAATGCCAGTAGGTATAGTTGTGTATATTATTGCAGTGTCTCAGCATCAGAAACATGCTGTGGTGTACTTAAGGATTTAATTATCTAAAAGACTTTTGAAATTGAGGTTAAGTAGATATTTTTGCAGATTTGAGCTCATTCTTCTTTACAATAAAAATACCCTTTTAAAGTTAATGTAGATTGTGTTTCTTTAATTCCCTTTTCCCAATGAACTGACTTGTGGGTACCTATTTAGATTTAAAGTGAGTGGCCTATAGTCTAACAATAAAAATAAATACTATACACATATATGTATATATATACACCTGCAAACCAGAAGAAGTAACTCAAATTCTAAATCTGTAGTTTACTAGTGGTGTGCCCTATAGACTGGATGCATAATCCTGTGATTTTGTTACTTAAAAGGTTTTAATTGGTTTCAAAGCATCTTTCCAGTAGTAACTGATCGTAAGGTATTTTAAGGTGCTTTATTACCGATGGTAGAGGTGATTTCCCGTGGGAAATAAAAGTTGGGCATCTACTAATACATTTGTGCTGTACCAAACTAGGCTGATCCAGATATTTGCCCCTTATGGGCGTGTATACATGTCTGTAAGGCGAAGACTTTATTTATTTGTCTTTGTGTTACGAAAGGACATTTTCATACCTGATCAATAGATATCTGGTTGATTCTCGGACAGATATCAAACAATAAGGTCATCACTAGACCCCCATATATGGGCACCTAAGCTGTCAAATCAGTCTACAGTTCATTGACCCATGTATGGCCCCTTTTAGTGGGGGATCTGGTCACCATTATGCTGATGCTTTTATATCCTAGCAAAGATTTCAACAGTGTGTAGTGCCTGTGGGAACTGTAGACTTTGGGTAAGCCTTGTACTTATGTGCATGCACACGTTATAACACCAGTGCCATATTTTGGTACTGCTGTGATCCACTTGTAGCTCCCCACAGTTTTTAGAATATGAATACATTTCTTTTTTTCATGCAGCTAGAGTTGGTACCTTTTCATGGAAAACCTAGGTACCTAGGGAAGAATATAGGGGGTGCAGGGGGGAAAAAGGCCATCTGAAAAGCATGGATTAGGTACAGGTCAGGGGAGGAATGACAGGAGATTACAAAAATTGCTGCCAATTAAAGCACTACTACATTCTTAATACCGGCCCTGGCATTGTCTCTTGGCCAGGTGGCAATTATACATATAACCTTAGACATTAGAGGGGATGTTGGTTTAAAAGCTTTTTTTTTCTACTTCGACATGGCAGAAGCCGAGATGTTCAAAGAAAGTGTATCTGTGGAGAAGAAACAATACTTTCTACACACAGCAAAAAGGATATAAAAGTGCAAACAATCATATTACATAAATATACAGTGTATATATACTCTTAGGCTAAGGCCAGACGGGGAGATTCGGGAGAGATCTGTCGCCTGGAGAGGCAATTTTGAGCGACTTTAAAAATCACGCCGCTCCGTATGAACAAGCGCAGGCGACTTTAATTCTCGCCGGTGCGCAGCGGTGCCTATCTATTTGGGGGCGAGAACTCGCGGCGAGAAGTCGCCAGGCGACAGATCTCCCCCGAATCTCCCCGTCTGGCCTTAGCCTTAAAACAGTTGGCAGAAGCCATTTAAAGCTAATTATGTATATTAGGTTTATTTTCATTTTAACTCTTTCAGCTGTTGCAGCTGTGGTATGACCCTAACAGCAATTTGTGAGTTTGATTTGAAGCTTTGATTACTAGTGCTGTAAACACCTTCCTGTAATGCCTGCTTGGTTTAAGATGTATGTCAGTGCATATAGATAAGAAATTGAGAGAAGCCTAGTAAATCCCTCAGTAAAATGGATTGATAAAATCCCCACAGCTGTAAGTTTCCCTTTTCCAGAATGTCACTGTTTAAAATGACTTTTTTAAATACTTTAAAAACCTTTTCTTGCTATGTTTCAGAATGTTGTTCCAGCTGAAGTTTCGCTGGTTTGTGTGGTAAAGCCAGATGAGTTTTGGGATAAGAAGGTCACCCATTTTTGTTTTTGGAAGGAAAAAGACAGATTGGGTTTTGAGGTACAGTATACTTTTCTTGTTCCAAGAAGAAAATGAAAGACCTATAACATCAGAAAGTTGCATTGATATTTATACAGAATACACATTTAGTCTGCTTTTTCTGAACCTTTTGCAGTTTGCATGATTTCCAGGAATTTGAATTACCTGTGAATATTTTTTCTAGCCTGAGTCATCAATATGCTTAAATGTAAAATATACTACTCGGAAACATAACTGATGAGGCATTTTATGTGTATAGATATCTGCAGTATGATGTGAATGAAGCATAATCTCTGTAAAATGCAGCAGAATATGTCATTGGTATGTGTGTGTGTGTGTGTGTATAAATATATATTTATATATGTGTGTGTATATACTGTATAATATCTATATTAATAAGACATTGGGTAATCAACCCATCTGCAGTAAATAGCAGACATAGGTCTCCACAGATCAAGTTGTAGCAAAGTAAGCCTGTTTTCTGGGTTTATTTTCGTCTGTGTGTTAGGATCCTGTCATTGCTTGAAGTAACTTTAAGCCCTTTATTTTGAGAGATTGGTAACGCCATATCTTTAATAATACTAATTTCTGGGAAAAAAAACTGAGTTTTAGGTTGTATCAATGATGATTCTTTCAGTTTTATTTGTATGTTTCTAGATTTTATTTGTATTATTAACTAGGTAAGGGATCCATTATCTGGAATCCTATTAACAGAAAGCTCTGAATTACATAATGACCATCTCCCATATACTCCATTATAATCAAATTTTAAAAATGATTTCCTTTTTCTCTGTAAAAATAAAACAGTAGCTTGAACTTGTTCTAAACTAAAGGCCCCCATACATGGGCCGATAAAAGCTGCAGACAGACCAAGTCGGCAGCTTATTGGCCCATGTGTGGGGCCATCCAACGGGCTTCCCTGATTGATATCTGGCCATCTCAATCGGGCAAGTTAAAAAAATCCTGTCGGATCGCAGCCGCATCTGTGCATGTATGCGGTTCTTTGACCGCCCGTTTCGGATGCATTATGACCTGATCGTTGGGCCCTAGGGGCCACGATCGGATCAGCCCGGTATCGCCCACTTCAATGTGGGCATATCGGGGAGAGATCCACTCGTTTTGGCGACATACAGAGATTATACATCATACTCATTAGTCCCTGCTTATAGTCTAAGGGCTAGAGCAGACGGGGAGATTCGGGGGCATTTTGTCGTCTGGCGACTTGTAGCCGCGACTTGTAGCCCCCGAACCTCCCCGAATAGCCAGGTCCTGGGGCGCACCGGCGTTACTTGAAAACGCCTGCGCCTATTCACACGCAGCGGCGCGATTTGTGGAATCGCTCCAAATTGACTCGCGCCTGGCGACAAAATGCCCCCGAATCTCCCCGTCTGCTCTAGCCCTAAGGCAGTGATCCCCAACCAGTAGCTCGCGAGCAACATGTTGCTCTCCAACCCCTTGGATGTTGCTTCCAGTGGCCTCAAAGCAGGAGCTTATTTTTGAATTTCTGGCTTAGAGACAAGTTTTGGTTGTATAAAAACCAAGTGTACTGCCAAACATTCTCTCCTGTAGGCTGCCAGTCCATATAGGGGTTACCAAAAAGCCAACCAGAGCTCTTATTTGACATCCACATGGACTTTTTCATGCTTGTGTTGCTCTCCAACTTTTTTTTTAAATTTAAATGTGGCTCACGAGCAAAAAAGGTTGGGGAACCCTGGTCTAAGGTACCAATCACATTCACACTTGAAGCAGGGACAATTTTATCAGGAACTAATTTACCTTCCTGATTGTTTGTAGAGTGTGGGAGGAAACTAGCGAACCTGGAGGAAAGCCTCATAGACACAGAAAGAACATACACAAAAATAGATGTTTTGTGAATAAAACAATAATCAACAAATATGTTAAGATCATGCCCTATTTTTTGCACAAAGGAAGTTGTTTAACAAAACCAATTGGTTTCAAATAATAAACTACAAATCATGACATTCAGTTGCTTTATGTTTTTTTTGGCCTGGTTGAGGATTATTGGATTATTATTTTCTAGGGATGTACCGAATCCACTATTTTGGATTTGGCCGAACCCCCCGAATACTTTGCAAAAGATTCGGCCGAATACCGACTCCGAATTTGCATATGCGTATTAGGCATCGGAAGGGGAAAACATTTTTTACTTCCTTGTTTTGTAACAAAAAGTCATGAGATTTCCCTCCCCATCCCTAATTTGCATATGCAGATTTGGATTTATATTTGTTTCGGCTGGGAAGAAGGATTCGACCGAATCCTGCTGAAAAAGTCCAAATCCCGAATCGATTTCATGTCTATTGCCCCATTAGAAATGTTTCTACTGAGAAAAAAATTTGACATGTTCAATACTTACAGGCTGTACTTACCATTAATTGCAAAGGTACTGTTTTAATATTTCAGAAGAACAGGAAATATTTTTTAGGCATTTTTACTTAAAATTTACTTTATGGGAGCTTTTTGGTTAATAGTGGGTTTTGGGTTAAGGGGTCCCATACCTGTACTGACTCATTTTGTATAGAATAAATGTTTTGAAAAAAAAAAACAAATTCCTGTTAATTTCCCGTCAGCCACAGACACTATGCTTTTCTATTTCATATTCCCCTCCAACTCCTGCAAGCTGATTTTAATATATTTGGCTCCTGCTAAAGCAACAATATTTTCGAATTACAGCGTAGTACAGAAATTGGAAACAAATTCCTTTGAGCTCTGGTTACTCATCGGATGACTGAACCTTGTTTTCTGAAGGATCACTGTAACACTGCAATAAATCAGTGCAAACAAACAGACTAAAGCAGCCATGTCTAGCAAATACTCCCAGCGTATACTGGGCATTTCCGACAGCCCATGTGAGACTAGTAAAGGCAAATTACAGCAGCAGCTAAGCACTCATTCATTAACTCTTTCACTTGTTTACTTTTTGGGCATTTTATTATATGGAGAAGAGAAGAGGTATGGTTTTGGATGTCTATGTGCATTGGGTTCTCATACCTGCTGCTTCAAATCATATGGTATTATTATTAACATAATATTATATAGCGCCAACATATTTTGTAGCACTGATATAGCGGCATACAGTACAGTGCTTCCGGGTTTGGATAAATACTCGACTATGCTAGTGCCACTTAATGCAGAATCCACATCTTGCCATTGATTCTGCAATTCTGGGTTTCCCTTTAATCTACGTCTCTCTATCTCTTGTTTTTCAGTATATAAAGGGCAGTGGAACATGAACAGGTTATTTCTTATCAATAACTGTAGCAATTTTATATATATATAAATATATATATATATATATATATATATATATATATATATATATATATGCAAGCACTCACAGGTCTTATGAAAAAATAAGGTGAAAATTTATTAAAGCAAAAAATTGCTGACGTTTCAGCTAACACTATAGCCTTTCTCAAGGCTATTGTGTTAGCTGAAACTTCAGCAATTTTTTGCTTTAATAAATTGTCACCTTATTTTTTCATGAGACCTGTGAGTGCTCGCCTCCTTCGTTGATGTATACCCTGTATGCTGTTAGCACCCAGGCATCGAACAGTGCCGGCTCTCTACAGACTGTTCACGTCTAGTGAGATTTTGCCATTGGAACTTTAAAATGCAGTCCTGTGATGTTGCAAGTGAATAATATTGCAAAATGGAAATCCCGTATGCTGATGTTGTCCTTGAAACATTTGAGGCAATTACTGCTGTTTTCTAAGTTCAAAGCAATTAAAATCAATCAGATTAACATATGTCCTGTAAAGTAAATTGACCCCGTGGCACTTTATTACACCCAAATGAATGCAGAGAAGCCATGATACTTTCCATTTTCCCCCTCCTTTGAAAGTACACAAAGACACAGTAGTGTGATGATTACAGCACTCGTGCTCCCCCCTGTGAAGCCAAAGGAAATCATATGCAGGAATAATTGAAAGAAAAACAATGACCAATTACAACTGTGATCAGGGTTTTCAGGAAAGTGTGGCACAGCCGCCTTTCTACAGCAGTGTAATAAATTTCTTATTTTAGGAACCAGCTATTCAGGGATATGATGGTATAGATTTTATGCCCATTTATTTTAAAACAACCATTATACCCCCTGCACATGCAGAAGGGAGCAGTATTACTGTTAACTACAATAGAAAAAGGCCTGTTTAATTGGTAAATTCAGCTTTCACCTATTCCACATTTGCACATGCCTAAAAAACCTCATCAGTACTGTCTGCAATACAGCTGCACATCACCTCTTATAACTGCAAGCCTGCCTCTGTCCCACCCATTTCCCCGCCATTTTCAGGTCCCTCCCTGCACTATAAGTCATAGCCCCACCTCCAACTGATATCATGGCCTGCCTTCAGCCCAGATCAACAGATATAACGATCAGGGCTATCCTTAAAAAAAAAAAAAAAAAA
>CM044448.1:66044946-66064237 GCA_024363595.1 Xenopus borealis
AATTTATGGGAAAGTATGGTGGGGTGTGTGTATGTATGGATGCTGGGTTTTTATTTGGAGGGGTTTAACTTGATGGATTTTTTTTTCAACCCAGTTTAACTATGTAACAAAATCTGTCACATTAGTCAAATCTTATTTTCAACTGTGTCTTCAAATTGTGCAATTTACTAATATGTAATTTTATTGTATATGTAAATGCTTTTTCATGGATAAATGGTATTGTCATCTGAAGACACCCTAAGAACTTTCTGAGTTTTCAAAGCAATGAAAGTATGAAATTAATTTAAATTTTGATGATATTTCTGTGTGTGGAGAATTGGTTTGCCAGCCATATCCAGTAGTGTGGGTTTAATCAAATTCTATGGCTGACAGCTAGCGAGATTTTGTACTGCAAAATGTGTGCCCTAGGAATATAAATTTATGATTGCAATGAGTTTCAGAACCTTTATTAACTTGATCTACTAAAGATTTACCCATTGGAGCAAGGATTTCAAACTCCATAACCTTGGGCTGCTGGAAAGTCCCTGCATCCTATGGTATCTTCAAAGCAAAGTAAAAAATACTATTGCTTGAAAATTATATTATTTTCATTTACATAGCACTTATGCTTTATATCAGGGGTGTCCAACCTGCAACCCAGGATGGATATGAATGCGGCACAGATTATGGTTACATATTTGGTGGCCCCCATTCTGGACCAAAATGTATGTACTGTGGAAATATTTTATTATTTGTGTGCTATTTATGGAATTGTTCCCCTGTTGAGTGCCAGTGGTCTTTGATGTGTTGCTAGTTAAAAATAATACTCAAAGTATATCAAAGACAATCTGGTAATATAAAATATGTTGCTATGGTACTATGATTTTTGGCATTTAAAATATAATGCACTGTTCAAGAACAGGAATTGGAGCCGTTATCCAGAATGCTTGGGACCTGGGGTTTTCCCGATAATGGATCTTTCCATAGTTTGGATAACTTAAGTCTCCTAAAAAATTATGTGAACATTAATTAAACCCTATAGGCTGGTTTTGCTTCAAATAAAAATATAATTAAACATTAGTTTGGTTCAAATACAAGGTACTGTTTTGTTATTACAGAGAAAATGGAAATCATTTATTTTTTTTTCTAAATGTGTATTATTTGGATAAAAGAGTCTATGGGAGAAGGCCTTTCTGTAATTCTGAGTTTTGTGGATAACGCATCTCAAACCGGTAGCACTATGTAAACATACTTCCCAACTGTCCTGTTTTTTGACAGCTTAACCTGCAGTCCTGTGTTTGTTACTAAATGTCCGGTTCCCTTTGATCTCTTGCAGTGAACAGACAGAAAAAGATACAAAGTTTCTAACTTAACTTGCTTTTGGCCCAGAGAATAATACTTAGATACTTTTTGAGATAAGATAAGACTATTTAAGATAAACAAGTCCCTTGGGAAGACTGTGATTTGCAATTTAAGGGCAGAGACACACAGTCAGATTCGGGGAGATTAGTCATCAGGCGACAAATATCCTCTTCTTTGGGGCGACTAATCTCCCTGCTCTGTAAATCTTCGGTGGGATGGCACTCACAGTGCTTTGTTTTCTGAAGTGGCCCAAAGTTGCCTTCGAGGAAACTTCGGACAACTTTGGAAAATGAATCGCTCGAGTGCCATCCTGCCGTTGATTTACATTCTAGCCAGCCTCCCCAAATCTGACTGTATGTCTCTGCCCTAAAGGGCAATTAAACTTCATTAGCAAAACTGTAATAACATAAAAACCACAGAAATTGGTTAAAACTTTCATAACCTCCAACATTTTGTAAAATAGATATGGTGATTAAGGGGTGTGGTCACTAAAATGGGCGTGCCCAAAATGTTACCTCACTCCACGCAGCAAATCTTTTTGTCCCTCTTTCTATTGCCAAAATGTTGGGAGGTATGTATAAATAAAAAATTACTGTCAAAGAATGAAGTTCCTGCCTTTTACCTTTTCTGTACCATGTAGAAGTGATGCAACTAGATATACTCATATACATGCTTTGCATCTGTTCAACAGGTGATCTTAGTATCTGGGAACAAACTTACAAGGTACATAGAGCCTAGCCAGCTGACAGAAGAGTTTGGTGGAAGCCTCACCTATGACCATATGGACTGGCTGAATAAAAGGCTAGTAAGTGAATGTGCTCTCCTCTCTCTAGGTTTGTCTGTATGCCATTGTTACAGCCATGTGAAAAATAGTTCATAAACTAATAGGCCAGGGCCACATATGTGACTACACTAACAAAATGGCCTTGTTTGATCAATATTTATTTATTAACAGACAATAGTTGCGCTGCATTTGAAAGCAAACTGGCTTCTTATGTAGTGATCTTGAGCAGACAGTGGAGGAACCTTAAAAACATACTATTTATTATATTTTGAATTGAAAACGTATGTGGACTATCAATGTTTTCCCTGTTATTATTCAGAGCAATGTAATGTTGGTTCTGTGCAGCTAAACAGTAATGAAGGTAAATTATAGCAGATTTATAAAAAGTCTTGTGCTTTACATTTACTTCCCATTAAACAGGCATTTATATATGAGAACCACCTTACTCTATGCCCAGGAGGTCCCTACCCTGCATAATGGCTTTCTAGTGTAGAATAAGCAGCATTGCTATGCCTTCTCTGTATATGGATTAGTGGTCACTGCTCTGTCTATTTGAACGTTTATTTGGTTTAATTTAAATGACAATTCCTAGTTACATATACATTCTTTACTTTATACTCTTTTAAATTTGTTGAGCAAAAATAAACAGAAAACACAATTTTTAACACTGAACATATTGAGACATCATTACATTACATATATTTATACTTCTAAATACAAAGCTTTATTTGTGGCATCTTATGAACTATTCATACACGAATTATTACTGCTGACATTCTCATGATTCTGTGCAGCTGGTATCCAAATTCCTAGCCAACACCATCTAGCTTAAAGGAACAGCAACACCAAAACTGAAAGTGCATCAAAGTATTTAAAATATAATGCATTGTTGCTCTGCTCTGGTAAAAGACGTGCGTTTGCTTCAGAAACTCCACTATAGTTTATATAAACAAGCTGCTGTGTAGCAATGGGGCAGCCATTCAAGCTGGAAAAAAAAAGAAAAGGCGCAGGTTAAATAGCAGATATCGGATAAAAACACCATTGTATTGGACAGGGTTTATCTGTTATGTGCTATTTAACCTGAGCCTTTTCTCCTTTTTCCATATTGAATGGCTGCCCCCCATGGCTACAGAAGCTTATTTATATAAACTATAGTAGCGTTTATGAAGCAAACACACAACTTTTACCAGCAGTACACGCTATTTGTATTACTTTGATAATACTTAATTTGTAGGTGTTACTTTTCCTTTAGAAATAGATTACAACAGAGCAGCCAGTAATGAAGTGTAATACTTTATCATGGAAGACTGACTCTTTTCTCAGTGATGTAACTGCAACTATAGAGGAATATTGCCTTGTGATTGATGGGGGGGGGCAGGGGCTGGGGGTGCAAGTGGGACAGCTGACTGATGAGCACTTTCTTCTGTCTGCTTCTTCTATTTCTTTCTAGCTTTGGGGGTCCTAAAGGATTTTTCTATTGGGCCCAGTAACATTTCGTTATGCTACTATGTTCTCCTGTGTACAATATCTATGTGGTCATAAGTTTATTAATACATTCTTTCTGTATAAAGTGTGCTTAGTGATATTCTGTTTATTCTGATTCCAGAAGAGGTGAAATCCCATGCTTCCGAGCTACCGTTCAGTTATCTGTAATAGGATATACCTTGTATGTGATCCAGATACATGGAAGTTCTTAATTACTTAACTGTAAAAAAGGCTAAAAATGCTGTATTTATATACTGCACATGCTGTACCAGCCCAGAGTTTCAATAGCTATATAACAGCAGTCTTTCATTCCTTGTAAACTGTCTATAGCAGAGCTGCTGTTGAGAAGCCGAAAATGATCAAAATATTAGTAGAAAGTGAGGTAACATATGTCATAGTCCCTGATGTTAGATGGATAATAATTATGGAGCATGATGCCCTGGTTTCTATGCTGTCACTTATTGTGGTTTAATTTCTTATCGGCTTTATATCAGACATTATATATTGTTTTTATGCTTTATATTGTGAGTTGGTCCCTAAGCTCCAGTTACCCCAAAGCTAGTGCTGTGAATCAATGGGGAAGAGTATGCGGAGCTGCTGGGGATATAGCTAGGTAGCACAAATCTTTAGTGCCGAATAGCTGTGGTGACTTTGACCTGGTACAAGCGCCCATGCTATATGGCTTAACAGTTAATGTGGCCACACACGGGAGATATGCTCATTTGGCAATGTTGCCAACCTTCAGGTGTGCGATATCGGACTGATCCAGTCATGGGCCGTAGGGCCCAACGATCGGATCAGAACGTAGCAGATATGAGTGATAGGGTCACGGGACCACATCAACTAACCGATGCGGCTGCGATCCGACAGGTTTTATTAGTCCCGTCAGATCGACATCTGGCCGACTTTCAGCCAGATATCAACCGGGGGAAGTCTATTGGAGGGCCCCATACACAGGCCAATCAGCTGCCAACTTTGTCTGTCGGCAGCTTTTATTGACCGTGTATGGCCATCTTTAGACATTCTTTCAAGTTGTCTTCACAGGAAAATTTAAACTGGATTCTCTCTTGTGCCCTTGTGACTGCCATGCAACCTAATTAAATGAATGGGTTTCCATTAAATATTGGGTACACTAAAAACAGGTTGTACCATGCTTTCGTTTCTTCCAGCTCTTTCAGTTGGATCACCTTGTGGCACAGCTGAATGTACAACTCCAGTTTTCTGGAAATGTCATACCTGTTCAAGGTATTGAAAAGTGTTGTAGGACTTTAGTTACCTTTTAAAATAAAGACACATTCCTCACTAATACTTTTTTCTTGGGAGGATACATTTAATGACATTTGTGAAAAGGGGTTTTTACTTATGTCTGACCAAAGCTTTTCAGGTTAAGTCATTAGTATTCAGTCTGTGCTGCTTTATACAAATTCTCCCATTGTGTGCAATAATAGTGTTTTGCTTCTGCATCTCAGGTATTTGAGAAGTTCACAAAGGAATCCACGTCGCTGCTGGACGAGCTTGCTGTTATCAACAATGGAAACGATAAGGGAAGCCAGAACGAAAAGGAGAGGTGTGTGGATTGGTTTGTGAAATTGACTTATTGTTCCCACCCTGTGCCTCGCTCACCATAATGGTACTGTCAGAGTTTATGCATTCTGTATATGCCTCTGGCAAGAGATGTTGGAAACTAGCCATTTTACCTTTCAAGTGACAGTCACATTGTTCTTGCATGAAAAAAGGACACCATCAAGTGACAATAAAGAGTGATGGAAAATAACACAGATAAATGAAAAGGATTCACACACATTAAAATATGTAATATTTGCTTCTATGCAATTATGGTAAATACAAACAATATTTTCTCAGACAACAAACTTTTTAAAGAAGATTTTTGTAATGTTGTTCATACAAACCTCACTCCAGTAATTCAGCATTATTGGAATATCATTTATGTAGGGTAAGCTCTGAAGCTCTAAAGCTGTGAATGAAGCCAGGCGAAGTAAAAACTGCACACAAAAACTGCTTCCATTTTTCATGCCAGATTCAACACAAGCCAATTTTCTGCATTCCTGACTAAATCAGTCCACAAGGTAGTCTCATGGATATTGCCCAATTTGATGCACATTGCCAAGTTCCTCAGTGTCTTGATCAACTCTTATTCTTCATGTAGTCACCACATAGTGTATAAAGTACCACCCAGAAGTTTGATAGAAATTGAGCATCTATTTTTAGTGATTCTCACTATGTTCTGTTTAGTTAGTTGTTCATGTTTCACTGTCCCCTTCAGTGAATGCTATTTACTGCACATCTGTTTGCGTGTAGAAGTAGTTCAGCAACAGATGTGAACTGGGGCCTCTTTTGTTCCTGCTTCCTAAAGGCAAAGAGAGGTTAAATATTTAAACAATGTAATTTTGGTAGTTGTGTTTGCCATTTGGGATGTGTGTTGTATAATATATATATATATATATATTGCATGCCTTAGTTTCAGCAAGGTTCCTTCCAAGCTATGGGGAAACTGTAGGCAAGGTAGTAACATAACTTTTTGAATATTACTTTTGACTTCCCAGGGTAGTGCAGATAGGTCCTTGCTCTTAACCACAGTTCTGTTTACTTTCCTATGGCAGTTAATCAACAGTAGAATGTAATCAGTTTTTTTCTGAGGTTTTCAACAAGTAGATATTGTACAATATGGCAGTAAACGATGATGGCTGCAGTACACCCGTTTGAGAACTCAACAGAAAATAAAGGGGTTCAATGTCGGCCGATGACCTTATAATACACCGAAGTGATGAGCTTGAGGGGCTTTTTGGGCACAATGGGGGACATTTATAAAGTTTGCGCAGCTCATATTTATTCGCAGATGGTTGTTTTGCCCATGTTTTTTCCTGAACACTAAAATATTTCACTGCTGTGCCAGTCTTTCCGGTTTTTGCAAATTCGCATTGTGGATGAATTTTCGCAAATTGCTAGCAAATGAGACGGGTGTTTTGCGTGAGTGTGCCCACTGTGCGAGGTTGCTGTGTGTGATAATAGCGTTGCTAGTAACTGAAATTC
Source organism: Xenopus borealis (assembly GCA_024363595.1). NCBI lineage: Eukaryota > Metazoa > Chordata > Amphibia > Anura > Pipidae > Xenopus > Xenopus borealis. Next base: position 66,051,608 of record CM044448.1, read on the forward strand.
ACAATTTACAAAACTGTTTTGCGAATATTTTCTCCAAAAAAACCAAAGCTGTGGTGTAATTCAAACACGATTTTTGCCATATTTAAAAAGATTTTATAGACATTTGCAATGTGAAAAACAAATTCGCAAATCCGTTTGCACACTCTTACTCAGCTTTTTAAATAGAACCAGGTGCAGGGCAAATATATTCAATTTGCAAACCCGTCTGCCTTGTACAAAGTTTATAAACGAGCCCCAATATGTCTAGAGATGGAATTCTGGAAAATAAATCCTCTCCAGGACCTATAGTTTCTCTGCAATGTTATTTTCAGAACTTGCTGCCAAATATATTTAACGTTTTAAAAATGTTGCATTCATATACAAGTGGTAAGCTGTATATCTATGTGTTTATGATTGGGATTCAGGGCCAATATAACATTACTAACTTTAATAAACAAATACCATTCATCGATATTCTATTGTGATTTTAAAGTAGCTATTACTGTTATTCATAATCTTCTTTTTATTTCAAGGTCAGTTGATTTCAATTATCTCCCATCTGTTGACCCAGAGACTGTTTTGCAGACAGGTAAGGTTTTTTTGGGGGGAAATCTATTGATTTAAATTAGGTCCATGGGAGTACATATGTGATTGTATTTATATGCTTTGCCCTCCTATTCCCTAAAATGCTGACTGTCGAAGAGACAATACCTACAGAAAAATATGTTTTATATGCTACTAGAGACATCTCCTTTGTGGAAACAGAAAAAGACCCCATAATAACTGAGGGTATTTAAAAATAGGTATTTAAAGATGAAAAAGCAGTTTTTAATAGAAAAAGGTGCAATGTACACTTTTTTGCATTTATATTTAGATATTTATGTTTTTCGCAAAACTTTTTCAACTCCTAAATTTAATCCCTCCAGGTCATGAGCTGTTATCAGAACTGCAGCAACGCCGTTTTAATGGGTCTGATGGAGGAGTTTCTTGGTCTCCGATGGATGATGAGCTTCTGGCTCAGCCTCAGGTCATGAAGTTACTCGATTCACTACGTGAGCAGTATACACGGTATCAAGAGGTCTGCCGACAGCGCAGCAAGCGCACTCAGTTAGATGAGATTCAGCAGAAGGTCACGCAGGTAAACTAACATTAAGTGGGTTGCTGCTGGACAACCCTGACATTATCTAAACATTGGTAGACCATATATTTGCATTTTTATCAGAGACATTTTGTTTCCAGTGTAGCCTCTTTGAGGTCATAAATGCCTTACCTACCTGCCTCTCAGTGGTTTCACTGGAGTGTAAGAGTGATTACAATCATCTCCCGCTCATAGAAAACATGGCTATACATGTGTGAATGGTCCCCACAGGGTGCTATGGTCATCTCGTTCCAAGGTCAGTCAGTGCAGAGATCTTAATATACATTTATTTTCCCATAACATGTTACATAAAGGGGTTGCTGTTTTACAATAGAAGTATATACTGAAATCTCTGCTCATGCTGCAGTTTGGTGGCAGTAATCTAATATATTATGATCCTGGTGCAAAAACCTGAGTGGGCCTTTTTCACAAAATCACTGAAAATGTAATCTAGCATTCCAAAGAACATTATACAACAGTGGCAGTTGTATACCTGATGGTATAATGAGTTGTTCATCTGTAATAGACAATTGAACAAACAGGGAGATTTTCTTGTAACAACTGAAGACTGAGAGAGGCATATCGGTGCATGTGCAGTTGGAGCAATTCACTGGTTTGCGACAACTGTGCGTGTGTAGAAATGGAAGGAAACTGACCAAATGCCAGAAGAAGACACAAAGACCCGGAAGATGGCTGCTGTGAACTGCAATCCCGAAATCTGTACAAAGGGCTAGGTAAAAAGTTAGGGGCCTAGGGGGCAGCTAGGCTTGGGGGAGGAGGGTCTACTTAGGGTAGGGTTTTTTTTTAGTTATGGTTTGAATTCTCCATTAAGTAGCTTGGAAAGTAGACATGTGTATGTGTCTTTATTTAGATATTCATAAAAGAACTGTTCATTACAGCTTGTGCTTATCTCATTTTCCTAACCAAGCCACAGCTTAAATGATGCACCTCTCTGAGAAGGCAGGCAGGGTCGAACAGAGATATTCCCTAACAACAGCTGCTATAGTTTTCAATTGTTACTACTTCCCACATATTAGCTTTCTCTTTAAATTTGAGTAGGTGTTTATTGTATAGTTATCTTAATTCTGTCATTTTCTCAGTTATGCCCAAATGTTTGACTTTCATTTTCTCACACTCTTGCATCATATGACTTGATTTAGGCCAGGGGGTAAAAAACTTATCATGTTAACATGCCCCTATTTTTTTCTCAGTAAGTATTATTGCATTCATGGATTCCTATTAAAAGGCTCCTAAAAATGACACTGAGGAACTTTGTTAAGTTAATATTTAAATTGAGTGAAGGAATGATTAAAATTAAGTATGTAGCTGCTTTGACAAACCCCCTCCATTAATGCATTTCAATGAACATGTTAACTGGGACACCAACCTCAATTTACATCAGTATGAGTAGAAATAGACCGCTATATACTGATGTAGTAAATACATTCCTCTGTGCACAGAACTGAAAGGTTTTATCTTTTTTCCTCTAGTCTTATTTCCAGCTATTCTGAGATTGCCACAGACATAGGTAATAACAGATTATTTTAGTGATGGTACAGTAATATTATTTTCTCTTGGGAATTGCATTTTGAAATCTTTCATTTGTTGAGTTATCTACATTTTCAGTTTCATAGGGTTTTGTCCCATGATTTCCTTGGGGCTCATTTACCCAGCCTTTTGCAGTACTAGGCTATACTGCATAACATAAGACACTGTTTCACAGCTCAATATAAATCTATCACCAAACAGAAACTTTGACATTTGGATTTAGAAATGTTATTTTTTTTCCAGGTGCAAGTGTTTTGACACTATTGATCTATATTAACCTCTCTCTTTCCCAGTTCTAATGAGAAATTAGTGCTCATTTACAACCGCAGCAGCTGTTTGCCTAAAATGGTTGCCGCTGTTGAACGGATTTGCACCATTCATTAAATATACTTGCAGTTAATGGAATGGTAATGCCAAATAATGGTAATGCTTTATAGGAATGATAACATAGGGTACTGTTGCCCTACATTGGCTAAACTGGTATGTTTGCTTCAGAAACTCTGCTATAGTATATATATATATATATATATATATATATATATATATATATATATATATATATATAAACAAGCTGCTATGTAGCTATGGGGGGCAGTCATTTGAGCATAGGATTCACAAAGCCTTCACACCTTCCATAGGGACAAAAACCTGGTGGGCCGACCCTCATGGGCCCCCCGCCAGGCCAGTCCCCCCTCTCCCAATGACAATCCCCCCCTCTGTTTAAAAAAAAAAAAAATTGCCGGGTGTGCATGGCGCCAGACATTGACGTCAGCATGTGCAATGGGGAGATGGGAATAAAGGGAGGCAGAGCAAGGCTGGCCCTGGAGGGCTGGCAGGCGGGCTTGGATGGCCGGAGGGGGCGTCCAGCGGGGGGCCCTGGACTGATGTCCCGGTGGGCCCTGGGCCCCACAGTCCGACCCTGCACACACCAAGGCTCAAAGCAAAGGTATTCTCATGCCTTGAGCACAAGTCTTAAGAAAAAGGTAAAATGCTTTACATGTGTATAAATACATATTATGTCAACAGTTATTAGGTATTGTAAGTATATATAAACAAGTGATCCCAGCTGGCAGCAATTTATCTGTTCAATAACATTTCCCTATGGAGATCATGGGAATTGTAATTCAGCTGGAGAGTTGAAAAACTAGACATCCCTAACTACATACATTTGTCTGGTGGTCTTGCCTCTCTTTCTTGTCCTGTTTATTCTGTATCTTTATGGTCAGACAGCTAATAAAAATCAAAGTGGGACATTTAAATAACTTTGTCAGAGCATAGGCTTTCAGCTGGATTTAAATTGACTGTGGAAATTGCTTAATAAGCAGAAAAATTGAGGTCAGAATGGGTTGGTAAAATTTTTCTGCTTTGCTGTGATTTATTAGAGCTCATATGCGATCTGTGGCTTGTCTGCTGAAGTTAGAAGATACCATTCTGCAGAATGCTTGTCTCTATGGCATTATGAAATCAGGAGCCTAGGAGAGCAGGTCCTAGCAGTGGCAGGGCTCCCAGGGGGCACCACAAGAGAGCCGAGCCGAGGAATGTTATGTGAAATTACAGAAATGTCGGGGTTATGGACAATGTTATGAAATATACGGGTATTAACCAAAATATAACTTGTATCTTAATATATACATTTTGGGACCTTTCCAATTGTCTGAAAGGTTTAGACTAGTGATATTTTTTATTAAATTACTGTATTTTGTATTTATTAGCATTTATTACAGTGTGAACATGCTTCATCTCACTTTTACAGATTATCATTTACATTAGTCCCTGACCAGAAGAGTTTACAATCTAGTCTCTCTCACATTCAATATGGTCAATTTTATCAGGAGCCAAAAAGCCTTCCTGTATGTTTTTAGAGCAGGAGAGACCCAGGATACCCTGAAGAAACACACCCAGACACGGAGAATCTAATGGCAGTGCCAGACAGGGAGATTTGTCACCCGCAACTATTTATGAGTGACTGCGGGCAACCAATCTCCCAAAAAATGCCTCTCCATTGTAAATAATTGAAATCACTGGTGCTTTGACCAACATATCACTAAGTTGCTTGAAATTGGAAACTGCTGGCATCTTAGCCATATGTTGGTCATAGCTCCAGCGATTTCAATTATTTCAAACTGAGAGGCATTTTCGGGAGATTTGTTGCCTGCAGTCACTCAGATAGTAGCGACAAATCTCCTTGGCTGCCACTGTCCTAAATTCAATGCAAGTAGTGTCCAAGTTGGAATCAAACTCTAGAACCCAATGTTGCAAGGTTAGGGACTGACTAGATATCTTAGGGCAGCGACACACAGGCAGATTCAGGGAGAAATGCCGACCCGCCTCACAAGGAAACTTCTGGCGACTTCGGAAATCAAAGCGATGCAAATGCATTGACGCAGTCGATTTTTCATTTTAGCAGGTGGAAGGCAGTTCGGGGAGATTGTCGCCCCGAAGAAGAGACGATTAGTCGCCAGGCGACTAAATCTGCCCGTGTGCCCCTGCCCTAAGTCTGAAGATATATAGAGCTACTAGTAACAGCTACTTGTCACAGCTGCAAAAACAGACAATGCTGATGACTGTCTCTACCTGTGATTTAGCAGAGGCAATTCGTAATATTGTCTAATTCTTAATATTGTGTATTTTCTGTCACAATACAATACAACTAGCTGCTACTAGTCGCTCTGTGTGTCTTCATAGGTTAGAAAATCTGGTTGGACTGTATTGATAGTCCGATGTGACCTCTTTAAGGGCTAGGCCAGACGAGGAGATTCGGGGGAGATCTGTCGCCTGGCGACTTATAAAGGGTTTCTACTAACATCCACCAGAAGTGACTTTCACTCCTGATGTGAGTAGATTGTAATCCCATTGATTGATGGATTTTCCATATAGACACCATAAACATATTTGGACAACCATTGTTGATGGCTGGATTAATCTGCAGTGGGTGACTGCAAATTGTACTATTAGGCATGAGAACCACCTCCCATTTTACTTGCCAATAGCTTGGCTTCACATAGACATCTTCTAATTGTAACAGGTAACTTAAGACTTTTTCTTGGCGCTGATCATTCTTCTATCCATTCGAATGGTAGTTATCTATTTTCTTCCATGTCTTTCAGATTTTAGTTGACATTTTAAAGCATTTGGAATAATTTTAGCTGAGCGTCCTATTGTTTTCTGCACTTCTTTATATGTTTTCCCCTCTCCAAACAACTTTTTAATCAAAATACACTGTTCTGAATAATGTCTAGAACGATCCATTTTCAGAGAGAAATGCACTATAACCAGCACACACAATATTTGCTGCCTTCTTCCTTAAATAAGGGCCGTAATTGACACCTTTTTTCACATAATGAATGACCTCACTAATTGAACTCCACATTGCTATTATTTTGAACAAGCCTCAATTAATGATTCAATTACACAGAATCAGCAGCATGTAAGTCATGGGTGTTGGGTCTGTTTGTTTTCTATTACTCTACTAGACAATTATTTGCCATGTAGAAATAGAAATATAATTTCTACCAAAATCAGTAATTGATCTAGTTAGTGATGTCAGACTGCTGTTATTCTGAACACAACTGTATATAATATAAAGCAACAGGACAGAATGCTATCCTGCTATGGCAAATGCACATTGTATCACTGAGGAAGCCTATTTCATCTTGACTGATCCTTTTTCTGTGTCCAGGTTGTCAGCTGGTTGGAAGGACCTGGTTCAGAACAGCTCCGAACTCAGTGGGGGATTGGAGACTCAATCAGAGCGTCGCAGGCTTTGCAACAGAAGCATGAAGAGATTGAGAGTCAGCACAGTGTAAGAGATTTTCATTCTGTGGGAATCTAACTTTCCACTCTGCACAGATATTGATGTCCAAGAATTTATGTAAAGACCTGCCACTTTCCAAAGATTGGGCTTTAAAGGGGTAATATACATTCCACATCATTTCAGTTAATACACCAGAAATAGCAACTTTTTAAATTTGCTCTCTTTTGGTTCATTTTGGAATGTTGAATGTTTAAACGTCCTCTCTGAACTATTTAAATTTCCTACATTAGTTGATACTGCTTATCCAAACTACTAAGAACACCAAGAATGTCAACATGGCCAACAATTGGGAAGATTGTGCTACCCTGAGGCAGCTCCAGAGCTTACTCTTACTGTGCCGGAGGGTTTCCAGGGGGCTGCATCACTAGTGCAGAGATCACAATAATGCACTCTGCACTAGACAACCCTAATGTAACCACTTAATGTAGTAAGTGGTAGACAAATAGAGCCTTCAATGGCAAATATATTTCCAAAACCCTTAAAACTACAGAAGATATTTACAATTTCTCATGCCTTGAAATCCTAATCTTGTAGCATAGCCATCTAAGGATGCAAAAAAATGTAACGAAAAAATTGAGAGTCTAAGTCACTATTTAGCCTGCTGCCAGGTGCATTCACTAAAGAGTTTTATTTATCTCCTGTAATCAGTTGGATTATCTAGGTATCACCTGTAAAGTGGTTTTGGGAAATGAATAGCCAGACGATAATGAAGATAAATGTATTGCAATGTGCTACTAATATTCTATTTTACAATGTTCTCCAGTCCCTTTAGGTTCATTATTTTCCTAGCTGGCACAGCAGGTGGCACTGCATTACCACAGTTCATGAATCCAACAGTCTTCACTTAATGCAGAATGTATTACTTATATTACCTTTCACACCAATCGCCAATTGATATTCTATGCAGATACATTATAAAGTACAATGTCCATTTTTTTGTTGCCTGTTATATGAAATGTGTCCTTATATTTCACACAGACAGGTGAACCATGAAATGTGTATTCTAATGGCAGGCAGGCATTTTACTGAAAATGGACTGTTTATTATATATGCTCTTAAAAGGGGAAAGGCACCTTGGCCCTCTGGCTATGCTATATGATTAGCAATATACATAAATAAAAATTATAACCTTATATCAGGACATTGGATTTAACATGCTGCTTAGTATGTTCCCAGTAATGAAAACAGAAATATGTATTATATGCAAGTAAGTTTCCTATATTGTTACAGCGCACTGAAAATTTAGTTTTTTTTGCATCACAGTTTGCCATGGTAGTGGAAGTGGCATATTAGTTTGATGGACTATGCTGCCTTACAATCGGGGCACCTGTTTCATTTGATCAGTGACTGCTTGATTTGCTCCAGAGCAGGGAACTATGTTTTTATTGCACATTTGATAAAGTGAGCTCATCCATTCAACAGACACTGATATGCACATTTCTTTCCTTGCATCCTCAGGAATGGTTTGCTGTGTACGTGGAACTGAATCAGCAGATAGCAGCTCTCCTCAACGCTGGGGATGAAGAGGATCTGGTAGAGCTGAAAACCTTGCAGCAGCGTCTCAGTGATGTGTGCTACCGACAGGCCAGCCAGCTAGAGTTCCGGCAAAACCTGCTTCAGATTTCTCTAGAATTTCACAGTGTTGCACAAGATGTAAGTGTGGCTGAGAGCAGTGTAACATAATTATCCCCTTTATTGTAACTCAAACTTTAATAGTGTGACGTTTCATGTCATGTCAACAAATTTATCAGGTTAGTGCATCCATTTAGTTTGCCTCAGCTAAGTATCACTATGTGTATCTCACACACACACAAATGCACCCTCAGCAGCAGTGCAGTAAATGTAACTTAAGCTCCCCATAGACACAACGATCTTTCCCTGCCAAACAACCGATTTTAGGGAAGTCCGACCAATCTGTAAAATTATCGTGCGGTTAGTGGGATACAAACGATCGTTCATCTTACGATTTTTCGCCCGACATTGGTCTGAAGATTGATCGGCCAGGTTAGAAAATCTTTATCGGTCTCCGTGCAATCTACCTATAGTTTGCAGGACAAGCAGGCTGCGATCCTTCAGTTTTGCTGCAATATCGCCTGAAATGGTCTTTTTAGTTGATGGACACATCGGACATTTAAACGATCGTTTTGAGACAATCGTGGTCTCACGATAATCATTGGATCTTTCAAAAATCTTTACGTCTATGGCCAGCTTAAGGCTTTCAGATAATTGCTTCCACTTTGTCATCTGGAACACTATCTGTGAGAACACTAGAGGAAGCTGAATAGCCCCCAAATCTATGTCAAGATCCCAATAAAATCAGAAATTAAAACTTACCTTAAATAAATTTTTATTCCTTTGCAAGGGTTGGTATGTCGTTAAAATATTGCAAATACCAATATTAAGCTATGTATAGAGTATATCATCCCACACAGATAGTCTCACCTCCTGCACCTACATGATATCTCTTTGCTGTCGGATTTTATGCTTCTTTACTCTGTTATTTCCCAAGATGATAAAAAGCTTATATTGCTCAGAACAAGAGCAAAGTGAGTCATATATTCCAATATGTAACCCTTTATTATTTTTTCAGTTATCTCAGCAGCTGGATGGGCTCCTAGGGATGCTTTGTGTTGATGTGGCACCTACAGATGGAGCAGCAATCCAACAAACATTAAAATTGCTTGAGGAGAAGCTTAAAAGTGTTGGTAAGAAGCTGTGACCTACAGATCATGCAAGTCTTTGTTGGGGAAATAGTGAACCACAATAAACATTAGAGTCCCACTGCAACACAGTGGTCATATGACTTTACACAAAGGTATCACATTAGAACTCCTTGCCCACTAAATAGAATGTGTTCATATGGAGGCATGGGACACGGAGTCATGCTTTCTGTCATGGGTTGACCAGCGATTCTTACAAAAACACACCAGTAACAGTCCTTTCCCCAGTTTGTATCAATGCCAATAGGAAACAACTATCATTATGTGAAAGCTTTTAAGCCACATTTACAAAGCACGGTGCCCCTGCACCTCTGCCATAAATATAGCTCTGTCTGCATTCCACATAGCTGTATTCATAAGAGATGAGGGGGGGGGTATATCCATGTCTCCTCAGATGCTCAGATGCCCCAAGCTTTGCATCTTTCAGATATGTGAATAGCTCACAACCACATGCTTGATAAAGGGTCCTGTGTGACCCGAAACGTTGCAGTTTTTCTACTTTTATGAGCTAATAAAAAAACACACAACCTCACGGAACCAAGTTTTCAGAGTGCTACAGTCTTTTGGATGTGATGTGAATAGCTCAGGACATATAACTATAATTTAGAAACACACAGTGAAACACACAGTGTAGTAACTTTGGGTTGCAGGGCTTCAGCGACTAGCTGCACCTTGCATTCATGTGAGTAGTATTCAACAATAAGAATGCTTCATGTGCCGCAGCCCTTAAGTTTTATGTGTGAGCAATTCCCATATCTCTCCAGTTTGTGCAAAAAATTATTGTAGGGTGTATTTTGGGCTTTTCTATAACTGCACATTATTAGTAGTAATGGCAGCATTTATTTCAGTGATCATAACTGATGGTTCTACAATTACAAGGCTCTTCCTCACTGACAAAACCCCCCAGAACATACCAGAATGATATTTGGTTGCACTGGCTGCTCTTCTCAATATCCTTATTGTTTTTAGATACAGGCCTCCAGGGCTTGCGTGAGAAAGGTCAAGGTCTTTTAGATCAGATTACTAACCAGGCATCTTGGGCTTATGGCAAAGATGTCTCCACTGAAAACAAAGATAATGTGGACCATATCCAAGGTGTAATGGAAGATATGCAACTAAGGAAACAGCGGTAAGTCATATGAAGCTTCCATATGAAGCTTCCATTCAAGAGGAATACTATTATCTACACCAGACAATCTAACCTCATTTTCTAAAGTAAGCAGCATGTACGAGGGGAACCATTGTATGTGTATGGGGGTTTATAAAGGTGCCACGCTAAAATCATTACATGGTAACTAGTGTACCATACCTGAGCTGTCCCCTAATACTACATATAAGCATTTGCTATCAACTAGAGAACTACACTTATCTTAGTTACTTCCACCCTAAGCGACCCAGAGCTGCTTTGCAGATCATATGGCTAGGAGGAACTCTGTGTTTTTCATGGCACCACATGCGAAGAAGGGTTGATGAATGAACTGCCTATTATCTCTTTTATTTTAGTTATAATCGGGTGGTTTATTGGGTAGAGGGTAGAAATCTTCCCTGAGGCCTCTAGAAATAGATGAAAGTAAAAAAAAGACATATCAGTTGAGTACTGAAGAATACATATTTTCAGTTCTATACATCAAAGATGCCCAACCTTTTTATTTTATTTTATTCTACTTAATAATTCTATAAAAACTGTTATTAACAATAAAGGGAAAATGTACCCTTTTTCAAAGAGTGGCCTTTGTTTGCTTTTTTTCATTTGCTTTATGTTTCTGCAGCTGTGCAATAAAACGTGTTTGTGCCTAAAGATCTTTATTTAATCTTATTCTTACCAGAATTTATTTATTAGTGTGCTTCAATAATTCTTTGGCAATAAAAATGGGCACTCTTTCATAGATTCTAAAGTAGGAGTACCCTTCAGTGGCCAAATTCACATGAGAAAGGGCAAAATGTTTTACTAGGCAATGTCTTCTGAGCTAGGTCAGTTTTTATCGCAAGCAAAGGGCAAGGTATACTTTTTTTTCCCACAGTAACTGTTTCAGCTAATGCAGGCTTAAGAGTCTGCACTTATAAGTACATGGGGCCAGTCAGGTGCAATTTGAGCCAGTGACAACAAGGGCATCCCACATGTGGAATATAGGTATGTGCTTGCACACAGTGTAGCTGCACATGGTTTATATGTCAAGAAATGTCATGGTTCTGGTTACAATTCACACAATGGGACCCTGGAAAATTGCTGGTATTAGGCACAGGGCAAACTTCCCCACCTCACAGTAGTAAATTCTCTTCATTGTGTGCCATTATCTTTCTCAGGTGTGAAGATATGGTTGATGTCAGAAGGTTAAAAATGCTACAGATGGTTCAACTATTTAAATGTGAAGAAGATGCAGCTCAGGTAGGTAACATGTTTTCATGGAGATGGATACAATGTAGACTAAACATTACCTACCTGTAACCCTCAGTAAAATAATTTTATTTAAATTAGGCATGCGCATGAAGATTCTGTCATTTGGCTAGTTGCATTTTACATTTAGTTGCAGCTACTGGATTTTACTTAACTGAATGGAAACTAGAAATCTCTTTTCTTTATTCTGTGCCCCATTAAAACGCCCTTTTAGGTTTACATGGTTTGTATAAAAGCAGAGACACATGCTCACATTCGGGGAGATTAGTCACCCAGCGACAAATCCCCGAACTGCCTTCCTACCGACTACAATGTAACTTGGAGCACTTAGTTTTCCGAAGTCACCTGAAGTTGCCTCACGAGGAAACTTTAGACGACTTCGAAACATGAAGCGCAAATCTGCTCTTCTTCAGGGCGACGAATCTCCACAAACTGCCTTCCTGCCGGAAAGAATGTAAATTGCCAGCGGGAAGGCAGTTCGGGGAGATTAGTTGCCCCCGAAGAAGAGCAGATTTGTCGCCACGAAGAAAAGCAGATTTGTCTCCCGGAAGAAGAGGAGATTTGTCGCTGGGTGACTAATTTTCATCAATCTTCTTGTGTGTTTCTGCCCTAAACTTTCACTTCTCACTTGTCCTTTTGTCACATGAAACCTGGATTCCTGCTGAACAGCTTTTTTTTGTGGTGAGGTGTCATCAGGAAATGGGGATCCTAGCAGGACAGAGAGAGAGAGAGCAGTTTTGAAATGCGTGTGTGAATATTAAGCTCAAGCAAAAGGTTGTTGGTATAATATACTGTTTTCTGTTTCCCCTTGTTTCTATTGTTCCCAGGCAGTAGACTGGTTAAACGAATTACTGGATGCCTTACTCAAAACTCATATTCGAATTGGTGATGATAGTCAAGAAACCAAAATTCTTTTGGAAAAGCACAGAAAGTTTGTCGATGTAGCCCAGGTAAATACTGCATATGCAAACACACATATCTATGTATAATGTGTGTATATATATATATATATATATATATATATATATATATATAT
>CM044448.1:66065295-66091590 GCA_024363595.1 Xenopus borealis
TAGTAAGCTTGCTAGGAGTGGGAGCTGATTGTTCATTAACCTAAATTAAAAATCATTATTTAGCATTCAAAATAATTTACTGTCTGGAATATTTACTCTGATGCAAGGAGCAATGTAGCATATACAGTGTAAAAGAAGCATATAGAATGCAGCTGCCAGTTTGCAGGGTCACATTGGATGATTTGGGTCATCCAAACGTTTGACCAGAATCTGTTCCTGACAGTAACCAGTCTATAGTTAAATTGAATCTGCAGTTAGACATTTGATTGGCTGCTCTAGGTTACAGACTTTGTAGGCCAAACAGTAAATATACAGGTGTGAAAGTTGCAACATACATCATGCCTGGTGTCTTTGGCATTGTGCAATATAGAGTGAATCCCATAGCCAGATTCCACTTTGTCAGCTGCATTGCCTGGGCCTTTAATGTCTGGTCCTCTGGTGGCCCTGAGAGGCCCATTCCGACATTATAAAGACGTTGCATAATTTCCCTATACCTGTACATTCTTCTTTCCAGAGTACTTATGATTACGGGCGACAGTTACTTCAAGCTACCGTTGTACTCTGTCAGTCACTTAGATGTACATCAAGGTCATCTGGGGACACACTCCCCAAACTTAACAGAGTGTGGAAACAGTTCACGATAACCTCAGAGGAGAGAGTTCACCGGCTGGAAATGGCTCTTGCATTTCATTCAAATGCCGAAAAGGTTGGATATATTTGCATATGACCCGCACACAAACGCTTCCATTCATTTAAAGGTCACATACATATTTTGTAGAATTTCTAGCCAGTGTGCCCCAGTAGGATTCTTGCCTCTTTTCCGGAGGTGCAAAGAATTGAAGGAAATGTTAGTCTTTGGTATATATTTGCATATCAATAACATTAGCTCTGGTATTTATTAATATTCTTTATTGTAATTGTGCTCATTGCAACAAAATATATGAGTAACATATGGTAATGTGCCATTATGTCGCTTAATTATGTTCTAAAAAGATGGGCACCTTCCAAAACAGTTTTTTTGGTTGTTGGGGTTTTTTTTTTTGCATAATAAAAGGAAATGTAATTCTAAACAACATTCCAATATGCTTTAATTAAAAAAGTTTTACTAAATGTAATTGCAACTGTAAGCAATGTATTAGGCAAACAAAGATTTTCAGTGGAACAGTTAAACAACAGTTAGGTCAGTCTCACACAGGGAGTTACTTGCCACTGATATTAGTGTGTCCCCACACTTGAAGGAAGCAAAAGCTGCTGTAGTTTCAGTGTGTGGGTTAAGTCAATATGGAGGTGGGAGAGCATTCTTTGTCCAAGTCCGTAACCTCATTTTCTTTTCTTTATCTTTTTTTCAGATTTTACAAGAATGCCCAGATCTTGATGAAACCGTGGTGGATTTTGAACAGTTTAATGAGGTTGAAGCTGTTGGAAAATCTCTGCTGGACAGATTAACAGTGCCTGTAATTTATCCCGATGGGTATGTCATGTTGTTTTTCATATAATTAACCCATTGTTTGCTTGGTGATACTGGTTAAAATTAGATGTATAATAGCAACATGTGGGTCAGCCTTTAAGCCTATGTGTTTGAGCCGACATCCACACATTATGCATTAGTGATATACGGCTCCACAAAAAAGTCAACCTGCATATCACTACTGTATAATGCTGATATTAACTTCACCATGTTTCAGTGGTTAGCACAGATGGGGGTTATGAGTTGAATTCTGTCTACTTATCCCATATTAATCCCCAAAAAGTACAAGCTGGTGAAAGAGACCAGAGATTGTCAATGTGATAGAGACCTTAAACTGTAAGCACCGCTGAGCTATATAAGTAAAACATAATAATGAGAGTATGATATTTAAGATCAGGGTAGCACGTTAGCTTCAGGAGACATGTTGAAAAGGCCATTTTTCCAACCCAAACTCTGTAGGGTTACCAGTTATTAAAAAAAGTGGACCCATCCAGGAATATGACCTATTTAGTGTTTACTAAGGGGCCTACAAGAAAAATGACTTCCCCTCCAGTAGCAGCATCTCGGGAAGAAAATAGTCTGGGCCCTTGTACCCGCACTAGTCTCCTTAAAGTCCAAAGCTTGATACTGGGTAATTTTACTCTAGGCCCAGAGCACAACCATCCCTGCAATTGGGAGACCACAGAGGAAGAGCCATGTGCTACCAGTAACTGGTCCAAAGATCTCCCGAGGGCCATATATAAAGAGAGAGAGAGATCTATTTTGTTTTTTTTGTTACAGGACTGAACAGTATTTCGGAACTCCAAGTGACATGGCTTCCACGGCAGAACATATAAGAGAGAGTATTAAGATGATTTGTTTGAAAAAACAGCAGCTCTTACAGCCTGATGGGTCCATTAGGGAAAGCTAATAGACTGATCTCTCCATTTTCTCATATCAAGACTGCGGTTTGTAAGACAGCATGTCGTCGGCATATTTACATCGTTCAGTATAATCCCATTAAAATGCATTTCAGACCCATCCTAAGCAGCATCTTCTCCACCTAAACATTGTTCTTGTATTGTGACTTCTCATCTATAAAGCCTTACTTATTTAATATGCTGTGAAATCTTCAACTCAATGCTGAGAGTTAGAATTGCCTTGGACACAGGCAATTGTGTGATCTGCAGACATGCCTCCTGGCACCTTTACATGCCCTTTCAACTAGTGTTTTAATCAAACCCTGAATGTAGGAAAATTGCCTATTTCATTGCAAAGAAAATTCCTAAGAAGCGAGGGCAAAAAAGTGCATAAAATAAAACCAACAGGAAAAAACACAAAAAGGGATAAAAGTACATTTGAGCATATCAGATGGATGAACTTGCTACAAAGGTATCAGCGAGCAAGCAAATCGTCTAAGCTCATTGTATACAGAACTTATAGGTATGTGAATGCATCTGCCAAGAAAATGATTGGGGTATAATCCATGCGTTCTCTACAGCACCCCAATACCGCCTTTGATAAGAAGAGCTCAAAGAATAGTTTCATTATTGCACTGATTTACTTTCCAATCCCTTTGCTGCTGGAAGAGCACAAAAAAGGGATGGATGCTTGTTTCTGTATTGCTCTAACAGTCAATAGGTGGTGCATGATTGTTGCTGAATTACCATCATCCTCTGCAGGATCAGTTAGGACAAGAATTTGCTTGTTAAATAAATGGAAGTCTGAGGGGCAAAAGGATTATATCAGGGATGTCATATGTGTGGTCATCCAGCTTTTAGTGGTCTTGTACTGTCCGCACCAACAGCTGTTGCCCCCTAAGCTGGACTTTCTCTATCCACCTTATGCTGGGAGTTGTAGCTCCATAAATTGGATTTCCCTTAAGCAGTTTGCGGTATCCTGGGAGTTACAGCTCACCAACAGCTCAGTGGTTGGACTTCCCCGAGGTGGGTGTTGGCCTTCAGCTCCATTGCCATTGGCTGTCCATGCTATATGACATTTATTCCTAGATTATTTGCTGGTTAAAGCTTTTCAATGGTGCTACCAAATTTGGAGGAATTCTCATTAATAATAATAAGACTTTAAAGTGCTGTTCCTGACCAGATAATGTAGTATTTTTTAGGACGTGGGTAATATACCTGTTGTTTTTTAGGCAGTAGCGTACTTCCACGTGTCTTATTACCTGAAGACATTTCCTTTTTTTATTGTGCCATTATGCAAACTGTCCATGAAACCTTTGATATGTCATATTCATGAACCATTGTTTTCTTACTTGTATGAAACAATGTATTTAAAGCTGTTTGTGCTGAATAAAACCATCTTTGTAAGATTGGATATCATTGTTTACTTATTATAAAAAGGTCAAGGATACGCTTAGCGGAGATATTAAAGGGATACTGTCATTGGGAAAAAAAATTTTTTTTTTCCAAATGCATCAGTTAATAGTGCTGCTCCAGCAAAATTCTGCATTGAAATCCATTTCTCAAAAGAGCAAACAGATTTTTTTTATATTTCATGTTGAAATCTGACATGGGGCTAGACATATTGTCAATTTCCCAGCTGCTCCAAGTCATGTGACTTGTGCTCTGATAAACTTCAATCACTCTTTACTGCTGTACTGCAAGTTGTAATTATATCTGAATCTGAATTAAATACTAACATCAAAGAGTGGGGAGCCACTCAAAATGTTGCATCTTTGCATTTGCAGCCCTGCTCTGTATGCTCTGTCCATAGCTAAACTGCATTTCTGTTCAATGCATCTCAGTAAAACCTGCAACATCACTTGCTGGAGCTTTTTGGTCATGGGTTCTACTGAGACATTATTTGTATTATGCTCAAAAGTCTGGCACATTACCTATGGCTGTAAGCTGCCTCTGTCCATGCTGCCTCCATTCAGCCTTTTTGTAGACCTTGCTCAGTACAATGCTGTATGTCTATCACTTTAATTTATAAACAGGGTGTTCTATATTTGTAAAATTATAACAATATATTTTATAGGCTAATTTGTGCATTATACATATTTCACATTATTTACAAATTTGGGAGAGCAGTTTCCCTTTGTACATGTGTGGGATCCCTTATCCACAAACCCAATATCCAGAAATCTCATCAGAAATACAGTAGGGCCATATAGTAAGCAAATCATTATAATTTTTTTTTTTTTTATTTCTCCTTAATAGTAAAACAGTGCCTTGCATGTGATGGTAACTAAAGTGCATGAATTCATATTGGAGGTAAAACATTCATATTGGGGTTATTTAATGCTTAAATTAGTTTTTAGCTAACTTAAGGTATGGAGATGTTTATTATCGAACAGTCCCTTATACAGAAAACCCCAGGTCCCATGCATTCCAGATAATAGAGCCTGCACTTCTCGGTCCCTGTAGCTACCAATAGAAACAAGCATTGTATTGCTTCTTCCTGGTATGCTGGAGATTAATAGCAGCAGTATTATATATCTTGCTACTATCAAGATATGGCAAATGGTCGATAAGCCCTCCTTGTAAAAAATATATATTTCCCTTCAAATAAGACATGTATTTATAGTAAAGCCATGGATAAATATATGATATTAGATTAGGGAGAAATGAGGCAAAGCATCAGAATGGCCCCGTGCTAGTGGGCTTGAAGCTATTGCAAATTTATTGCACAAATAAAATGTTATTGTTTTTCATCCCCTTAGAAACACTTGCTACATGGTTTTTCCATTACTGCCTTGTAGCTGCTGGAAATTTATTAAAATACAGACTTAAGAGGATAACTAGCACCAAACGGAAAATAAATGAATTCAATTAAAATGTGAGCAGTTTCATCTGGCTGTGTGTGCATGAGCTGAGCTACCTTGTCTAGGAACAGTTTTGTGTTCAGTTACTTCCCAGGATTCTGTCCACTTTGCAT
Source organism: Xenopus borealis (assembly GCA_024363595.1). NCBI lineage: Eukaryota > Metazoa > Chordata > Amphibia > Anura > Pipidae > Xenopus > Xenopus borealis. The sequence continues at coordinate 66,070,640 of CM044448.1, forward strand.
GCTACCTATAGGGAAATGACATTTGCAACATTACAGTAGAGGCAGTGCACCTGAAGTTACATTTTATCTTAACAGCCACCATCAGAGATCATGGGGCAGCATAGTTGGCAGGGCTTTCCTCACCAGGTGGCCCAGGGTCTTAGCCCCGGGACCCTCAGGGCTAGTCCAGACGAGAAGATTTGGGGAGATTCGTTGTCTGGCAACTATCTCCTCCTGCCTTCCAGCTGCTTCAATGAAGAATCGCCTGCGCCTATTCACACGCGGCACTGCGTTTTCTGAAGTCGCTCAAAGATGCCTAGTTAGGTCATTTCGAGTGAATTCGGAAAACGCAGAGCCGCCTGTGAATAGACAAAGGCGATTCTTCAATGAAGCAGGTTGAAGCGGTTTGGGGAGATAGTCGCCAGGTGATTAGTCGCCAGGTGACGAATCTCCACGAATTTTCTCGTCTGGCCCTTATAGGTATCCCACCTATCTCCCCAGATGGCACACATGGTTAGTTTTATACTGACATCTAAACTGTCAGGTTGTGGCACTGATCCCAGCAACAGCAGACTTGCCCGATGTCAAGATTTTTTGTGTTATTTATAATTATATTCAGGCTCTCTCCTGTTCATTCTCCAATCTTCCATTCAAACAACTGCCTGGTTGTCGAGTTAAGTAGATCCCTAGCAGCCAGATCAAGTTACAATTCCAAACTGAAGAGCTGCAGACAAAAAAGTCTAAATCAGATAATAGAAAATAAATAGCAACTGGTAATTATCTTAAAGTTGACATCATTATTATTATGAATAAACTTCAAGAGGAACTTCCCCTGTAATGGACAATAATATACATGTAATGGGCAATTATATATGAGTAAAGAAAGCATTAAAAAGCATGCTAAAACCATGTTACTATGTACAAAGCATGCTAGAAACCATTATGGAGTGATTAAGGAGAAGAATGACCAGTTCTAAGCAACTTTCGTTCTTTATTTCTTTTTTTATATAGTTTTTTAATTATTTGCTTTCTTCTGGCTCTTTTACAGCTTTCAATTGGGGTTCATTTGATGACCCACCTAAAAAGCAAATGCTACACATTTATGGTTATTGCTACTTTTTATTACTTATCTGTCTATTCAGATCCTCCTCTATTCATATGGCAGTCTTTTATTCAAATCAATGCATGGTTGCTTGGGTAATTTGGACCCTTGTAACTAAATTGCTGAAATTATAAACTGTAGAGATGCTCAATAAAAAGTAATTGAAAAGCCACAAATAATAAACAATAAAAACCAGTTGTCTCCGAATATCACTCTCTACATCATAATTAACTCAAAGGTGAACAACCACTTTCGTTTGTATAATTCGAGAGCCAAAGGGAAGTCCGGTTATTATATTGCTATGGGCAGCATATGTTAGGGAGTAGTCAATGTGCATCACAAACATGCTGACTCAGGGGAAGAGCTCTGAAAGCCCTCACTCACTGCTTTATGCATTAACAAGAACACAGCATTAAGTCTATATATGCCTCTCTATTAATGTGTTTGTAGAATCAAGCAGCATTTGGGAATATGAAATTGATTTCAAAATCCATCAAAATACAAATTATTTATTATACTATTTCAGCATTTGCCTGAAGCATAAAGACGTAAGATGAGATGGAGTTGCTGGTACTCGGCCTGTTAGCTTTTATATTATCAGTATGATCATTTACAGTATCTGTCTTTTGCTCCTTAGATTAAGAAGCGGATGTTTTTCCCTACTGGGTTGTTTGGGCTATTGATGAAATTGCCCAATGGCAATTAACTGTACAGGGCAAGACTCTGCTGTTTTTCTACACCTAAAAGACATGGGACACTCTTTTGAAGATAGCAATCTCCAAATTTTGGATAAAGAAGACCGCTTATTTGAAAGAGGTGTGAGAGAGGCAATTCATGTTAATGTGGAGAAACCATCCCTGAAAAGAAGCGGGGGCCTTCGACACCACCTGTCTGCTACATACAATGCTGTTCTCACATCTGTTCCCCGGCAGTCTCAGAACTCTTGACACATCCATTCATACAACTCTCACAAGTAACACCTGTTTTCTAGGAGTTGCATGACACATTGGTAATCTTATCACTGTAACTACACAGAATCAACACCACTGTGTATTTCAGATGTCACCTCTCTGAAGAGTTACAATGTGCCATTGTGTTGAAGCTGCTCGGATGAGCAGTGAAAAGTCTTCATTAAAATATCTCAGCAAGTCCAGTTGCTTTGAGTTACTTTTGATAAATATACCATGCCCTGGATGAACGAGAATCTTCATAGTCAAATTGCCCAATGCGTGTTTGAGAATGCAACAGAGATCTACTGGAGCAATGAAACATTTAGAATCCTGAGCTGGAACAAAAGGTATGGAAAGGGACTTGCCTAGGAAGCAACGTAGGAGAGGATCAACACATCTTACCCAAAAAAATGCTGTGGTTATGGAGAGGATAGGAGGCTATTGTGGCAAGTCTGGTGGGTGAGGGTGGTGTTCAGGGAAGGAGGTTTCTGATGTGGCAAAATCAGCAGGTGGGAGAGTGAGGTGAGGATGTCAAGCAGGAGTGGGTTGTGCGTATGGTTGCCACCTTTTCTTGAGAAAGATACCGGCCTTCCTATATATTTATCTTTTTTTCCTATTAATAACATTGGGACATCAACCATCAAAAATACCGGCCAGGCCGGTAAAATACCGGCCAGGTGGCAACCCTAGTTGTGCGCCAGTAACTTGGCCCAGCTCTGGTATTATCCCTGTAAAGTGTTCCAAAATATATTGGTACTAAATAAATAAATAAAGGAATTTTATTAAAAAAAATAGAACAACAATATATATTCCAAAATAGTTTGGCTAATTGCTGGTTATATTTGTAGGAAGCAATGCCATAAAACAACTGAAATTTAGTTACTATATATGGTATATATACAGATGCAGTCACTTTGGATGGTGAGTTTAATGCGTCGCGACTTAACTCATTTATCTCATTTATCCCACTTATCACAGAATATTGTGTCAGAGCATCCCATCCAATTAAAGAGTTCACCATTGAAAACAATGGGGCTTTGGTATGCTAATGAAAAGGTTAAATGCATTAAATGAGTTAAGATAACTTTAGATAACACAGTTTCTTCAATTAATGCTGAGTCACGACGCATTTAACTTACAAATCCAAGTGACTCTATCTGTATGTATATCACCGTCCAAATTTTTATAACAATATGTCTGGATACAAAGGAATGCAGTACTCAGTAATGTAAGCATTTTATACTAACATAAATTATCACCTGAGGCCAGGGAATATTTCTACTGACAATACACAATAAAGTGATTAGCAGCCAGACCTTCTTTATCTTTTAAGGGCTAGTCCAGACAAGAATATTCGGGGAGATTCGTCACCTGGCGACTAATATCCTCGCAGCTATCTCCCAGAACCGCTTCCCCCTGCCTTCCAGCTGCTTCAATGAAGAATTGCCTGTGCCTATTCACACGCAGTGCTGCGTTTTTCTAAGTCGCTGGAAATTGCGACGCTACTACGCTAATTCACTAAGATGACCATTTTACTGAACGTTACCTCTTGCACTGGACTTTGTTCCGCCAGGTCAGACCTGGTGAAGTTCATTACAATAGATAGGAGTTTGAAAAAAAAACGCTAGTTTGATAGTCTGAAAAATAGCGTAATTTTTTTGGAGGGGGTTACCCTCCTTCCCCCACTACATTTCCTAACACATGGCAACTCAACTATACAGTGGGTACATGTTTAGGCAATAGGATAACTTTATTTTATTTATTAAAGGTTTCCTGGGCTTGTGTAGGTTAATGGATTGGCTGTAACATATACTTCTATTATGCTTTCAACTTAACGCCGTATGCAAGTTAGGCATCGCTAGCGTAAATTCGCTTTGCCTGGCGAAGTAACGTTAGCGCAACTTCACTACTTTTCGCCTCCCCCATTTTAGTGTGGTGGGCTGGTTGAAAATTTGCCTGGCGAAGCCATCACTAGCGCATTTTCGCTGCTTAGTGAATTTTCCCCCTGATCTTTCTGACTACTTTGCTGAGATAGCTGACTACTATTACTTTGTATCAGCAGCTATCTGTCCTCAACTTGCATCCTCCCAACCCCACAATTCCCTGCACACGTGATTTCAATAAGGAAAAGAACATCATAGAGCAATGCATTGCGGGCTATGTAGTTCCTGCATGTTGTCTGAAAGCTGTGGAGAAGTTCAGTGTTTTGGTCCTTCCTTCCCTGCCAGGATTTGAAATCAAGAGGAGAACTGTTAAACAGCAGGATTCCTGCATAAAAAGGCATTTATTCATACTTTTTGAAGAAACAGGTACCTGTGATATTCAAATTGGTGGTGTCTGTGTTATTTGTGCCACTTTGTCAAATTTTGGTTTGGAAGCCAGAGTTACCATTTAATATTATTCAGGACCTAACCCATATACTGTAATATTGTAGTTGTTAGTTAGCCCTGAAGTCTATGTCATATACTCCCTTAAATTACTGGAAATCATCATTCATATTCTTATTGATATCTTAAGAGGAAACCAAGAGTAATAAGTCAAATCAACTGGACTTGCTGTATTTTTTTTTTGCTATCCAACATCTCAATTCTGAATTGAGAAAACCTAGTGGATGACTAGCAAAGCATCTTCAAAGAAAAAAAAAATACAGCAAGTCCGTTTTTTTATATTGCTCAAAAGGAATAAAGACTTATTTCAGTTGATCTCTATCTTCTATCTGGAAAAATTCAGACGAAGAAACCAAACATTTCCCTTCACCCCCCTCCTCATGCTGTCAGTGTAATCTCTGACGGGAACATTATCCTCCTGCAACTGTGCACATGGGGGTGTAGCGCCAGAAAATGGACACACAAGCAGCCAAGGCTGGGTCTGGCACCATTGAGGGGGCAACAAGAAAATGGGTTATACACTTGCTATAAAACCTCCAAATAACAACCTTCCTTTTGCCTTACACCTGAAATTATTTAAAAGGAGACCTGTCATCTAGACACAAAAAGCCGTATATTAAAAATTAATCTCAAATTAAACATGAAACCCAAATTCTTTTTTTATGACAAAAAGGTCTAATGCAAACTTTGAAATACTTGGCTAAATAATAGTGATGAGAAAGCTCATTAAAAAAATGCAATAAATAAATATGTAAGTTTCATAATACAGTAAGTATATAAGAACAACAAATATGAACCATAAATATTTAAAAAGGATATTTTGGAGAGACTGTATCTCATTTATGAGTCTAATGTTCAATGGCAAGCAGCTGACAAGGCATAAGCCCTCCTTAAAAATGCAACGAACGGAATCCATAGTCTAGACATAGAGGGTTGATTAAAAGCTATTAGAAGAACAAGAGTTATTTGGTATTTTGTATTATTGAGGCACCATGTTTTGCTAAAAAAAATGGAGTGGGTATTGGTACCGGAATCCTAAAATATTGCATTTTCAGTATTGCTATTTTTATCAGAAGGAACGTTGAGTGCAGACTGCTAAAGCCAGCCTACTGTGCGTGTGTGTGATGGGAAAGTGTCTGGCTAATACATGACCTGGACTGGTGCTGGGAGGCTTTCTCAGCTGCTCTGTGTAGAGAATAGAACAGCTGTCATTTGCCCTGAAACAAAGGAATGGCGTTTAAACTTAGTAAAGGATCCACTGAGGTCTAGTAATATCTCAGGATCACAGGTTGTCGTTCCTCTGCATATACTCTTCTGAGACTGATATAAATAATCAGTGTGTAACCAGCAATGACTTCTTAGTTAGCAATGGAAGCAATGTCACAACTGCTTATAAATGGTATAGACAACCTTCCCAAATATTGTTGCACTGCTGCATCATAGAGTTGTAATTCAGCTGTATGGTAGAGGAAAGCTACCTGCCTGCCACTGAACTACAAGTCCCAAAATCCCTCAACAGCCAAAGTTTGTGAAGAGGAGCTCAGATTTATAGTACAACTATTGCTGTATTGAATGAAACAGACTTAAAGTGATACTAACACTAAAACATAAAGATTAACATGTGATTGTACATTAAATATTACCTGTAGGTCATTTTTTGCTGAGAGGTTTGTTTTTGTATATAATTGTTAGTTAGTTGAAGTTCCTAAGCCTGACTCTCTGACTTTGCCAACCTGACTGTCCCATCTCAGCCTGTTAGTTACAGTTTCTATTGCTAACGGACTCCTGCTGCACAAATATGGCAGCCCCCTCATACAGGAACATGGGGCAAAGAGACAGGTAATGTAAAAGCATCATGCAAATACTTTATGGCAAAGTTAGAACTAGCTTTCAAAGCCAATATTAAAATAGATGTAAAAAAGAGTTTCATTTCAGGTGTCAATATCGCTTTAAGCTCTGTTCTTATTACGAATCACACAGCAAGTTCCAAACTTAGGAAGTTCCAAGCCATGGACTGCAAAAAGATTATGAAAATGCTAGAATGTTTGCTTGGATTTACAGAACTTTGTTTTAAGGAAACCACTCTTAGATATAGTGGTGATGCTGTTTCCTAGGTTTTGGTGTTTTAGACATTTTCCTTCTTTAAAGATAATCAGAAGTACTTCTAGTGCTATGTGCTCCTACCCTGGTTGTCTAGTACAGACGGACTGAACTTGATTTTCAGGAATTGTGCTCCAAGCAAGCCTGTCCTGCTCAGCCATGAGCAGGAGATTAGATCTGTTTGAAGTCTTACATAAAATAATAGCACAGCACTAAGGTAGCCTTCAACATAGCAGCTGGTGAAACACATGTTCCTCACCATAACACAGATAACGCAGGATAAATATAACACTGGTATCATGTTATTTTAGGCTCCTTTGTATTTATACCTGGGAACTCTCTGGGTTTGACCCTGAGTTTTATGGACTGTGGCCAAATTCCCTGGTCAGGCATTATCCATGTTATCCACAGATATACTGCTGCTGAAGCTTCTTAAATGGTGTTATTCTCACTGGGATAGCCCATAAATAAATAACAATGACTTCTCAATTAAGGGGCCGATTTACGAAAGTTCGAATCGTACGAATCATTCGAATGATCGAATAATTCATTCGAACGATCGTTATTCGATCGTGGAATGATCGACGATCTAATAAAAGGGTAGCCTAAAACTATTCAATTAGCATTCGAAAATCGAATGCTAATCAAATATCGAGGGAAAACTAATATTTTTGGGGAGTAAATTTGCCCCTAAGTGTAATGACTTTAATTAGTGATGGTTTGTATATTTGCACACAAATGTCTTCGTCTTTAGCCACATTAAGTCCAATTTAATTCCTGCCCCCAGGTCCCTGTATTTTATCTCATTACAGGAAGAACCTAATATTACATGTATCGAACCTGTTATCCAAAGTACTTAGGACCTGAGGTTTTCCACTCTACTAAAAGGTATACTAAAATCTACTAAAAAATCACTTAAACATTAAATAAATGCAATAGGATTGCTTTTCCTTCAACAATGATCAGTTACAAGGTACTGTTTTATTGTTACACAGAAAATATATATTTATTTTTTTAATTTTCAAATTTTGATTATAATGGAGTCTATGGGAGATAGCCTTCTTGTAATTCTTAACTTTTTGGATAATGGGTTTTGATCTTATATCTATACGTTATATATAGTAAACCTTATCCATATCCCTGCTTTTTGACTTCTCCATCAACTCTCATTATTCCTTATTAGTCTGTTACTTAACAGCGGGAAATGGTGGGTCCAAGTGTACTGTATTTCCCCAGAAATCCAGCTTTCCATACCACCCAGCCTAACATATATACTGCAGGAAATGACAGCACTCCAAGTGAAGACAGCAAATCAAAAAATCAAATGAGGTGGAGATTTATTGGTGATCCAACGTTTTGGCCCCACACAGAAGCCGTTGTATATATATATATATATATATATATATATATAATGATTATCACCCATAGCCCACTTTTTTGTTTTGGGGTTTACTAGGGGACCATTCGACCCCCTAAAACATTGACAGTAATGAGAAGTTAAAATATTCTGAATATCTAAATGGAGAATTGATACTTAATTCTTATCTAGGAGTGGGAGGTAACCATGTTTTGGAGAGCTTGTGCTACTGATCCTCCCTGCTAATTATAAGTGGATGACTCTAGTTATTAACCCCTAGTTGCCCTATAATCAACATTACGGGGAGTTAGGCGGAGTCCCTTTAGTTATCAGAAAACAAATGGTAACATTATAGGCTCTCAGTGCTTTAAGACAATGATGGGCAACTGGAGATGCCGACGTCTGACAGTGGGATGCTGAGAAAGGAATGTAACTTCATTATAAAGGTCTCTGGTTGTTTATTTTTTCTGTGCTTCCCAAACTGTGTGACTTGCCCTAGTTAGAGTGAGATTAGGAGAGAGAGAATATTTACTCTCCAAGATTCATCTAAATGATAACCGATTATAAGTATGTATGTATGACGGTATTTGAAAAGTGCTGTTAAGGAGCGGCAACACCGTTCAATGCATAAAAGTGCAATATATAAAAGTACACAAAGGGAGGGCAAGTCACACAATAAATATACACAGTACACAGAGCTCATATAAGGATACAGAGCATAAGTGGTAAGAGACACAGTAGGAAGGAAATGTGTTATTTGTGAATCAACATTTATTTGCTGCCCTAGGTATTCTTGGATCCATGGGTGATTAGCTGAGCTAAGGGGCCCTAAACAAAAGTGCATTGTTTGAGCCAAAAAACACAGAAAACCTAGTTTTAAGGTCATCTTCCTCCTGGAGATGTTTCATAGTTTTCTTATGGACTTTCCAGTATAAAGTAAAACAGAACAGTGTTATATATATATAAAAAGTAACTCAAAGCAACTGGACTTGCTGAGATATTTTAATGAAGACGTTTCACTGCTCATCCAAGCAGCTTCTTCAGTTCAACTGACTGGTGTAGGGGAGTTCTCGGCAAATAGACTCTTCCAACAATCCAATCACAATGGCACACTGCAACTCTTCAGAGAGGTGACATTTGAAATTCACAGTGGTCTTGATTCTGTGTAGTTACAGTGATAGAATAACCAATGTGTCATGCAACTCCTAGACACAGGTGTTACTTGTGAGAGTTGCATGAATGGATGTGTCAAGAGTTCTGAAACCGCCGGGGAACAGATGCAGTGTTACCAGGGCCATAGCTAACTAAATGCCCGCCCTCAGCCACCTTTTGTTTGAAAGCTCTTTCAATGCAGTGAACAATTGACAGGTGGGCAGAAATTATTTATTAGCACAAACTTCTCGTACATTGTACAACACACTTCAGACTCCAGCGGTTTACACTGAATATAGAATAAAATCTATTTTACATTGCATTTGCAATCCTATTGGGTTTATTTAATGTTTACATTATTTTTAGCTGATTATGAAGTTTCAAATTACAGAAGCATCAGGAAAACCTCAGATCCCAAGCATTTCGGATAACAGATCCCATACCTGCACCCATAACTATCATCAGGTTCTACCATTTGTGAACCTTTAGTAAATGAATATGTATAGCAAACTGAGCCCAATTCATTTCATACCTTAGGGGAATACCAACCAAAAGCCCATTTAATGCCCGTTACTGGAAGTTGATGTACAGAGTAGTACAACACAGGGCACTTTGGAGTTTCTTCCCTCTGTTCAAAGCCATAAAAAAGGTTCCATAAACCTGCAAGTCCCTGCTGCAAAGAGTTAAAAGAAAAAAAACCTGCAAATATCAGATGATGATGCAGGATGGGTTCAGATGAGGGTGCAGGATGTATTCAGATAAGGGTGCTGGATGGGTGCTGTTTTGATTCCATTAGCTTATCCCAGATGAAGGCAGCTGAAGCTTCTGATAATAGTAGAAGTGGACGGGCAAGTCAGTGCTATGGAGTGAGTGAGGGGTGTGTCTGCTCCCTGGCTAGAGGATGATAAACTTAATGGGCTGTCTATTTTTAACCTCCTGTTCTTTCCTTCTGTTCATATAATCAGGACTGTGGGAGATTTTCTCCTGAATGGTTCCAAATCTTCTTTCTTGCTGCTTTCCCAAACATTCAGTGTACTAGGAAGAGTCACACCAAGAGCTTCTTTTATTATTATTATTTAACTTGGCACTTGAGACATCATGTCAGATGAGAGGAATAGTCCTGGAGAGCTCTCAACAACGACAGTCAGTTCTGTGGCTATACAAGCCGGGGATTCCAGGATAGTTGTGGCTATACTCAAGGTAAGTAGCCTGAAATTGCTGTGTTCAACTGGAAGCCTGAGAATAATGCCCCTGCTACAAGGGCTGCAAGATACTGATTATATTTCTGTGAGGGTCAGATCTTCAAATAGGCGCCAGCCATTTACTGTGATACAATATGTTAATCACAAAAGCATTGTTTTTAAAAAAAAAAGCACAATCCCAAAAAGTAAGAAATTTCACCTTTTTAGAAAATAACCAATCATAATAATAGGCTGACCATTCAAAGAAATACTTTGCAGTAACTTATTTTTTCTAAATCTGTGTATCTATCATTTCAATGCCCCTTTTTGATAAATAAATGTCTAGTCCAGGACAGGACTGCAGTTGCAGGGACATTGAATGTGTAGCGTGGCCTTTATGCTGTGTGTGTAACACTATCTGCACTGTTGGTATTTTTAAAATCAGTGTGGGGACAGATCTAAAGAGCATTTACATGGAGCTTTATAGACACATGGCTTGGCTTTGACATGTCTACTGCTAAATAAATCCACAGAAAGCAATTCAATCTGTAAAACAAATTGTGTATGCATGTATTGGAGAGTCCACTCTTTGTGTATAAGCCCAAAGTCTGCTAAAGTTCCTTACTGGAGATATGAAGAAAGACAGGTTTGTTTAAGAAGAAGATTTTTTTTTTGCTGTTAACTAGTTATTTTGATCAACACAGACTTGTATTATGCTCCTGGGGATATCTCTATCTTTAGAATCATGTCAGTAACAAACACACAATTTTGTAGACCAAAAACATTGCATTAACAATATATTGTTAGTAATACAGGAACGGGATCCGTTATCCGAAAACCTGTTATCCAGGAAGTTCCAAATTATGGAAAGGCTGTCTCCCATAGACGCCATTATAATCAAATAATCCAAATATTTTAAAGTGGTCCCACTTTTCTCTGTAATAATAAAACAGTAACTTGAACTCGATCCAAACTAAGATATAATTAATCCTTATTGGAAGCAAAACCAGCCTATTGGGTTTCTTTTATCTTTACATGATTTCCTAGTAAACTTAAGGTATGAAGATCCAAATGATAGAATGATCAGTTATTGGAAAACCCCAGGTTCCGAGCATTCTGGATAACACCAGTGCTTGAAGCCCTTACCAACGGGCAGAAGATAAGTTATTAATGCCTAGTTCTGATATCAGAGTTATCTCTTATTTATAAGATAGATAGATAGAGGGCCCACCATTAGACTTTCATCTAGTATACCCTTTGACAGAAGCAACCCTCACCCCAGCAAAAGGAAAAAACTATTTAAATATATTGGAAAATCTCTGTGGAATGGTCATTTTACTGTATTTTCTAATTTACACTATTCTTTTTGATTGGAAAATATAATGTGTTGGTCCCACAGTAAGGTGCCCCTGGATAAGGGTTGCCACCTGGTCGGTATTTTATCGGCCTGGCTCGTATTTTTTATGGTTGATCCCAATGTTATTAATAGGAAAAAAAGATAAATATATAGGAAGGCCAGTATTTTTTTCAAGAAGGTGGCAACCCTACCCTGGATAGATGGTATACATATTTCTTTTCAATAGGAATTAGCTGCCCTATGGCATACAGTACCACCATTAAGCACGTCTCTCAATTAATTTTAACTTCAATATTACCAAGGGAGGCCCACATCCATGCCACTACTTTGTGCCATAGGGAAGATCAATGAATGAATGAAAAGCAGCATCTGGCACACAAAGACCTTACAAGTGTTACAGTTTACCCTGAAATGGGCATGTGGTAGAAACAGCTATAGTCCAACAACATGGGGGATGTAATTGTAAAACAATATTATACAATGAAGCTTTTCCCCAGTTTCCCAGAGCCAATTACTGCAGAGAAGTATAAGAAGAGCCCTCCAGTGTGCAACTCACCCCTCTTTTGTATATTTTGTCCTTTGAATGTGTGCTCCTTTGACAAGGGGAGATTCCTACAGACAGACATGTACAATGCAAATTGGTTACCCAGGCACTTTTGCATGAGAATGCAGGCAAATTAGTATAAAAGCACCTTCACTTAGTCTTGGGGAAATTGGCACAGACATAAAGGCTTTATGTATTATTCACAAAGTGAGCAAAATGTTCCCATTGTTTTGTTGCCTGGAGATAAAGAAAGTGTACCCTACTAATTAGTTGAGTGTTATGAGTGTACTGATTATCTGTCAGCACAAAACATACTAAAAGCCTCATTCAATGTGAACACAGGTATTAGACCACTAAGGGGCACAGAAGGGGGCACAGCATATATGGAAGCTATTTTTGCTTTCACTGTAGAGAATTGCAAATTGCAAATCAGGTATTCTTTGCACATAGTTTTTGGAATTGATTTCTTACCTAAGTATGATAAATGAGGCCATCCCTTTCTGAGTAGTTGCATTTGTATGTATAAAGGAGATATATACTGTATAGTTATAGTCCCTTCAAAAAGAATGTCATTTTCTATTCCTCTGTGCTCTCACGTCTAATTCCATTTGTTCATTATAGCCCCTCATTTACCTGCTTCATCGTGATCTCTCCTGCTCCCCCTTTCTCCTTGTTCCCCATACCTCTGTGCTCTCTCACCCTTGCCCCAGGCCCACAACCTTCTATATTAATCACTGGCCTTATTCATCTACTTGAAGTGTTTTTTTCCTTTAAGATCACTATTTCACCATTACCTTTTCCTCCTTCGAGTTCAGCTCATATTTGCTGGTGTTATATAAATAAATGATGATGATAGCATAAAAACAAAAGGTTTTCCTTCCTTTCACAATCTGAATGTTGGACGTTTACTGAATTGAATGACAGAAATGAAACTTCATACTCTGACTGTCAACAGCTTTATTTATGCTCCTAGGAAATATTACAGTAATATTATATTTTTAGTAACAAACTGTCCAGTTTATAATGAAATGCAAGTGAATGGCCAGGAATAAGAAGTTCTGTAAGGGAGCAGGCTGCCATCTACATGGTAGAAATGTATATCTGGTAAGAACTCTTTTAAGTCTCTTTTGGGCCCTAAAAGAATCCGCACTGGTTGGCATTAATGGCCCTGTAATAGGACATGTACAAATTATAAAATATATATATAAATATCTGGTTTCTATGTACACAAGCTAGTTTTGTGAAAATCTCTAAATTGTGAAAAAAGCTGAATATTTGCTTTTCTTCAGTAAGTGATAATCCTGCATCTTTATTAGTTAAGATAAAAAGAAGAAACACCCAGTTCTATCTCAAATTATTTACATCCACACACCCCCTTGGATCACTGTACTCAATTTATTAATCGTATCACACACGATTAGTAAATTGAGTACAGTGATCCAAGGGGGTGTGTGGATGTAAATAATATTAGTTTATCTTAACTAATAAATATCGATATCTGTTACTGTACCTCGGTCTATACTCGTCTTATAAGGGACTGTGGAGTATACACAAGTCAATATAATCCTGCATCTTTGTTACACAGAGGCAGGGCCACCATCAGGGGGGCACAGGGGTTACTCCTGTACCGGGCCCGGGTCAGAAGGGGGGCCCCTCTGTGCTGCATTTTTCGAAATAGCCAGGCCCCCCTTGATCATGGTCGAGCCGTGCTGCCTCTTCCATCCAAAAAGCCGAGGTGCTGAACAGCTGAAGTCCTGAAGCGGTGAAAAGACCTGAAGTCCCTTTAACTTGTAAGGGTGCCCTGGCGCCAATGTTTTTTTTTTTTAAATATTCTCTGGGGCACCACTTTTTTGAGGGGGCCCTGGTGCCAATTTTTTGTTTTAACTTATAAGGGGGCCCTCAATAGCTTTTTATAACTTGTGTGCATGGGGGGTTGTCTTCTTTAGCACTTCTGTCTGTGTGGTGTTTCAGGACCCAGGGGGTCCTGAATTTTTTGTTGTACAGGCCCCCATGATTTCTAAATAATCTGAAACCCCATATATATATATATCTATATAAAGATATCAGGGAACCAATAGAGAACAGAACTTGTAATGACCTCATATTAAAATAAACATGGCAACAAGAGCAGATATAGAACTATTGATTGAGTTTTACAAGTCTGATCTAGTATGACACAGGTGACATAATGACTTATATCTGCACATCTATAATGATCTCCTGCCCAATAATGCATAATACTGAACCATCATATTAACACCAAGCTGGAAAGCAGGTTACATTTGCACCTTATGATGCACCTACTGTACAGTATGCAATGCTTTATAAATACCCTGGGACAAAGGGACTAATATTGGCATAAATAATATAGTTGAACCAATCTAAACAGTAAAATGTATTTAAAAGCAATTTAAGTTTGAGGGTGTATCTGACACTGGTCCCATCAGAGATTATTTGTATCCAAAGGAAAATTACTTATTTATGTTGATAAAAGTACACAATACTCCAAAGAGTATTTGGAATGCTTGCACTTTTCTCAAAGTACATGTGCTAGTCTAACTGTACCATAGTACACTATCGAGGGGCGTGGCTGCGTTCTGCACCTAGCAAAGAATTTGTACTCCCCCCACCCTCCTCATAAACACATTGCTACTGAACACAGGTAGCACAGTATTCATGAGTAAAATTCAGGTCTTCGTGCTCCCATGTAGAATGCAGAAAGCAGCACCAATTTGCTTGCACTTTGGACCCTATTCTGCATTTGGTATATGGCCAAAAGCATGTGGATTCCTGCATGTCCAACATTTCATTACAATTATTTAATCAGCAAGCACAGAATTGAGACTATATTTGGAAGATCATGTAGAACATGTGTCAACAATGATTGCTGTAGCTGAAATAACCCATTCCCAAAATCCACATACATTTAAACATCTGTTTCATGTTTTGTTTTCTCTTCTTCAAAGTGTGGAGCATTGGTGGAGCTGCAACTTGCTGAAGCCATTCCAAACTTACTTGAGGTTGGATCAAATCAGGATGAAACCAAAAAACTTCTACAAGATCATGAAATGCTCCTTGGCAAACTCAAGGTAAGCAATTGGCAAATTGTCTGAAGCTATGAGGAGAAACTAAACTAGTACCAGAGTTTGGGATGAAGATGATTTTAATTATTTGATTCCTTGTGAGTACAAAGATACAGGTTTCTGCTGCAGAAATATTGTAATGGTAAACATTTGGAATTCCTGTCTGGAGTGAATCTTCTAAGCCCTGTATGATTGATATCTAAAGCTCTGATGAAACATAAATGTGGTATACAATAATATGTTGTCATTTTTCCAGTTCATACATATAAAGCATTTCATATTTATATACTATCATATACTATTTGCTCACTATATTCCTAATATTTTGGCAAATACTCACTATCCATGTTATGGAAAGTAGTTACTATCCACTGGATTATGTCTGATTATGCCCCAATATTATGGCAAGTAGCTACTATCCACTGGATTATGCCTATAACTACCACTATGTTCTCAATATTATGGCAAGTAGTTACCATCCACCGGATTATGCCTGCTCCTCCCACTATGTTATTCTCGATATTACAGCAAGTAGTTACTATCCACTGGATTATGCTTGCTGCTCCCATTATGTTTCCTTCAATATTATGGCAAGTAGTTACTATCCACTGGATTATGTCTGCTCCTCCTATTATGTTCTCCTCAATTTTTTGGCAAGTAGTTCCTATCAATTGGACTATGCCTACTCCTCCCGCTATGGTCTCCTCCATGTTATGGCATTTGGTTCATATCCATTGGATTATGCCTAGGTCATCTAATACTTTAGTAATCTATGTTATGCTATGGAGAAATTTCATAATTGTTTGGTATGCTACAACTAATTGTGAATGTGTAGTGATTGAAGAGCTATATGTATTTAAGTAAACGTGTTGCACCTTGTTAGTTCTGCTGTATGGCTCAAAAAGATTCTTCTCTCTGTATATTGGATAAAGTTATCCATAGATTTAAATATAAATAGTTGCCTAATCTCATGCACATAAAATGTGGTATAGAAGATTATACTGTGTTTCTGGAAGTAACATTTTCACCCTGAACTGCAGCTCTGTCAAATATTTGCCTCAAAATAACCCAGTTATTTTTAACTTGAACTTGAATTCTTTTGCTTCACTGGCATTATCAAGATTAATGGCAAGTCAGCAAGTCCTGAATTTTTAGCTACATGCTTTTTTGAAAATGTCTTAGAGATGCCTAAGTGACAGGCTGATTTTTTTTTAGTCAAAAAGGCAAAGGAATATAGTGCTAGAAGTAAACTGTAAACTGTTCTATACAACTGACTTTCCAGCTCTATTCCATGGCTGTAACTAGATATCCCAACAACATGTCTTGTCTTGGTAACTTTTATTGCTTCAAATTTATTGCAACAGTTTCATGAAACAAATTTGCAGATGTCAAAATGCAGAAATTCACTGGGATCTAAATTCAAAATTTTCACTGGGAATCTAAATTCACAAAAATGTGGCCCTTAGTAAATCTGCCCCTTAGTTTATTCTCAGGTTACAAACTGTTTCAAAATAATTCCATCCAAAACGGTAAAGTGATGCCTGAAACTGAACATTTTAAACAATGAACTCATTATCTTATATCCTATATCATTCCCCTAACAGCTTATGCTCTTTTTGTCACTTGTGTTACAAATCACCCAGTTGCTCTATCCTTCTTATCTTTCTCCAAGGATACACAGCTCACACATCCCTTTCCCACGACATTAGTACAAATTTGTTGTTGAACACTTTTTCAGATTTGGCCACTGAAACATCTGACTTTTTTGGATTAGATGCTCAAAACTATGAAATCTTGGAATTACTGAACGAACGCCCAGCACAGATCAGGAAATCTTCAAACGAGACATCTGCCATTGACTTCTACATGAACTTGGCAGGTCGGAGTTGGAGTACTTTTTTATTCTGACTTTTAATACCCATCGGGTTTAACAAATCTCAAAAAATGTAGGGTTTTTTTTCTATGAAATTACATTTTTCTCTTTTAAAAGTTTGCATCAGAAAGTCGTGTTGTGTCTGATGCACGCTGCAACACCATCCATCATTTGTATTACTTCAACTTTACAGGAACAAAGCACAGAAAGAGCTACAAACATACCTGATGCCGGATCAACCTTCCGAATCCGCTCTGGCTGCGGCATAAATGTTCAATAGAAACTTGATATTTGGAGGGCGTCCTCATACAGGGTTAGGGAAACCAAGTTTATTTTAAATGTTCAATCTTTATTTATTCCGTGTTAAAAGCAGCATTTCGTGACTGAATGTCACTTCATCAGAAGCTAAAGCGCCCCTAAAGGTATCAGACTTATAAAATCAATCCAATGAAATATGCATATTATGTTAAAACAACGTCACTAAACAGAAATTATTGGGCAAATCCTCATTTTCGATAGTCAGTCGTAACAATTGAAACCATAAAGTAAGCAGCAGGATATGTGGGAAATACAGAAAGTATATATATCTTAAGGATGAAAACCAAAACTCTAAACAAATTGTCAAATAGATAAATAAATTAATTGTTCAATATACAAAAATCCAACTAAATTAAGTTAATCATTTATATCTCTATATCGATTAGATTAAGAAAATAAATCTACTATTTGTACTTCGAAACATATCAAATTCATAAGTCCAAATGTCTCAGAAATTATATATGTAATCCTAATGCATATTTATATAAAGACAAATTTTAGACTAAATTTAGGCAAAATTAATAATATCAAAATATCAAAAGTTCATATTTCAAAAATGCATGTTCCAAAGATACAAGGTACATGTTCCCAAAGATATATATTCCTGCATATCCAAAACTTTAACTTCCATAAGTAGTCTTAACAATATTAATGGATGACCAAATATGGCATATATTGAGAGTGTGCATATGTATACATATATTGCAAAAAAGACTCTGAATGGATTTATAACAGATTTTGGGCGGAATTGTGATTAATTGCCAATGTAGCCGCTCAACTCCCACACCGTATTCAAACCATGTGGGGTTATGGTGTTTAACCATAAAGAGAGACCCCTGTATCCCCCTTACGAATGTTAGACACCACTCTGTCAATAACTTGAAATGTTATACACAGATTTCCATTACGACTATTCAAGCGATGTTTAGCTACAGCTGAACTAGTATCATGTCTAGAGACACAGTTGATGTGTTCAGATATACGTTTTCTAACTGGTCTAATGGTCTTACCTACATATTTAGCACCACACATACAGGTGACCAAGTAGATGACAAACTTGGTGCTACAATTGGCATAAAAGTTGATTTTGTATTGTCTGGAACCACTATTGCCTTTAAAATCCCTGGAGGGGTTCATGAATCTTCAGGATCCACATCTGGAAGCTCCACATCTGTAACAACGCTTGCTGTCTAACCAATGGGTAGGACATGTGAATAGAGTATTTGTAACCAAACTAGGGGATAACCTAGAACCTAAGAACTGTCCCTTCTGATATGTAAACTTGGGTTGAGATGGTAAAATATTTCTTAAATGGGGATCTTGAGTTAATATTTTCCAATGATTATTTATGATTTTTCGGACGCAAAAACTGAGCATTTATTCAACAAAGCTGTTGGCAAGGATTTTTTTCAAGTTCATACAATTATTAATCCGTTAGGACAGTTCATGTAAAGTTGCCCTTTTGAAATAATGGATCTATACGTTAAAGGGGTTGTTTACCTTTAAGATAACTTTTAGTATGTTATACATTGGCTAATAGTAAGCAACTTTTCATTTGGCCTTGATTTTTAAATTTTTATAGTTTTTTAAATTATTTTCCTTTTTCTTGTGACTTCCAGCTTTCAAATGGGTGTTACTGACACCATCTAAAAACAAATGCTCTGTTAAGCTATACATTTATTGTTATTGCTACTCATTATTACTCACCTTTCTTTTCAGGCCCTCTCTTATTCATGTTTCAGTCACTCATTCAGTCACTCATCAGATTCTAAGTGGGAGCAACCTCTGCCTCATCCCCAAACTACAATTATACCTGCGTTTCGCCGCCGGCGAATAAATTCTTGAAACTGCCTCGATAATTCGCTGGTGTAAAAATTTTGCTGCCAGTGTCCAACTTGACTCCAGTCAAATTAGAGAAAACAGGCGCAAAGGAAATTGCCACAGGCTTCAATTCTGATTCGCAATTTGCAAATGTTTTTAGCGGAACGGGAGAAATTCACCTGTGTGTGGACTGTATTAGTGTTTATTAAGGGGCAGATTTATTGAGGGTCAAATTGTACATTCAAATTTGAATTCCAATATTCGAGTTGGAATTTCGTTCAAAACTCAGAAATTCTAGATAGGAACAATCCAAATTCGAATTTGAATTCAAGATTTATTATACCTGGACCCTGGAGACAACTCAAAATTGACTATTCACCACCCAAAACCTGCAGATTTCATGTAGAAGTCAAAGGCAGACGTCCAGTGTCTCCAGTTGCCTTGATCTGTCTTGGGTTTATGGTCACCTATATTGTATGATAAGGAAAACCACACATTTATGCATCCTTTCAAACCCATTTAATATACAGGGGCAAATTTACTATTATTCCCCAAAATTAGCTTGATCATATTCAAAATTCGATAAGCATTTGAACATAGAATGCTTATCAAATTGTTTTAGGCTATCATTTTGCTCGATATTCGATTTCTCGAATTCGTACAATCATTATTCGATCGTATTTGATCAATTTCGTAAATCGGCCCCTATGTATTAGGTTTGATCAAGGGACAGTGAAGTCCCTTCTTTTATGTGGCGTTTCTGTCTTCTGAGACTTATTTTTACTTTGAGGTTATAAGAAGATGAGATATCTTATTTTTTTAATGATTTTATGTTTCTTAACATAGACCTAAAAAGCGCAGGGCTTGATTGCTTTGTCATATTACTTCCAGTGTCTTTGTTGCGAAACAAAAGAAAAATGTTCCGTTGTATTACTTACCATTTAGAGATGCAGGAGCCTGAGAATAAAATAAATCATCAGGCTCACTTTTTTCAACATGAATTGAAATTGGAAGAGGTATCTGCTATGGGTGTTTAAGTCATGCTTAGATGTAACACCACCATACTACAGACATGTAGTAAATTTATATAATTATTACTATTGTTTAAAAGTAACACCAATCTGCTCAACCCCCCAAAAACATCTGTCTGAAGACAAGAGAGTAAAACAAGGAAATCCCATACATCACATGGGGCTTGTTCCTTGCCAAAGTCCATAAGATACTACAGGTATAATTCATGATAGTTTTTCATTTATCCTCTAGGAGCAGAGCTCAGACTGCTGGGCAGGTGAGGGACAGATAGATGGGCTGAATTAAGATGAAAAAAGCAGTAATCCAAGGCAACAGCTTGGAGGAAGGTGATATTTATGTTTGATGAGTGATATTTATGTTTGATGAGGCTACCAGTAGAAGACTTTATGTTGAACAACTAATTTTGTATTAATATATACCAGTTGATCTCTTTTGAGTAGACTAAAGGTGGCCATAAACAGGCTGAGAAAAGCTGGTGATAGACAGAGTTGTCAGCTAATTGCCAAGTGTATGGGTCCCAGTCGATATGTGCCTGAAAAACGTCCAGGTTCAAAATTCCCATTGGATAGGTTCTTTGATGTGACCCTCGGTCCCACTGCCTGCATTACCAGCATTGTGAAGTATTGGACCATAGGGCCCATGATTAGATCAGCTTGATATCACCCACCTCAAGGGTGATATCAGGGTGAGGTCTGGCATGGTGCAGAGAAACTGG
>CM044448.1:66093882-66128121 GCA_024363595.1 Xenopus borealis
TGATACTAAACTCTACAGTTAGTATAGCTATGGGAATATATGGTTTGTGTGAAAGTGTGGGAGGTGTGTGTGTATGCTGGGTTTTCATTTGGAGGGGTTGAACTTGATGGACTTTATCTTTTTTCAACCCAATTTAACTATGTAACTATGTAACTATGTGAGGTGGGCATATTGGGAAGAGAGTGGTTATTTTTGTGTATAGCCACTTTAAGCCTCTATAAATCATGTGCAGTTATATGACTTACAGAGCTGAGCTGAAAATCAAAACTTCACTGTTCAATAGGAATAAGAAAATGTTTTATATGCTTGTCGAAGCATATACTACAGACAGAAATCCAGATGAAAATGGTACGAATGGCTCATCAGAAACACAAAAAAAAGCCTGCCAAATCATAGTACCCTGATCACTAAGTGCCCTGTTTGAGTGCTATTAAATTGGACATTGTAAATCCTAATATGTTGAATACTAATGAGAGCATTATCATCGGAATAATTAATATTTAGTGCTTCAGCTCAAACAGAACTGCACCTCAGCTAATCTGACCTGATGCTGGGGCCTGAAGTTCTATGACATCTGACCTACCTTTCATTCCCCAATAGATTAAAAATGCTAAATGCCAGCCAGTAAGCTGAAAACATTATTCCCAAACTCACTTTTCTTTTGTAAAAAGAGAATTTAAAAAAAAATCATCTCAAAAAGCCAAATTTCCTCCCAAAGAATATGGATGCCAAGAAAGAGTCTGATGTTTGAGGTGATAGGTGAAAGGCCCTTCCAGTGCTGAACAAAACTTGTTGCTGTATTTATAATGGGATCACAATGTTATTGCTGTGTTCCGTTTATCTGGAAGTCAACTGCATTCTTCATGTATCTCTAACGGGCTCTGTTCTGTGTCAGAGAAAAGGGCAAAATGATTATTCTGTTATTATGCTTGGGCCTGAAATATAACTGTGGGCCAAAGAATGATGGCCTGGCACACTACAATATGTCAAAATTGCTGCCCCTGTTGTTCTTCATTATTCATATATTTACCTTTTTATTTAGCAGTTGTCTGGTTTCAATTCTAAACTTTTTTCTGGGTTTCTGGGGTCATTAAAGGGCAAGTCAATCCAAAAATAAAAAAAGTCTAATAAAAGAAAACATAATTCTAAACAACTTTCCGATATTAATATTATTAAAAAATGTCAGTGCTTATAAAGTTATTTGTAAAAAAAAAAAAAACAATTGCTATTGAAAGCAGCATTTGTTGCTTGTTACTATTTAAACAATGTTGAAAAAGTCTTGAAGTCTTGGCAATGTGATGTAGTTGCCATTTTTAACACAGTGTAATAAATATGCTCCTTAGTTCCCCAGCAAAGACAGGTCTTTTAAGCAGCTGCCTTACATTGTATCAAGTTTGAGCAACCAGGGCAGAGAAAGGGACAGACAAAATACTTTCAATACCAATACAAATTACATAAAAACCAGATAAAATTTGAATGTCTATTGGAAAGTTGCTTAGAATTTTTTTTTCTTTTATTAGGCAAAACAGTTTGTGTTGACATTCCCTTTAAAGATTTTTATGTATTGACTGACAACTCAAATTCGTCTTCTTTTTGCAGTCTGAGAAATCAATTCCCTAAAGGCCATGGACAATGATAACTAAAGATTTTAATCAAAATGATAGACCAAATGGTTAGGAATCTTGGAGGTTCCCCATTTGATAAATCTGTGTTTTTCAATGTAAACGTTTTCGGGAAATATACAAGAGGTGTTTGGGTCAGTGCTGCTCTAGGCTCCAGACTCCAGCCCACCCCTCACCTAAGCAAGCATGCATTTACAGGTCTATACTGCTGCCAATCACGAATGTAGGGGTAATGCTGGGTTAGCTGATGAGTCCTCCTCCTCTACTTTGCCAATGGATTAAGACAAATTATCTGGTGGTGGGATATTTTTTTTTTTTTTAAAGGCTGTACCATAAAGCTGCTGCACTGGGCTAGGACCCTCAGATGCTTATACAATATAGAAAATACACCTACTGCTGTGCGTCAACTCAACTTTCAGGTGACAGTTGTGTAGATATGTCCTTTCAGGTGACAGTTGTGTAGATATGTCCTATATCCTACAAGATATATCATGTTGTTTACTTCTTCTATATGATTTCTGAATTAGATTTGGTATTTTTCCAGATCTGTTCAGAATTACTGTCTGGCATTCCTAGCACTCAGACATTAATCTGATTGATAGAATAGGAGATGTCCAGTAAGAATAATAATTACAAAAAAATAATTCATAGAATAATTCCGCTTTCTAGCTAACTGTGTGTGCTGAAATGAAAGAAAAATCATTTGAAAACACACAAAAAGAAAAAATGACCAAGGCAGAAGTAAAGGTGGCCCTAGCGCCCAGCGATCGGATCATAATAAAGGGTAAACAGGCAATCGGATCACTGGACCACATCAACAGACAGACGCGGCAGTGATTCGAAATTGTATTTTGTATTTTTAATCCTGCCCGATCGACATCTGCCCGACTTTCAGACGGATATTGATCAGGGAAGCCCCATATACAGTCCCATAAGAATCTGTCGGCAGCTTTTATCAGCCCTCTGTATGGCTACCTTTAGTTGCATTAGACTATCGATGTCTATGTCAAACTAATAGTCTAATGCCCCTTTAATGCACACACTTTACAGCCAGTGTTAGAGTTGGTGAAGCCAGCAGCTGCAGCTTTATTGGAAGGGAGCTCCTGTTATGTTAACATACAAGAATAACTTGCTGCAGATGTAACTACAAATAAGAGAAAGTCTTTTTCTAGATCTCTCAATAACATACGCCTAATGTTCTTGTACATACATATTCAAAATACATACATATGCTTTAAAGGGCAATATACACTTATATAAACCAAATTTCTAAAATGCCTGTATAAACAGCCTACAGTTTCCCTGTTTGTCCTGTTTAGCAAAATAAATAAAAAAATATATTTTTCATGATTAAAACAAGAGGCAAAAATATGTTAAGCACATGTCCTATTCTCTGCATTCTATGAAGACTATATGATTGGTATGCATTAGCATGGGCTATTATGTGTTGGCCAGGGTTGACTAAACTTTAACCTTGCAGGTATGACTTGCAGTTCCCAGCATCCCTTGAACAGACAAACCTCTGGAGATCTACTGTCTGACCATCCATGGTCTCTATATATATTGGCATCTTGGCTTTGACTTGCTAGCAAAGCAATATGTGTAGCTGCAAAAAGTGTATATGATGTCTGAAATCACAATGAAATGTTACCTTCAGTGTTTTGCAAATCATTACCATATATTGGGCTATAATTCAAGCAAGCACATTACAAGCTGCACATTGAGGCAGTTTGGTAATATGGCATATAAATTACATCTATAAAAATGTTATCACTGTGCTTGCAAATTGCTTAGGGCGGCTATTATAATTAAATTGATTAGGTTCAATTATCATCACACTTCATGGGTGAGAAGTTCAGAGTCTCCCACTTGAACTTCTCTAGTTTTTAATTCTTTGGTTTTAAATTACAAATCTGTGATAGGCTCTGTTAAGGGAATGTGTTGCAACAAAAATGTCAGGCTAAAGGCTAAATGTACATAAAATAACGAATCATTTGCTCTAACTTTCAGACTTACAGAAGAACAATGATCCATATTACAGGCATGGGATCTGTTATCCAGAAAGATCAAATTTTTAAAAATCATTACCCTTTTCTCTGTAATAATAAAAGACAATCTGTTTATTTTCAGTATAGGAGTGTTTTAAAGGACCAGTGAGAAAGAAGGGTAAATGATTTCTCTTTATTTATGAACTTCTACAACTTCCTCGATAGCTGCCTGTCAGCACTGGCACTTTCAGGTGGTTTGCATTGAAGTCATTGGAAAATGACAGGGGCAGTCACAAGACCTTCTCTTTCAAGCCCCATTGTGAATTCAGCCAAATAGTTCCTGAAGTAGCCCCTTTAAGTCATTTTCCACATATAATTAACTGGTTGAGCAAAATTTGTGTGTATCTCAAAGCACCATGATTAAAACTTAGAAAATATTTTGCTGAACTATTTCATTCATTTTTAGTTGTATGCCAATCAAAAATACTTTGGGGAATGTATGAAGCCCTCAATCGTTATAATTGCTTGACGTGACCTAATATAAGGTACTGTTCTGCTGCAAATGTTTTGTACCTTGGTCACTGGGCATGCAACTCTCTGCCCCTCCAGAATTGGTAGAATAGTCCTTCAGAGAACATTGTTATATTGTTTGTTGAGAAGTTACCAGTAGCAATCACTTTCCATGAGCTAGCTCTGGGTGTGCTACCCAAGTAGCCAGCATGCCAGAAGAAGGCTCTTGACTTATTAAAATTAAAATGCTAAGTGCCACAATGCAGATAAAAGGCTGCAACCAATTTTCACTTCAAGTCTAAACACAATTTTCTTCAGTTCAAAAATGCTTGATGTTTTCTCTCATCTGTTGGCATAAAGCTTATATACTGTAAGCTGGTAAAATGTAATATGGTCATATTTGCTTTGTAAATCCAATAACTAACTGAAGAACTTTTCCACAGTCACTGGAAGAAAATGTGTGGGATATGTTGTGTGAAGCAGACAAGACAGCTGAAGAAAATCCGGATCAAGGCCAAGTATACGATGCCATGGCGGTGACCCTCAAGGATGCCTGGGAGGCATTAATCAGTGCCCTGGAGAATAGACAAGCTCTGCTGAAAATGGCTACAGTATTCTTTCAGATGGTGCTTGAGGTATGTGATATGCATACTATAAACACTGCTAGCAGATGTAAGTGATAAGGTTTAATATTATTGGGACATCATCAGCCAAACATAGTGACTTATGGCAACCACTTAGTTTGCTTATAGCCTGTATCATTCACTGTTTATTTGCCTTGGATATTAAGATGTTATTTGACTAAAACTTTCAGCATGCTTTTACCACTGACTGTTGTTTGGCCAAATACTATTTATGTGTTCAGCCCAACACATCTGAACCCTAACTCTAAACATGACATGACAATTACTTTAAAAAAAATGTGTTTTGCTTATTGCTGTTAAATGGAAGCCCATCCACTTTTGTTAAATTCTCTGACTAATGGTGAGTGGAAAACAATATATAATTCTGCTTAAAGAGCTTTGCTGTATTAATCACTCCATTAATGTCTGAAAGGAAAGGCTACAGACTTGTCTGTAAACAAATATCCATCTATGGATATATGCAACACAAAGTAAAGAAATAGGTCAATGGATAAATGAAATGCATCCAATATGATTGAGTTGGGGGAAAGAAGTGAAATGTTGTTACAGGGTTTGCTAATGGAGTAAACTTAATTTTCACATCACACAGCTCCACTGATGCATGTGATGCAATTATTTCAGTAGAAAAGGTGTGATAATAATCTATTTAAACGGAGTGAGATGGTGGGACATGATGAGCAGTTTGAGACGCATGCCTTGAAAATGTTTCATGTGTAAATTAGCTTAATTTTTTGGATGCACACAATCAGAGATTTATCATGGAAAAAGTCAGTATCTAAAAATCCGGCATCTCAGACCTACTGAGGTTGTAAATACAGTAAACCAATGGGAGAGGTCCCTATCCTATCCAGATAAAAATCTGACTGTTTTAGTCCTTTTGGGGAAAGGCTGAAAAATTATAGCGATTCAGGAAAAAAACGTGAAAATTTTGCAATTCAGTTTTTCACTCAATTGTTTCGTGTTTGTCCCTGATCCGATTGAATTGTGATTTTTTAGTAATAAATAAGGGCCAATCGTGTATACTAGTTTGGTTGTATTTTTTGATTAAAATAATCAGACAAATTCAGAGTTTGATAAATAAAGACCCTAAGGTTCTGGACAACTGAATTTATTAAATACTGTTAAATACTGAAATCATTGTTGTTATTTTTCTTTAATTTGAATATGGAAATTAGAATTTGGTTTTCTATGGTACGATGAATCTTTTGTGGTGGATTTAGTATTTGGCCAACAGCAAATATAATCGATTGTGATCAGTGCTTAATGATCTGATGTGTTTTATTGTAGCCATTGAACTCCTTTGACCTTTCTAACACCCTTGCATTTTATGGTATTGCTGACTCTCCACACTCAACACTTAACATTATTCTACAATTCCGCGATTATTTTGTGTAACTTGCTGGCACTACAAAACCAAATGATGATGGTAATGGTACTTATGAGTAAAGTAGTAGGGGGCTAAAAGGGACAACAGAGACCCATGTTTACATGTACAGTAGCAAACAAAAGATTGGGTAACTTGAATTTAAATAATAGCACTTTGGCTCACTACTTAAACCCCATGAGTTTTGTGAGTAGGAAGGCAGGCTATATTTATTATATTTATATTTTTGAAATCAAAATTGTATTTACATCTTATGTCATAGACAATCCACCTATAATTGAAAATGCTAGCCTTTTTTAAGTGTAGAACATCTTTCCTGGGTAATTGACATCAGACCATGATGGATCAGTTGACTTGCCTATTCCCTCATCAATCAAAATCTTTAGAATGTGTAATTGAAAATCTAAATATAATTGTAAATAGTTGTAAATGGACTCCTCAAAATATTTCACTTTTTCACTTTGTGTCTGACAAATGTATAGTTTCTAAGAACAGTCAATGAGAAATGGTTGATCATTTTAAGGAGACAAATAGGATATGTTTACAAAAAATAATATGATTTTCAAAATGGCCCCATTATTGGCACTCCCTGAAGATTTGTAACAGTCCCGGTCTCTGTTTCAAATAAAGGGTGGCAGTGTCTTAACAGTCTCTGCCAGAATTTTTCAATAAATCAGCCCCAAACACACATTTTATGCACATTCATTCTGTAATTAGAGGAGTATAAAGCACTGGCAGATTTGTGTTTTTACACAATTCTCCTTTAATATTCCAAATGGATCATGTAAAAAAAAATCCAAAAAGTTTCCATAAATGTTAGCAACAAATATCAAGTAATCAGTAGGTCAGTTGTTTAAAGGGTTCATGGCCCAGAAAGAAATGTGCTTATTCACACAATTAGTAAACCCTAGACGTGTATTTTATATCATGTCTATAGTCATGTGTAACTCTGATGAGTTGTGTGAGATGAGTTTAATGCAGGTCCACTCACTGTGAGTCAGTTGCTTGCTCAGATTAACATTACTGAAGCAGTTCACATGCACACAGGCTCATGGCTGAATGAGCGTGTAGCTGACAATAACAACACTCAAGATAATTTCCCTTACAAAATATAAGTACAAGTGCTCCTGATTTAATTTATTTTTGTACCAAACCTATTATTGCTTCCTCAGAAATCACCAAACTGTATGGAAGAGATTTAAGAATTTTAAATATTTTGGCAGATTAAGCAGTGCTGTTTTGTCCTGGATGACCAGGATACTTCTCATAAATCCCTCATCTCTTGATTAAAAAATGGCACTAATCCAAAACATCATTTTATCACTAATCCAAGATCATATTTTATCTTCATAATAAAAGTGATATAAATCGATGATAAATCAACTGAAGCTTGCATGTTTTTAGATGATAAGAGGGTTAGACTTTAATCACAGGATACATTTATAGAAGCTTTTAGTAATTAAGAAAAATAAGTAGAATGACATGAGCTGGCTTCCATTCTTAAAGGTAAAGAAATGAGTTTTAGAAAGAAATACATTTTATATTCTATATTCTTAAGTAAATATCTTGCAAATATAGTATTGGATGACAACAGAATCAGTAGAAAACCCTTCTCAAGAATTCCCATGTCATAATAAAAATTATTAATGTGCTGATACTTCTTGTTTTCACTAAAACTCATAATTTCCTGAAGATGACAAGTGCATTCTCATAAGTGTCATTCTTTTCCGGCTTAGTTTAACTTGTTCCGTTATATTTTCTCAGTATAATTTAAATATTGATGTCTCCTAAAAGCTAAATGTATTTTGTCCAATATTATTTTTTGGTCTTTAAACTGACTTTTGTAATCCATTTAGCAGGCGTTATCTGCTTATTTTAATATAGAGCAGTATTGGCTACTTGCCCAAACTGGAGGAAAGCAAGGTACAACCCAGAGCTGATTTTAGCTCAGAAGTTGTTGCTAGTCTTTGGGGAGACAAAACAACTGCTCACCAAGTGAAGACCGCTGATTTGAAAGAGGAGTGAAAGAGGCGATTCATGTCAAGGTGGATAAACCCTTCCTGAATTGAGGCAGGGGCCACCTGTCTGCTACATACAATGCTGTTCTAACATCTGTACACCGGCATTATCAGAACATTTCACACATCCATTCATGCAACTCTCACAAGTAACACCTGTTTCTAGGAGTTGCATGACACATCAGTAATCCTATCACAGTAATTCAACAGAATCAGCACCTCTGTGAATTTCAGATGTCACCTCTCTGAAGAGTTACAATGTGCCATTGTGATTGGATTGTTGGAAGAGTTTATATGCCGAGAACTCCCCACACCAGTCAGTTGAACTGAAGAAGCTGCTCGGATGGGCAGTGAAACGTCTTCATAAAAATTTTTCAGCAAAACCAGTTGTTTTTTTTAATTACTTATATTAGATAAACCTCGCAGATAGTTTGTGAGAGTCTGTAAAGATGTTACTATATGGGTTAACTCAGGCCTGTGCAGTGATTCAGTTGTGTGCAATGTTCTCTTGCTGATGCCACAGACAAGCTCAGTTAGCAGTTTTCTAAAGCTGCCCTAATTTCCTCTCAGATTCAAGTCAGCACTTTGGCTGGGCCCCTCAAGGACATTTACTTTATTTTATGTAAGGCTTCCTAGAGCAGATTTGGCCTCCTGAGTTCTGTCAGTTTCCTGCTGAAAGAGAATTGTATTGTTTCTGAAATCATACTGTTGTTATTTCTCTCTGGTACAAGTAGTAACCGAGTGACTGGCAGATACATTCTGTGCTTTAAATTTGACCCAAAATAACCGTAGCTTAGAGAAAGTGTTTCAGCACTTCTGTAGTCGACAGTAAACTTTCTTACTGCATAACAGCACTGACATGTGGAATGGGCTGAATATTCCTTTCAGAACATAGTGGACAAAATTGCTGACATTAGTGGTAACATAAGACTAAGCCTCTCGATATAGCTGGATATTAAATATTTGGCCTAGTCCAGCCAATGGGTAAAGGATTTAGAAGGAATTTTACTAAATTTGTTACCATTAGCTTATCAACCCGCCCTCATGTTCTATGTTTTTTTGCCTTCTATAGTACACCTATTCTCATCTTGCTCCAAAACCCTTCTCTCCTTAATAAAAGATCAGACTCCAACACTGTGGGTGCAAAAGAGTAACAATAACCCCAAATGTATGGCTACACCTGTACTGTAGCCTTACCTGTAATACTATGTACCTAAAATAATGCTCAGTGACACCCTTTGCAGGCCTCATGGGTGGCTGGTCCTAGGTACAGCTGTATGCCCTGCTTCCACACAGTTTCCACAGATGTTATTTGACTCCAAACAGTGGCAAGATGAGCTATTCTACCAGGATATATTTAATGTACCGATTCCTTAAAGGAACAGTAAAAAGTGTAAAAATAAAAACAGGGTAAATAGATAGATTGTGCAAAACAAAAAAATGTTTCTAATATAGTTAGTTATCTAAAAATGTAATGTATAAAGGCTGGAGTGACTGGATATCTAATATAATGGCCAGAATCCAACTTCCTGCTTTTCAGCTCTTTGACACTCTGAGTAAGTCAGCAATTTGAAGGGAGGCCACATAGGACATAACTGTTCAGTGAGTTTGCAATTGATCCTCAGCATTTAGCTCAGATTCAAAAGCAACAGTTATGTCCCATGTGGCCCCCCTCAAGTCACGGATTGGCTAATACAGTGATCCCCAACCAGTAGCTCGCGAGCAACATGTTGCTCTCCAACCCCTTGGATGTTGCTCTCAGTGGCCTCAAAGCAGGTGCTTATTTTTTAATTAATGGCTTAGAGGCAAGTTTTGGTTGCATAAAAAACAGATGTATTGCCAAACAATCTCTCCTGTAGGCTGCCAGTCCATAAAGGGGTTACCAAAAAGCCAATCAGAGCTCTTATTTCACATCCACATGGACTTTTTCATGCTTGTGTTGCTCTCCAACTCTTTTTTAAATTTAAATGTGGCTCACGAGCAAAAAAGGTTGGGGACCCCTGGGCTAATTCCTGGTCACCAGGGTAACCAGTCAGTGGAAAACAAGAGAGCTGAAAAGCAGGAAGTAGTGTTCTGTTCTGTCATGCTAGACATCCAGTCACTCCAGCCTTTATACATTACATTTTTGGCTAACTAACTATATTAGAAATATGTTTTATTTTGCACAGCCTATCTATTTACCCAGTTTTTTATTTTATACTGAACAATTCCTTTAATTGGCCCCTAATACTGTCCCAACAGGGCCACCCTGCAGCTACAGGTTCTGCTTCCTCTATATTTACACCCTTGCTCAGTGTCAGACTGGCCCATCAGGATACCAGGAAAACTCCCGTTGGGCCAAGGGCCCTCATGCTGCTAAACGTTTGGCCTATTTCATGGCTATTCCCAATTTATATGAGAACAAAGACACAAAATAGATTAAATAATTGATTATAGTATGTAAAGAAAACAAACTAGGAGAATAGAGGTTGATTGAGTAGATGAAGAATATTAGTACTGAGAGTGGGCCCCTGGTCTAAGGTTTTATGGTGGGCCCCTGGTCTAAGGTTTTTGGGTGGGCCCCTGGTGTCCCAGTCCGACACTGCCCTTGCTTCCACAGTAGATCATTTACATGTATTGATTGGTATTCCCTTGTCTGAGATCTTACTGTATCAAGGGATTAGTGAGGGTAGTTACTTTTAGTATTATGTAGGTAGCAGCTTAGTATGACAATATGCAGTTATCTGTGTAAGAAAGAGTCAGTTTATGGCCACTGGAGTAGAACGTATCTTATTTTTAATGTAGTTTACTTATAAGCAAGAGAAATTGTTTCCATAACACGAGTTGAGGAGTAAATCTGAAATCAGGTCCGGAGAATATTATGAACCATTCGCTTTATGTTTATGATATTGTACTCTTCTTGTTTAGTTTGCTGCAACTCTAGATCACGCTGAAGACTTCCTTCACAGTTCCTTGGCTCAGGACTCAGTAGATTCTGTTACAGAACTTCTTCACCAGCATCAAAGTCATACAAAGGGTAAGCATTGATCTCCAACTTGCAGTATTCAGAATATACGTATAGCTTCTTCATGCCATTACATGTATTATAGTATTTAAGGAAGTAAATACAGTATTAAGTATTGTTTTCAAACATCCATAATCTGGAAATAACACTTTCCTGGGTCAGCACTTCCCTTTAACAAGCCAGTTATTTTTATTTTTATTATATACACATCACAGTGCTCCAACGTTTCGGTCCCTCTTGGAACCTTTTTCATCAAATGAATATTTGAATACGAATTTTCAAATACCTTTTTTGGGCACTTCGACCATCGAATTTTAAAAATTCAATCGATTTGTATGATTTGAATAAAAATATATTCGATCATTCGATCATTCAATGGTCGAATTACTTGGCCTTTAAATTTTTATTCGAATCCCTAGTTCATCAGAATAAACGTACTGAATTGCTGTATAATCCTATGGGAAGCTCCCATAGGGTTTTTCCAGCATTTTTAGACCGAATAAAAAAAATTAAACGATTCGAACGATTTCATTGTTCAATCGAATTTTTCTTATTCGATCGTTCGATAAATCGAAGGATTTTAATTCTTTTAAAATCGACCCTTGATAAATCTGCCCCTAAGAGTCTGTTTTCTGTGCCAGAACAAATGTGTCCAAATCATTTCTCCCCACATGTGATACACATCAAGGAGCAATCATATGGACAAGTGATAGTGTTTTTTAATAAATGCTTTACTGACAGTCAGGAAAATTTTCATAAATGTAGAAAATATTGAACATATATTTGATAAATCAGCCCCCAAATCTCTTTTTTTTTCATGGACACTAAAAATACCATATACCAAACCACAAGAAGCCCCAAGATTTCACCAATTGCTTTAGTCTGGAGAATGAATTGTGACTTCATGATTGGAAGGGTAGCCTATTAATTTTTTGCCTTGCACCAAAGTCAAGTGCCCCTTGTCCCCTTCCCACTTGCCAACCCCATGCCTGCTTTTTGGAACAGCCCCCTGTTATTCTTGGTCTGGCCACTCTTACACTTACTTTTTCTTAATGTCCAGTAACTTGATAATGGGAGAGTGCATTCCTGTTTTTGTATCCATTATTATACTCCCCAATTAGTCTTCTTGATATTAGTGCTCTTTTATAAAGATAACTATAGTTTCAGCCATGGGAAGGAATATATAGAAATAGATATATATATATGTTTTTTCACACAAGCTGCATTTTTTCACAATATATTTCACCCAGTTTTTCCAGTAGTATTTGCTTATCATTAAGGAGTAATTTAAGGCCAAAATAACTGTTGTTTATTTTCATGACAGTATCCCCTTAAGTAGTAGTTAGGAATTCAGTATTTAATGAGTAAAATAAGAATTGTTTTAGGGGCATATAGTAATGTTCTTGTAAGGTGCAGTTGCCATTTTAGTTACATTATCCCATGGAGAGCAGAAGTATTCAAAGTTTTAAGTTTCCTGACATGAAGGATTTAGAGGCTGTGTATAAACGCTTGCTTTATAATCTGTGTGTTTACTAAAATAGCATAAAAAAAAGTATTTTTTATATTCTTAGGTGGAATGTAAGTGTTATATAACCGTTTAGTACATAATTATTAGAATATTAGAATTATTTACTTATTAGAGAGATTATTTAAATAAAAAGGAAAAAGGAGCAATTGTTTTGCAAATTCTTCATCTGAATTCATTTTTCAGAGGCCATGACAGCATAGTAATTTAAATTTGAGAATGATCCATATCCATCATGCCCAACACATTCTGAAAAAAATCCTGTTCAGCAGCTAGTACAAAGAATCCAGTGCTTTTTACTTTCCTGCTTATCTTTTTAATCTAAAATTAGTTTTAAGGAAAGCTAAAGTATTGAAAAAATATTCTACCCATGGTACCCCATTGCATTCCAAAACACCATGGTTTGGAGTTATTAATTTCTCTAGTTTGATGGTGTGTTATGCGAGAGTTATTGTTTGACACAATTTTGGTGTTGCGGGAAGGCAATGTAACGATTGGTATCCCAAAACCCAGAACAAACCCCAAGGTCCCGGTCACAGCTCACTCTTCTGCCTTTAACAGCCGCCTTTCACTTCGGGAGGAGCCCTCAGCTAATGGGATGCCGCCAGGTCTTAATGTGAGAGGACTAGGGGGAGAGTTCTGGCCGAGCAAGGGAACCGCACGTGGTACAGGAATGGAGGACAAGAAGCGTAGTCAAGGGACAGGCCGGGTCAATAATCAGGATCAGACAATACAGTACCAAATCAGGACAGAAGCGTAGTCGAGGTCACAGGCAAGAAGGTCAAACACTAGAATAAAGTAGAATCACACCCAGGAACTCACAATAGCAGAACCTATATTGGGCAATGATTCAGTGCAGGGCAGGGGTCTTTATAGGCAGTCTAATGGCTTACGCTGATCACATGGGTCTGATAGATAACAGCTGAACAGAACCCTGCCTTACTTGCAGTTACATGTATAGCAAGGGGAGTGAACCAGGGCAAAATCTGACTGCTCACATAGAGCAATGGTAAGTTAAACAGCCCAGAAACATTAGGTCCCTGCTTCAACTCCAGGCAGGCCATTACAGGCAAGAGCAGAGGAGAACATTGATATCTCCCTACTGTATCCTGATTACATTTAAATAGACTACCCCATGCCAATCAGACTAACATAATGTTTTCTAGAAGTCACCCCTTTATATATACAGTATACAGTAGAACCCCATTTTATGTTTTTTAGGGGACCGGAAAAAAAATTGTATAAAATCCAGAAAAATGTAAAATTAAGAAAATGTATTATGCATGCCATATAGGTAAACAACAATGTAAAATGAGGGAAAACTTAAAATCATGGGATGTAATATTGAGGTTCCACTGTAGTGTATATATTGTTTATATCACCCCTGAAGCATTTCTTTCACTACAAGACTTTATTCATTTTTTGGACTCCTATTGTTCAATATTTTTCTGCTGTGAGATTAATTACACAAATTACACAAAATCGTTTAAGGAAATGCTTAAAGTATCTTAAATTGAACTAAAACCAGAATACACAGGGCCTTAGGGCTTTCTAATGAAACTTTTCAGTTTATGAAAAACAGAGCTTTGAAAAACAGTGGCTCGTTATTTCTCATTTGTTTGCCTCTAAGGATCAATTTTAGCCATATCGGTGGTTGCTGGTATTCGTTGTCTAGTTTGTAAATTATTAATGACATAAATGTGTTTGTTTAAGGTCTTCTAGAAAGGTCACTGGCTGTACTGAACAAAAGCCATGAATTGACAGCATTCATAGAGCAGTTCAAGTCGAACCAGTCAATTGCAAACTCTGACATGATTCGACAGGCCAGAAAGAGCTGCAGGAAGATTGAAGGCCTTCTGGAATTGCTGCAGGACAGGAGAAGGCAGCTGGATAAGCAACTGAGGCAAAAGCAAGCAAGACTGGAGAAGGTTTTGCAAGTTATTCAGTGGCACCAGCAAGAAGATAAGGTAAATTAAAGAAGCCGACGTTCTGAGCACCTGTTTTGTTAGATCAGTCTTGTAAGGTTGGTGTCAAATCAAAATGTGTTGTTTGGTGTGAAAGAGACTGGCAAGGCTGCTTTTCCATCTGTGCTTGTTATCACTTCCCTGCATGGTGGTTATTAAAAGATCTTGAAATAGTTGCCATCTGCTTCCAGAGTGCGCTTGGCCGAAAATTCATATAGCATTTATTGTATGCTAGTAAGCTGATCACATGTGAGAGCAGTGTGTTTTCTTCTAGTCAAGTACAACATTGCTACAAACAAACATATCACATGCTATATGCACAGGAAACATGCACTTACTTTATGCCTCCTTATTTACTTGTTCAATTATTTTAACACTTCCGTTTGAGGTTCATTGTGTGTGCAGAAAAAACCTTCACACAAATCCACGCTACCATGTTTTCAATTAATGTCTGGCACTAGCAGGGACATCATGACTGTTGTGCCCATATCTATTGCCTTCAATAATCTCTGCCATGTCTGTATGTTAATTGGGAAATGATCCCCTTCTTCACAGATTAAAAGGGATAAGATGTTTTACCATGGCTTCGGGGTTATCTCCAGTATCTTCTTTTAGCACAGAGAGACTCAATGACAGGCTATCAACATAGTTGCCAACAAACTGCTCCACAAAGCTTTATAAAATCTGCTAAATGAAATCTTATTTTACTGGTTTTAATAGATCTTTAACTGAGAGCAAATATGGCACACTGCGGCTTAGAGTCTATACCCAACAACCATTGCTGTGGCAGTGGCAGAGAACTGGGCAAAAAAACCTGAGCAGAATCAGTTATTTATAATCCAGGTCTTCAGCTGCTGATCTACAACTCTCAGCATACTTTCACAGCCTTTGGTTATAAATGGGTGCCAGAAACAGCTGAGAGCTTCTTGTCAGATGTCTCACAAATAAAGTGAAGCCCCTACCCCAAAAAGATTGAGCAGAATGGAGTTTATTTCCTCTTTTGATTTGAAATACTGCCCTGCATGCAACCCCAACACATAGCTCTGGCTGAGTAAAAAAATAAAATAAAACTTCTCTAAACTTGAATCTTTATCACACCCAAGCTCTTCAAAGTAGGCAACCGAAATATAAATATAGAAGCAATAAGATAGTATAACACTCTGTCAGTTATGTTACTGCTATCTAACATGCAAATAATCATGCCGTTCTCATTTGTTAATAACACACTACAACCAAACATCAAATGAGTGGATAGTGTCAGCTAGGGACAAGCACTGTTATATGCATTCTGTGACAACTATATGAATACAGCAAAAGAGAGCCGAGTGTACACAAAGTATGAGGTGTTTTCTATGGAAGATTTTCTTGCATCGGTTGGGATGCTGGCCTTCCAGAACATAGAAATGTTGAATTTTAAAGTTTTACTTTAAGAATGCATTTCTGTGATTGCTGGGTTGCAGCCTCCGTCACCCACATTAAGCTCTTCTTAATGAAGAATGCAAATTCAAATACACAACATAATGCACCTACCAAGCCAAATATGAAATATTGAGGCAATTGTGAATTAAATTTATTCTGGTAAATGGGCATTTTCATCAAAACTAATACAACAGAAAGTTCTGCTGAGTTCCTGCCTGGGTAAGCCAAATTCTAAATTCAATGCTTGCTATAATTGCAGCTGTCAGAGCTATACCTTTTTTATAGGACCATACCAACACTGCTGTGCATCCTATCCCATTTATTGATCACAAAGCACTGGCTTTGTATATGTATTTTCTAATAACTTGAATCCATTTCTACTAGGTAATTTGTTGGCTGAAGAAACACATAGACCTGTATTTAAAGAATGGGCAGCTTGGGGCATCACTAACAGAAAATGAAGAGCACATTCACAAGCACAGCCAGCTTGCTCTTGACGCCAAGGTAAGAAATAAGTTGAATTCAGGGTATACAGACATCAACACGTCAACTGCAGTTGAACATATCTATCCTGTAGTGTTTAGCTTAAGGTCAACATATAGCAATAATTACATTTCTTGATCTAACACATTTAGGTATAATTATATGCATGCTTTAAAACATAACACTACAGCCAGCTCAGCCAATCATGGGAAGCTGTAGTTCTACAACTACTGAAGGCTCTCTAACCTAGATCAATACTGATCCCTGTCAAGCTGAGAAAAACTTCTATGTACCGTTATCACCTTTTGCCAGTCTTTTAAACTGTTCTTTTGCCTTTAAATGTGCATTTTGGTCACCCTGTTCTCTACACATTTTAAAGAAGTCAGAACTTGACAGTCTGAGGTGGATTAGGACGTAGGACCACTAAACTGGCCTATTTCAAGTTGGAGAGGTACCAGTCTATGAAATATGACCTAAGTTCAATAACACAATTGAATGCATTCATGCAACTTGTATAGTGGCTCAGCAAATTTGTAACTACCTGTAAAACACTGTGTTGTCTAAATGTAACCACTTGGGTAAATTATTATATGGATTAACTAAAAATTGAGTCAGGGATGGGAAATGATTGAGTTTTATTTTTAATCTGTGAACCTTGCCATCAAGTCACTGTAAGCCCTCTATTGTAATAGTATATCACATTGATGGGCAACAATCAAGATTTTTGGAGTAACCTCATTTGGTATCTCAACTCAAAATGACTATTGTATTTCCATAATGTCCCATTTATTTTAAATTGCCATGTTTTCTTCTGCAGCTTTATATACGTAACATACTGTAGAAAGCTTGGTGGTTTGTCCATATTCTTATTTAAAAATAATTTTATATAATTGTCCTACATTTTATTTTATGTTAGGCCTATTTTCTTTTGGATCATTCATTAAAAAAATCTGTAGACTTCCTGCTGGGTTTCTTATGATAATGCGCAACTGAGCATTGTACCCCAGACAACCTGCTGGGCATTATGCGTATATAAAAAATAATCTATCTGGAAATACAGACCTGAAAAAAGGCAGCTATTTTGAAAACATGTTATGTAATATTGCAGATTTTGTGTCCTTTGGTATTGTTCAGGCAAAATCTGGACCCCAGCAGGACCTCAGCAGCTCTTTTGAATACCACACAATTTGTGGAAATGTTACATCAATATTAACTATTGCCTGAAGCAAAGCTCACAGGCAACCACTGGCTTATAACAAGACATACTCAGTCTGATTAGGTGTTTAAAAGATATTCAGATTTTTGTCACAATGTAGTGTTAGTGCCATGCTGTGGCCACTTTTTATACTGCATGTTCTTAAGGCTTTAAATTGATTATAACTGGGAAACTTCCTTTTTATACTGCATGTTCTTAAAGAACAAGTAAACCTTTTTTTTTCTATCTGTAAATTTGCTCTAAACAGCCCCCCAGATTAATGTACCTTAGTCCCTGCTGCAAGTCTGCTCTGGTTTCTGTGTTATCAGCAGCTTGTTTCCCCTTCTTCCTGGTGCAGAGTGAAGCCCCGCCCCTTAGCTTACTGAGCTGACCTTATCTCTGTGACTAGTCCTGGAGATCATTTGCATACTATGACATAGCAGAGACCAGTGTGTGTAGCACCTTTTGCTTGGGGAAACTAGCTTACTAATGCACACACTGGCTCCCTCTTCCTCTCTATTGTGGAACAGCAGCAAATGGACTGCTCAGTAAGCTAAGGGGCGGGGCTTCACTCTGCACCAGGAAGAAGGGGAAACAAGCTGCAGAAACCAGAGCAGACTTGCAGCAGGGACTAAGGTACATTAATTTAAGGCTTTAAATTGATTATAACTGGGAAACTTCAAAGAACTAACTATCTTTTAAAAGCTTCAAAGAAAACAGAGTTCTATCTGTGTCTGACACTAAGGGCCATGGTTATTATGCTGTGTAAAAAAATTTAATTTGCTAAAAAAAAAAAATTTAAAAAAAAGTTGCAAAAAGCTGTATAAAATAAACAGCAAGTTTATTAAGGTGTGTTTTATTTCACACCACGTGAATTGCCACCGTTCTTTTACATTCCTTCCAGTAGAAGTCACTCTAAAAGAAAAAACACCTTAAAAATTACGCTATGTCTTGCACAGCGAAGCCTTGCAATGTGTGGTAAATTATACGCCATTTTTTATACCACATAATAAATCTGCCCCTAAGTGAAA
Organism: Xenopus borealis; assembly: GCA_024363595.1. Taxonomy (NCBI): domain Eukaryota; kingdom Metazoa; phylum Chordata; class Amphibia; order Anura; family Pipidae; genus Xenopus; species Xenopus borealis. The sequence goes on from CM044448.1 coordinate 66,112,670, forward strand.
GGATGCTATTTTATTTATAAAACAATTTTGTTTTAGTTTGTTGTCCGGCTGGAGGTAAAGCATAATATTAAAGCATTATTATTAATAATAATAATAATAATAATAATAATAATGATAATATATTATTATTATTTATTAAATATATAATATTTAAAAAATTAAATACAGGTATGGGATCTTTTATCCAGAAACCATTATCAGGAAACAAATGGCCATCCTCCCAAACAAATGGATTTTAAAAAATGATTTACCTTTTTCTCTCCAGTAATAAATCAGTACATTGTTCTTGATCCAAACTCATTATAATGAATCCTTATTGGAAGCAAAACCAGCCTCTTGGGTTTGTTTAATGTTTGCTTAATTTTCTAGCAGACTTAAAGGGGTGGTTCACTTTTAAGGTAACTTTTAGTATGTTATAAATTGGCCAGTACAAAGGAAGTTTTCAATTGTTTATTTTTTATATTTTTTTATTATTTATTTTTTATTTATTTATCTTTTTTGACTCTGCAGCTTTCAAATGGTCGTCCCTAACCCCTTCTAAAAAGCAAATGCTCAGTAAGGCTACAGATGTATTGCTGTTGCTATTTTTTTATTACTTATCTTTTTATTCAGGCCTCTCCTATTCATATTTCAGTCTCTTATTCAAAGAATTTGGACCCTAGCAACCAGATAGCTGAAGTTGTAAATTGGAGAGCTGCAGAATAAAAACTACAAATAATAAAAAATGAAGACCAATTGCAAATTATATCTCTCTCTACGTCATACTAAAAGTTATCTCAAAAGTGAATAAACTCTTTAAGATATGAAGATTAGTGATGGGCGAATTTATTTGCCTGGGTCGAATTCGTGGCAAATACCAGTGATTTACGAAACGCCTGAGAAAATTTGCTTGGCGAAAATTCGCTGTCGTCAAAAAAAAACCGACCAAAACGAGACGTGCGCCATCTGGTTTTTTCGGATGCCAGCTCGAATGTGCGCCTGTGTCCAAAACGAGACGCTTGCATCCAAAACGAGACTAAGGGCCCTTACACACGGGCGTTTTTACCTGCGCTCCCCTGCGTTGCGTTTGGCTGCGTTCAGCCGCAGGGGAGCGCAGGTATAGACGCACTCAATTATTTTCAATTGGGCTGTACTCACACAAACGCATGTAGGCGCCAAACGCAGGAAAAATGCAGCATGTTGCGTCTGAATCTGCGTTCGGCGCTTACACGCTTCTCGTGAGTACAGGCCCATTGAAAAGAATGAGGTGCGTCTAGACCTGCGCTCCCCTGCGGCTGAACGCAGCCAAACGCAACGCAGGGGAGCGCAAGGAAAAACGCCCGTGTGTAAGGGCCCTAACACGTCCAAAATGAGATGCCTGGGGCGTTTCTAAATTTTTCACCATTTTGGCAAAGTGAAACTCCACAGATTCGCCCATCACTAATGAAGATCCAAATTACTGAAATCTGGAAACCGTTATATGAGCATTCTGGATAACAGGTCCCATACCTAGGCTGTACTGAAATTTTTAATGAACCAGATGCATCAGATTGGCCAGACCAGGGAAGCTAATGGGCTGCTTTATTAAACTGCACTAAAGGGACATGCAATCTCCATTTTGTTTAAAGGGGAGCGCAAGATACCATACAATATATTTCTATTTGAATAAATACATACAGAAAGATAAATACTGCTTCAATTACATGTATGATTTGTCATTTTCCTATAAACTCAGTTTAATATTTTCTAAATGTTGCCTTATCCTTCTGCCATAATAATACTTTGATTTTATACAGAATATCTGGTTTGAAGCACTTCATTACTTTATTCAAGACAGGATTCTCTCTTTCAGCAATGGACATTAGCTATTGACAAGCTAAAAACTGAAGCCAGCTTGATAGTAACACTAGATGGCTGCGAAGAAAATGGGACCCCAGAAGATTTAAATGAAAATCTAAAGAAGCTGCATGCTGAGTTCTGGGAATTGATGGATCAAAGGCTGGGCATCTTACAGGAAGCCAACGAGTTTTTTAGAAGTGTTAACAAGGTGAGCAAAGATAATAGGGACAATTGTTCTAAAATTCATTGCAAATGGCTCTGCTTAATGGGTGTGAGCAGGGCCGGTTTTAAGCACATTGGACCAATTTGGCCCAATTGGGCCCCGCACTTATGAGGGCCCCGCTCCAGTGCGAGCTCTGATTCCTATTCCCTTAATTCCCCAGTTGCCCAGCCTACCCCCATCCCCAACTGGAAGCCATCACTTGGACAGAGGGGAAAGCAGGCACTATTTGCCCATCCAGCTCTGTGACCCTGAAACAGACAGCAAAGTTCCTTCTAGGGGGGCCCCACCTAAATGGTTCCAATTGGGCCCCCACTTGGTACTGCCGGCCCTGGGTGTGAGATGGCTATTAATACAGAATGCTAAATTCCTTTTGTAACTTTGATAAGGGATCTGTATTCAAGTATGCTAAAATAAATGATTTTATTTTATATATGTATATAACTTAAGGCATTCATAATAACACAGTTTCCTCCATCATTTTTTCCCACTTATTTCTTTTTGTTCCCTTTTTAGCTGTTAGATGTTACCATTAGTGATGGGCGAATAAATTCGCCCTAGGCGAATTTGCTGCGAATTTCCGACATTCGCCGATGGCGAAAGTTTCGTCGAAACGCTCACAAAAATTTGCCGCGTGTTTCGTCGCGTGTCGAGTTCGCTGCTTCACTTCAAAACAGCACAATCTGTGCAGTGAAAAATATTTTTTAAAATAAATGAATATATATTAAAATATGCCTTTTTAATTTTTCACTATTTTAAATAATAATCACAGACGTTTTTAAGAAGCTTTTCTTTTGAAAAGTCCACTAACAATGCAGGGCATGTGTGTATACTAAGTGAAACGCGTGTAAATTGCTCTTCTCATTGACTCCAATGCTATTCAGCACATTCACACACAAAGCAAAAGAAGCTATTTTTTACAATTTTTTTTCACATTTCCATACCTCCCAACATTTTGGAAGTAAAAAGAGGGACAGAATTTTTTTTTTCCATACATACCGCTGCAACATTTTGACCACACCCATTTTTGTGGTCACACCCACTAATTAACATGTTCATTTTACCAAATTTGGCAGGTTATGAAAGTTTGAAAATATTTCTCCTTATCTAAACTGTTACAAATACAATCAATTACTTATTTTATTATATCAAAACTGTTAAAAAGCATCTTTTTTGCACCTGTTAGCTGTTCTTCTAGGCTCTCTGCCAAAAGCCAATTAAGTTAGAAACTTCTTTCTTTTTCTGGCTATTCCGTGCAGAGAAAATAGGGACTTTCCAATACAAATGAAATGAGGGACTGCAGGTTGCGCTGTCAAAAGAGGGAATGTCCCTCCAAATAAGGGACCGTTGGGGGTATCCATTTCACATGGCAGTTTTATCACAAAACATCAGCGCGACTCGTTTCGCAAATGTTTTCGCCGTTTTGCGAATTTCGCTGAAAACACCACAGATGCGCCCATCACTAGTTACCATATGTAATTGTGACCCACATATTCATTTTAGAAATAGCAAGTTGTGTATTGCGTTAAATAACATTATGTTGCTCTCTTACAATGATTGGAAGGCCAGCTGGGTCATAAACAAAGGGCCAGCTCTGGATTTACATGTGCCCTAGTCTTGCCGCCATTAGTGATGGGTGAATTTGTCCCGGCAACATTTTGTGAGCGTCAAAATTAACGCTAGCAACGTGTGTGTGTTTTGTTCTATTACATTAAATTATATATTATATTTTGCGGCAGTTTCACAAGTTTAGATGCTGGCCACAAAAAGATGAAATCCCAGTAACATAATAACTAGAGGGGGCTGGGCCCTGGTGCGGGATGTGCAGCTGTTTCCCCCTCGGTATTATAAGCCCAGCAGTGCGCCAGGAAATTGGAGTTGTGTGAGCTGCTGGGGGGCCCTGTCCCAATCACACTGCTCCCTGCTCCCCAGTAGTTCCACCACTGTGAAATTTGCCACAAATTTGCGGCTGGGAATAAATTCGACCATCACTAGCCGCCATACACTGCCCAACCTCCCCATGGCAAGCATTGCATTCCAGTGCACCTCTAAAATCACAAGCTTGGGCCTCTCTGACCTTCCCACAAATCTGGGCCTGCAATGGGCTACAGCAGAGGCTCAGGGACCATTTGCAACATGGTGTAATGTGGGAATGATACTTTATGTGTAGCTAATTGTATAGCTCTACAAGGAAACTGGTTGGATGGATGTTTTGTGAAGGATAAACTAGAGATGCTCACAGGTCTTGCAGAGAAATTCTCAAACAAATTGATTCAAAGCAGGGTCGACTGGCCTCGTGGATACCTGTAGAAATCCCAGTGGGCCCCACCACAGAAGTCGGCGAGGGTGTGTGTGTATCAGAAAGGTTTGTGTGCCTGTGGAGGGATGTCAGTAGCACGGGGGGGATGCCAATGTTATTTGTAGTCAGACCGGTCCATAGCAGTGGGCCCAGTGTCCCCAGTCTGACAATGATACAGCTACAGCTTGTCACCTGCAACAATACAGCCTAATATCAGCAAGACAACCTTATCAACACACATAACAATACATGATACATTCCTATAGTTCACACTCCTGAGACTCCTTATTTCTGTCTGGCACAGGTATATGTATATTTAGTGATGGGCGAATTTATTCGCCAGGCGCAAATTTGCGGCAAAATCCCCAAAAATCACTAGTAGTGGGCCCTTAAGATGACAGTGGGCGTTGTGTTCACTGTGCAGCCTTTCAGTGTTCTGCATTTGGTACTAAGGCTTTAGAAACAGATGGCACATCAGCAGCAACTTTCTGCATTTTTATTCAGCAAGGAACATCTAACTTAACACACCAAACATCAGGGTGCAACCCTGCTGTACAAGAAAGATAATCAGAGAGAGAGAGAGAGAGAGAGATAGAGAGAGAGAGAGAGAAAGAGACCATAAAACAGGCACTGAAGAGAAGCTACTGCAGGTCAGCAGCATAGCACTCTCTATATCAGGGGTCCCCAAACTTTTTTACTTGTGAGCCACATTTAAATGTAAAAAAGAGTTTTAGAGCAACACAAGCATGAAAAAGTCCATGGGGATGTCAAATAAGAGCTGTGATTGGCTGTATGGTAGCCTCTATATGGACTGGTAGCCTACACTAGGCTCTGTTTGGCAGTACAACTGATTTTTATGCAACCAAAACTTGCCTCTAAGCCAGGAATTAAAAAATAAGCACCTGCTTTGAGGCCACTGGGAGCAACATCCAAGGGGTTGGAGAGCAACATGTTGCTTGTGAGCTACTGGTTGGGGACCACTGCTCTATATCATACCTTCCAACTGTCCTCTCCTTTCTCTTTGGTCTCCTGCACTTAACAGCCAGAAAAAGATACAACATTTCTGAAACTTAATTGCCTTTTAGCAGAAAGCCTTGAACAGCCACCAGGTACACTTAGATACTTTTGTAACAATTTAATATAAGCAAAGAAGCAATTATTACAATTTAAGATAAGCAGGTCTCTTGGGGAAACTGTGACTTGCAGTTTGAAGGCCAATTCACCTTTTTTTATTTTAGCAAAAACTGTAATAGCACTTAAAAACCACAGAAATGTGTTCAAAGACACACTAAATCCAGAATTTGGTTTGTGATTCGGCCAGGATTTTTCCTTTTTCAGCAGGTTTTAGTTCTGCCAAATCCTTGTGCATGGACTAACCGAATCCTAATCCTAATTTGCATATGTAAATTAGGTGTTGGGAGGGAAATCACGTGATTCTTCCCACCTTTTCCTTTCCCGCCCCTAATTTGCATATGCTATTTAGGATTCAGATTCGGTTTGGTATCTTTCACAAAGAATTTGGAGATTCGTCCAAATCCCAAAAAGTGGATTCTGTGAGGCTTGATAAAGGACCCAGTGGGGTCCGAAACGTTGCCTGTTTGCTTGTCTACTATGAGCTAATAAATATCCAAATTGCACTAAACCTCAGTTTCCAGTGTGCTGCAGTGTATGGGATATTCGGTTTGGCCACAAAAATGGGCATGGTCAAAAAAATTTGTTGCGTTCCGTGCAGCAAATCTTTTTGCCCCACTTTCCCAAATGTTGGGAGGTATGTTCTATATTACTCCACTGGTAAAGTCACAGACAAATACACTGCCAGTGGGGTACCAGTAGCAAGTGCCATTGCTGTTCCTCTTTACAACAAATAATGACTTAAAAAGCAATTATAGTATTCTTAAGGCTGACCAGCAGATGGCAATCTTCTGCTTTAGTTTAAAAATTCTTACCCCAAATGTTTTCTTAACGCTTTTCATAGAAGTTTTCTTTTCTTAGACACTGGCATTTTTTTAATGTGAACATAATTTTAAGTGTGTTTCTGAGCATGTGTCAAGCACAAAAAAATGTAGCATGTTCGTTGATGAAATGCTAATGTATTGCATGTATGGCAAAAAATTTTTCAAGGACTGAGGGGGTGGAGGCTCCAGGGGGTCAGTGGGGGTCAGAATCCAATTTGGCACGCCAGCATCCACATTTTGGAACGCCAGTGGCCATTTTGGCATGCCAAAAGTCTTACTTCAGGGCCAGCCTAAAGGGTTGCTAAATATTTAATAACCTATTTACATTTTATATTTAAGCTCCTTATATGTTTATATACGCTGTTTCTATTTTCTAGGCATCTGACAAACTAGGCAGTATTGAAACCTACTTAAAACAAAATAAGAGCCAAGATCTGAGCCTGCAGCAGTTAGCAGAAAAGCAGAAAGAAGCTGAAGCAGAAATTAGAGACTGTATCACTGATCCCTTCCAGAAGGGAAAGGCTCTGCTCTCAAAGTCTGTCAGTGGGTAAGTGACTGATGTTGTTTTAGTCCATGAGCAATGTTTCATGATCGTTATTGAAAATGTGTAAAATGAATTTCTGTACATTTAGGTTTATAGCACACATTGGGGTGTTAGTTGCTCTCTGAAAAACGGCTTAAAAAGCTGCAATGGATGAAGGCACTACTTTCCCATAGCAATTTCTAAGAGTTATGCCAGATTTGTACATAGAGGTACAAGGCCGCTGATTACAAAGCTTGGCAAGTAGGTCCTTTATGAACTGTGATACCTGGTGATGTGGGGAGAATCTGAATGCTGTTTTTCTATACCACTGCTGTTTTTTCTAAACATTGTTCCTCATCTCTCCCTTCCACTGTCTTCTACAAAGGTGCAGAGGACACAATACAAACTGCACTGCCTGATATAAATCCTCCCAGGTTTCTGCATTGCCATGGCTATCCTATATGTCTAGAGTGGGGTAGACCTAGAGAAACATTTGAATACCAAAGGCCATTTTCAGTAATGAGGTGTAGCAGCTGATCTCTGACACAGAGCTCATCATATCCACATTGTGCAGTGTCAAGTGGAAAAAACAAAGAGACTCTAATTACACGTCAGTGTAAACCATTGAATGCTCACAGTTTGTTCCCATCACAAGTGCTAAGTTAAAAAGTCACAGATCTTGAACTTCTGCTTATGCAGCTGTCCCTACACTAAATTTTATTATATGAATTATTATAGTAGGTTTGACATCAGGGCTGTAACTAGGGGTAATTCCAATCAAACCGCACTTACTTTCAAAGCCCACTCTCTTTTTCTCGGTGCACGTACTTGAGCTTGTTCACAAAGGCTCCATTGTAGTACAAGAACATATATCCATTGACAGCACTCCAGTTTCCATACAACCGCCTTTATTGTTTGCAAAAGTTTGCACAGCAGAAGGGCAACACAATGTTTCGAGTGGCTCTCCAGTCTTTATCAAGTTTTTTATCAATTATGTTTGATAAAGAGTGGAGAGCCACTCAAAACGTTGCATTGTGTTGCCCTTCTGCTGTGCAAACTTTTGCAAACAATAAAGGGGGTTTTATAGGAAACCGGAGTGTTGTCAATGGATATATGTTCAGAACTAGGGGTAGGCAGAAGTGGCATGTGTCTAGGGTGCAAAGCTCAGGGGGAGCCAGGCACGTAATTTCTTTGTTATCTACTCCTAGCCCAGCCACTATCCCCTCATTGAGACGTTCTACTCCAGCAATCGCCATGCCTTTGCGTGAGGTGTTGGGAGTGCTGAATCTGGCCAGTGTGCCTAGTGCACCCAGCTGACCTGGCCCGCACTATTTGGCGCAGTCCACTTTGGGAACCCTGGAATTACTTCCATGTCCAGGGTGACCATAACCTCAGAGGATCAATGCCAGAGTGGTCATGATAAAATAGACACAAATATTGTGTATATTGACACTATTAAAGGGTATCTGCAGCTATACCCTGGGTGTCAGTAGTTCCAGGGTTAATCAACAGACCTCATCATCACTGCACAGACCAGTACTTTCCTTACCACCTACACCCTTTGCCTCTTCTTAACTTGTATGTGCCTCTAGTTAGGTGGATTGGGGGTACGCCAATGTCCTTTACCCCTGCCCGCCCCTTGTGATACAACACTGCAGAATAATGGTATAGGTGCTAGGGTGGTCATTTAATATATGTGGATGTGCACACACATTTCATTCATTCACTTGCACTTCTGGTCATAAATGAAACTGTCACTATTGCACTTTGACACTAGATAGAGCTTGGCAACTTTTCAGGCGAACCTCATGTTTGTGGGATGGCACTACCAGTGGGTCTAGTTTGATTATTTAAATAATTGTGTCCCATAGTGGTCACTTGCAAAGCCTGAACATCTGCATTTTGCACCCTGCACTCAATCAGGTACAAGGTGCAGTATTATAGGTACAATGCAAACTTGTACTTGGTGACTTCCATAGGCAGACAGTTAGTTTAGAGCCCCCTCATGTATCAACAGCACATTCTGCAGGGTTTATAAGGATATTATTTGCAGTATTGATCCCTGTATCTTAAGAGTCTTAAGTCTCTCTGTGCAGAACTGCATATGTTCATGTACTTTATCTAGTAAGAAAAGTACACAATATCAACTCCAAAATAAAAATGTGCCTAATAAAAGAAAATATAATGCTAAGCAAACTGCCATTATACATTTATTAAATATTCTTAGTTCTTTTAAAGTTATTTGTAAAAACAATTTGTATTGAAAACAGCATTAGCTTAACTTCTTCTTGTTACTTTTTTAAACAATGTTGCAAATGTTTTAGTCCCCAGCAAAGTCAGGTCTGTTAATCAATTGCCTTGTCTTACAGTGTTTTAACAGTCTGAGCCACTAGTGTAGAGAACAGATAGCGACAGACAAACGCTGCATTCAATAGAAATACATATATAAATAACTTAAACACCATAGACCATTTATAATGCATGTATATTGCAAAGTTATGTACAATTATTGTTTCTTTTATTTGGCAAAACATCTTTTGTGTTGACATTTGTTCCTTTTAAATGAACCAGGTTTCTGCAAATTCATCCATTTCATGTGTTTTTTTTGTACTCAGCAATGACAATTTCCATTTTCTATTAGATGTGATGGTGGATTTAAAGAGTAGCGAAATACAACAAAATTGCTCAGACCCTGGTTTACTTGTCTTTATTCAGAAATAAATATACTGACAGTTCTGCTGAACAGTTAAATGTTTTGTCCAACAGTGCTCCTAAAATCTGTAATTAGCCACTTTGAATTTTAGGTTATAAACAGACTACGTTGAGATTACTTCTGTACTCATATTGTTCAATTTTCTGTACAGCATCAAATGCCTTCTTAATGGAATGGATCACACTTCCCACATGGCACATCAATTTTATCTCAAGGAAAAAATTGTATATGAGAAAAAAACTTAGAGGGAAGTATATCTGTATATAAATAAATATAGAGCTTTTAGCTTCAAAGTTCTAGTTAATCCTGGAATGGCTTGAAAGCCCTAACATGTTCTGAGTGCATCACGACAACAAAGAAACAGTAAAGGCAACTACAAGGCAGCCATTTGAGAATGAGAAGCTCTTACGGATTTTTTATATAAACATTTGCCTTCTGTACGCATGTGTGCAATCTTTTAGATATAAATGGCATCATATAATAGCTGGAGACAGAAGGAATTGCAGAAATTCTGGAGATGGTTTGTGTGTGACAATTAAAGACAGTAGGAAAACTAAAGGTTTACGGATAGTGGAGTATGTGGTATCATTGGGGCAAGGGCACTAGGACCCCGTCAATTTAAAGGGCCTGTTGTGTACTATGTATGTAACGATTTGTTGGACTTTTTAATTGTTTTTCTGAGATGTAAGTACTCTAAAAATTTGCAATGAGGTACTCCACTCTTTGTCCTTGCCAAAGGTTTTTGAACAGGGAAACATGACCAGCAGAATATCAGCATACTTTCTCATGGTTAAAAGAGACATATTGTCTGAAGGACAAGTGTGCCAGTACATTATACTCTTTTAAAGTACTGAAATAATTAGTGTTTCAGGTTGATTTATTGAAAAATTCTGCAAAGACCATATTAGACCGGTGCGTTTGTTCCACTTCCTACTGCCTCCATTCCCAGGCTGTGCAGGGAAGTGACCAGCTGTCAGCACACTGCACTTTAGGATAAGAACTAGTCAGCAGCTAAAATATCAATTGAAAAAGGTTGGCACCAACTGTATCACTCTCCACGATGTAGTTAAAAAATGTATTTATTTAGAACAGCAACATCCCAAATGCCTTACGCGTTTCGTGCCTTTTGGGCACTTAATCATAGTCAGCAGCTAGGCTGACCGGATAAGAAACTGAAGCCTGTCTTTGCTGGTGCATGGACTATTAGGAGCTCAAAAAATGTTTAAGATTATTTTAATTTTTCATATTTTTAATTAAAAAAACACTTTTGCTATTCTGTTGTCTATTACATATATCATAGCCAGTTTTTTTTGCCTATGGAAAATATTTGCCTAGCAACAAGCACATGGGAAGTGGTAATATATTTATATATAAATAAGTGCAATAATTTATGAATTGGCAGACAAATCTTCACTGAAAAATATACCTTGGTGCCCAGTACAATATTCTTCTGTTAGAAACAAGTGTAAATGGTTCTGGGTTACATTCACTGAGATCTTTTTTTCTTTGAGTTTGGCAATATCATTTTCCAGGGACAACTCCAATAAAGGAAACATTTTAAACTGTATTATTCTGTTTAATTCTTCTGCTTTTGTTTAACATCCTTGCGTGTAGCAGCAGTACTAGTTTAAAGAACTCTGGGTATAACAGATTAGCCATTTCCATCTATAGTTTATCAGATGGACATTGATGCATGGTAGGAGAGGTGCTAACAGCTGTTTGGTTCATATTCAGCTCTGGGATGTCTGGCATTAAGGAAATGATTCGGTACCTTCAGAAACGAGAAGATCAGCTAACGGTCCAGATCCTTGCACCGAATGTGCAAGTCTTTAAGGAACAACAAAATGCTATGTCACTAGAAGAGCATTTTAGAAAGGTACAGTAAACAGTCTACATAACCTGCTGCCCAATACACCCTTACACTTTCTGAACTTCCTGGTTTTTAAAAGACTACAATTTGAACAGTCAGACACCATTCACTATTAGGGTTGCATGTTTACCAAAATATGCCATGTGTTCTGCCCATTCCATACACATTGAGTCTGTTATAAGTAATAAATGTAAGGTTGCATATGGGGATTAATAATTGAGGCAATTATTTTGAGTTCTGGTGGGAATTGTTCCATTAAAAGTTTGTCAAATAAAAATATATGCTATACTGTATATAAGTAAGAATTATTTGTATACATAAATATTCTAGAAACTATAGTTGTTGTATGGATCAAACTCTTCAATAGCACCCTAGAGAAGTTGCTTCAGCCAAAATAATGGCATATAGCTGGCACATTAAATTCATATGAAAGGTTTATCATGCAAATTAAAATCGACTAAAGGCAAATTGGCTCGCTGTGTGCCACAAGCAGCTGTACGTTTCTTGGCCCTGTGCAACAGGGTGTTTTATAATCAGAGTGAATTTGATGATACCATGTTTATGCTAATTAACCTTTCATTAAATAGGTGTCACTGTGGGTTCAGAGAATCAATGCAGACCTGGAAAGATACTGTGAACCTGGATGGAGTTTGGCTGAATGTGAGGAAGTCCTGAGTAAATTTATAGAATTGGCTAATCAAACAAAGGTAATTCTTCACATGGACCTAATAACAACCAGAGACACTTGCAAAATCTTCCGTTTATTCAGGAACATTCTCTAAATGAGTTTGCATTACATTTTTAGCAGAGATGCTAATTAGCTCAGTAGATATGTCTGCTTTAAGGATATATCTTCTACAATGGATGTACTAAATCCTTGTTGATGGTGCAGCACAGATCATCAGGAAACCCATGACTATAGATTCAGTGGCACTTGTGCAGTGATATTTTCATGCTAGCACCATAGAGTCAGTGTGGCATTTAAAGGATTCAACCAGTATAGTTGTACAGGACACCACAGCAAAGACCTCCAGGTTGACCATATATCTTTTTATATTCATTTAAAATACAATGCCCATGCTAAACTGTCCTGTTTACAAATACACACAATGGAACTGAATTCTAGTGCAGCTTATTCTGTTGTTTTGGGGAAAATACAAGTGCATGTTCATAATAAAGCATGTTTTTGACCGAAAGTCAAATTATTGCTTATATGAAAATGGAAGCTACCAGGACGCAGTATAATGTTAATTAAATCCCATTGTTTTATATACAGTTATAATAACATTTTTCTACAGCCATTTTTGTTTTTATTATAGATTCTAGGGTGGCTAATTGTATCAATAAACCTGTTAGATAATTCATTGGATCGCTGTGTGTGGCCCAGTGCTGGGTTGGTCAGTGATCAGCCCATGCTTAGCATTCAGATGCAGTAATTCCACAATCCCTGTTGACCAGTCCCTTAAGTGTTAAAGGAGACAGTTTTGTACCCTTTCATGTCACTTGTCCATGAATATAAAATAAACTTGCCTCTACAATCATTCCACATTGTCTATGCACAGACACACATCACACATGTTTTGGAAATGCAGATGAGCTACCAGCATGGGAACATTCTCTGCTGAAAAGGCAGTGGTCATGTGAACAGGCTTTCAACTATAAAATGAAAGCCTTATACAGGCAACTGAGTGACAGTTCAGGTACTGGGTGCACTGCAGCTGGTGTAGCAAAGATGTGTGAATCACCAGTGGGAGCAGGAAATGTATTTACTCAATTAGTTTGTATGTAGTACTGGCCTGTAATTATTATGCAGTCTTTTTGCCTAGAAGAGGCATGCACAACCTTCGTCTTTCCATCCAGCTGTTGTAGAACAATGTATGCTATCACTGTCACCGGGTCATTTATCAACACTGGGCAAATTTTCCCATGGGCAGTAACTAGCAGTAACCAATCAAATTGCTGCTTTCATTGTTCTACTTGCAGCTGGCTTTAAAAAGGTAATCACTGATTGGTTGCTATAGGTAACTGCCCATGGGCAAATTTGCACAGTGTTAATAAATAAGCCGCCTTTTTATTCTGGAATAGAATACATAACAACTAATCAGTATTTTGCTTGAATTCGCCTAATTACAGTTGACCATGACAAGTTCATTGCTGATTAATTATCATAGATTATTACTCCAATTTGTTGTTTTCAGTGGTTTAACTAGCTCTAATTTTATTACTTCTCCCCTTATCAGTGAGTATCACACTGGGACTCATCTACCTCCTGGGCCCCACAGAAGTCACAGGGTCTCCTTACTTTTTTTAATTATGCTAATGCCTGTAGTGTATTTATGTAGGCCTTTATCTGAGCTTTAAGCCTTGGTGCTTATTGCTACTAATTTGTATAGCAAACTTTTTTTTCCTATTTTTTGCTATAGGAGGCATCGCAATACATGGAAATGGCTGCCAAGACCGTAAGCGAGCACGCTGAAAGCGTTCCTTTGGGCACAGAAGAATTTATCAGCCGCACTCATATACTGGAAGAACAATTAAAAGATTTGAATCAAAGTATTGATGAAAAACTGGAATGTTTAAATGGATACATAGCATTTTTAAAATCATCATCAGAGGTATTCATTTTAAAAATGCAGGGCAGTAAAGCAGTCACAGCCAACTTGATCATCTGTAATTGATTCCATAAATAGCAACAGAGGAGCACTAGAAGAGAAGGAAGGTCTGGTTTACACAGGGTTTGGTCCCATTACAAACACTGATAATGTTGGGGACCCCTCCCACAGTGAGTCAAATCACTAACCTTTTGCCTCAATGCAATGCAGCTTTTCTCTAATAAATGAATTGGCTTTGGTAATTTACTGGGAGTGTAATGGTGCCGTTTTTGTTCTGCTTCCATGCTCAGGCTTGGGACAGACACATGTATATTTTACGAATGTTTGGTGGTCAGTCTTTACTGTGCATGGGATATGGTCAATAAAATGGTGCCATTATTTTCGCCTGCAAAGTACCCTGGGCCAATTATATTTTATAGAAAATGCTCACCAGCCAGGGGGAAAAGGTTAACAAATTGGCACCCCCCATTGTTTGTAACTTTCCATGTTCTTTAACAATACTTCTATTGTTTATGTTTTTCATCTTTACCAGATCCTTATACTTATATCTAATGGATAGCTTCTATATACTGTACTGTATAAATCTCATTTCTATTCATGTACATTGGAATGTTTGGTATTTATATTTTTACAATCATATACTTGCATAAGTCAATTTCTAACATTTATTTTAGCTGAAATCTGCCATCCAAAGTCTGAGAAAATTCTATACATCCAGTACAGAAGAAGGCACAGAGACAGATAAGGCATCAGTCCTGAAATCAGCAGAAGCACAGTTACAGTTTGTCCTTACAGAGATTTTCTCAGTTCAAGATATGGGGCAGAACTGCCTAAATATCATAAAAATGGTAAGGAATAGTTGTTTTTATTTAAAGGAGAAGGAATGTCATTTACACTTGGGGGTGCCAAAAGGTAGGCACCCCTAGTGATTGTATTTACTTACCTGACACCCTGGGGCTGGCGCTCCTATCAGAAGAGACCTGCACCCAGGGTTCTGCCATCGAGTACCTGGAGTACTTTTTGCACCCCGAAGTGTAACAACACTTTCCATCTCCTTTAAGATTTAGGCAAATGTGTAAGAAAAATTAGAGATTGGTATTTTCATATTGCTTGAAAAAACACACAGGGTAAAGTGCTCCAAATAAAACTGGTTTATATGATGAACATTTCTTGCAGATGACTACCAATGCAGTTTTGAACAACAAACATGCACAAACAATTGAAAGAACTATTGACAACTTGAATAAGGAGAAAGCAGAGATCACAAATCTTGGTTTAATATGGCAGCAACGTGTGAATCAAGCCAATGTCACAAAGCAGCAATGGAGGACAATTAAAGACAAGTTACAGTCAGTAAGTGGTCTTGTTCTAGGGGATCAGGGATATACAGTATAAATAAATATACATTTATTTCCATGATATCTCAGGAATGTGTGTGTGTG
>CM044448.1:66148906-66160434 GCA_024363595.1 Xenopus borealis
ATGTTGGCATCAAGCATGTGGCAACCCCTAGGAAGGCTCCCTGTGGAAGCACCATGGGCTGTTTCTACAGGGCCAAATAATGTATTGTGTATAGTGCTTTTGGATTAAAAATGTGCATTGAATATATTACCTGTGCCTGATGCACATATATTTGTAGTTATTGGGTATAAGATAGTGTTATGATCTCATGGTGTCATGGGGAATCTCTACATCAGTGGCAAGGGATACAACATGTTCATTGCTACATTTGCAATTCATTTGACGGCCAGCTCTGCCCAACATACTGGTGCAAAGAAAATGGATTAATTGTTTGAAAGGCTCAGGTGGCTTGGCAGTAGATTGCAGGTAAAAGTGCACAATGGGAAAAAAGTAAATATAATACAAATAACTGCAACAATGCAGAGCAAAAAGCATAGGATACAAGAAACACTTGGGACAGCATTACTTAACATTGCCTTGTGTACCTTAATCACAGTTTAACAAATTACTTCCTCCTTTCCCGTAATTACAGTGCCAATTCTGGTGTGAAGAAGCCTGTGCCACAGTTGTGAGAGTGGGACGTTATTCAACTGAGTGCAAAACAAAGGAATCTGTAGAGATACTTCTAAAGCAGTTTAACAAGTTTGTGCAACCCACCGTCCCGCAGCAAGTGGAAAGAATAGAACAAATGACCAGAATTGCAAAGCTTGTCTATGGTAAAAAAAAATGTATCTTTGTCATCCCCATCACATAGGCAAACCAAATTGTACATACCCCCATTTTTTTTACATTTCTCTGGATTTATGATTTTTTTCTCTTGTCCCTTGTAAAACTTAGGCTCTAATATATTTAAATTCAAGCATTTCCCGGATTTTAAGTATGTTTTCCTACATTTTTGCATCAAAAATGTGCAATTTTTTTCCTTTTCCCTGTGAATGCATTTTAGGTTTTTAACTTAGTTTAGACCATTTTTAAAGAAAAAAATATTTAAAATTTTTCCAGATTTTACAGTTTTTGTATCCTGTAAAACATATAATCAGGAATTTGATTATAATTTATTTACCAATGTATATGGGTCTAACTGGGGATTCTAAAAAAAAATGTTTTTTGCTAAAATTAGGCCATACAAGCAAGTAGAGTATTCAGAGTGCTCCTATATGATCTTAGCTAGCTTTGGGAGTACAAGTAATATGAAGACTCCTTTATGCAATTCTCATGCAGGGGCAGTAGCCTCTATCTGCTCCTAGGGAACATTAAACTAAGTGACGCAACTGTACCATTTAATTGCGACTCTGCATTTGCATCAGGTTACAGTATATTGGAAAGTTGTATTATGCTGCTATATATGCCTGTTAGAATAGTAAAGAGGAAACAGTTAGATTTGCACCAGGTCTTCAGAAACATGACCTTTATTAAGCTACTTGGAAATTCTACAGGTAGAGTTAACAGAGCCCTGAATAGCTGAAAGACGTATGGTGGGGTAGCATAGTGGCAAACTGCTGCCTTGTAGTGCTGGATCCTATGTTTAATACCAGCCATGGCCCTGTCTGAAAGGAGTCGGTATATCCCAATGTCTGTGTAATGTGCTTCCATAATGAGCATGTAATAGGGACCTTGTACAGTGTAAAATCCATTAGGGTATGGACTGATATGAAAAATATACTGTACATTCTATATAAATATAATTTTTGCAAGAAGTAACTATTGTTGGTGTTGACCATTTGGTTTATATTTTGGTCAAGCTGTTTTTTTTTTTTTTTACTTGATTTGCTTCCCCATAACTGCTCACTGTTAGCAAAATTGTCTTGTTCTTTGTATACATTGTGACTTTTTCTTTGTATATCTACAGGGCCACATGATGGAATGAAATATATTGAGAAGATGATTGTAAAACACAAAGAAGCACTCCATTCTGTGAATGAACTATGCATTTATTTAAAGGAACTGGAAGAGAAGTTGGAGGTATAGTATTCATTCCTAGTATAAAATACATGCTGTATGTCTGTTTTCCCAAACCTCTCAAAAAACTTAAATAGATGACAGTTTTATAACATTTTAAACAAATAATACATCAGATAGTAACTGATAGTGTGGGAAGTATTTCTGAAACTGATTTCCCAACAGTTACGTCTCTGATAAAAAGGCATACTGTGAAAGAAGGGACATGGTGGATATAATGGTTATACAAGGGGGATCCAAGTTGTTGCTAATATTGTGCAGATTTCTAAATCAGGAAAATTACAGTATTCATTACAGTTTGTTTCATAACTTTTTTTTCTCAAAATAGTAATTGTTCATAGGGACTGTATTTATAAATGTGCAAAAGGGACATTTGCCTAGGTTTCATCAAATTAGGGAGGCAACTTTTTATCTGCTATAATCTTTGCATAAAGCTTCCCTGAAAAGTGGCAGACCCCTTGCAATTGCACTTAATTCTTTTTTTATTTAATTTTCCATTGGAACAAAATTCGCATGAAGCTTTTTTATTCAAACTTGTTATGCTTAATGGAGATTTTTTTTCTTGTGGTGTCCCAGATAGAGGTTGGTTAAGAGGTATTGCTTTTATGATTTCCAGAGATTAACATAAGATGAGGGAATCTCTAGGTTCTTGAAAGTAGTACTGCTTGAAATGTCTCAACTGAGCTGCATGGGCCCACCAATGATTTTGTTGCCCTGAGCCCACATTTTTTCGTAAAGCAGCCCTGATCACCAGAGCTGGTGTACGAAAGAGAGGTGCTTTCCTTAGGGCAAAGACAGACTAGGGGGGTTGTGTGATAAAATACTCTAAGATTGTTATTTATTAAAGTCTGAATTCTAAAAACTGAAAAAAAATTTAGTTTTTTACTATAAAATTACATTTTTTGTGGAAAAAAAACTTTTTCAAGATTTATTATACATCGAGGCTGCAAAAGTCAATGGCGGAGGTCCTATTTTCAATGTAAAGGTATTATAGTCTGTGCTGGGTTTTGTATGATAACAGGGGCGCTCCGCCAATGAGGCTAGTTGAGGCACTTGCCTCAGGCGGCAGTGCCCCCGTAGTTACCAGGGGCGGCAAAAATGCCGCTCCTGGTAACTAAGAGCTGAATTTCCATGTTTCAAATTCAGCTCTTCTAGTGCAGAGCACGCAGTTGCGCCGTGGACCCCCCTTACCCCTGTCCAGTGCTCACTTTTGAGTGCCTTGGGGAAGGGGGGGGGCGGGAAAATTAAGGCCGCCAGTATGATAATACGTTTCAGGCTTTTCTGCCAATTTTCAAAAAAAAAATGTTTTTGGTCTGACTTTTTTTATTTATATCTTCAGATAAATTCAGATTTTGATAAATAATAGTTATTAACTGTAATAATAGATAAACAATAGTTTGCCCAGGAGCAGTAACCCATAGCAACCAATCAGCAGATCAGATTTACTGGTTGCTACGGGTAACTGCTCCTGGGCAAACTTAGCTCTTTTTTAAAAATATATGGAGATTAATCAGCACGTGAATAATCACTTCTAGCTGGGGTGACTAATCTCCTCTGAATGCTTCCTCAGTGGCAAACAGGTGAATTACCAATGGTGAATTATTCCTTGGCAGCGATTTACATGTTAGTCGGCCAGGAAGCACTGAGAGGTGCTCCAGTTAGAGCAGATTGATTGTGGGGTGACTAAACTCCTAAATTCATCTTTGCGCTGAAGGTCCTCAAACAGGGCATTGAATCAAACATCTTAAGTCATATCTAAAGCCCCAATTTTTTTTTCAAATCTAAAAGTCTATGCCTGCTATAAAGCTTGTGCACACTGCCACAGTAACCCTCTGCTACTAAAATATGGCCATCTAAGCAAGTCTCCTGTACAGCTGTGAAGAGCAAATGTCTCAAACCCTCACCCTAGTTGCTGATGTAAGCAGCACATACATAGAGGGAATCCTAAAACTGCCCAGAGAGCAAAGATCATTGACTTCACCTCCTATTCAAGGAAGGGAACAACTGCACAAATAGTTACAGGAAGAGAAGTGGTGTCTTCAGAACCTGTACATGCAAGGTTAACTGAGGATTTTTGTTTACTACCATAGTCTTTGTTAATTAAGGCTTATATTTTCCCAATTAAGATTAATACTTTCCTTATCATATAAACTAAAATATAGAACATGTACAACAGGATTTAATGTTTGTTATATTATTTCATTTCTAGGAACCACAAAAAGTTGCACCTGTTTTTTTAGCTCCAGAAGAATCCATTTTATCTCCATCTGCAGAACTCCTAACATCAGCCAAAGATGGTAGTACACTAACAGACACAGACTTGCAGCCTGAATTACTAGCAGAGGATACTGCCTCTGGTGATGAATATGAATGCATTTCCCCTGATGATATCTCTTTGCCTCCGCTTGCTGAGACTCCTGAATCCAACCTCCCACAGTCAGAGACAGAGCTGGAGGAGCAACATTGTTTCAGCTCCCACAGCCTGCATGTCACCTCCTACAGCTTGCAAATGCAGATAAATGCCACTGGCAAAAAGATGGTGGACAGGTCTGAACTCTTAACCCCTGTTGCTAATACTGACGCATCAAATCGCAAGCAAGAAAATACTTCTAGTTATAGTGAGATATTCTCTTCTCCTAACATTGGATATAATGTAGATTCTCCTTTTGCTCACCAACCAGTACCTGAAATGTGCAATTCTTTAAATACTTGTCCAGCAAAAGCATCACCCAGCCATAGCATGATGAATGAAATGCATGAAACCCATTGGCAGCATCATTCTGTTTATGAAAGCATGAAGAAAACCCAACAATTGCATGTTACCAATAACTCTACTAAAACCAAAGATAGGTTGCATGCAACCCCAGATGATATCTCAAGTGTCATGTTTCAATCAGACCCTGCCAAAAGCTGCCAGAGCCACGTGACTACCCAAGACACCATTAAAAGCAATGCTAGTCCCGCAGGTCAGACGCCGGGCTTTTCCAAACATCTACCTAATGTCACTGTTAAGGAAGGTTCTCCAGTGACTTTGGAAGTTGAAGTAACCGGATACCCAGAACCTGCTGTTACATGGTGGGTAGCCTATAATGAAGAGCAATAGAATGATTTATAAGGGAGGCCCTTTAACTCTTGTGTGCACTAATGTGGTCGCAAAAGAAACCTGTTTGTTTGTTTCCATAACTTCCAAATGCATGGGTCAGTTTTCATTTACTTTCAACTTACTGCCTCACAGTTTATATTGTTATTTCCTACTTATCTTTCTTTTCTAACACAACATTCCACGTGGACCGTTAACACTGAATTTCATACTTGAAAAATTGTGCCATCCCTTGTACTGCCAGACAAACATGATACCGATTTTACACAATAAGCTTGCAGTTTATCTGTCCAATCACAGAAGATTGCTCCTTTTGGATATTTGCTTTTGGTCTAGTTCCAGTAGATGTTTCAGAATAATTTATTATGTTCATGTAAAAAACATCGCTGTCTCTTGGGTGCAATATTCCCTCTAAGTTGTGCACATGTGAGCGCACACAAATTTTCAGGCCAGCGTACACAACCAGTTGAGATGTGCACAAAGAAATTTGTGTAAAAACTCTAAAAATTAATACACAAGTTTAAAATGTGAGCACCAGAGATTTTTTTTGCACACATAGACAAGAAGGAATTACTGGGAGCATTTCTTCAGAGATATCACTCTTATAGTAAGTGGCTTGCCAATATATTTATAATGGGATCTCTAGGATTTGCGTTGTAAATTCTTTGCTCTGGGCATTTAAATTTGCAGCCAGTGAGTCAATAAAATGGCACAAAAACATGTTCAAATGTAAAATAAACTTATGGCCAAAACAATTTGCATTGACAGAAGCAGAGAAAATAAAGGCTGTACATTACATTTGTGAAAACACATGCCCACACAACCCTTAGATGTGCTGTTTTTACAATGGCGCTAAAAAAAGAAAAAGAAATATTATTTAGATATGGGGTATGGGGACTGTCATGTCACTTTCTGCTGTGAAATTCCACAGCATTTACTTAAAGCAGTGGTCCTCAACATTTTTTTAAGCTACATCTTAAATATTGAATAAAGGTTCTGATGATTTCAGATATTTTAAGTATAAGTATTTTAGCATGGAGAACTGCCTACCACCACTCTGCATGAGAGTGTCGTTCAGAAAGTCCTATGTGCCATTGGCACAGTGACACACCATGAGATGTTAATCAAATAAAACTTTTTGTTTCAGTGAGGCCAGTTTAGCTGCCTACAGATAAGCCTCACTACCCAGCAAAATTATATCATGGATATACTGTATAATATGGAGCTAATTAAAATCTCTTCCTATTTATGTCTAAGGCAGAGGTTAATCTAAACACTGAGCATGGGTTAGATGTCCACTAAATGAAGCATGGTCCCAAAATAAACTTGTAGATAGCTACAGATCTATACATATGTTAGGAGTAATGACAACCAGGATATATTTTAATTCTCTCTGCCTCTGGACAGTGCCTTGTAGTTTTGGCTGATGAGTATATTTTATGTTGTTTAAACAAAGTCTCCACTATGTGTTACCACCTAAGACTGTTTATGTTGATTCTACATCAGCTACTGATATCCAGTCATTTTCCTATTTGATGAGCCAGTCTAGAAAGTAATTTTTACACTCAAATTAAAATTATCTTATTCCATAAAGCCTTCTAGGAGCAATATCTAGACTGTGATGTGTTGCATATGTTTATAATAAAAGTTGATATATTCTAAACTGTGTCCAATCAGTAATTCTCTTTAAATACAAACAAGCATGAAGATGTATGTATGCTATATCTACTTATGGTAAAATGGAAAATAGTAATTGAACAATGAACAGAAAGAATATATATAATATATTGCATGGTCTGTGTAGGAATAATAATGAGAGTCAAACTGGGCCAAATAGGCACAGGTCCACCATAAGACCAGAACCCAAGACCAGGGTTCAATGTACAAAAATATTTTTCCATTTTCTCTCTGAGCCTTCTCGTTACACCTCATTTCTAATTGTTCAATTCCATTTTCTTTCAGCCTTGTTTCCCATCTGTTTATGCTTGATCCTACCTTGTTTTCCCTTTTTTGCCTTCTAATTTTTTTCTTTGTTTCTGCAAAGTCACGCTAAATGATCATATTTGCTGAACAGCCTTGGTATACTACTTACTTGATGACCTGTTTTAATGTACTCTATTAATGTTTTAACTGGTCGTCAAAATAATTTTGATGCATGAAAATTTGGACACACAACAATTTTGACATGCAACAATGTTTCTTGTTGCAGCTAATTTTTCTCCACAAATCCATGTCTAGCAAATTTATTTGTCCATAGGGCCACCAGGCCCAGCAATAATGCCCTAATGCCCCATGAATTAAGCACTTCTTTCAATGGCCCCTGTGGCATAATGGTGTGCTTCACTTACCTGCATACTGCATTTATTAATAGCTATTGGGACTGATCTCTCCTTACTGAGACAGATGTAGACTCATTAGGACCAGTAATGTAAGTAGTTCATGTTGAAACTACAAATACAATTGGATATTTCAGTTATATATAAAACTGGACCCAAATTAGTTTTTATATTCCATTATGGGACAGGTAGATGCCTGAATTTAATGGTGGATAAAACTCCCTATGTACTATAAGCCTAAAATCTGACAAAATAAGACACTGCAAGTGGTTAATCCTACCTACCCTTGTGCAAACCTCCAATTTTAATGCAATTGCAGTTACAAAGACTACTCTTTTAGAATATCCGATCTACCTGTTCATAAGGAGTTTCAGAAATTGCATCCGCTGACTTATACTGATGTCAGATGTAATATCAGGTAAGACAGAAAGACCTTTAAGGGGAAGCTCAATTTTAAATTATGTATGTTATATGTTGACCTATTTGAGGCAACTTATTAATTTTAATTTCCATTGCTTATTTTTAACTATAATAACTATAATCACGGTTCATCATGGGTGTGAAAGAAAATAAAGAAGTAGGGAGGGAGAAGAGCAGATTCTTGTCAACTCTTTTGGAATTGCCTATCCAGTTTGCAATTTAAAATGCTATCTGTTTGTTGTTGTTGTAAAAGGAAAACTATACCCCCAAAATTAATACTTAATCAGCCAATAGTTTATATTAAATTAAGTGGCATATTAAATTATCTTAAAACTCTTTGTTATTTTAAGTAAATATTGCCCTTTTACATCTCTTGCCTTGAACCGCCATTTTGTGATGTGTGCTGCCCCCGAGATCACCTGACCAGAAATACTGCAGTTCAAACTGTAACAGGAAGAAGTGTGGAAGTCTTTTAATTGACTCTTGACCTAGCATGTATGGTTTGTTTGTGTGCACCTAGGATCCCAGGGGGCTGCCCTTATTTTTTAAAATGGCAATTTTCTATTTATGATTATCAAATGGCACATGCTACTAAAAAAGTATTTTATAATGAAAATGGTTTATTTACATGAAGCAGGGTTTTCTATATGAGCTGTTTTATTCAATATATTTTTATGAAGACCTATATTGTTCGGGGAGGTATAGTTTTCCTTTAACAAAAAATGTATGTGAGGCTATATTTTTCATAAACATAGCCTCACAAAATCAAGCCTACATCATGGTCCTTCATACTAAAGTTCAAGGCGAACAACCTTATCACCATGTAAATATGATATGAAATGATAGAAAAAGTAGTATAGTTCAGAAGGGAAGCATTTTTCCAGTGGGTTACAACTTCACTTTGAAAGGAGATAATTCAAAGTTACCATAAGGATTTACTTCTACAGAGAAGTGCAGAAAGTTGGCTGAAGAAGCCATTTCTGGTTATTTTGTTCCTCGGCCATAGTATCTAAACTTGTTTTATGGTGTATCTCTTACAAAGACAAAGGGGGTCATTTATAAAGTTCGCGCAGCGCATAATTGTTCGCAAATAGTAGTTTTGCACATGCTTTTTCCTGAACGCTACAATATTTCACTACTGTGCGCCGTTTTCCGGTTTTTGCGAATTCGCATTGTGAATGAATTTTCACAAACAACTCGCAAACAAGATGGGTCTTTGCGTGAGTACAGGCACTTTGCGAGGTTGTTTTGCGCTAAAATAGCGTTAAAAGTAACTTAAATTCGCAATTTGCAAAACAGTTTTGCGAATATTTTCTCCGCCACCAAAGTTGTGTCGCAGAGTGTTCACAATTTGTGATTTTTGCCATATTTAAAAAGCTCCTATAGACATTTGCAATGTGAAAAACAAATTCGCAAATCTGTTTTTCGAATTTGCACACTCCTATTCAGCTTTATAAATATAACCAGGCGCAGGGCAAATATATTCACTCTGCGAACCAATCTGCCCTGCGTGAAGTTTATAAATGACCCCGAAAGACTTTGTTCAAGACCCAAACCTAATAAAAGAGATATGGGTGGACAAGCCACAGTCAATGTCTATACACTGTAAGTACTGAAGGAAAGCTCATTGCTGCTACATTTCCTATTTGAAACAATCTGTTTCTCAGCTATCAAAACATTTCTACAATCTCTCATGAAATCATAAAAGTATTTCAGCCAATTAAAACAACAGATTGGTCTTGTGCAGTTCTCAACTGTTTGGGTAGCATTTCTTTTTTTCTTTTTTTTTTTTTTAAAGGACCATAATAACACTGCTATCCCTTCTGAGCTGTGCTATATATGAAATGTTCATGTAGGACAAGGAATAATGTTTAATGAAACTTTCCCAGAAATAGCAAGAAGTGATATATAGATTAGGATAGATACTGTAGATAGACAGCTAGAATGTATTTATTTATTTATTGTTTGCCAAAGAATTGCTTACCTGATTACATCCAACCAACTACTTTTCACTTTAGGTGCAGAAAGACAGCATCACATTGGACCGATCATTTATCTGATTTTGAAAAGCAAGCACCTCAAAGCTCAATCATTCCGGCCGGACAGAAGAATGATGCTGGTGAATATATTTCTCAGGACTCAATATGTAAATCCCCCACCTTTATTTGTGACACCCAATTAGAAGATAACAGGTCACCTATTTTGGAAGTTGATTGGATAACACTGCTCATTCTCTACCTGTTTCTGTCATTGATGTATTGGATGCTTACATAGATAATACAATCCATTGTCTTTCGAAACTTGGAAAGAAACCCAACAACAGTGCCATTCTCAAGGAGTAAACAGCTTTTACTGGAAGTGCATGTCTCTTCATTATTATTATTAACATGTATTTCTATAGCGCCGACTTATTTCGTAACGCTATAGCTCTTAATGGAATCCAGTGTTCACACTTAAGTTGCATATCGCTAAATAATTTTGATCTCATTTGTTACCTTAAGCCCTTTTAAAATCAATATGTTAATTATAATCATATGGCACATACAAAAACATATTGAGATTATAATGCAGTTTTTACTTGCCAGTTTTACACTGTGATAAGGCTTTAAAAGAACTGAAATAGAGATGTTTAAGAGGTCTATTTATTAAAGGTTACATTTTAGTTGTTTTAGGGGTTTTTGAAACTGATTAAACTCTATTTAGGGATGTAATAAATGTTGCAAAGAGCAAAACAATTTGCACAAATAAGCAATGTAATTCACTCACGTTATTGCAAGTTTTGATTACACATTACAAATTTTAAGTAAGAAGTTTCATTACATTCATTGCGCAATGCCGCAAACGGTAAAATTTGAAAAACCTTCTTCAGTCGGGAAAGGTTGCTTAACAGTTTCTGGGTCCACAAAAGCTACATATATTAAATTTGTGCAAAGAAAATATTTTTACATTCCCCCATATTTCTCTAAAACTACAAACGCCATGGAATGTATTAAACGTTCCAATACTGAAAAAAGTAGGAATGGAAAAAAAATGTGCTAAAAAATATGAAATATTCTATTTTATATGGCAATTACCAGTGGGGAAAAAGCAGAAAAGATCTCAACGTCTGAACTGATTAATAAAAGTCAAATAGGATCAACGCAGCTCCCATTTACTGCTGTGGAACCTCAACAACTTTTACCTGGCACAGTTTTGTAGTGGAGGTTTTCATGGTTTTTACACTTACTATATCTTGATTCTTTTCAGTTTTAGTTCAGTACCAAAACCTTTTTTTGAAAAAAAATATTATTTGTTAAAAAAATTAGGAATTTTACTAAATTAACCCCTAACGGTTTGGAACTATAAAAAAAGTTTAATGGCTTTTAAGACAAATGCATGAAACAAGAGAAAGAGAGTCAGGAGAACATAGACTGGGCAGAATTTGCACCTGGGGATCCTCTTCAATTCGTTTTGCTGCTGTCTGTGGCAGACAGAGAAAACTTTTTTTGTGCAACAGTGCTACAGCTCTAATAAAGTTGCAGCCATTAATAGTATGCTGAGGTTTGTAGTCTATCAGTATTTGTGTGAGTGACTTATGGAATGCTTATGTCTCCATAAGGGTGACATACTGCATAACTAGGTGCTATATTTACATATTTATTTTTTCTGACAGTGTTTTGGAATGACTTATTGTTTAACATGTAAAGTTTGGTGATACCTTTTATTGGCTAACTGAATAAGTAACAATTGCAAGC
>CM044448.1:66162720-66174151 GCA_024363595.1 Xenopus borealis
ATCTTCACTTTTTTAGTTTCCAATTCCTAATTATGCACTGTTGTGTTAACCTTACCCCATACTGTCTTGTCTAGTTCAAACTATTTGACCTGACTGAATCCAGACCCCTGAACTATTTACAACTCACCCTAATTACTTTTATTACCTTCTACAAGTTATCTCTGTAGACTCAGGCAGGAAGTGATGTCACAAAAAGCTAACATGGCAGCTGCTATCCTAAGCAAATGGAGAGAGCTTCTAGAGCTGTTTGACAGAATAAATAAATTGTTCTCCCTTGCACTTTTGGCAATAAACTGATTCAGTAGCTTTCCTTCTTCTTTAACTTCTCACTTCAGCAATCTTTGCTGTATATAAACAGAGGAGGAAAATTGCAGCTTATATATAGCACATGCAGTTCCTGCTCATTCCTGCAGCTCAATGACATTTATAGTTCTTTTCTTGGCGCACAATTATTCCTATTTATAGAACAACGTGCCTGCAGCACAGTAAAGAGGCTCACTCCACCTTGCACTGCTTATATTTAAGCACATCTGTCAATAAAGCACAAGTAAGGGGTGTCCTTGACCCATCCACTCAGAGCAACTGGTACAGATCCAGATAGGGGCATAAAGATTTATACCTCACCCTGGCAGGTACAATTATATACAAGCACCTGTTGGGAACAAATGCTGGATTATGATGTTTTCTGTACTTTGCATACTGTACAATTGAAACAGATTAACCCTAAGACCCTTTTCTAGTTACAAAGTATTTACTATTCCATTGAGAATGTGGTTCCAAAACAATTTTCTGCTCCACACAAAACAAGTCAGAAACCCAGATACATGCCACATCTACAGTATATTTAAACCATGGACCAAACAAAATTTTGTTTTATCTTAAAATAAACCAATATGTATTGCTTGATTAACTTTCTCAAAAGTTAAATACATTTTACAAATAATGAGGAATTCAAAGAAATCCTTGCTGCTGGATAAAAAAAAAACAAGAATGCCACTGAGCATACATGTTGTTCGATCGAATGAAAATCGTTCAAATAATTTGATTTAATCAAACTATTCAAACGATTTTCACCAAAATCCTTCGATTTCTCAGAACTTAGGACAATTTCTGTGAGGTCCCCCATAGGCTAAAGCTGGCGAATAGTCGAAGGATTTTTAAAGGGCCAGTACTTTGAAAATTCGATTTTCCAATTTGATAGTTGACGTGTCCCAAAATTACTTCGTAATTCAAATTTTTTAAATTCGAATTTTCACTTCGCCCCTATTCGACCCTTAGTAAATTAGCCCTTTAGCGTTCAAATATCAGATTACCATTTTAATCTTGACTTTGCTGTTGCTGCCATTGCCACTGGTACACTGACTGGCTATAACCCTATCAACTTCCATGGCCATTTTATGTTATACACACTAGTAATGTAATGGGATGGAATAATGGGTTTGACTGGCCAAAAAATATCTAGAAATGGAATAGGTCAAAGCAAGGACAACTCCTCTCATGTACAGGAAGAGATTTTAATGTATTCTCAAAATAGAAAAATTATTTAATTAATGTCAAAAAGTGAACACATGAACTACCATTTATGAACAATACCTAAAATTTTACTTTTACGGAATTATATAAGCATAAAGATGCCAAACTGTCCAAGGTGTAACTGACTAGTTAAATAGGTTTAGCTCTTTGTTGAACTTGTCAGCTTTCCAGTTTTCTCTTACGCACTTTTTTCTGGTCTGCAAAATCAGATCCACAGTTCAATGGCTCAGTCTACAACAGGTGGTGTTTTTATAGTCTCCCCAGCTGGCTGTCATCTCATCCTCATTTTAGTTGGGAAACTTCTGTAGCATGGCTGGCTTCTGGTGGAATCATCAGGGGTGACATATATTACTAGATACTACATACATGTTACTATTGAACCATCTTCATTGATAATACGGTCTTACTTTTTTTCTGCATCACAATCTTGCACACTTGTGTGTCATTGAATAGATTTATAAAAATTTAGCAGTTAGTTATACTTACTTATATGGTACCAAAAGACCTACCTCCTGAATCCATCCATTAAATCACTTAAAGAACTACTATTACTACAAAGACATTTTATACTAGCGTGGGCTCATTGTCATCATTCCAACAGACACATCCTCAAGCCAGTTTAATGAAGCATCATACACACCATGGTCCATTGTCACAGATCAAAGTTGTGACCATGGCTCAGGGTCAAACATAGGGATAAGCACATCCTGAGAGTAAAATCATTTTGGGCTTTGTGGATGCACGTCCCCCCCTTTTTTACTTCAAACAAACAAGTTTTAAAGAATGACACTGAATTTAATGATGGGCAGGGTAGGGGCATGCCATGGATGCTCACTGCCAACTCACTTTAGATCCTATATGATATGCAGCCCAGTAGTCATTGTTGGTGATACATAAATGGAAGAAAGTTTCCATTTGGAAATTTAGAAGGCTGCACTTAGATGCACAATTGTACTGGGGATAAACTTACTTTGAGTTTGTATTTAGTTTTTACCTGTATTACTGTGTCTTCCTTATATCCTTTTTCGACAATTCTCTCCTCCATAAGGAACCTCCAAAAGGTTTTTCTTCAAAAACTCCAGTTGGTGGGATCTTGGCAACTCTCCATGGAGGCAGAAAACACAATACTTTAGAGCATTTTATTACATTTTTTATATATATGTATACACTTTTTTTGTTTCATAAGGTCTTATATTTAGGCTGATTCACTGGGTATGTACATATTGATAGCAACCAAATGTGAAAAATTGGTTCCATTTTCCAACAGACTATACAGTGTAGGTCAGTATCTCAAAAGTCTGTGGAAGTTAGTTACCAGTAACTAGACAAAGTAAATGGCAGACTATGGGGTAATTCAAAGACAACTGGATTTGCCTGAATTAGAATCCTGTTAGAGAAAGCCAAATCCTGGAAGAATTCTGAACCAAATCCTGAATTCAGTCCATCCCTGATATTCCAAAGACAAAAGAAAAGAGAGAGAACAGATGAAAAACTTCTGTGCTCATATCCTTAAAAATTTGAAGCTGAAATGTATATTCTCCATCGTTTTACACTGATTTTCCCACACCCAGGGATACTTCTATTCCAACTGGTCCCTACTGGGCTGTGTAGTTCAACTATCACCTGTGGAAGCATTTATCATTTAAAGCCTGTTGTTCAACAACAACATGTTCAAAGTACACAGATCAGTTACAGGAAAAATACTCACTGTAGCATGGTAAGAGTTAGAGTTAACTTACCAAATATTATGGGGGGTCCAAGTGCTCAAGCCCCAGACCTTCAGCTTGGGGAGCCAGACATCATGCAAATATTTAGGAAAGGCTTGCACAAACTGGACCGCACTCTATTAAGAGATGCAGTTAAGTATTTATTTAGGCAAAAAACATCCAAAAAATACACCTTATAGACACGTTTTTTGCCTTGTAGGCACAGGCTAGTTCCTCAACCTGCAGAAAGCCCACAGCAATTGTTGCCTAGTCAGCTGAGCATTGTAGTACAGCAACAGTCAAATCCCTTGAATAACTTGTAGAACCCATTCCTGTGTCAAGCTGATGGAACTGTGTAGTACAACAGCTGGGCTACTGTCCTGGGCAGATTTGAACATATACAAGGTTCTCACCTGCATACAACATCTTCTTTAGTTTTCTAGCGGTGGGCATATTTGAACCTAGCCAATGACCATATTATAGTCTCTTGCACACACTTCAATGCTTGGTACCCTTGATTGACACTTAGGTTTTTAATTCAATGTCCCTGAAGTCAGTGTAACATTGTTTTTGTAAAGAGGATTACAAAATACAGCATGTGTCTGTGAAAATATATGTTGCTTGCAGATCAGCATTTAGGATCAGTATTTAGGGAAGCTGATTTTTGAATAAAAGGTGAAAAAATCACACAATGTTATTCAACCAATCTAGACTATCCAGCAATCAGAACTGTACTGTTTGAATTTTTGAAAAAGAAAAAGCAATGGGGTCCTGAGATTCTGTGTGAATTTCCTCTTGGTACTTCGGGTACCTCTCACACTCCAAAAATATACTGGTGGGTTAATAGGTTCCTGAGCCGAACAAAAAGAAGAGATTTGCAAGAAAATGTTTCCCCAATTTATTAGAACAAGTCAATGTTTCTCCAATTTATTAGAACTCTCTGGACACCAATGGATTAAGGGAGGGGAGCTCTGACAGGGCTAGGAAGCTAGGGCGTGGGCTGAGATACTAGGGCTGCAGGGGTTGTGTTTGTGTTGCAAGCACTATTTAAACAAAGATGTGGGGGTTATTTATCAAGCTCCAAAAATTTAAAAATAAATTTGAATTTTTCGAAATTTCGATGGTCCGATGGTCTGAAAAACCTGAATAAGAAAACCCGACTTCTCAAAGCTCTCAGGGTCCTGTATAAGTCAATGGGGAAGATCCCAATGTCTCTGCTGCCTTTCGTAACTGATATCCAATTATTTCGGAGGGTTTGGTCCACAAAGTTTGAAAACTTCCAAACAATTAGTGGTTTTTGTGGAAAATTCCAAAAAATTCTCACTTTTTGGGCAAAGGTCCGCAGTGTTTGTATTTTTGCCTGAACCTATTTTATTAAATGATAAATAAGGTCCATTAAGAAATTCGTAGTTGCTTGGAGTTGTATCTTAGAAATACTGAGAAAAATTCAGAGCTTGATAAATTAGCCCCTATATGTTCAATGTTATTTTTGTAAATAATGCTGTAGCCTTTCATATCCAGCATTATCAGGGTGGGGAAGTTGAGGCAAAAAGGGTTCTGTGACATGGGATGACCAGAAGCATTGATGCTGCCCAGATAATATGTGTGCTACCATGATTAATTCACTTTAATTTAAATAGCAAATATAGGATCTTGTAACAATATTCTTTTAAAACTAGGATCTGATTCCTACAAAAAGTGGCAGGAAAAGAATCTTTGAAAAAGATTACATATTATTTTTGAGTGATTGTTGGAATGTATGAGGAATTGGTTATAGGAATTAAACTGGAATCTAACTTTACAGTCTGACAGTCATACACATTTGTACAAATCATTCATCTGAATTTGCAAAAATGTAAGTTTCAATATGATTATTTATCCTTTAGGATATTAAGAGCATTATTTATTAAAGTCTTATTTTTTTCTAGTCGGACTTTTTTTCAAGATTTATTAAACCCCAATGATGTTAAAAGTCCGAATAAAAAAGTACTCCAACTCAGGCCTACCAAGTTCATGTAGAAGTCAAGATTTTGTGGTTCTTGGGAGTCAAATCCGAAAAAGTCTCAGTTTTTGGTGACAAAATTCATACGATTCAGGTTTTTTTTTCCACAATTTTTTCATTTTCTTCGATTTTATTTAGTGCAGATTTAGTCGGAGTAGTTTTCAGAAAATACTGAGAACTTTTCATCTTTTTATAGCTAACCACCTTAGTAATATGTACTTTCAAGTAAGCCATAAAACATATACTTAGGGAATCCCTAATATGGAAAGCTAAGAATTATGGTAAGGCCATCTCCCATAGAGTCCACTTTATGCAAATAAGTAAAATTTTTGAAAATTATTTCTTTTTTTTCTATAAAAGAAAAACAGTACCTTGAACTTGATGGTAAATAAGCCTGCAAATATCCAAACTGGTGACACTACAATCATATTGGCATTATATAATGTTTAAATAATTTTTAGTTAACTTAATGGAATATGATTCACATTACAGAAATATCCCATATCTTAATAACTCCAGGTCCCAAGTATGTTGGATAATAGATCCTAAACCTGTATTAAGTGTATGATAAAACATCTCTACATAACATATTTTTTAACAATGGAATTAGTATTTGAAGATATAGTAGTAAGAACTGATTGACAAGTTAGTGTGTTAGAAAGTAATGGGATTAATGAGAATTTCTAAGCCTTTTTAGCACATTTTACTTTTTATCATATTACCACTCACTGAAAAAGGACAGAATTTGTATTTGGCCTGTCACACATCCTCCATTGCTGCATTTGCTGGGTTTACTGAGAGAAACCACATTTAAGTATGCCAAAATTAGCATCCCCTCGTCATCATGACAGCTGTAACATTACTTAAAGTACACCACCCTCTTCCCAGTCCCTCACTGTGGGACAGCCAATAGGGCTGCATGATCAAATGATGGTAGAGGGCTGTCAGCAGATCTGGAGTATAGAAGATAAAACCACCATGTGAACTTGTGAGCAGTTCGTGCATCCTCAGCCTTGCCTCACGTGTAGGGATTGCATAGAAAAACAAAACTACACACAGCCAACCCCTGTGTAGTTTTGTTTTCTAGGCAAGAGGCTTGACCGTTTACACACTGGAATTGTCTAACCTCAGTCTTTGGGACAAGGACGTCGTTTCCAAAACTTTGGGCTCAGCCCCAACCTATTTAGGCACTCTGAAGAAATCAGGTCAGTAGAAATATGTCATTGGTATTTTGACTTGTCATTAACTTATTAATATAGGGTTTAGTCTAAGAAGTTAAAAACCAGAAAAGAATATAGTAGTTTACCTTAGTAGTATATATATATATATATATATATATATATATATATATATATATATATATATATATATATATATATATATATTGGGAAGATATGTATGTAATAGTTTGTGCAATCTGGAAATTTACACCTGTAATTCGAAATAAATCTTCATGAACATTCATGAATACATTTTTTTTCTGACTTTATTCCCTGGTCTCCTATTACTCAGAGGCAGGAGAGTGCCAAGAATAAGTGTGGTGGTGTGCATGCCCTATCAGCTGGTCACTGATTTCTTTTTAAGGGAATTCTTTACCCCTGTATCAATATCACTCCAGCAGGGAGAACTTGTCAGTCACAGCCCTCCCTGTTTATAACAGCATGCAAAAGTAATTTAATACATATTATTTTTCATATATGCAAAATAATATGTATTAGCACTTATCTTTGTGTTTTCTGTATATTTACATTGACTTGTCCAGTTTAAACCTTTAGAAAATATCAGTGTGATACAATTCCATTCAACAATTTTAGGAAAGTTGTTTCTCATTTTTACTAGTTTAGAGTATGTATCTTTCAGCCTTACAGGGTCTGTGAAGTCAATAAGGGGCAAATTAATGTGAATAAAGTGCAAGAGTATCTGCTTGATTCAAATACATAACACACGGCTTATAAAATACAGTAGTATGCAGTAGTAGTTGAATTAACACTGCTGTAATGTGCTGAACAAATGGTTTCTAATTGCACTGAAGTCCCCACCTGTCCTCTCCATATGACCTGTCACTCATTGATTGCAGTTGGGTTGCTCCTGTCTTGATTTTCCATATGCTTTTGGTCTATTGTCAAACAACTTTAAAACTGACTCTTTTTATTGATAAAGTTTATTCTATGTCAGTCAAGAAGGGCGATGACTATTTAGTACAGATATATCAAACAGTTGGGTGGTTGGGGACATGTGGCCCTCTCTCACCTGAAAGCCACTTAATATTGCTTAATATTGCTCCCCCAGCCATTTTAACTGACCTATGTATCTCTTTATTTACAGGGGTGGGCAGTCACATGTTATATAGAAATTTATATGTGACACTGGTAAATTGCATTCATTTCATTTTAAATGCAGACATTTGATATATTAATTGATCCCGTATTAGAATCTTTTAAAGAGTACTGCATACTGTATGAATGAATTAAAATGCCTTTAAATGAGTTTTGTCGTGAATCCTAAAAATCACTGGAGTTTTACTCATCCTACATGGAACGTTATGTTATTTTGAGTTGGATATGTCTACCCTAATACATATCATAATAGCATTCCAATAACTGTGTAGAGAAATACTCAGGGGCAGATTTACTAAGGGTCGAATTCTCAAGGTCTTTTAGCCCTCAAATTTGACCCTCGTACGATTTTCACAGTAAAT
Source organism: Xenopus borealis (assembly GCA_024363595.1). Classification (NCBI taxonomy): domain Eukaryota; kingdom Metazoa; phylum Chordata; class Amphibia; order Anura; family Pipidae; genus Xenopus; species Xenopus borealis. Next base: position 66,170,660 of record CM044448.1, read on the forward strand.
TCCGAGAAAATCGAACATCGAATTTGAAGGATTTTACCAGTTTCGTAAAATTTTCTTCGATTTCTCTAAAAAATCGAACGAATCGAACGATCGAAGTGTTCGATCGTACAATTTTTATTCAATAAGAAAACTTAAAAAAAAAGCCTATGGGAGCTTCCCATAGGCATATATAGCAATTCGGTAATAAAAATTTAAAGCGCAAGTATTTTGATCATCAAATGGTCGAATGATCAAAAAGATTTTTATTCAATCTATTCGAATCATTTTATACGATCGAATTTTGCAAATTCGATGATCGAAGTGGCCAAATTTTAAATAAAAAAAAAATTGTAATTTTACCTATGGCATATTGGAGTCCCATGTGCTATAGTTGGGTCCTTTCTGTACACTGCAATGTCCTTAATAACTGTGTTTTTCTATGAGAAGATTACCCAGGGTGCAATTGTTTTATGATTTATAAATAGGGGTTAGTGTGCATTTGCTTTGATTTATTCTTATTTGTCTGCTGCATCTACCTCATGTCTGCTCGTTGTAATGTATTTATTATATCTGAACTGAAAAGTATTTAATCTATAAGAACTGCATAAGGTATGATTTGTGTGAAGAAACCTTGTGACTCTCACAGTTTTCAATGCTAGACTGGATCTGAGTAGGAACCTACTACTTAAAATGGCCACATGCTTTGGTCTGAAAATAGCTCTTTAAATGAATTGTTCAGTATAAAAATAAAAACTGGTTAAATATATAGGCTGTGCAAAATAAAACATTTTACTAATATAGTCAGCCAAAAATGTAAGCTAGAAATATTGGAGTGACTGGATGTCTAACATAACAGAACACTACTTCCTTCAGCTCTTTGGTTTCCACTGATTGGTTACCAGGAATTAATCAATCAATGACTTAAGGGGTGCACATAGGTCATAACTGTTTGCTTTTGAATCTCAGCTGAATGCTGAAGATCAATTGCAAACTATGCCCCATGTGGCCCCCCTCAAAGGGGGAATTCACAAAAGTGTCAGTAAAATAAGTAGTGGCGGTCGACAAATTTGTAAAATGTCATACAAACGGCAAATTCACAAAGGCAGATGTTACCATCTCTGAATGTCTCGTAAGTCCGACAATTTTCTAAAATGTCGTATATCTTTTCATCGTACAGATGACAATTTGACTGACATTTTCATTTTGGAGAGCCTAATGTGTCTGAAAAATTGTCGGCAAAAAAAATGAGTATACGAGTAATTCATAAAAATGTTGGGGAAAGTGGTGCCGAAAAAAAACACGCCCACTTTTCACTACACTATTTCAAAAGTGTCGGAAAATTGGCAGGGAAATGCTCTGTGAATTTGTTGTCTGTTGCTACGACATTTTAAAGACATTTTTTCCTTCCCGACATTTTTGTGAATTCCCCCCAAAGAGTTAGAGATCTGCAAGCAGGAAGTTGTGTTCTGTTCTGTTACACATCCAGTCACTCCAGCCTTAATACGTTACATTTTTGTCTAACTAAATATATTAGAAACATTTTTTTATTTTGCACAGTCTATCTATTTACCCAGTTTTACACTGAACAGTTCCTTTAATAGGCAATCATCTGACACTGTAACATGGTTTTAGGAGCCAGAACCACAGGTACAGAGATAAACAATGAGAGCAATAAAACACTTCAATAACATCAATAGCAATTACAACTAAAAATAACGTGAAACCCATTGAAAGTGTTTAATGAATTTATACTGAAAACATGACAATATGTTGGTCACTCCATGTGAACTTTGCAAGGGAATAGTGCCATATACATCTTACTGGCTAAATGTTAAAAAAAAAGTAGCCCATCCAACTCAGCAGGAATTTTTAGGACCAATTTTCCTGTATCATAGTAAAAATAAATATTGCAGAACCATTAAAGAATTGTATCTCACAGTTCTATTTTTTCTTTTTTTCTAGAGAGCCTATAAAGATGGCTACACAAGCACCAACGTTTATACAGCCGATACAAAGTGTTGTGGTACTGGAGAGTAGTACTGCAACCTTTGAGGCTCAGATCAGCGGTAAGATCATGGCTTTTTAGATATACAGTTTAAATACAGTATGTAGGTATGTAAATATATGCGAAAAAATAAAAGACACATTGTTTATGTTTATTGCTTCTATTTCACCGACTGAGAGTGTTGTCCATGCTACTTTTGGCAAATGGTAAAGCAGATAAATTAGGGTTATGGCTATGACAAGCCAATAACAATAGTTCATTGTAGTTACATGTGCAATAGTTCATTGTAATTGTCCTGATATCACTCTGATCCTAACATGTACATGTTGTGACAGGCGTATGTGAATTTATAGATTCCTAGGGGTATATTTATTAAAGAGTGAAGTTAAGAGTGAAGTTCCGCCACTAGAGGGAAATTCCGCCAGTGTCCGTTCATTTCTATGGGATTTTTAAAGGCGTATTTATGAAAAGGGTGAACTATCACTTCACCCATTGATAAATAGGCCTTTCAAAATCACATACAAATGAATGGAGAGCGGCAGAATTTCCCTCTAGTAGGGGAACTTCACTCTTTGATAAATTTACCCCCAAGAGTGCTTCTTGAATATGTGCTTCTTTCTGATTAGTGGAAAGTGCTGCTAATGTACTGGCACCATAAAATGTGATATTCCTGATGACCCAGCGTATGTCTTATTGTTTCATATTGACAAACCACTTGGCGTCTTTACATCAACAATTGAGCCCCATTTATTAAATGCTGCCAAACTGCTAATTCCATTAAAATGGAAAAAAATCACAGCACCCACAATACGTGACTGGTACTCAAAAGTAGAAGAGCTACATACATTTGAGGAACTATCCCTCTTTTCAACAGATTCTCATGATGCTTATAGTGTGATGTGGTTTAGATGTGTCACGGGTAGGCCTTAGTTAGGCGCCATGGGGAAGTAGTGGACCAAGGAGGAAGCTTAGGGGTTAAAGGGTCCAATAACTCAGCAAAGGCAAGGATCAGGCAGGAGTCAGACAGGTCCAGGCAAAAAGTGTATTGGCAGGAACAAAATAAACAAAGTCCAAGCAATGGTCAAAAATACAGGAAACAAGGTCAGAAAATACAGGATCAGAAACAATACCCAGGATCAATAGCAAAGAGGTCCTATGATTGGGCGCCATAATGGCGTCCAATAGCTCTTTAAATAATCAAATTTGGCGCTGAAATGAGCGCCGTGACGTCATCGCGTCAGGCGCGATGCGATGACGTCACTACCCGGCGCCGCATATCCATGTGGCGGCTATGGGCGCCGACATTGTGGATATGCCGCCGAGAGGAGAGGACGCGCCGCCCGGAGCTAAAGGTAAGCCTCCGGGCGGCGCGATCCTGACAGTACCCCCCTCCTCACGGGGGGCCCCAGGACCACCAGAACAGGAACTGTGGAAAAAACAGAGAACATTGCATAACAATAAAACAAGAACCAAACACAATAACATAGGCAGGAACATAAACAGGAATG
>CM044448.1:66193922-66209717 GCA_024363595.1 Xenopus borealis
AAACAACTGAACAGAAAAAAGTGTTTGGAAGGTGAACAACCCCTTTAAGCCTTCCTACGATCTAAGTAAAATTGTTCAATTCAAATGATTTTAGAGTACGATCAAACGATTTTACTTCGATAAAAAAGAACTTAGAAAAATCGTCAAGAAGGTCCCCATAGGCTAACATAGTATTTTTAATTGGTGAAGTAAAAAATTCTAAGTTTTTTTAGAGACAGTACTTCGATTTTCGAAGTCGAAGGATTTTACTATTCGACCATTCAAATCAAATGGTCGAATAGTCGAAGTAGCCTATTCGATGGTCGAATTTTTTTAAAAAAAATTACTTAGAAATTTGAACTTTTTGCATTCGAATCTTCACTTCGACCCTTAGTAAATCAGCCCTAAGTGTGTCACTGAAAATTTTATTATTATATTAAGTATTTGTACACATTTAGAAATATTGCATTTAGGGATTAAACATTTTAAACATTTTGATTCTGGTTAACATTGGTCTATGTTTTCATTTTAGTGAATATTTCCAAAACCTCATGATTTTAAAATAAGATGAAGATCAAAAAAGAAGTAGTGTAGAAATGGGACACCTTATGTTTCGAGCTTCTGTACTAGCTGAAGACAAACACAAGCCCTTTAGCAGTAAAAATCTGTGCCTTAAAAATGCGCCTGTAACTTGCCATCTTTTTTTCTGCTTATTCACAGTATATGCTTTGTGCTGCTGTCAATTCCACAAGTTTAGGGAGTAACTCACACTATAAAGCATATATTTAATATAAAATTAACGAAACAAGGATTATAAGTGCATTGTGTTTCTTTTAAATTGATTAATAGCCAGGCCTATATCAGCCAGATTCTCTGACAGATGTTACTGCACTGCTTATATTTGGATTTCCACCATCCCCTAATCTTAACATCTTTGTCAACACGATCAGATGTGGATAGCTTTAATGCCATGGGGCAATACTGAAAATCAAAAGCAAACACTATTAAAAAAGTAATTAAGGCAAAGGAGCAATTTAAAAATACTTGCATGAAAAGCCATGGTTCTAGTTAAAGTAAATAAAAGTTTTTGTTTTTTTAAATTATCTTTCAGATTGTATGGTACAAGGATGGCAAGCGCATAAAGCAGGGAGCGCGACATCAGATGGAGTGCCTAAAAGATGGGAGAGTTAGTCTGCGCATCTCTGTTTTGTCAACTGAGGATGAAGGAATTTATACTGCACTTGCCAGCAATGTAAAAGGAAATGCCATTTGCTCAGCAAAACTTTATGTTGATCCTGTTGCACCAACTGGAGTACCTGACTACATACCTGCCCCAGAAGCAGTTAAAAGAATAAGGTATCCTATGTTTGATATTATGTTTGTTATACCCTCCATGTTGTATGTGTATTTGTAAATATAAAACTTTTTTTGTCAGTCTGAATTTAAGAAAAACCCACAAAATACAATACAAAATAATAACAAATATAACCCTTTTTGTTTAAATGTCTATTTCCCCACATTCTCCAAGTCGTTCTCCTGGTCGCTCTCCTGCACGCCAGCCTGCTCGTAGACTGGATGAAACTGATGAGTCTCAGTTGGAGAGGCTACATAAACCAGTGTTTGTACTAAAACCTGCATCCTTTAAATGTGGTGAAGGACAAACTGCAAGATTTGATATAAAAGTTGTTGGGATACCAATGCCAGAAACCTTTTGGTTCCATAATGGTAAGGGGTAGAATTAAGCTACTTAACTATTGCATCTTGCCTGTATTCTGTTCTGCTTGCATCTTCACAACATATGTAGATTGGCAGGCTCAATTCCATTTGATCAGTGTTACATTAAGTTTTCCTACATCTTTACTGTTATTATTTTTTTTATATATCAATATTAATTTTGTTTGAAATGTTTAATTATAAAAGGTAAATCTTGTAAAAGGCAATAGCAATTTGCATGCAACTTTGCACTACACATTTCCTGCAACTTATGTTGCATGTCATTTTACAGGTCTACAAATTGTTAATGACTGGACCCATAAAATAGTTATAAAGGAGGATGGAACACAATCGCTTATTGTTGTTCCAGCAATGCCAACAGATTCTGGAGAATGGACAGTCATTGCTCAGAATACGGCTGGCAAAACTTCAGTCTCAATGACATTGACAGTAGACGGTCTGTATGCTTAGTTCAATACTTTGTTTAATTTTCATTTATACGGCTTAGAACATTTACTTAATGTAATTTTTCTTTGACACAATTTACACAGCAAAGGAACACATACAGAGACCACAGTTTGTGGAAAAACTCAGAAATGTAAGTGTGAAGGAAGGCTCAAAACTTGAAATGTCAGTAAAAGCAATGGGAAACCCAGATATTGTATGGCTAAAGAACAGCAACATAATTGCACCACATCAGTTTCCAAACATAAAGTAAGTGAATTTGTTACGTGTTTTGATACAGCTTTTGCCACACATTGTATAGCTTGCAATTCACACATTATATTTTATTTTACATTATTAACAGAATTGATGGAACAAAAGGACAGTCAGCACTTACCATAGTCTCTGCAGTTAGCCATGATGCAGCATGGTATACTGCCACAGCAATTAATAAGGCTGGACGTGATACTACAAGGTGTAAAGTAAATGTTGAAGTGGAATTTACTGAGCCAGGACCAGAGAGAAAATTGATCATTCCAAAGAGAACATACAAAGCTAAACAGATTGCAGCTCCAGAACTGGAACCCCTCCACCTTCGTTATGGTCAGGAACAGTGGGATGAGGGAGATCTCTATGACAAAGAGAAGCAACAGAAGCCCTTCTTTAAGAAGAAGCTCACTTCTGTAAGACTCAAGCGTTTTGGGCCATCCCATTTTGAATGCCGACTTACACCAATTGGCGATCCAACAATGGTTGTTGAGTGGCTCCATGATGGGAAACCACTGGCTGCTGCCAACAGACTTCGAATGGTTAATGAATTTGGATATTGTAGTCTAGATTATGAGATAGCTTACCCAAGAGATAGTGGTGTTATAAGTTGCAGAGCAACAAACAAATATGGGACAGATCACACATCAGCAACTTTAATAGTTAAGGATGAGAAAAGTCTTGTTGAGGAGACTCAGTTGCCAGAAGGCTGTAGAGGAATGCAAAAAATTGAAGAAATGGAAAGATTTGCACATGAAGGAGCTCTTGTTGGTGTAACTGAGGAAATAAAAGAAAAACTAAAACCAGAAATTGTTTTGTTTCCTGAGCCAGCACGAGTGTTTGAAGGAGAAATTGCACGATTCCGTTGTCGTGTTACTGGATATCCTCAGCCAAAGGTTAACTGGTACCTAAATGGACAACTTATCCGTAAAAGTAAAAGATTTAGACTCAGATATGATGGGATTTACCATCTTGAAATTGTTGACTGCAAATCCTATGACTCAGGAGAAGTCAAAGTCAATGCTGATAACCCAAATGGTGTTGTTGAACATGTTATTAAACTTGAGATTCAGCAGAAAGAAGATTTCAGATCTGTTCTACGTCGCACACAGCAACCTAAAGTGACAGCTCCCACACCTGAAACTGGCAAACTTCAATTTGAATTTAAACAAGTAGAAAATGTAATTGATGCTACAGGAAAAGAAGTTGTTAAACTGAAGAAGGCAGAAAGAATTAGCCATGAAAAAGTTTCTGAAGAATCAGAAGAGCTGCTTAGCAAATTTAAACGCAGAAAAGAGGAGGGATATTATGAAGCCATCTCTGCTGTTGAGATGAAATCTCAGAGAAAAGATGAAGCATATGAAGGTATGCTTAAAAAGACTAAAGAAGAGCTTATGCACTGGACCAAAGAACTAACTGAAGAAGAGAAGAAAGCACTTGAAGCTGAAGGCAAAATAACTATCCCAACATTCAAGCCTGACAGAATAGAGTTATCCCCAAGTATGGAAGCTCCTAAAAATCTTGAAAGAATTCAAAGTCAAACAGTAGCACAAGGATCAGAAGCTCACTTCAGAGTTAGAGTTGTTGGAAAGCCAGATCCAGAATGCCAGTGGTTCAAAAATGGTGTAAAAATTGAAAGATCTGACCGCATTTATTGGTACTGGCCAGAAGACAATGTTTGTGAGTTAGTTATCAGGGATGTTGTTGCTGAAGATTCTGCAAGCATCATGGTTAGAGCAAGCAATGTAGCCGGTGAAACCTCAAGTCATGCCTTCTTGCTGGTGCAAGGTAAGATTCAATATAATCCTATTACCGTATTGATGTTGATATTTTAGTTATAAATAAAACAGAGGTGGCATAAACACAGTACCTTCAGTCTCTAATTACAATTGTTAGCTTCATTAACAAAGATAGCTGTTTGTTTATATTGCCTAACAATGTACAGTACCTAAGTTGAGCAACATTTACTTACCAAAAGTATATTGTAAATTAAACAAGCATTATTTGACCTATTAACATTTTTGTCTTTGTCTGCAGGCAAACAGTTGATAACATTTACACAAGCATTACAAGATTTACCAGCAAAGGAAAAGGACACAATGGCAACATTTGAATGTGAAACATCTGAGCCCTTTGTCAAAGTGAAATGGTTTAAAAATGGAGTGGAAATTCATGATGGTGACAAGTACAGAATGCATTCAGATAGAAATGCCCACTTCCTTTCAGTGCTCATAATTGAATTGTCTGATGCTGAGAATTACAGTTGCATGCTAAAAGACGATGAGTCTATTAAGACAACTGCCAAACTCATAGTTGAAGGTATGTTTAATGCTTTCTATATATGACTTAAATACCAAAAATATTAAGTTGATTGACATTGGTATACCAATTAACTCTAATCAAATACTATCAACAAATCCCAACCATTGTTTTCAGTTAGTAGATAGTAGAGGAAACCAGCATAGAGAAAGTCCCACTATGCTAATTTTATAAATGATAGATAAACTTTTGAAACTATGGTATAATGTCTGTTATGTACGTCTACAATTTCAACATTTTTATTTGTGATGCTATTTGCCCTTTATACCTTTCTAGTAAACTCGCATTTGTTAAATAATACATTTATATTTTATAGGTACTCCTATTGAGTTTGTGAAGAATCTTGAAAACATTGAAGTCCCAGAAACATTTTCAGGAGAGCTAGAATGCACTGTTTCTCTTGAAGATGCAGAAGGGAAATGGTATTGTGGTGATACAAAGATCAAGCCTAACAGTAAATATGTAATTGCCTCTCGTAGAGGCAGACAAGTTCTGACCATTAAAGATGTCACTAAAGAGGATCAGGGTGAATACAGCTGTGTTGTAGCAGGGAAAAAGACCACTGGCCATATGAAAGTGAAATGTGAGTTTAATTAATAGTCTGTATGATTTTCTTGCATACGTTTGCTTGTCAATAACAAGTTTTAATCTGTTTCATGTTCCATGCAGCACGGCCTATTGTTATTTTGCATGGACTTTCAGATCAGAAGGTGTGTGAGGGGGACATTGCTCAACTTGAAGTAAAGGTATCTCAGGAAAATTCAGATGGAGTTTGGATGAAAGACGGAGTAGAAATCCATCCTGGTGATCATATTCATATTGTTGTTGACAAAATATCACACATCTTGCTTATACAAGGTGCTACAGTAGAAGATATTGGAAAGTATTCTTTTACCATACGTGATCATGATATTTCTACATCCGGAAGCTTGTCAGTTTACAGTAAGTTTTTAGAATTAAAAAAAAAAACATATTTTCATGAAAAATATATATATCCTTATCTAAATTTTGCCATTTACCTTTACAGCTCTAGATATTGTTATTGGCCTTAAAGATCTCCATGCAGTTGAAGGAACAAAAGCTGTACTGGAAAGTAAAATCTCAGTTCCTGATATGTCAACGGCCAAATGGTACCTTAATAATCAGCCTGTCAAACTTGATGATCGTGTTCAGGCAATTGCAAAAGGAGTTAAACAGAGACTGGTGTTTTCACAAACTTATACATCAGATGAAGGACATTACAAACTGATGATTGGCAAAGTGGAATCTAGCTGCAACCTTACTGTGGAAAGTATGTACATTGATTTAGTGGCCTTACAACTACACCATTACACAACATATTTTGAACCTTGTAATGTCACATAGGACCACTTCAGGTGCATAGCTGTCCCAATTTTTAGCAGTAGCAGGCAGCACCAAATTAGCCATTACCAGCTATGGCAATGTTCTGAATTATTACCGGAAGTGCAAAACCAGTGATTGTCACTTCACCCAACAAAAATGAACAATCCCCTGACAAATACTTTCAAGTGATTGCAATGGCAGAAAACCGGGGCAAATTTTTAGCATTGCCTTATAAGCAATAGCGACCTGAAATCATCCCTATGAGATTTAAAGTGTGCATAACACTAAAATAGGCTCAAGAATTTGGGGTTCTGTCCAATACATGTTAGTAAATAAAATAATTGCTAGCAAATAAGTTAGTAAATAAGAATTCCCGCGATTCGCCGCTGGCGAATAAACTCGCGAGATGGCAACAAAAATTTGCCGCCAAAAAAAACGAGTCGCGCGTCGTTTTTGACGCAACGCGTCGAAAACGAAGCGGCGCGCGCTGAAAACGACGCGACGCGCGCCGGAAACGACGCGCGACTCGTTTCGCGAATTTTTTCGCCAATTCGCGAATTTCTCTGGAAATTCGCGAATTTTTCGGCGAATCGAAACGCAGGAGATTCGCCCATCACTATAAATAAGCATAATTGATTATATTTAGTGGGGTTTCAATGAGCAATATTTTAATGATACATAGTGCCAGTGTGAGTTTAATTGCATTTTTTGATGTTGTTGTTGATGAGTCAGTGTTCAGCTTTAAACTGGGGAAAATTGGAGCCAATGCAAAACTTCATGTTGAAAGTAAGTTTTATTTTCTCTTAAGAAATCTAAAAACATCAGTTTGTCTTTTTTTTGGAAACCCAACAACTTAATCAGGGCTGTTTTTCCATTATTATTGTGGTCTGAGTATTAGTTATTTTAGATAATTTGAATTAGGAAAATACAAAAGCTATACAGTATATGATACTGTACCATTTGAGGCAGCACATAATATTACTGTATATGTAATTCAAAGAGGCAAAAGCAACTAGTGATGGGAGGATCCAGGCATGGATTTGCTGTGAATTTCCACATTTTAATTTTTCACGGGATCTATTCTCCCATCACTATCCACAAACTGAACAATTCCAATATTCACCAGGCTAGCTTTGTAATCATACAAGTATATCCACAGATTATTATTAAATTTGTTTATAAAACAGTAACATATTTTAGAGCAATGTACCGTCAATGGGTGCAAACATTATACACACAAAAAATATTCAAATCAAATGTAAGAGGAAAAGATGGCCTGAGAGACTTTACAATCATTTTATGTCAGTTTCGGAGAAAAATGCATTTACAGTAATTACTACTAAATATCTGTTTCAGATTACTGTTCACTATGCAATTTTGTTCCTCCATTTTAGCTGTTAAAATCATAAAGAAAGCTAAAGATGTAACTGCTCTTGAAAATACATCTGAGACCTTTGAAATCAGTGTTTCACATGACACAGTGCCCGTTAAATGGTATTTCAACAACGTAGAACTGAAACCAAGTGACAAACATGGAATCATATCAGAATGTAAAGTACATAAACTAACCTTGCAGAATGTTACACCTGCAGATGCAGGAGAATACACAGCAGTGGTTGGACAACTGGAAAGTAAAGCAAAACTTTTTGTAGAAAGTAAGTAGCATGGCATTTTATGGTTCATACAGTTCTGATTTCATGAATTTTGATGTAGTGCATAAATGTCTTTGTTAGATAACTAAGATGGGATGAAGTATACACTGTACCACCAGTTGAAATGATTCTTATTGGATTATCCTCTTGCATCTATAATTAAAGGGCACCAATCATAACTAAAATAATTTACTAAGTAAATACATTATGTGAAAGTTCAAGAAATCCGTTTTTTAAAACAGTTAAAATTGTTTGTATAATGTAAATCATCAGCTCACTATACCTTCTGCAAAATCTCCCCTATCTCCACTGCAGTTCTAGCTGAGACAGGCATCTTGGATTTCACTGGCTCCTCCTACCTATATCTTCACAGCCAACTGCAGCTCTGAAATCTCGCACATGCTCAGTTGAAATGTTTTGGTTGCCTAATAAACCTTCTAAGCTATTTTCAAATCTGCCAAACGTCTGTGTTAGTGCTGCCACCTTGTGGAAGTTGGTGTGTGCACTTCTCTTGATACTTCTAGAGTTTACTAAAGCTAGGCATTCTGGGTAGAATACTTAGGGCAGTGCTACAATCTGAGCATGCTCATTAACTCGTTTGCACGTTGTAGTCACAGTGTGGACTCCCTCAGTGAGAGAACCCATTTGACAAGTATGGGATTTTTTTAAAAACTGCAGTTTTTTTTAACAAAAACATATATGTAGTTTGATTAAACATGTTTAGGTTGTACTGTACTGGTTGTTAATATGTGTTTGATTTTGGCAGTGATTGGTGCCCTTTAAGTTTAAATAAGTTTGGGATGTCTACTTTGGAGAGCTAGAGTTTTAAAGGGGTGGTTCACCTTTTAGGTAACTTTTAGTATGTTATACAATGGCCAATTCTAAGCAACTTTTCAATTGTTTTCATTATTTATTTTTCATAGTTTTATAGTTATTTGCCTTCTTCTGACTTTTTCCAGCTTTCAAATGAACATCACTGACCCCTTTTAAAAAGTAAATGCACTTTCTATTCAGCCCCTCTCACATTCATATTCCAGTCTCTTATTCAAATCAGTGCATGGTTGCTAGGGTAATTTGGGTCCTAGTTACCAGATTGCTTAAAATGCAAATTTAAGAACTGCTGAATAAAAAGCTTAATAACTCAAAAACATTAAATAATAAAAAATTAAAACCAAGTGCAAATTGCCTCAGAATATCACTCTCTACGTCATACTAAAAGTTAACTTAAAGGTTAAGCTCACTTTAAATGAATAGCTTGAAAAGCTCTAAATGCTTAAAATATTTAATCACATCCTGTATGATAGTACGTGGGTTCACTTTATTATCTCACTGCCCTCAGCTTTGTTCTCAATAACCCTATAGTAATTCATTTCTTGAGAAAAATATGGTTGTTTGAGTGCTAAATCTCATGTTTAAACACATTTTTCATTGTCATTTTGCCTGTTTTGCTCACTAAAAATTATTTTTACTGCAATTTAAGATTACTTAATTAATTATTATATTTTCATTTTGGGGACTTTGTTCTCTTAATGGATTAATACATTTAAATTATGAACAATGAATACATATTAACTTGGATAGCAGATTATGCAAGATTTATTCTGTATTCATAAACTGGTAATTTTTTCTTTAGATCTACACATTACAAAAACCATGAAAAATATTGAGATTCCTTAAACCAAGACAGCCTCATTTCAGTGTGAAGTGTCCCATGTCAGTGTGCCATCTGTATGGCAAAAAAATGGGGTAGAAATTGAGATGAGTGAAAAATTCAAAATTGTGGTTCAGGGTAAACTTCATCAGCTGATAATTGTGAACGCCAGTAGCGAAGATTCTGCCGAGTATACTTTTGTTTGTGGAAATGACATACATTTCACTGTTAAAGTTGCGCTCACTTTGTCATTTCCACAAACAAAAGTATACTCAGCAGAATCCTCAACTATGAAGACATCAGCTACAATTGGTTGAAAAACGGTGTTGAAATCAAATCAATGGACAGATGCCAGATAAAATCCAAACAGCAGTCTCACTCCCTTACTATCAGCAATGTCCACTTTGGTGATGCTGCAGAATACAGCTATGTTGCTGGAAGTGCAGTGTCTAAAGCGACCTTATATGTTGATGGTAAATTTAAGGCCTCTGTATTCTTGAAATTGTGGGGCCTATTTTGCATATCAGCCCAAACTAGACAGCAATCAAGCCATCATAAAGCCATATAAATGGTAAAAAAATACTAATAGATTTTTTAAGGGTTGAGACCCCTTATCTGGAAAATCTCAGGTTCCAGGTTTTTGCAGACAATAGACCTTATAGTGGTTATAAAAAAGAGGCATCTTTTAAAAACAAAAACATTTCCTTAAAAAGAAGCTCAGTTTTTACTTAGCTACCAAATATCTAATAACAAAACCTAGTGTTTATAGTAGTTTGTCTTTTGTTCCAAATATAATTTGAATATTTATTCATTTTATAGAGCACGGCATCGAATTCACAAAGCACATAAAAGATATTAACGTTCTTGAGAAGGAAAGAGCTACATTTGAGTGTGAACTCTCAGAGCCAGATCTCATGGTTCAGTGGATGAAGGATGGGCACGAACTCCAAATTTCAGACAGGTAGCTTTTAATAAAGTTTACTACAATTAATCAAAAGTTTCTTTTTGGTATATATAATAAAATGAAATCCTTCAATAGCTAAGAGGGAAGATAACTCTCCTGGTGTAACCTTCCTCAAATATACTATAATAAATGTCTTTTTTTCACAGAGTGAAGATCCAGCAGGAGACATATGTCCATCGTTTGGTCATCCCAATGGTCGGAATGTCTGACTCTGGACAATACTCTGTAGTAGCTGGAGGAAAAATGTCCACAGCTACTTTGTCAGTTGAAGGCCGGGAGGTTTGCATTACATGTGCTCACAAAGAAGTTCAGGTAATACATTTTGGTATCCCTTGTTTATCACCAACTACATTTGTACTATCACAGAAAACTAGAATTAATATATATGGGTAACTTCTGTTTAGAAATACTTGTTACTTTATAAAGCTTGCAATGTTTAAGCAAAGCTTTGTTTCATTGGAATTAAGTATGGTATAGAAAGCTAAGAAGACTAAAATAAATGTCAAGGCTCAGATTTCCCTTTAATAAATCTATTAAGTAATCCACCAATCCATCAGATTTATACATAAATCATCTTTTGCCTAAAGTCAGCAGAAAAGGTATCTGAGAATGTTACAGAAATTAAAGTAAATATTTATTATTCAAAAGCATAAAAACTGAGATATGCATTGCATGAATGTTTTTATAGGCTATTGAGAAACAAAGAGCAGTGGTTGAGTTTGAGGTCAATGAGGATGATGTGGATGTTCAATGGCTTAAGGACGGCATTGAGGTCAACTTTCATATTGAAGAGAGATACAAATACATTACTGAAAGACGAGTACATCGCATGATCATCACTGAAACCATTATGAGCGATGCCGGGGTATATACATTTTTGGCAGGCAAGAACAGTAGCTCCATTACTCTTTATGTTAATGGTAAGTACAATAATTATACATTTTTTATGATTTAATCGGTTTTGTGGTTTACAAAATATGCATAATATAGCTAGCATTTTACCTTTGGCATCTATGAAGTCACTTAAGTACTAGAATTTGAAGAACATGAACATTAAAATATGTACATGTGTTTCATAATTTAATCTCTTTTGTGCAGTACAAACTGTACATATTAACTGTATTTATAGCTAACAAAATATGCATTTTTAAAAAGAAAAACACTGAAGGGTTGCTTGAAGTACAGGTAACTTGTTCTTGATATTTGTTACAACATTATAACCAGCATACTATCTTAGGCCCCTAATCTGTAAGAAGTATTCAGCACAGGCTGAAATTTTTATGCACAGGACTTTTGGAACTTGAAGAGATACTGACACTAATCTTTTTTAAACATCCCTTATAAGATTATTGATTGGAGAAATCCAAATTGGCAAAACAGTTCAAGCAAAAAAAATTATTTTCAAAAGCAGCCCTATTAGCGAAACATAATTAACGACCTAAAGGTAACTTTTAGGGGCACATTTACTAAGGGTCGAAGTGAAAATTCAAATTTCTAAAATTTGAATTTCGAAGTAATATTTGTCTACTTCAACTATGGAAAAGCCCAAAATTCAATTTGAATTGAAAAAAATTAGAATTTTCCAATTTTGAAGTACTGTCACTTTCATTTGAAAATGTCCTTTTACTAAACTACTACAAACATTAATAAAAATGCATTGTTTTTTGTTCCAACAGCTCCAGAGCCACCTGTAATCAAACAAAAGCTTGAGCCTAGCACTGTGGAGTCAGGGAAGCCTGCCCAATTTACTACTGTAGTTACAGGCAAACCTCAGCCCAAAGTAGCTTGGTTTAAAGACTCAACACAACTCTCTGCAAGTTTAAAATGCAAGTTCCTTCATGATGGACAAGAGTACACCCTGCTGCTAATTGAAGTCTTCCCGGAAGATGAGGCCATATACACCTGTAAAGCAAGCAATGAATCTGGAATGGCTTCTACATCAGCTTCACTTACAGTTGAAGGTAAATTAAGAAAAAAACATACAGTATATTGCAATTTGCAGTACATTGCAGACAGAAAATAAATGTATGTATGTACCATATCTTTTTAACTTTAGTTCCAGCAATAGTTTCTCCTGACTTGGAAGCACCAGCCGACCCACCTGAAATAGTCACACCACTTTGTGATGCCGTTACTTCAGAAGGGCATTCTGCATGCTTCCAGTGCCGTGTCTCTGGTTCAGGTCAGACTGATTGTTACTTTTGTTTTTTTATTACACACAGATATACATTGTATAATAATAACACACGCTACAAATGCTCAATTGCTGTAGATAACTCAAGATAATGCAGGTAATTACACAGTTACTCAGTTAACTAGTGCTGGTTCTTCTGATTGATTGATTTATTTTATTTGTCTACACATTTGCACACATATGCATAGATGCATATGTATGCATAAGCAAATAGTCCCTGATATAAGCATTGAACATGGTATTATTAAGATGCTGTCAAAAAAGTACAGTGAAATTCCTGTCTTACAATACAAATAAAAAACTTTAAACACTCACAGTAAATATGCATCAGTTTGTTAAAAGCCTGAATAATCCAGTGTTTTATGTAACACAAACTGATCATTTTGGTGACAAATCTTAAAGAAATCATTGTCAGTGGGTTAATAGTTTCCTCCATGGAAAAAGGGGCTATCCAAGTAAAAAAGGTTGGTAGGGCCATATCTGAACAAACACAGATCAACAACAAATAACCAGCCAGGCACAAGCAATAAAATTTCAGGTCATAATATTTACTCTTAAATGTTATTGTTTTGAACAGACCTTAAAATTACTTGGAACACCAAAGACAAAGAGATTAAGCCATCAAAATTCTTTAAAATGACTCAGTTTGAAGATACATACCAGCTGGAAATTGCTGAGGCTTATCCTGAAGATGAAGGAACTTATACTTTTGCTGCTAGCAATTATTTGGGACAAGTGTCCTGCACTGCAAATCTCAAGCTGGAAGGTACATCACTTGTCTTTTATACTTTGCATTTGTATTAGTCAGTCATTTAACAAGAGCAATAATTGAGTCTATGATTAAACTAATATCTAATATCCTTACATTATTCATGCATGATACATATTTTATTCAGAATTTGGAACAGTGGAATTATGTGGCATTGGAAACCCCCTATATTTTATTCTTATTCTCTGTGCTATGCATTTCCTTCATCCTGTAAACTGTGCATTTTAAAGGTGCAGTCTTTCCATTAGTGGCGTAACTACTCCCTGGTGGGCCCCGGTACAGGATGGGCACCTGGGCCCCCCTGTCAGGCCCATACCTCTATAAATCCCATCTAACTGACTGCCATAACCATTATTGTTGCTTCAATGGGTCCCAAGGTGGTGGGGGCCCTGGTGCAATTGCACCCTCTGCACCCCTGGTAGTTACGCCACTGCTTTCCATGTCACATGACCTTTCATATTATACATATTGTAGAAAGCAAATCAAACTATTTTTTTGTAATCAGTAGATTCACATGCACATGTACTTGATATAAACAGGAAATTTAAAAGAAAAATTAAATACATAGACATAGCTCTGTGTAAGGTATTTGTCATTTATGCCAACTAAGTCTACTTTTAAATGGTTTCATAACCAGCAGTTAGCCCTTCCTTTTAAAAATATCATCTTTTATTATGATGAGTTTTATAATACAGCATTACTAATTTTAGTCCATGCCTATGCAGAACATGCTGGCGAGTACACCTATGAGGCTAGAAATAGTGCTGGTGAAGCAAACTCCGTGGCCACCTTATCAGTAACATCTGAAGGTAAGATCCCCCCAGATCGGGGTTTATTTTGAGAACCCATAAAGTTTTACTAATCACTGAAACCTATCTCACAGCATTTCACATGGTTTGGTGGATAGGTAAAACATAAATTTAGTAACAACTAAAGTCCATGTTTAACCCTTCCTCACTTTTCCCCACAAATACCACCTCCCAAACTTTTTTTGAAAACAAAACATTGCTAATAGTCAGTTGATGGTAATAGATAGAATATATTTTCCAGCTGAACCTACAGCAGCTAACCTATCAAAAGAATTCAATCCAATAGTGACATAAGAGCCATTCTTATTTGAAATCACTAAGGAATATTCTGAACAAAAGAGGATAGCGACAAAGAAAGAAGATGCAACCTCCTATGTTTGCATGCACACTGAACCCTTCATCCTGTCCTTTTTTTAAATGAGCATGCATCATTTTTATTATAAGGCCCAAGGGCAATGTCGTTGTTAATTTTGTTTTTTCTTTTTTACATGACTACACAGTGCAATCCATACTTAGTCAAAGTCCTGGAAAAGCTATTGCAGAATCTGTAAGCTCACAATCAGTATCAAAAACCAAAGTTTATTTAAAGGAATGTAAATCAATTCAAGGATCTTCCTCTGGGCAATGTATACAGGTTTTTGAAAGTATTTCAGAAACCTCTAGTTTGACAGCCTCAGCCACGAAGACAGTAGAGGCTTACTGTGAAAATGTCACCATGCAAAACTTTGAGAAAATCTTTATCACATCACAAGCAAAGACAGAGGAAATTAGGGATAAGTCCCCCAATATACTCCTAAAATTGAAAGATATTACAGTGAATTGTGGAGAAGTAGCCCAGTTCATCTGTGCAGTGCAAGAAGACGTCTTGCATATTACCTGGAGACAAGAAAATGAAGCACTGGAAGAAACAGAAAGAGTAAAAATGTCACAAAATGGAAATGTTATATTGCTCACTATACAAAATGTTCAGCCAAATGACCAAGGAACTTATAGTTGCACACTTAAAAATGAATATGGAGAGACGACAACTACTGCTGTACTAACTGTAGAAGGTGGCTATTAATTTAACTTCTATCAATTACTTACATATAACTCCATTTTTTTTCTAAATCTCAGTATGAAGAATTTGAATTATTTGAAAGAATTAAATATTAAATACATAATGTACAAATGAAAAGACAAGGAGGCATCTGTTTATTAGAAAAGATTTTAAAAGTATGTATTACTTAACTATTTAACAACAAATAAACATTTTATATCTTACAAATCTATTG
The DNA here is from genome assembly GCA_024363595.1 of Xenopus borealis. Taxonomy (NCBI): domain Eukaryota; kingdom Metazoa; phylum Chordata; class Amphibia; order Anura; family Pipidae; genus Xenopus; species Xenopus borealis. The sequence continues at coordinate 66,209,302 of CM044448.1, forward strand.
CTTGAAGATTAATTTCTTCAAATGGTTTGCTGCATGCAGCTCTATACTTGGATAATTAAATTTTTAGTGATTTAATGGTTCTTATTTTTATATTTCCTAATGCTAATGCAACTAACCTTACCTATATTTTCCTGTTTCACTTTATTACCACAAACCAAAAAAACGAATACTTTCGTGACTTTATTCTTGCCTAGCAAATGAAGCCCCAGCCACTACTGTAGCACAAGTTAGCCTTGAAGCAGATAATAAAAGCTATAAAACACAAACAGAAATTCAAATTAAGAACACCCATGAACACAAATCCACCAAGAAAATATAGTGCTAGAATTTCTTGAAAAAATGCCCTCTGAAACCTATGTAAGGCTTAGTCCAGACGGGGAGATTCGGGGGCGATCCGTCGCCTGGCGACTTTTCGC
>CM044448.1:66211106-66242530 GCA_024363595.1 Xenopus borealis
GGAAGATATGCCCAACTTATATACATGGGAGGAAAATGTAGGCTTTACATATCCTTTAAGAAATGATGGGTCCATTTGCAGTTTAAAACTTCTGAAAGCTATTCCAAATCAGAGTGGTATATACACATGCAAAATAGTTAATGCAGCTGGACAAGCTGAATGCAATACTCATCTGAAAGTGTCAGGTTGGCAACGGCATGTTTCTTCCACCTATACTTTGATATCATGTATGCAATGGCTACAGTATTTGGCAAAGGATTAATTTATGTGTTTCCATTCGAGTATGAGGCATGAAAAGGCTTGTTTAGATCTGTGATCTACTTACATAAAGATACACTATTTACACACACTACAATGTGTACATAAGGTCATCACAATGTATCCCTTTGTTTATTGAATGAGCCCAGTGTTGGACTGGCCCACAGGGATACCAGGAAAACTCCTGATGGGCCCAGGTGTCAGTGGGCCCTCTTGCATCTAACAATTTGGCCTATTTCATGTTCATTCTCTATTTATTTATGTGGAAAAAGAGGCTTAATTATGGAAGAATAGAGTATAGTTAGTAGATCTAAAAGAATAGGAGAATAAAAAGGTTAAGTGAGGAGAGAAGGAATAATAGTTTGGAAAGTTGGGCCCCTGGTCTAAGGTTTTCTGGTGGGCCCCTGGCATCCCAGTCCGACACTGAATGAGCCTGCTCTATTTGTGCTTGTGATATTCTTGTCACTGTGCAAAGCTATAGAATGCCTGATTCTATGTATAGTCTTCTTACCTATTAGCATTTCAGATATTCTGAAGAATAATTTATTTTGTCCTGCTATTAAAAGTACACAATAGTAGTATAAAATGCATACATCTATATATTTATGTATTTATATTTAAATAAATCATTATATTGCATTTTTTCCACTTATATCAGTGTGCTACTGGTTTTTCTCCATATGGATCGTTGGACCTGAAGGGCAGGCACATAGCACTTTACCTAATAGTAAATAAATAATTATTGGGGATTCCTAATCCCAATCATTAATATAACTATTAAAACATTAAAGACAAAGTCTTCAATGCATGTATGCCATCTGGCGAACCATTTATCTTTTGTAACATTCATTAACAGAAACACCTTTGAGCTTCACAAGGATTAACAGTAACAACTCCACCCAGATATAAAATGATCTCTGAATGCGATCTTTATTATTTCAATGTCCCAAATTAGTATCAAATCACACAGGTAAATGACAGGCTTTTTATTTGGGATTTGTGGTTTTTTTAGAGAGCCTCTGAACATCATAGTGGTAGTTAATTTGTGAGACTACAGTCCTGATCACCCTGCCTGCCTTTGCTTTGTGATGTCCCAGAGTTAGAAAACATTAGGCAGTTAAGAAGTGGGACAGCTTCACCACTCTTTCTCTTCATTTTCTAACCTAATTCTAAGAACTTCATGATGGTGGCAGAAGATTAACAGGCTATGCAATTGAAGAATGTAAAGCTGATACCAATAAATGGATGAAGGTTGTTACTCTGAAACCAGGTGCACTTGACTATACCATAACTTCACTGAATGAAGGAGAACAGTATTTGTTCAGAGTTAGAGCACAAAAGCAGAAAGGAGTATCTGAACCTTGTGAAATTGTAACAGCAATAACTGTCCAAGATCAGAAAGGTATGCAGACAACTTAAACATGTATGTTTCATTACTATCTATATGCCTCTGACTTCTTGCAGACAACTTACAGTGGTATACTTCTCTCTCTTTAGTTCTTCCTTCAATTGACTTTGCTGGAATAACCCAGAAAACTGTGCATGTACCAGCTGGAAGACCAATTGAGCTGGCTATACCCATACATGGCTGTCCACCTCGAGCTGTTTCCTGGTTCTTTGCTGGATCTAAGATAAAAGAAGTAGATCGAGTCAAAATTGAAACTGTAAATAAAGTAGCCAAACTGACTATTTGTGAAACTACTATTAATGACACAGGAGAGTACACTCTTGAAGTTAAAAATGCAACAGGACCAGTTGCTGAAGAAATAAAAGTTGTCATTCTTGGTATTTAGTACATGTAGTAAAGCATTTTTATCACTAAATATCCATAATAATCTAACATAACATATTGTTATTTCTAACAACAGACAAACCTGGACCACCTACTGGACCAATTACAATTGATGAAGTTGAGGCCTCAAGCGTATCAATATCTTGGGAAGCACCACTAATGGATGGTGCAGCTACAATCAGTGGCTATGTAGTGGAACAAAGAGATGCCCATCGTCCTGGCTGGCTATCAGTTTCTGAGTCTGTTACAAGAACAATGTACAAATTTACTAAACTCACTGAAGGAACTGAATATGTATTTAGAGTTGCAGCCACAAACCAATTTGGAACTGGTTCCTACTTGCAGTCTGACGTTGCGTGCAAGAGCAAAATTAGTAAGTGTGATTTTTTTTGTAGTACAGGTATGTGATCCGTTATCTGGAACCCAGTTATCCAGAAAGCTCCGAATTATGGAAGGGATGTCTCCCATAGTCTCCATTTTATCCAAATAATCCAAATTTTTAAAAATGATTTCCTTTTTCTCTATAATTACAAATAGTAACTTATACATGATCCAAAATAAGATATAATGAATCCTTATTGGAAGCAGAACCATCCTATTTGGTTTATTTAATCTTTACATGATTTTGTAGTAGACTTAAGACCTAAAGATCCAAATTACAGCAAGATCCATTATCGAAAAACCCCAGGCCCCTTGCATTCTGGATAACAAGTCCCATACCTGCATTGTAAATGTAACCCTCATTATTAATAATATTTGAAACAGATTTGTGTTTTACCTTCCTGTGACCACCCTGTGCTATATATTGTAAATGTATCCCACGATGTCAATTTTCATCCTACCTGCATAAATAACCCCCAAACACTTCTCTAGCACATATTCATATTACCCAAGTAGAATTTATTTTTCTTTTTTAAAAAAAAAGAGGGAAGTCTGCTCTATGTCCCAAGATTCTGGCACCCTAGGCAATGATACAAAATATAAAAAACTTGAAAAAATATTAAAAATTTGAAAGGCAAATATTAAAAGCTAGGTAGTAGGAACAAAAGTGGTAAATTATGCAGTCTTTACATAAAATAATTTTATGAGAAATATTACATGTTTAACATGTGTAACATGTTTTCTTATATATACTTGCTTATTATATAATTGCTTATGAACATGTAAAAATTTCTCTCTGCAGGCATTCCTGGACCACCAGAAACACCTCAAGAGCTTGATGTCTCCCGTGATGGCATCACTATAACTTGAAATCAACCAGGTGAAGATGGAGGATCACAGATCACTGGCTACATTGTAGAACTTAAGGAAGTTAGAGCTGACCGATGGGTTTGTGCCAACAAAGTGCCAGTCACAATGACACGTTATCGTTCAATCTGCGGGTCAGATTTGCTCATCACTGCCTCATGACTGACTCTGTGTCTTTGTGTGTTTTCCCCTTGACACTAAATCTGTATTATAGTATGCAGAATGCTTGGGTCCTGGACTATCACGTTCACCATGTCCATGCACCTAAGTTTCCAAAAATTTCCATTATTTTATGATTACAGAGAAAATTATATCATCTCCAGCTTTCTAAATATTGAGTTTCAAGAAAAGAAATTGAATATCTGTAGCAGGATATAATAAGTTTGGACTTTTTCTGGCTGTCCACATGCATACTGTAAAATGTAGCTGGTTGTAGATATCCCAAGTTGGGCCCATTGTAATGACTGTAATGAAGCATTTTATTTTTACTAGGGTCAGTTTCAATTCCATACTTTTTAACCATACTCCACGCTATACATGTAGTGACTGGCCAATATGGAATTAACTACCCACAGTTACTCTGAATGGACCCATTAAACATAGTCACAAAACAAGGGAAGCCCTAAATTACTTACCATCATAGAGAACAGGAGGGACCCTAAATCGCTTACCATCATTGAGAACAGGAGGGATCCTGAGTCACTTACCATCATAGGTAACAGCAGAGATTCTGAGTCACTTATCGTCCTAGATAAAAGGAGGGGCCCTAAATCACTTACCATCATAGAGAACAGGAGTTATCTCTTGTATAGAGTTATGAATGTGTGATGCTACAGTATTTTAAAAGATTTACCATTCATTCCTTTTACCTCACTCGGATTTGGCAAGTTACATAGTCAGTTAGTAACAGTAACTTAGCAAGTTATGTTGACAAGAGACACACGTCCATCGAGTACAACCTTTAAAGTCTTTATATAACTTGCCTGCTAGTTGATCCAGAGAAAAGTGAAAAAAAAATTGAAGCCTCTCCAATTTGCTTCAGGGGAAAAAAATCCTTACTCCAAGATGGCAATCTGACTAGTCCCTGGATCAACTTGTACTATGAGCTATCTTCCATAACCCTGTATTCCCTTACTTGTAAAAAAGCCATCCAACCCCTTCTTGAAGCTATCTAATATATTAGCCAGTACAGGGAGAGAATTCCATATGTTCATAGCGGTCACTGTAAAAAAAACAATTCAGAATATTTAGACAGAACATCCTATCTTCTAATTGGAATGGGTGACCTCATGTCAGCTAGAACAACCTACATGTAAATAAATCATTAGAGATTATTATATGATCCCCTCATATTTATTTATACATAGTTACCGTTTCAGGGAAAGACCCCTCCCCCCCTACACCCTGGGCAAATGCCCCTAACTTGCTACTTACCCACTCGGCGCAGGTCCTGTCCAAGGAGTTCATAGGCGTCATCTTTTTCAGTACAGTTTTCTTCCTGGATCCATCGGCATTTGGCGGCACATGTGCAGTAGAGCTGAACTGGCAAATACTCCTACTGCGCATGAGCCACCGAATGTCGATGGATCCAGGAAGAAGACCGAACGGAAGAAGATGGCGCCTGTGAACTCCATGGACAGGACCTGCGCCAAGGGGTAGGTAGCAAGTTTTGGGCATTTGCCCGGGGGGGCGGGGGGGGGGGAGTGGTTTTGCACCAAAAGGGTTTCCTTCTCCTTTAAGGAAGAATAAAACTCTAAAAATTAATAGGGCTAAAATTGCCATGTTTTATATACTGAACAGCATATGCTCAGTGGCAGGCAGGCTGTGCTGCAGTTTAAATAGGCAGCCCGAAAACGTGCCGCCCAAAGTCCCGAACTGACAAAGTCCCAAAACTAACCGAACTGACAAAGTCCTGAAGCCGCGAAAAGACCCGAAGTCACGGAAAGAGACGATCTTGAAGTCCTGAAGCCATGAGTTCAGTTCTACTGAACACCAATGTGTGTGTGTGTTTTTTTTTTTAAAGTGATATTGACACGGTGACACGTTCCTATAAAAATAAATGATTTATTATATAAGCAGCTGAAAGCCTCCCAAAGCCACCCCCAGCCCAGTGAACCTTAGTCATGGCAACCCTCTGACACCATTAAATCATCTAGCTGTGTTGTTTCAGTTAGGCTGGGCTGGGGGCAGTGCGATCCCTGCATATGCTGGAGTCTGTTTCCATTTGTAATTGGCCTATGGAGGGATCACCCCACCCCCAGCCCAGCCTAACTGAAACAACACAGCTAGATGATTTAATGGTGTCAGAGGGTCGCATGACTAAGGTTCACTGGGCTGGGGGTGGCTTTGGGAGGCTTTCAGCTGCTTTTATTTTGCATGCAGCTTATTTTCACGGATACCGACACATTCCTATTTTTATAGGAACATGTCAGTAGCATGTCAGCCCTAGCCAGCAATGTTCTATTTTCATATTCCACAGGCCCCTGTCACCAATGCTTTTTTTTTTTTTTTTTAATATTTTCTGGGACCACAACATTTTTTTTGACTTATGGGGGGTCCTGACCACCAATGATTTAAAAAAAACAAAAAAAACTTTTATGGGTCCCTGGCACCAATTTTTTCTTTAAAAAACTCTTTTGGGGGGTCCTGGTGGGACAGTTATTTTAACTTATAGGGAGCCATGATATCATCAGTGGCTTTTTATAACTTGTGTGTGGGGGAGTTTACCATTTTTAGCACTGATGTCTGTGCAGTCTTAACTGCGGGGTGGCGTGGGAGGTGTCCGAGGCGGGGCTTGGGGGCAGGTGGGCCCCAAAAGTTTTGGTGTACAGGGCCCCGTGATTTCTAATGATGGCCCTGCTTAGTGGGCTCTGAGCAGCTGTTAAGAAGCTAAGCTTAGAAGTTGCACTTGTTTCCGTGCTGTCACATATAATTATCTGTATTAATTACAGGGCTGTGGTTGTCCTGGGTTGGTGCAGAAGCACAAAACATAATGTACAACATTTATAGCTACTTCTTTCCTTGTCCTTTAAGCACCTCTTCTCCAGCATGAACAACCCTAACTTGGCCAGTCTTTCCTCATAGCTAAGATTTTCCATACCTTTACCAGCTCTAATTCTATAATGTTCTGTTTGAGCGCTGGAGAGCAAAACTGTATACAAGAGCACTTGAGAAAGGGGGTAGATACCTGAAATGCTGCAAGATCTCAATAAACTAAGAAAATGAAACACATTCTGCTGCTGTGAGTGCCATCTGATTTCCTTCTTACTATTGTTGTACATGGAAGCCCTGAGCAGCAGAGTTTCCAGATAGAGCACCACACTATTTGTTACAAAGGACCTGGATTTGTGTTAAAGGGTCTATGGGTGATGGTCGTCCCATAATTCAGAACTTTCTTGATAATGGGTTTCCAGATAACAGATCCCATCCATGTAAGATACAATTACTTCAAATAACTTCCCTAAATGTTAATGGGCACAAGCAGAGTAGTTACACCCATTCACTTATAGGTGAACTAGTCACTAGCTCTAGGATTCTTACAATGCTACATTACTCCAGGAATCCCCTATTCCTGAGCCACAATGTCATAAGACCATATGCTGGCAGGTGACCATTGTTGGAGCCTCTGGCTTCTCTACAAACTACCCCTAAGCTTAACTCTTACTTCTAGATCAAGGTATTACAGGCTCCTACTGAGTCCTACCACCAACTCTCCAGCACTGACCACTCTCTTCAAAAAGTTGAGTCCAAAGAGACAGAACACATTTCAACTTCCCTTTTAAAGACTAGGGACTAGACACTGCTGGGCAATTACAGAAATTCCAGGGAACAGCTCCTCCTCCCAACTCTGAAACAGTCTGGGAGTGTCCCGTGGAAACAGCCTGAATATGCCTGAACTGTACGTGGAGTTTTCCATAGCAGATGAAATGCCATGATTTCTCATAGGCTGCTGAGAAATATTCCATAACACTTTATTTCTGCAGAAAGAAACTAATGATACAGCACCCCTTTATATCTTGATATGTATAAAAAGGAAAAAATAAGTGGGAGATGAAACAGAAAATGAAAGGACATGTTCAATAAATCAGAGAGAAGAATAAAGGACACACAATAACAAGTTTATTTACCTAAGAGTACCAAATAATTCCAACAGAAGGAGGGATTTATGTGGAGAGCATTTGCTGTATGTTTCAATTAGGATTATCAATTGGCACATATAGGAAAATAGATTTTAATAAAAACGTATTACTTATAAGAAATACCGTTTTGCACTTGGACAGTTTTATGTGATCTTATTTTTTAGATGTCTGTGAAGTTCATCATATGTTTTCCCTTTAAATCCAACTCCCAGGCATTTCTATGAACAGTAATTGGGACAAAGGGAGATTTCTTTCTTTAAATTCCTTTATTATGCAAACTGCCTCACTTACATTAGAAAATAAGTTACACTATAAGATGGCTCAGTTCAGTTAGACAAAAACAATACTAACCCTAAAAGAAATCAATGATTCGTTTGTTTTACAAATATGTTAACTTTTTGGCATCTTCATTAGCGAAGAAAATTAAGCCTTGAGAAAATGGAAAACAAAGTAGTTGGCCTCCATACAGATTTGAGCGTGTGCCATAAATGGGAGAATAGAGTAGAGAGCAATAAAAATGGTGGGACAGTACTGTATAGATGTGTATTTACAATAGAGTCGCTTGTTAATTGTGTTTATATTTAAAGTAAAGGAGGCCATAGACGGGGAGATCCGCACGTTTGGGGATATCGCCAAACAAGCAGATCTCTCCCCGATATAAGATATCGGGCTGATCCGATCGTGGGCCCCAGGACCCAACGACCTGATCATAATGGAGGCCATATGGGCGGTCGGATTGCGGGACCACATCAACGAACAGATGCGTTCACGATCCGACAGGATTTTTAGTCCCGCCCGATCAACATCAGTTTATACAGTGAATGTTTGAGTTTGTAAAGAGGATTGCAGGCACTGCTATTTTTTGGAACACCTTTTTCCATTTCTGTAAAGGAATAACACATTTGATAAATGTTTCTTCATGTTTTGATTTGGAATAGAAAGTGCTGTGTTCCCAGTAGTTAAGCTCTTTGCATTCAATTACGTGATCTTTAGTGGCCATATTCAGGAAAACGGTTGCACCTTTAGCAATATAAGACAATATTTAGGCAAGTGACCTCTGCAGTAAGCCTTTAGTAAACTCTTTTCTTGGAGCATCAATGAGACACAAGAAAAAAAATCATCTTTAAAAGGAGAAATTCTCCCTATTCTGTTTTTGTTTCTTTTTGTAATCCGAGCAACCTTCCAACTCCTTTCTTACTTTTCTTTTCAACTTTTTTTCGAATTTCAAATGACTCCAGGCCAGCAGGATGAATGAAATGTGGAGTACCTAGGGAACATATAGAGGACTTCCATCTAGGCTACTGCTGGGCCCGACCAGATCCAGACATTCCCTGCCTTCTACCAGCAGGTGCACCAGACCAGACCCAGCAGTGCAAATACTAGAAATATTCAGAAAAGAAAACAGAAATAATAACTGAAAACAAAAGCTAGATGGATATAGCCTAGGGGAGCATGTGCATTAATCTGTCACTGCACAGTAGTGACCTCAGTTACATGAACACAGATTTCATGAACATTTTAACTTTACTATTAGAAACATCTCTTACTCACACTGGAATCTGGCATGGACTGTGCTGTGCGGTTGCCAGGGACAAAAACCCTAGCAACCATACAGCAAAAGTTCTAAAATCCAAAATAAACAAAAGACAAAATATAAAGTACATTCACTACATATCTAGATTATTACTGCCTGCATTATAATAAATTTATGGAAAATGTGCCTTTTTAATCCCTTCATCTCTATGAAGTGTAGCATTATGTTTGGCTGTGTATGTGCCAGGGAGACGATGGCTACAAAGTGTATATGTTGAGACCCTTGGGATCTTATCACAAGGATACATATACATAAAATAAGAAGCAGAGATTAGAAAGAGGAGACACAGTCACCGTGGAAGATGCAGAAAACATTTTACATGCTCTACTATACTGCTGCTCATACAGCAATCCACACAAGCTAATGCCCTTAGAGGGGACACATGCACCTGTATATTCGATAGAAGCACAAGTCATTGTTCTCAGGGTAAATCACAGCGTAACCCCCTTGACAGGAGCAATTTATAGGGCCTTTTTATTTTGTTTATAAATATACAGGATTCCTATGTTTAGGTGGAAATTATAGTATGTAGGTTTAGAAGGGGCACAAACAGATAAAATGCATCTCCTTGTAACATTCTATGGAACAAATCGTGGCACTTGTGGTCCTAGTGTTCTATTTAAGTCAAATACAGGTGTATATTTTCCCTTCAAACAATATATAATCTCCCATCATGCAATGTGGGAAGTGAATGAGCAGCTGTGTGCAGTATATGCTTTGTAAAAGTAGAATAAGCAATGGAAAGCATAGGAAACGGAACAGCACTGCAGCCTCCTCGGTTCCTATGCAGCTGACCAGAGCCATGTCATTCCAATGGAACCAATTCCCTCCCATTTCTGGATGGATGGCTTTATCGGACATCATGAAATTGTTCAGTGCAAGGGAAGACCAGGCAAATAATTGGTCTATATATGCTGTCAGACCCCAAGGCACACATCAGACCAAAGAGTGTCAAATAGAATTATTACTCCACTGCTTTTTATGACAGTGACATTAAGGGGCAAATTTACTATTATCCCCCCCAAAGAATTTGTTTCTATTCAATATTCGATTAGTTCTAGGCTACCTTTTATTCGATCATTCGACGATTGAATACAAACCTATTCGATCAGTCGAATAAATCATTCGATCATTCGAACGATCGAACACTTCGATCGTAGGAATCCTATTCGATCAGGACTTAGTCTCAGAAGCCTATGGGAGTGCTCCCATAGGCTTCTATTGCAATTCGGTAGGTCCAATCTGCCGAAGTAGGTAATCGAAGAAACTTAAAAAATAAAATCCTTTGCTGATCGAATGATTGAATATTCGTCCATTCGACTCTATTCGAATGTATTCGATTGTTCGACCATTCCCTATTCGATGATCGAATATGTCAAAATTCACATATTCGACCAAAAGAAGAAATCCAACGTTCGAACTTCGAATCCTTCACGTGAATTTAGTAAATCGGCCCCTAAGCATCAAAAACACATTTTTATATATAGTTTAATTACACCCCCCTCCAATCAACAGAAATATTTAAAGGGGACCTGACACCCAAAAACATTATTCAAAATCCTATTTTATTATGTTAGGCAAGCAAAATTAACTTTAATTACACTATATAAATTATTTTAATCTTGTTTCCTTCAGTCTGGGAATTCATAATTATAGCAAACAGGCAGGAGCCATTTTGTGGACACTGTTATTAAGGCAAGCCTGGCATCATCTCAGAATCTTGTTTGTGCACAAGAATGAGGGGACCTGATGTCTATCCCCATGTCCTGGCTACACAATTAAATGGTTAAGAGAACTGGGGGAATGTGTGGGGAGCAGTGACATCTAGGAAGTGCTGAATGGAAAGAGAAAGTAATTGCTGCCTGCCTCTATGCCTAAGACATAGAGGAGGTGCAAGCAATATTTGATTGACAGCTGATATTTTTAAATTAGTTTACAACAGCTATGAATGCTTTAATAAAAAAACATTAATTGGATTTCATATTTAATTTGAAAAGGACTTTTATTATACAGCTTTTTGTATTTGGGTGACGGGTCCCCATTAAACCTATATCACCTGAAAGTCAGACCTTACAAGGTGCTAATGCTTAAATACACATTGTGGTAATGTGAGAAAACAGCAAGATCTACACGCACAAACACGTTGCCTCCAATTGCAACTGTCTGTAGCAATATTCTTAAAATGTCATATCTTACGGTGTTAGGGCTCTTACATATGAATGTTTCTTCATGTGTTCCCCTTTATTGGCTCTTTCATCTCCCCACAAGGGAATGTGTGAGTTAGCAAAGTTTGCTCTTTGAATGCATGTTTAAATGCTGGTAAGAGCCCCTAAAGAGATAGCATCCTTTTCCAAGCTTTCAGTCTCCATAAAAAAGTAATGATTTGGGTGTTGCTGCATCTGCAACCTTGTGCTGCGCCCCAAACAGGGTTATATGTGTCACTGCCACTGCTGCATTAAATGGTACAAAGAATCAGATCATTTGATTTTCACAAAAGAGAATGTAACAAAATCTGATCCACAAAATCCTTCTTGACTAGCTAATACACAACTTAAACAAAAATATAATATGGGGTCCTTTGCTTACCATTCTCTGTGTGTGCAGTCCTCAGAACAACCACAGAGCACACCCACTGAACTCCTTTTTGTATGGATTTGCCCATGCATAGGGGCACAGTATTTAGGAGGCAGACACAAAGTAACAGCATGCTGGAAAGTACACTTAGCATATTAAGTGGAAGGGGGGAAGTGTAGACAAGAACCTTGTAGGGAAATGCCAACAGTGCAAGCAAAATATTGAACAACACATCATATAAAATATTGTGTGGAACCAGCATGGTAGAGGAAGGATGGAGGAGGTTTCAACACATTCTTGAGGACACAATACTTCATTATAGCTGGGGTAATGGATTCCACATAGCTACCAATGTTTGGTGTATATATCAGGAACACAGTGCAACTGTACATTAAAGAGATAGGAAAGTCCCTTGAAAATGATAAAGCTAATTATGTGGATTTTGCATACACAGCAACATCCTTACATACCGCTTGTATTTGTGTGTAAGAAAACAGTGCATTGTTCAGTTATATGTGGGTGGAATACAGTATGTGTTGTGTGTATTTCCTTTGCTTTTCCAGTAGGAAAGTCCAGTAAAGCTGTCCAGTAAAGCTGTCCAGACACACATGAAAATATGCTAATTCTGCAAGTTTACCAGACCAATACATTTTTGTCCGATGTGGTTTCCCAGTGGCAGGCTTGTTTGACCACACCAGCACAATGACCAAGTGCCATGGGGAACTCATTAGCCAAAAGTTACAATCCAGGGCCCACTGCAATCAGTCAGCAGGATAAATCTGTCCAGCATTTCTGATTTTGGGTCCACGGACAGGCCAAACCCCATCTGTGTATGGTCAGCATTAAAACATATATGATTTAAGCATTGTTCAGCTGTTTTTTAACTACATCTCCCAGCACTCTTTGGCTGTTGGTGGATATTAAACACTGAAGTTGAACAGCAGCTGCAAGAACACCAAGCTGCATAACTCCGATCTATGCAAGCAGCCATTTTTAAACATAAAAAACAATACAAAGAATTGCATATTCCAAAATGTAAAACAGCTGTTTGATCGAGAATACGCATTCAAACTGTGAAGGTTAGTAGGAAAATACTTTCAGAAATAAACTGTACAAAGATAAAATTTCAACTTCAAAGTCCCATTATTATATAAAGTGCAGCGTAATCCATCTACGGTCGGACATTTACTCACAAAAGTCTAGCACGAGCAGTCTTTGCATAGCAGTACTCCTGCAAAGTCTAATACCCAAATGTCCTTCTGTATCCTCAGAACGAAAGGGACACAGGAGAATTCTCAGATTCAGAGAGATTCTTAGACTTTTGTCCGTTTTCTTCCTGGACATTTGCTGGAGACAAATCCCCATTGATCCCTGTCTTTAAGCAATGAGCAGGCCCTTAAAGGAGAAACAAAATGTGTGCATGTTACTATTAAAATGCCTTACTTTATATAGAGCCCAGTTGTTATTCCTGGAATAGGCAACTAGAGGTAATCCAGAAAAGTACCATCCTGTATTAACAAATTCCTGCTTCTTTCAAAGCACATAAGATCAATATTATACCTTCTGAACCAAAGCCAAATACATACAATGACATATAGGCAAGTCATATTAAGAAGGCAAGAAGGTAGATAATTGAATTTTCATAATAATTGAATAGATTCACCCAAATATAAGGTACATATGTTTATTTGTACCCAGCAACAAGGTTAGAAAACTATTAAATAGTGCTGCCATAGTCTTATTGTGTGAGTTTCTAGAATATATAGGTCAACATATAAGTATTTGCCCCGAATCTCAACCTAAAGGACCTTCAGAAAGGGCTGTCATGAATGCCTATGAGTACAAATAAGCAATTACCCCATACCTCACCCTAACTGGCCTTTGGGCTCTTCATGCTGGACAGTCACACAGTTTGTTAACCTTTGCAATATAATGTGATGGGTGAAGATGCAACAGATACAGACAGAGAAAGACAGACTGATACAATCATATATACATTCAAAAGGCAGTGCCCACCAGCACATCATTTTGTGACACACAGAAAAGAGCCACGGAGACCAAAATGAAAATAAAAATATGTAACATACTTTCCATTTCTTCTAAAAACATGTCATTATTACAGGTTTCTGTATCAGAATAAGCACTTCGCCGCCGATGAGTTGCCCGATGAAAGGATGAATCCTTATAGGTATGGCTGCCCCTGGAAAACATAAAATATTTAATATAGATAACATTTTCCCAGCAGTCAGGAGTCCATGCAAACACCACACCAGTGTATGCAGCTTAAACATAACTAGGAGGTAAATTCTGGTACCCAAGAGATCTAAAGTCATTTGGGTTTCAGAATGAGGAAGGTAAAATGGATTCCCCTAAATGTGTATTCCTGACATAAATGCTCGTCAAGCACACAGACGGAAGTGCAGCATAAAATGTAATCAAATTGGGAGCAAAGCAACCTACCCTTTCATTGGCTACATGTCTCAGTTGAAAGATTTAATTTAAAATAAACAAATTGCAGCTGCAGGATGGCAGGGCCAAAGAATACATTAGGTGCCAGTATTGATTTCTTCACATAAAAGTAAACAAACGACCTCATGTCAATAAAGGGGTATTTTTATCCCCATGAAATTCAAGTATTGCATTTCCTTACATACTACACTTTAATTTTTGGTGATCATTGGATATGCTATAACAAAAGTTTCTGTAATGTGAAAGAACAGAGCAGCGCATTTGTGACACGATACAAGCACCCCATCGCCACCCCGCACTTTTATAGACATGCTCCTCGTTCTCCCTTTGTTAGAAACTTAGTTTTTGCTATTTAATATGACAATGTATAGCTCTACTTACCCTTCAGAAATGTAAGTGCCTGGGTGACTCATGGAGCGTTTCATCTATAAAAGAAAGATAAATATTAGCACAGCAGGTGGGTGACAACATACTCAGAATCACCCTCCATTCAGCCCTATGAAGGGTGATATTCTCCACTGACGCCCAACCACTGACTTGGAAAATGCTCAGGGGACAAAATATCCTGAATCAGCCCATTTGCAAAAGAACAAAAACAAGCTTTACATTGACAGGACACATTACAATAAAGTCAGCTGTCAGTAGGAAAGATATTCAACTTGGTCTGCGTTTCTGGGCCAGAATAAATAAGTAATAAAATGCGGCTTATAAGAAATACACCATAAAATAAGTTATACAGTGCTGTAAAGGTTTTCATTTGCAAGTTTGTAGACTACAATTCAAAATGGAGCAAGCAGCATAACCACTTTTTCATCACTGGTTCAGTGAATACAGCTTGTGGTCAACATACTTTTTATTAAGAAATTTTTATTTTTGTTGGTATTTCTTGGACTAAAGATGACAAATTCTAAAAATGAAAGTAAAGTCTTACTCTATTTCCTGTTTGTTAAAGCACAAATCAAATCAGCAGCCCTCTGTATAACTAGCTGCCCTTTATCTAAAAGGCCAACAAACTGTAGCAGGGAGAAGTTTGTTTACATAGCTGAGTGGGGCTGCCAATTAGTTTTGTGGTCATAATGACAAGTTCAGAATTTAGGGCAGAGAGACACATGTGCAGATTAGTCACCCGACAAATCTCCTCTTCTTCGGAGGAATTAACCACCCTGAACTGCCTTCCCACCATGCAAGAATGTAAATCACCAGTGGGATGGCACTTGGAGCAATCGGTTTTCTGAAGTCACCCAAAGTTTCCTTTCCCCTATTCCAATTGGCAGTAGAGTAACAAAGTAAATAAACGGAAAGGAAATGACAAACATTTTTTTTGTATTTTTTTTTTTTTACAATTTTTTGTGTACATTTAATTTTTTTTACCTTCTCATCAGTAGGACTTTGGACACGATTATATCACATGTGATATTTATGGACACTGAAACTTTACAAAGTAACACTAGTAACACTAGGGAAACCTAGTGGCAGAATTTTAGAATGGTATTCGCTTAAGCATTTAAAGTACATTTGCACCTACAGCATCACCGAGTTGTTAATAACGTAATTTTGGAGCCTTTTGTGAACTTTTGCACCTATATGTTCCCTTCATCACTTGCATGCTTGATAAAGGCCCCAATATGGGCTGAAACATTGGGTACACGGGTGAAGATCCAATAAAATTGTTTGATTCACAAAACTTTTGGAGTGCTGGTCCAGCTTGAAGGATATATTATTAGATTATATATATATATATATATATATATATATATATATGCATATTGATAGGGAAATTGAGCAAGTGGGTGGACCGGAAGTCTCTTAATACAGTGTACAGCTAGAACGGATACGTTTAGCAAGAGTAGTGCGCTGCTCCTGTTGGCTTACAGATCTGAATTTTATTCTTGCTTTATATTGGTGGCTCACTGATTTTTCAATTTTAAACTAATGGTGGTGGTTTAATTGCCTTGTATGTCTATGTTACACATTGCTACATTGTGTTGGGGACTTAAAATGCATGGGGATACAATGTTTTTATGCAACACACTAAATAGTTTTTTTTAACTAGTTTGACCCTGATCTTATGCTGCACACTGAATAGATCTAGTTTTTATGCCGAATTTCAAAATGCGATGTTAATGGATGCACGCTTATTTTTATTTGGGGGAGGTTTTAGGTTTACAGTTTCCAAGGTGATATTACATTTTGAGTATGTGATTTATTCTTATTATTTTGTCACCATGTATGAAATGTATTTGAGTGTCTGATATGATACTAAATAGTATTTTGATGATCATAATGGTAGTTTTAATGTTTGCACAGTGCTATTTTTTGTTGGAATGAGGTGATTAGTTCACATGGTTCGAAATGCTACATATAACTTTCTTTTTCCATGTCACGGGGTTCCCGCTATCTCACTATATTTGAGTTGGTGTCTAGTATACTATATCACTTTGAGAAAGGCTGGTGTTCAGCCGAAGCGTTAGTATGTTTGCCTACAATAAATGACTGGGAATTTACAGATATGTGAATGGAAAAGATTATTAGATACATCAAAGAAAAAAAGGATTGCTACATCTGAACTTGTACTATACCATTTGAACAGGAGAAGGAGACACAGCGGACACATCATGCGGTAGCAGCTG
Source organism: Xenopus borealis (assembly GCA_024363595.1). NCBI lineage: Eukaryota > Metazoa > Chordata > Amphibia > Anura > Pipidae > Xenopus > Xenopus borealis. Next base: position 66,227,811 of record CM044448.1, read on the forward strand.
ATACATTTCTGGCTTGAATTTGGCATTTGCAATCTTGACACATTCTTCTAGCGTAGCAATAAATGTATTGCAGGTTGCACTGAGCAGAGATGAGGCTTCATTCATATTCTGTGAGTGAGATACATGCAAGTAGAGCAATCACTCCGATTACTGAAACTATATCTTTGTACAGCTGGCCAAATACAAAATATGAATCCAATATACCCATATAGAGAAGTAGAGTAAAAGACAAATCAAAATCAATCATATAACTATTAAAGAACACTGAATGCATGGCTAACTCTTGTTTTATAGCAGTAATGCCAAATATGAACACTAATATAAACTGTACACTGTACATAAAGACAAAGAGAGAAAGCTCTACTAAAAGAAATTTAGATTACCTGAAAATTACATGTAATCGTTTTCTCATTAAGATGAATAGACCAAGGGGCAGATTTACTAAGGGTCGAATTTGAGGGTTAGTAAACCCTTGAATTCGACCACCGAATTTATCGAATTAAAATCCTTTGAATTTGAAGTGTTTTAACGCAATTGGATTTATCGAACGATCGAATAAGAAAACTGGGATTCATTGTCAAAGACAGGTGCTAAAATGTGCAGTGTATGGGCAACCAACCACAAATTTGTATTCATTTTGTAACTGGCGGCAGATTGATCAAAACTATTTTGACTACCATGGAGCCACACTGCAGTTTGCACCCACCGAAGATGCTTTACTTGTGCATTAAGCGACAGGTAAGAGCTAGGCCTACATGTCTCAAGCAATCACTTAGCCCTTTTCCAAAATTGCTGTACATAAACATTTCTAGTAGTATTTGCGCCAGAAGAGCACCAATGCCAGCCCTCTAATATAATCTCTAGTAGGCAAATATGACTGAAGGAACAAAAGGATACCTCAGTGCTAGGTGATGGACGATGTTCATCGTGATTAACAAATTCCTGAATAGTATGCACTTGCTTCATTAGCAGGTCGCAATAAAGACGGAGTTCTGACATTTTGGTTTTCAGAGATTCATTGGTTTCATTGATTTCTGAAAAAAAGAACATAAATGTGTTAATCCACAGCAGAAACTATTTAACTAACATAGCAAGCAGTATTAAAGGAGGAGGAAAGGCATGTTATACTTGGGGATTCCTAACTTTTGGTAAATAAATGCCTTTCCTTCTCCTTTAAAGGAGTTGTTCACCTTCAAAGAACTAGTTGTTTTTAGATAGATCACCAGAAAGAACAACTTTTTCCAATTACTGTCTATTTTCTATTTGTAACCGTTTTTCTAATATTTAAGTGTAAAGTGTCCTTTTTCACCTTCTAAAGCAGCTCTGGGAGGGGGGGGGGGGGGGGGGGGGGTCGGCGTCCCTCAACTATTCTAAACTGATACATTTAATGGATACATTTCTTGTCTTTGTCCCTGCTGAGCAGAATCTCTGGGTTTCATTACAGGCAGCTGTTAGAATTGATACAATAGTTGCTAATATTCCAGCGATGTTGCTGTGAAATGGATCAATTAAATGTTGCAAAATTGTATCAGTTTAGAGTCTGCACCTGAATTACTGAGATGCCAGACTAACACCAGAGACACCAACATTCAACTTTGCACTTAGATTTTGGAAAAACAGTAAAAGATAAATAATAGAAAGTAATTGAAAAAAAGTCATTATTTCTGGGGAACAATTTGAAAACAACTGAACAGAAAAAAAGTGTTTGGAAGGTGAACAACCCCTTTAAGGATAAAGTATTGTTGCCACAACACTGAATTCACATAGTATTTATATAGCTGTCGCACCTAAATATACAGGTCAACTACACAAGTGAACATTGTAGTTGCAATTTCATTCTACACTTTTTTCCCCCATTGTTACAACTGAACATTGTAATATACTGAACTGTATGTTGTACCTTGAAAGGAGAACTAAAGCTAGTTGTACTATTGGAAATACAAATTAGTCCTGCACATTAATATATAATATAAAATATGATTTAATATTAAAAAATACAAAAGACACTTTCTTCAATATCCACCCAAGGAGCTCTTGGTTTTAGTACATGTGGCATGTTTATGCTGAACCCAAACTTTTGGTCTGACAGAGGATTATGGAATAACAAATGTAACCCTTATGTTAATACTTCTGTTTTAAAAAGTCTTTAAAATACACCTCCACACTATAGGCTTTTTTTAAATAATATGCTTATCCAAGGCACACCATGATGGTAACAGTATTACCTTTTTCTTTCCTTGTTCTGTTATCTGCCAGGCAAGCTTTGGAACTACCCAAGGCAACCAGCCATCTCTGTCTTTCAGCTGCATTAACTGCTTTCACATAGAAATGCTGCTCCCCTGGGATTATCAGCTCCATTCTTGTGTTGTCTGTTGAGTGAACTGAAAAGACAAATTGTTATGGGACAGCAAATTGTACTGGTAAAATTAAAGGTTGAGTAGTTCCCATTCATCACTTACCAACAACAAATCCGTGGATGTGGATATTTTAAAAAGTGTACGGTCTAAAAACTTCATGTTGCACAGAGTTAGTTTGATTCATTCTTGTGGCTTTAAATCATATAACCTTACCTTTAATTTCACAAACAGCCATTTTAATGCTGCCTTTGCTGCCCTTGCAAACATCGTCCTGTGAATCGTAGTACGAGAGAATCCCATTGTCTAAAACAAACCAGCGAGGCTGCCAACCTGTCTCACACAGATACAAGAATTGGTTAGGTCTCGGTCAGCCATTCATTTATTTAACATTTATTACATTTATAAATGTATAACTTCGGAAGCTGCTAGAGGCAATGTTTTACTTACAACAGGGGATCCTAAAATAATGAAATACAATCAATGATTGCAATGGTGTCACCGATTTGCATAAACTGGTTTGCTTAGTTATTACTGTATGTTGTGGTTATCGTTTGGGATGAAATCATCTTTATGTTATAACAGGAAAAATCATGATTAAAAAAAAGCATGATGTATTGTTGTGTGTATGTTTCTGTGCCTTAGAATGAATAGGAAGGTAAATATGCATCGCAGCTATAATTCCTTACTTTCAGATGTGCAGGGAGCTTATTTACATGGGAAATAGCACACACAGCAAATATCATATTAAGCCTAGTTATCCTGTTATAGCAATAGCATAAAGAGATTAACCTGGGAAGACATAGCAAGGAATATAAATCTTAGAATAAGCAGTGCTACTGAGGTTAGTTCTTAAAAACATGATGTGTAAATTAAATTGTGTGATATGGATAGTGGTACTGTAACACAATTTTAAATTGGTCTTATTTATTCTTTTTGGATATAGAATTTTTTTGCTTCTGCTATCCAGACTGGAATTTAAATTATCTAATTGCTAGTGCACCACTTCTGGCTATACCAGCACTACGAAACAAGTTGGCGCTATAGAAATACATGTTAATAATAATAATATACTATTCTTGCTGTGTGCAGGTGTATGTGGTAGTTGCTTTTATTTAGTTCTTCCTGGACAAATACAATGGATTTGCTTACCTGCTATTGTGTTCAGGATTATCTTCCATTTGTTATGTGTTCCTATTATAGTATCTTTTGTAATTTTGCTCAGAAATGTCCCCGCCCAGTACAGCTCTATCCTAATTTAACAGAACCCATACCGTATAGGCCAGTGAGGACGATAATGTACCAAACTGAGGTCTATATTTAGTGAAGTTATTGTTGTAGTGTGGGTACCACACTCACTGCCATGGGAAAAGGAACTGTGAAAATTCAGAATCATGAGCACAAGTACAAAATGCAAATACAAATGCCAGATTGTGGTGTGCACAAAGAAATCTGTGTGAAAACTCAAAACTTTGCATTTATTCTGACCTACACACACAGTTTTTAAAAATGAGCACACAAATTTAAACAGTGTGCACAAAAGATTTCTTTTAGCAAAAATGTGATTTAATTAAAAAATGTGATTTAAAATGCATTTGAGAGCGATTTTTGAAAGCGCTGCGCCGCGTGTGAATAGGCGCAGGCGACTTTAACTTTAGCGGGCGCAAGACTGGGGGAAGAGATTCAGGGAGATTTGTTGACCCAAAAACGCAGCGATTTGTCGCAGGCAACAAATCTCCCTGCAATCTCCTCGTCTGGAAGAGCCCATTATTTTCATTGGTGTTTTATGGTACAAACTTATTGTATCACATATCAGAAAGGTGGGTGGGGGATATGAGGCTTATGCTCTGGGTGCACTTCCAGCCAGGGGAACCATATTTTCCCAAATTTATTGGGGCAACCTCTGCCTTAGTATGTATTTACCAGACTCTTATGTATTATAGACAGGCAGTGCTGCATTGTGGGGGGCATCCACTTCCTTACCACTGATTTCTTAGCGTAGAACAGGATAGTTGTAACAGAGATTCTAGTTCTGACTAGATGGAGCAAACCTTCTACAACGCCCAGCAGGCACAATTCTGGTGTACATGGCCAAGGGAATGCCAGATGCTCTCGCAAGTGGCTTATTACTTCCGACCAGAACCAGGAGAACAGAGGGCACTCCCATACCATGTGGTAGAAAGTGGCATCAGATTGTTGGCACTTGGGGCATCTAGCTTCAGAAGATCTACCAAGTTTTTTAAGTTTAACTGGCATGATATATTGCTGATGGGTAAACTTGAACTGGATTAGCCGGTCCCTGGTCGAAATCAGGAAATATAGAGGCCCTCAATGGTCTCATCCCAGTCCCTGGTCGAAATCAGGAAATATAGAGGCCCTCAATGGTCTCATTCCAGTCATCTGGGTCTAGTGGGCTCTGTCAAATGGGACTGAGAAGCAGACTATTAGCGATCTATAGAGCCTTAAAGGGAAACTGTCATGGGAAAACATGTTTTTTTTCAAAACACATCAGTTAATAGTGCTGCTCCAGTAGAATTCTGCACTGAAATCCATTTCTCAATAGAACAAACAGATTTTTTTATATTCAGTTTTGAAATCTGACATGGGGCTAGACATTTTGTCAATTTCCCAGCTGCCCTGGTCATTGACTTGTGCCAGCACTTTAGGAGGGAACTGCTTTCTGGCAGGCTGTTGTTTTTCTTTATCAATGTAACTGAATAGTACACAGTGGGACATGGGTTTTACAATGTTTGTTGGTTTGTTTCATAAACACTGCTTTTGAGTCTGAGCTGCATGCTAAGGATCAATTGCAAACTCACTTATGTTATGTCCCATTTAGCCCCCCCTTAAAGTCGCTGACAGAGTTAGAGAACTGAAAAGAAGGAAATTATGTTGATGTTAAAGTGACATAAAGTCACTCCAGCCGTTACAGATTACATTTTTTGCTAATTAACTAACCTAGAAACCTTTTTTATTTTGCACAGCCTATCTATTTACCCAGTTTTTATTTTTACACTGAAATGTACCTTTAAGCGCAAAAGGCTACTGTGCAAAAAGGATTAATATTTCCAGGTACTATGGGCAGGATCAGTTACAAAGTTCTCAAGTACAATACAGGAGACCCAGGATGTTAGTTTACTGTGTATTTTCCACTTTCTCAGAGTAAACAAGCAGGGTAAAAGCAAATTTATTGTTGCAGGGAATGCATGAAATCTAACTAAGTAGTAATAAGCACATTTACTCAACTCATTAGGAGCATGCAATGTGATTTTCAAGCTTCTACATGCCATGACCATATTTCAATAAAAGAACAATCTTTGTTTAATATACCGGTCATCTGCAAAATAATGGGCTAATAGATACTGATACTATCAAATATGGATGTGCACTAATGCTCTAATTGTGCTTCTAATCCAGAATCTTGCTCATGAGTGAGGTTAGAGAGAATGGTGCAAAAGCATATTCAAGGGCATTTCAAAATAGAATCATATACAGGCATATGAGAATGCTCGGGGCCTGGGTATTTCCGGATAAAAGATATTGCCATACTTTGTATCTTCATACCTTAAGCCTACTGATGTAAACAATAAATAAACCTAATAGACTGGTTTTGCTTCCAGTAAGGATTAATTATATTTTAGCTTTGATCAAGTACAAGGTACTTTTTTATTACAGAGAAAAAGGAAATCATTTTTTAAAAATTTGATTATAATGGACCCTATAGGAGACAGCCTTTCTGTAATTAGGAAAGATTATGGTTCCCATACCTGTAATAACAGAATGCATTTGTATGAACAACGCTGATAAGTGCACTTACATTTTTTTCATCAGTATCATATACTATATTTCACATGCAGAGGCGGAAAACAATAAGGGGCATACTTTTTATTAACACTGGAGACGAACATCCCCAGTGATGTCCACAGCAACCAATTAGATCTTTGCTTTTGTTTTCTAACTTGCAGGTGACTGCTTGATTGCTGCTTAGTTGCTATGGTTGACATCACCAGTGATGTTTGTCTCCAATGTTAATATATACAGTAAACACCCCCGAGTGTATAACAGTGAACCAAATAGAGATCAGGCCCTTATGACATACAACCTAAAAGCAGGTTTTGTTAAATATTACATTAGTGTCAAAGGAAAATTAAACCACCAAATAATTGCTTTTAATAGCATCCTTGCCACCTCCCCGATGACATTAAAGAAGTGTGGCCCTGTACAAGATCTGTAACTGCTGAGAAGTAGAGCAGGATTGCTGGCTACATTATTGGGTCATGTTAAAGTTTCTGTTTCTGTCTCCCTTGAAGTGATATCAGACCAGGATTTTGTGCAATGGAAGCCAGGATCAGATCAACTACCACTGCACATGTTCCTGTTGCCAATGACTGCCAGAAGGCCAAAACAAGGATGTGCCATCAGCTGCTTTAGTGGCGTAGTAGTGAAAGCAGCTGCTTTTTAAGAAGGTTGTGAGTTTGACTCTAGCTTCTTCCAATACCCATGATGTGGTTGAGGTTGGAGGCCACCAACCCCCTTTTAGTTCCAGCCGGTACTGGCTGAAACAGGACACTTTACTGCAGGGACCAATGCTGAGGGGAAAGTGGCAGGGGCTGGCCTATCAGTTAAAGTTCCCAATGATGAAATGTAGCTCTGTCTTTGATGGTTGAAGAAGAGAGTGGAAAGAATGAGCAGTAGATACGTATAGCAGGGTATCAGTTTACATAGACTTGAAGGGCAAATAGGGAAAAATACAAGAACAACAGAGAAAATCACGTCGCCGCGTGTGAATAGGTGCAGGCGACTTTAGTGCATGATACTAGCAAGCCATTCGGGGAGATTAGTCATGGCGATTAGTCGCCAGGCGACAAATCTCCCCAAAATCTTCCAGTGTGGCCTAACCCTCACAGGCTCATCTTCTTCATTTTACTTTAAAGAGCAGGTGGGAGTGACATTACAACATGGTGCTCATAGGAGATAACTTCTGCCTACTCTCTAATGCCATCTGAAGTGCAAGTGATTTCTTAAGCTTTCTGGATTTTCTAAACACTTAAAGGCAATAGCATATGGAGCAGTTAAACGTTCTAGTAGCTAGAATACAACCAACACAACTATTACACATGCAAAAATTAACAAATTAAATTAACAAAAACAGTGTTCCTTTTTCACAAGTATGTCTGCACTTTAAATAAATATACTGATGTGTAGAATTGGGCAAAAGGGCTCACATTAACATATCAGATAAGCTGTGTGGTGCACAACACTTGACACATTATGGGGCCCCAGAATGTCTTAGTAACTTTTAATATACTTTTTTGCTGTGGAGCTGAAGGCCGTTGGACCAGAAGAGTGCCTCCCAAGGATTTTACAGACCCCAGCCTGCTAAGGAGCTAAATATGATATTAAATACAGTATATATTAATGTGGCCAAAGAACATGCATTATGACAAATATTCCAGTCACTCTATGTAAAGCAACATGGTACTGAATACCAAATAGGGAATTCCATCCACCCTACTACATATTTTAAACACTGAACCTTTTTAATTCTATAGTATTTTACTATAACTAGGATGTCACAAGCAACATGCAAATTTGTACAACAGGAAATTGAAAGCCAAAAATCTAAATTCTCCTGCCTGAAAAAAAAATGTTGTTTCTTTAATAACAGTCATATGCAACAACCTTTGGCACTATGAAGATCTGGAAGCATGTTTGCCTACAATTTTAAAAATAGCCACCCATATCAGCATCTTTTATTGGGGCTGTTCCTTTAAAGGTCAGCTCCGCTTGATTCTATACACGTCTAGAATAGGTAAGCAAGTTAACAGACCTTTTAGGGCTAGGCCAGACGGGGAGATTCGGGGGCATTTTGTCTCCTGGCGACTTCTCGCCGCGACTTGTAGCCCCCGAACCTCCCCGAATAGCCAAGTAAGCAAGCGCACCGGCGTTGCTTACTTGGCAGGCAATTTGGAGCAATTTCAAAAAGCGCGCCGCTCCGTGTGGATACGCGCCGGTGTTTTCAAGCAACGCCAGTGCGCTTGCTTTCTTGGCTATTCGGGGAGGTTCGGGGGCTACAAGTCGCGGCGAGAAGTCGCCAGGCGACAAAATGCCCCCGAATCTCCCCGTCTGGCCTTAGCCTTAAAGGGGTTGTTCACCTTCAAACACTTTTCAGTTCAGTTGGGTTGAGATTGTTCACCAGACATAAAGACTTTTTCTAATCATTTTATCTTTGACAGCTCTTCTAATACTGTAGAGTAAAGTTTGTTCTTCACCTTCTAAAAAAGCTCTGAGAAAGGAAGGGGGTTGCCGACTTTTGAACTGTTCTGAATTGAAACATTTAGTTGATACATTTGTTGTCTTTGTCCCTGCTGACCAGAATCCCTGAGCTTCATTAAAGGCAGCTGTTAGATTGATACAAGAGCTGCTAATATTTGACAGATGTTGCTGAGGAATGTATCAACTAACTGTAGCAAATTGTAACAGATCAGAATGCTCCTGGATCACTGAGCTGCCTGATTGAGACTGGAACATTAAAATTAAGGGCATGGACATGTGGTTTTCGGTCGACTGCAGCATAAATATGCTAACGTAGTGTGCCACTGCCTAAGCTTGAAACCACTTAGGGTATTTAAGCAATGTTCGGCTTTTTTAAAAACCATGCCATGTTTCCACACGGTAAATCCGCATGGGAGTCCAGGCCCTTAAACTCACATTTTAGGTAAACAGTAAAATGTAAAATCTGAAAACAACTGAACTGAAAAACGTGTTTGGAAGGTGAACAACCCCTATAATGTTTCATGTAATTTGTAAAGTTTATAAAAGTCCCCAGTCATATGTTTACTTTTGTTCTAAAACAACTTGTACAGCAGGACAATAACAGCAAGTCACTTTTTTTTATCTATTGTATTTTGCCATTAATATAGAGGAAAATATGTTGGACAGCTCACTGCACTTTCTTTGCATCTGCAATTATGCATGTAGTTCAGAACTGTCATATTGTTTAAGTAACACATGTATTCTTCATAGACTTTAATAGAAGGAATAATCAGTAGATGTGAACCTGCGCAACTGGACAAGATTCAGAGCAATAAACTATCTGGATATTTTATAGTTTAATGGGCTAATAAGGTTACACAAGTAAAGGACAGGTCAGGGGCAGCACATCTTATTATTTGGAATCAGCCTTTAATTAAAAAAAAAAAACCTACACCCTACCCTACATAGACCCCATACCTGCTCCGCCCTAGCCTAGCTGTTACCCCTGGCAAATGCCCCCAACTCTTTGCTTACCCCTCTCTGCAGATTCAGGGCATCGGAGTTCACAGGTGCCATCTGTTGGAGCATTCTTCCTTCCGCAACAACTGCGCATGCACACAAAGTCACAGAAATTGAAGGGCGAAGACCCAAAGATTACCGAAGAGCCAGAAGATGGACCCCTGAATTTGCACCGAAGGGTAAGTAAAGAGTTAGAAGCATTTAGCAGGGGTAACAGCTAGGCTGCGTGGGAGCAGGGAGGGGGGTGTCTATGTACGGTAGGGTTTTTTAAATTAAGGGTTGAATTCTCCTTTAACTGTCCCCAACACCGTCTTTTTTGGCAATCATGTATGTAGTACTCCTGGTGAGGCTTACCTACTATTGCTTTACTCCCTGCCCAAGCCATGGAATACAGAGACTTGTAGTTACACATACTGGAATCGTATCTATAGAAAGGGTTGCCTCCTGTTCGTTTTGACTCGAACAATTTGGTTTTTCTAAGGCTTGGTCTCAACTTTCTGTTTGTTTTTCAGCCTTGTGAAACCCACACACTAAAGTGTCCAATGAATGAAAACAAAAAAAAACATTTAAATACTAAGAAACTCTCCTTAGCATGGTTTATTTATTATTAAGTGCAGATAATTATTATTACAGAAACAAAAACAAGCAAATCAATCAAACATAAGAAATTGTTTTATAAATGAGTGCTGTTGTATTTCAGAGCTTTCTGGATAAATGAGTTTAGTATAATAGATCCCATACCTGTAATTAAAGGATTGAGCTTACTCATCAGGCAAAATATAGAAATAGGGTTGCCACCCATGTAGATAGAATTGTAAATATCAGATTTGCAAAAAGCGGTTGGTTTAAAACTTTATGCCCAATTCAAAAAAACTGGACATAAATACAACTCCCCTAACATCATTGTGCCTGCCTCTGATGTCATCATGCCCACCCCAACATCACTGCCCCACCCCCATTGCTATCTGTCCTGCCCACTTTTTTCAGATTTAGCTGCCGTCAAACGTGGCAAACGTATATATATAGCCCTGACAAAGGCTTCCAAAGAATGAGCAAATGTGTTCCCTAAAGACAGACGTGAAGAGGAACCAATGCAATCCAATGCAAAGTGGTAAGCCACACAGCTTAACAGGCTGCAACAGAATACAGTATTCAGCGACTTCATGAAAACTGACCAAATACGTTTCTCAAATCAGCCACAATGAAATCATATGTACTTGAATGGCCATCATGGTCTGATTTTGAAGTTACGGTATTTCTATGCGCTCTTTCACACCAGTCACTCCTCTTTATAACAGCTAGAGCAACTGTCTACAGTGTAAATAGGATGTGTGTGTGTGTGGTGTGTGTGTGCACTATATACTTTATATATAAATGGAGGTCTGACACATGGCATAACAGCACAGATCTGTCAGACATGATATGGTGCTGCTGATCAGAGATCCAACCATCAGTGGGTCTCTTATAGAACAGGTCATTTCTATCCTGTGGCCCTCCAGGTATACAGCAACACCTAATGAACCAGGAAAGTGATTCTGAAAGTTGTAGTTTACGAATATTGTGACATCACCATCGATGACCATGAACCAGTTAATAGAGGATGCTGGAAGAGGTATTTGCCAATACCTAAAGTTAGAGATAAGGGGCCCTTAGTAATGCATAAAGTATAAGAAGCACAAAAGACATTCCCATAAAGCAGCGATGCCCAAGTTCCAGTACCTTCATCAGTTGTTGAACTAAACAACAGCTGGAGGGCAGCAAATGGACATCCCTGATGTATGTACTGGCAACTTCAAACTACTGCAGAATATATGTTATGTTGCCATTTAATCTACCTACATTACCACCCCCAGTCTGGAGCTGCTGATAGCTCCCTTTGCCCCGTGGTGTTGGACTCCCGTCCCTGATGGGCTGCTGGATGTACCTGTGATGTAGTTGGTCCATTTGTACAGAACCCCTTCCATAGCTCAGTTCCGGCCCCTGTCAGGAGGACTTGCATCCCCGGCTGGTGCTGTACTACACCACGCTGCCAGGCAGAGGACAGGGCGAGACGCTCATGGCTCTACCGACGAGATGGGACGTTCATGCTTTACAACGACCGGACAACTCTCTCTTCCCCATCCAGCCAAGCTGAGAATGCACTGCCTCCGCCCCCCCGTCTTCTGTAGGTTGTTCCCTGCCTGACCTGATGGCGTCGCATTCACTTCCGGGACAACATGGAGGTCATTTGTCTCCGTCACTGTCTGCTGCCAGTCATAAGGATTAGTGGTAGTGCCTCAGCGGCTGCATCCAGAGATTAGATTCGTACTAACTATATTAGGCTCGTAATAATCACCTCACCGGCGCTTTATGAGAATTTATATAGAAAAAAAAGCGTGGATACAAACAAAAACAGGACTGAATCATTATTACCTAATGGCATGTGTTTGTTTGGCATTTCCCCATAACAGTGGCCCCTGGTTTACTCACATATATTACTACGTGGGCAATTAGGAAACATGAGATATTGCCGAGGAGCGTGTGAATCCTTGGCAAGCAAGTTTGATGGGCAGAAAGACGTGGTTTTCCTTCAAATGAAATTTAAGAATAACATAGGCAGTAGAATTCTAGACAGATTGTAATTGGATTTCATTTTGTAGTTCTTGAGTTGTTTACATTTTCAGTTCTGCAGCTCTCAGGCTTGGAGTTTAAAAAATCCTGTTGCTAGAGAAATATTTCCTTTGCAACCGTGGAACTCCTTTGAAATGAAAATGAAAGCCATGCTTTGTATCCAGCATTCAGTTAGGGACCCTTTACTTCATGACCAGGTTATCTGAATTTATTGACTGGAATAACTAGGTCACAAATAAGCATCAGACAGTCTATATAGAAAGTTGGGGCCATGAACATCAGGCCAAGAACAATGGGGGTCTTTCAAAGTGAGGCATTGTATGACTTCACTTTGCCTTCATCAATTTTTACACTACATCTACATCAGTTTTTACGATAATGCCAATGTACACACAGTTTAACTGGTTAGGGTTAGTGAGAGTCAGGTTAGCAGCAAAGTGCTCAGGGCGTTTTTGACCTGCGCTCCCCTGCGTTGCGTTTGGCTGCGTTCAGCAGGGCAGGGGAGCGCAGGTCTAGACGCACCTCATTCTTTTCAATGAGGTTGTACCCACGAGACGCGTGTAAGTGCCGAACACAGATTCAGACGCAGCATGTTGTGTCTGAATCTGCGTTCGGCGCTTACACGCGTTTCGTGGGTACAACGCCTTTGAAACTAATGAGGTGCGTCTAGACCTGCACTCCCCTGCGGCTGAACGCAGCCAAACGCAACGTAGGGGAGCGCAGGTCCAAAACGCTCGTGTGTAAAGTCCCGTAGTTAGAAATCGAGTATAGCTAATACATATATGTACAATGCTATTCTTGTTCTGCACTGGAGAGAAGCAGTAATTTGTTATTAAATGTTACTGCTGTTCTCTGTTTTACTGGAACTGTCCATTAAAACAAAATAGTAGAAGCCTGCTGATTAAGCAACTAATGAAGAATCATGCAGACCAATGTGGGAACTGCTAACTTTTTTAGTTTAACCCTGTAAATGTGAGAGCAGTGCCATCATAGATGTCCACCTCAAATTCAGTATCCTTTATATCTTTTCCTTTCTTGTCCCTCTGAAAACTGTTACCTTGTTTTCTTTATCCTGCATAGATATTAGCAGTATAATTTACACAGCAGCTACCAAAGTTGTACAGTAAGGGGCAAATTCGAATGTGAACCATGGAAACAGTCCTAATTTGAATACTCACTACCTAAAACCTGCCGAGTTCATGTAGAAGTCAATGGCAGAGGTCCGTTGAGCCATTTGGTTATGTTAATGGCCTTCCAGACATTCGCCTTTTTTTGGCGGGGGGCTGTTTGGGCATATGTGTTATTGCAATGCCAGGGCCTTTTCTGAATCCCAGGCTGGGCTTGGCTTAAAGGAATTGTTCAGTATAAAAATGGGTAAATGGATAGGCTGTGAAAATAAAAAATGTTTCTAATATATTTGGTTAGGCAAAAATGTAATGTATAAAGGCTGGAGTGACTGGATGTCTAACATAATAGCCAGAACACTACTTCCTGCTTTTCAGCTCTCTTGTTTTCCACTGACTGGTTACCCTGGTGACCAAGCAGTGACTTGACAGGGGGGTAAATGGATCATAACTGTTGCTTTTGAACCTGAGCTAAATTCTGAGGATCAATTGCAAACTCACTGACCATTTATGTCCCATGTGGCCCCCCTTTAAGTCACTGACTAACTCAGAGTAAAAGTGGCCATACACAGGCTGATAAAAGCTGCCGACAGACCAAGTCGGCAGCTTATTGGCCCATGTATGAGGAGCTACTGGGGCATCTACTGGGGAGACACAGATATTTACTGCTAAAGGGCTGTGGTTGCCTTGAGCTGGTACAGAAGCTCATAACATAATGTACAACATTTCTAGCTACTTCTTTAGTTAATCTTTAGTTCTTATTTAATGGATATGTTCCAGAAGAATGACCATGATGGAGATGGCTTCATATCTGCAAAAGAGTATAATGTGTACAACCATGATGAGCTATAGTAAATTGTTACCTCTTGTTTGAAGCCCTACATGTCAGCAAAGTATTTATCAGCAAATGCCTAATGCTGTACTTTAATATTATTATCTGCTACTTATACCAGGCTAAAGATGGTTTTCATTGTTTCCTTTGGAGCAGGTACTCTATTATGCACCACAGAAATCAGTGAGCCCCTCATCTATCCATCTACAAGTAGCAGCTACTTATCTCCATGTTTTGACATCAGGCTTAAAGTGGAAACATCGATTAGGAATGATCCCAGTCAACTGAATTATTGTGAGATTTTTCACATTTTGTCTTGTGACCTCTGGTCATTGGTGGGCTTTAGGGAAATGTATCAGAAACTTCTTGGCAAGCAAATTATAATTTCTGCCAATTGTTGGTCAATAAAGGGCTTGTGCCACTCATACAGGGATATATGTTCCATCTAAAATGAAAAAATATGCAAAAATACTATTGCAATTAAAATCATAGAAATGTTTCCCATGCAGACCATTTTTCTTCCTG
>CM044448.1:66293003-66304830 GCA_024363595.1 Xenopus borealis
TGTCCTAAGCCAAATTTGGCAGGAGCTTTAGGTGGTTTGTTTGTAAATATTTTTTTGTGTCAGCAGCACCACAAACATTTCATGAAGGCCTGAATAAATTAATCTTCAAAAACAAAACATAAATAAATATGTCCGCACTACTTTGCTACTAAAAATGTTGCATTGTAAATAACAGCTAAAGTTTCTCCTGTTTCCACTGTGCGCCCTCAGAGCAGGTCATTACTATCTGACAGCCTTGTGTTTGAAATAGTATTTCACTCCATGGTATTTCACTCAATGCCATATTTGTTATCCCTAATGCCAGGTTTAGGACTTTTAGAGTGGGTTTATATTAAGGAAATAAGCAATGTTTATGTATTCATGTATTTATTTATGTAGCAGGCCATGCATTTTTGCATATAGTTTCTAATCTACCAAATGAATAGCTTCTGAGTGTTCAACAAAGGCTGTAGCCCCCCCATTTGTTGTGTTTATGGTAAATATATTTCCAAAATGGTATAAATCTAAGAATATGGCTGATAAAAGATGAGTGCCAGATTCTAATTATTAGCACTGACATATTATGCAGTGCTTAAAGGGATACTGTCATGGGAAAATTTTCCTTTCAAAATGCATCAGTGTGCTGCTCCAGCAGAATTCTGCATTGAAATCAATTACTCAAAAACAGTATTTTTAACTATGTAACTAACTATGGTAGATCTAAAGGTGGCCATACACGATGTCGCCAAACGAGCCGATCTCTCTCTCCGATCTGCCCACCTTGAGGTGGGTGATATCGGACTGATCCGATTGTGGGCTCTAGGGCCCAACGATTGGATCAGAATGATGCGAATACGAGCGGTCAGATCGCGGGACCGCATCAACAAACAGATGCGGCCACGATCCGGCGGGATTTTTAATCCTGCCCAATCGACATCTGGCCAGATATCGATCAGGGAAGCCCGTCGGAGGGCCTCAATCACGGGCCGATAAACTGCCGACTCAGTCTGCCGGCAGCTTTTATCAGCACATGTATGGCCACCTTAAGAACAGCACTCAATAGTAAAAAAACCCATGCCCCACTGCGTACTATTTAGTTACATTGAGGAGGAAAAACAATAGCCTGCCAGAAAGCAGTTCCCTCCTAAAGTGCTGGCACAAGTCACATGACCAGGGCAGCTGGGAAATTGACAAAATGTTTATCCCCATTAGAGTTGCCACCTGACTGGTATTTTACCGGCCTGGCTGGTATTTTTGATGGTTGATCCCAATGTTATTAATAGGAAAAAAAGATAAATATATAGGAAGGCCGGTATTTTTTTTTCAGGAAAAGGTGGCAACCCTAAGCCCCATGTCAGATTTCAAAACTGAATATAAAAAAATCTGTTTGCTCTTTTGAGAAATGGATTTCAGAGCAGAAGTCTACTGGAGCAGCACTATTAACTGATGTTTTCCCATGACAATATGTACTCAATCCCATCAGTCTCTGTCCATTCAGTGTTATCATATTTCCCTGCCACAGGCACACCCTATGGTTGGTTTCCTTAAAAGCCAATTAAAGCACCAGAATATTTTTGGACTTATGGGTGGAGGGGAAACCCATGCCAACATTGGTAGAAAATACAGTCACCACATAAATAGTGCCCTGGTCAGAAGAAAACCCAAGACATTAAGGCAGTAATTCTAACCAATGTGCCACCTACTTTTATATACATATAAAAAAGGTCTTTCATAGACATACATACACATATATTGAAGAATGTGTTTTTTTTTAGAATTTTTTTGTTGAAACCCTCCTGTTTGGAGGTAGGATCCACTAGGTTAGGTCGCTAAATATGATGTCATTTTAAATTGTTTTCCAATTGACTTGAAAACTGCCCTTCTTTGCTTTACCCCTGGGGAGGCAGCCACACATTATGGGAACCACTAGATTCTAGTGCATGGGATGTAACTAACATAACATGCATTGTTCTTATAAAATATGTCTAAAGCCAATTTAAAAGAATTTACTAAATGCTGTTTAGACTGGAAGCATTCCACACAGATTGTACTCTCTCTCTCACTCTACTCCGCTAAGGACATCCCTTTGTTTTAGCTCAGTCATAGAAAAGCAATGGCTTTATTTTTCTCTAAAAATGTTCTCCCTATCCCCTTAGTCTAATCTAGGAGACATTCAGCAGAACTGTACTTGAAACAGGCTCCTTGGGAAAGCAATTTGGGCACATGTGACAACACTGGGAACCCGTAAAATATACAGCCCCTTCTCTACGTTCATACTGTATATCGATAAAAAAATATTTGTGCAAACGCTAGTAATGAATGTATTAATTTCTTCTATCTTTACATCCTTAATAAAGAGATGGAGGCTACCTCGTGGCCAAAGTGGCTAAATACATTGCTAGCATTGGTTACTCTGTTACATGACTTTGGATTACATTCAGCAGCAGTACAATCATACGGATATCAGTACACACACACATATGTACAAATGCAGCAAATGCTCTTCATATAGGGTTCAACATGATACATTAGCAAATGTCCACTTTTTTTTTTGCTTTAGATGAATATGAAAGCAAATGTACATGTTTGTGCACCCAAACAAAAACCAACAGAAGAAAGAAGACATCTTCGTAGCAAATATGAAACTGACTTGTGCATAGATATTGATTTTTTTTTTATGTGATGTTTGAATTTCATATTCCAGCATCACCAAAGCACAGGTAAATTCACTTTACTAAAGCCAGGGTCCTTCCTTAATTCCCAGTAAGTGTCATTGGAAATCCACATCTCTTTCTGATGGTTATCGATAACCTTCCTGGAAGAGAACAAAAAGAGCGACATTCATTAGTGAGATTTTAACAGCACTTCAGAACCTCCAGGAAAAAAGTGTAATTCCCAAGAAATCAGCCCTGGAAATGATAATAAAATAGTTTTTTTAAAGGGGAACCTCCAGGAAAAAAAAAGTGTAATTCCCAGGAAATCAGCCCTGTAAATGACAATGAAATAGTTTTTTAAAAGGGGAAGCAAAATCCCCTACTAATAGAAACCCCTACCCCCTAACCTAAATAGTCCTACAGAACAGCTGATCCTCAGCCTGCATTTATCCACAGACAGATGATAATCCCCCTGTGGCTGTAGTCAAATAGTGGTATAGTGTTATATCCAAGGCTATGGTGATCTTTGTTAGTTTGAATAGGTATTGGTATATAGAGTTGTATAAGTGAGTGTTTAGATCTATACTCTTTTAGAATAACTCTGAGTTTGGCACACAGTTGAAGAACATTGCCTGTATGAATGTGTAATGATAACTTAAAAAGTTCCTTGCGTAGAAACTATGGCCTGTTTAGCATGGTTTGGGCTAGGGCCAAAAGAAATCTGCCCAGAATTGGCTTGATTGATGGGAGTTTAAGATTCACTATGGCCTACAGAGAGCCCTTTCAACCGAATAACTGTGAGATGAATTATATTTGCTGGATCCTTCCAGTAGGTGGCAGTATAGTGTCAGCACATTGTGCAACATGACTCCTTACTTCCACTCTCTTCCCTCTTTATATTTGCAGGGCATAATGTAATCTTTTTAGAGGTGACTTTCTTACAGCAATAAACAGGCTTTATAAATCAGCACTTTTGATTACTTGCTGCTGGTTCATTGTGGGTGATTGGGCGAGTCCCTGAATGTGGACTTGATCCTTATGTCTGCTTGCCTCTACTTTGCTTCTGTACAGTTGTGCTCATAAGTTTACACACCCTGGCAGAATTTATGATTTCTTAACCATTTTCTTTCACTCATGGTTAGTGGTTGGCTGAAAACAAAAATTCACCGGCACACAGGTAATGCAAGCAGGTTAGAACCTTGCTAATATTTATTGCAGCATGCAACGTTTCGGGGTTACCCCCTCTATCAAGCATCATACTTATTCGATTGTTCTCTAGTGGTTGGCTGAAGCCATTTATTGTCAAACAACTGTGTTTACTCTTTTTAAATCATAATCACTACACAAACTACCCAAATGACCCTGATCAAAAGTTTACATACGCTGGTGATTTGGCCTGACGTAGCGTTTTTGCGGCAATTTTACGTCGCATTTTTTAAAAAGCTCCGTCCAGCATAAATACGCATAAACTGCACTACCACTGAAACTAATGGAAAATGCAATATGGCAATTCACACAGGGTGGAATTTAAAGGGGTGGTTCACCTTCAAGTTAACTTTTAGTATATTGTAGAAGGGCCAATTCTAAGAAACTTTTCAATTGGTCTTCATTATTTATTTTTCATAGTTTTTTAACGATTTGCAATTTGCTTCTGTTTTTTTGCAGCTTTCAAATGGGGGTCACTGACACCATCTAAAAACAAATGCTCTGTAAGGCTACAAATGTATTGTTATTGACACTTTTTATTACTTATCATTCTATTCAGTCCCTCTCCTATTCATATTCCAGTCTCTTATTCAAATCAATGCAGGGTTGCTAGGGTAATTTGTACCATAGAAACCAAATTGCTGACACTGCAAACTAGAGAGTTGCTGAATAAAAAGCTAAATAACTCAAAAACCACAAAAAATTAAAAATGAAAACCAATTGCAAATTGTCTCAGAATATCACTCTCTACATTATGCTAAAAGTTAACTCAAAGGTGAACAACCCCTTTAAAAAAGTAAAGGGTCTGAATAGGAATAAGCAATTACAATTACATTGAATATGACTTGCAGTAGCAGAAGTTAGTAACTCCCAGCAACCTTGCATTTTAAGTTGCAGGACAGAGAAAAGTAAGAACAGGAAGGTGATAATGAAAATACTAAAAAAAAAAAAACAATAACTGAATACTATGTGAAAAGGCACTTAGAGTAGCTCCACCCATAACATACACGGGGCAGATTTATCAAAATGTGAGACTAAAGTTGCAGGGGTTTGCCCCGCTTGAATTGGCCTACGTGGTCCTGGTGTCTACATTTCTGAAAAGATTAGAGGACGGCACAGAAAAATTCACCCACTTTCTATTCATTCTTATGGATTTTTTAAAATTGTATCAAAGTTGAGGTAAACCCTTTGATAAATACGCTTCCAAAATTCCCATAAGAATGAATAGAAAGTGGGTGAATTTTTTCTGTGGTGCGTTCTAATCTCACATTGTGACAAATCTGCCCTAAAAGTTTATTTAGAGGTGAACTTGCCCTTCAAGAGATAATGCTACTTATGGAGAAAACTCTCAAATCGGGTAGTGATGATAAACTCAAAAACTCTCGTTCAGGCCCACTATAAAACTGCCAATAGCAAGGAATGGGCCTGAATGCCACATTTATGTATGACCCTGAATACAGAACCAAAACCACTCCCTTTATAGTCAAGCTTACCGAAAATATTTTGGTGTGTACTCTATGTTGTCTTCTTCCATGCACTTTCTTTGACTTCTCTGGAGTTCCTCAATTCTTTGCTTTTCCATAGCTGCTGCTTCTACATTCCCTTCTTCTAACAATCTAACACAAAATCAGGGAGAAAACATGGGCAAACCAAATGTGGGTTTAAGGTGACAAATTTCCTTTTGGCAAATGATTGGTTCATCGGCAAACTGGAATCTAGGCATGATGGCGTGTGCAAGATTTTTAACCTGTAACTTTTGTCCATCTACAGTCATGTAGTTAGTTAGCAGCTCAGGTTACAGATCCTTGTACAAATATCAAGAAACACAGAGAAACATATGAGAATGAGTGTAATTATCGATGAGATACCTAGCTTTAGCATCCTTAAGTGCCAGGTGCAATTACATAGTGGTCTACACTTTCGGGCACCAGTTTGGGCCAGAAACATGTTGTGTCAGCTAGTCTAAAATACATTTCACTATAGCAGTAATTTGCTGATTTGAGTGCTTTCCTTTCTACAACAAAAGTCTACAGTGGTTAGTAGCAGAGTATTGTCACTCAAGACAATTCTACTTTGCTTGCCTCCTTGACCATGCCTTACTCCACCCATTAAAACACCACCCCGACACAGTTCACAAATTGCTGGGATTATATCACTTCTTATTCCATTCCATTAGTGTGTTGTTCTTTTGCCGCAAGCCTTGTCTATGATTCAGTAGAGGCAGGATGGACGCAACAACATGTACCACACCTATACAGATATACAGGAGCATCTCTAATGCAAATACCTTTAATGAGTGGTGTCAATAAGCACAAATGTTTTTATTTTAGAGTGACCATAATTACATCTGCATTTGCACATGACCCCTTGTCACACAGTCATGCATAACTGTATGCAGCTGAGAAGCAACTGCTTTTATATGTACAGTCTCATGCTTATGTTTACCTTTGATCTGGTCTGAATCTTGCATCTGTCCATGGAAGGAAGTCTTTCAGCACTGGATCCAGCTCATTCAACTCTATGGCGAATCGCGTGAAACCATAATAGTGTTCATAGTTGGTGGGCATGGAGCCTGAGAGATTAAAGTATTACAATAATAATAATCTAGTGAACACCTGCACAGAAAGCAAGGTAAACTATGCAGTAAATTTAAATACATGAAAAGAAGTTTAAAGGGGAAGTTTGTAGTTAAATACATTTTTAGTAAATTATTGGTCATCTTTTGATTATCTGTTCTAAGCAACATTTTCAAATGGTCTTCATTTTCATATTTTTATGGATTTTCAAATTATTCCACTTTCTGGCCACCAGCTGAAATACTTTCTAGGCAGTGATATAGGGACAGGTGGTAATTCTGTCAGACTCCTACCAATTTGTAGGCTGAAATAGGGACAGGGCTTGCTTAGGGTTCTAGGCACAACCAGAGTGCTGGGGTGATACTACACCACAAAAAATTCTATACATTGAAATCTCAGATTTACATACTATACTTTTAAGTTTTCAATCATTTTACACTGTTTTATGTGGTCCCACCAATACACAATATAATGCATAATACAAGTCCCTGATTTAAAATGTTTTGCTTCCCTGAAAAATATAAAATGTGCGGTTTCTTGTAATAATAGAGAGGAGGGAATTATGCATGACTGAAAACAAGAACTTGCATTGTAGTATGCCCTTGGCTACACATCTCCATTGTTATACAGCCAGGCAGTCACGTATACTGTACATGAGCAGAAGTTTTCCTCTTTTTGAATTTGTTCAATATCATCTGAACCATTATTAGCACAATATATGCGTATATTTGGGTACTGCACAATAATCTATGGTGAATTCCTATTCCAATGCTTAACATATTAGAACTCCCAGTTTTAATTATAAATGCAGATAGGCAGAGAAAAAAGTTTGAATGCATTGAAAAGCCCAGAATTTCATGTGCCAGGGCATATATAAGTACAATTAAGCATTGCAAATACATATTTACAACAATGTCTTCATTCATGAACATCAGAGAGCAGAACATGACAGTATTGTTTATATGAACGAGTGTTCTATGGACAACAGGCATAGAATCTGTCATTTGATAAGTTTCCATTCCATAGTTGAGGCACTCTACCTGGCCTCCATATGCATCTTGCTGCAGGTGCATCCCCACAATACAAGCCTTCGTGCCACTTTCCAAAGAGCCGATGAACCACTTTTCCTTCCTGATCCATCACAACACCATGGACTTCATTAGCACTGGAGTTCCAGTAGCTTCCCTGTGAATAAACAGACAGCAAATCATCTAACAGCTTGTTCACCTCATGGCAGAAGTTGACTATTCCAAGTCTCCCCTGTGAAGTTGTACTCATGGAAACCCATAAATATAGAAAAAAATGTATAGAGCTAAAGGTGACAATAAATGAGACCAATTCTGCATCTTATCTGCCCTTCAAAGTGCCTTCCAACCAATATCTGGGTGAAAATCAGGAAGATGTCAATCAGGCAGGTTTCATTTTCCTGTCACATCAAGTCTGTATCTGATGATGCAAACTCTCATCCAGCAGCAATTATGACCAATTATGATCCAGTAGTTGGCCTCAGGGCCAACCGATCAGATAAACCTGATATTTCCCACCTCAAGGTTGGCATATCTGTGAAAGATCAATTGGTTTGGTGACATGACCAAAAGAATGGTTCTTATAATGTTTGCCCATCATTACTTGTGCTCCCATTGGTACAAACCCATAGTTGGATGTATTATTACAAAGAAAAAAAAATTGGGTTATTTGGATAAAATTGATCCTATGGAAGATGACCTTTCTGTAATTCAAAGTTTTCCAGATAACAGATTTCTAGATAATGGATCCCATACCTGTACTGCACAACTGCAGGTACAAATGCCCTTAATGGACTCATGCTGTTTGCTAAAGTTAGACACAAGTTAGAGATTGGAAAGCCCAGTTCCCGTTAGCTGCTGCACACATTTACAGGCTAAAATGACAGCATAAAATTCACTGCACTTCTCTCTCATTCATTAAGCATTGGTTCATTAAAGGACCAGTAACATCAATAAATGTAATTGTTTTAAAGTAATAAATATATAATGCAGTGTTGCCCTGCACTGGTAAAACTACAGTGTTTGCTTCAGATAAACTAGCATTGTTTATATAAATAAGTTACTGTGTAGCCATGGGGGCAGCCATTCAAAGGATAAAAGCCTCAAGTTACACAGCAGATAAGCTCTGTAGAACATAATATTATCTGTTATCCATTACTTATCCTGTGCCATATAGCTGTTTTTCAATTTCCGCCATTGCTGCTCAGCAGCTTGTTTATATGAACTATAGTAGTGTTTCTGAAGCAAACAGATCAGTTTTACCAGTGCAGGGCAGCACTTCATGATATTTTCATTACTTTAAAACACTTTCATTTTTTGGTGTTACTGTTCCTTTAAGTTCAGCTATACATAGCAAATGAAAGTTGGGAGAAGTGCAGTTTAGTACCATTTGGATTAATCCCTCTGACTGAAATGAGAATAAATTAAACCACTGTGAGCTTTATTACTTTTATTATAGCAATCGGCTGACTGAAAAGAGAATCAATAACTACTTCCAAGTTTTACTACTACATCTCCTCACCATGCAGTCTATGGTTGCATAATTCATATGTGCAAAATGTGCACAACATAGTTGAGGAAATTATCATATAGGGACACACCTCCTTTTGATGTGCAGTTCAAACACTAGATTTTTAAAATCCAGGAATGATAAATGATGAAATAAAGAATCTTTAGCACTGGCTTCACCTGACAACTAATAGCAGACATAAAGCAGTGAAAGCCTATCTGCTCAATTGGGAATTCAAGCAAGCTGTCACACAAGGTTTGCAGAGGAATCAAGGGGCAGCTTAAAATGTGTTTTTTTTTAATGCATTTGAAATTATACTCCAGATGTTGGAAAGCATGGATTGCAAATTGCTATAATAAATGATAAAGCAGTGCAACCTTATATTGAAATCAAATGACGATAATGATGCCTTCTATTCTAGTGAGTCACAATGACTTGCCTATACAGCAATTTATAGCAAGGAATTGGCATTTAGTTCTTGATGATTATAAACGAATACACTGCAGGAGAATTTGAGTTTGTATAATAACAGAGCAATACTAAACTTTCCTATATTCAGTACTCCTCTTGAACTGGAGCCGTGACCACTTCCAGAACCTCTTACTAGTTACTTGCTACGAAGGTAGTTATTTGGGAAACTGAAAGTGACCATGAAAAAAAGTGTGTACCATTAAAGCATGCATAAAAAACAGTGTGCAGTGTGAAAAGTGCAATTCACCAACTTTTTAGTGCACATAATGCGTCAGTATTTGCTCTCCATTTTAGAGCACCTGCGCTTATGGGTGTTTTGTAAGTGATCCCTTATATGTTGTTAATCATTTCCATTGTCATTGTTTCTAAATGAAATGACACAGCGCAGGAAAAGCTGTTTATCAGCAGTAGATCTCTGAATCTCCAGTGATAGGGAGGCCCTACTGCAAGTTGAGCATTAAGGGTAAGGCCACACGTGGAGATTTCAGGGAGATCTGTCGCCTGGCAATTAATCGCCACGACGAATCTCCCCGAATAGCTTGGTAGCGCACACCGCTACACGTAAAGTCGCCTGCGCTTATTCACACGCGGTGGTGCAATTTGCGCCGCCGCGTGTGAATAAGCACAGGCGAACAATAACACAAAAAAGTAATCGAAATATAATGTACTGCTTCACGCACTTGTAAAAGTTCTGTGTTTGCTTCAGAAAGATTTCTGGTGCATTATATTTTAATTAATTATTTACTATTCTGTGTTACTGTTCCTATAACATTGCCTATACAGAGCTAACAAACCTAACAACTTCCAGTTCCAGTGTATTAAATGTCAGTAAGATATTTGTATTTCCTACTGTCTGTGTACCTACCTACTTCATTGCAGCTGTTTGTACACAGAAAGTGAGGTAAAATCAGTATTTCTTATTTAAATCACTAGGTAATACAAATGTATTTGTCAATGTATACCGGGAAATATTCAAGGAGCAAATCAGTGATGTGTTTTTGTAAATAAAAATAAAACAAATCTTTCCAATACCAACTTGACTAAATAAATAATATTCGTTTCAGGCAAAAAAAAACATCCACTTTTATTTTGCAATAAAGAAACTTGATGCACTAGCGTTGTAGACGTACAATTCAAATATATTTATTTGCACTTTTAAAAGACATATCAGTCTGCACCACTACTCTATTATAACCTAGACAGAAAGACAGAGATGGAACAGCATAATGGATGGGAATTCAATGCAACTCAGCACCAATGCCCTTTTAAATACAATCACATAATTCAATGTATGAGTGACATTCAGAACATGTTTCTATTAACCTAAAAGAATGCTCTCATATCCTTCTAGGAAAGGGAATGTTTTAATTGCTATAAGAATCCCTTAACAAATGTGCTTGAGTGAAATATTGGGTTATCTGCTAGTCAAGATGACAGATGCAGTTATTTAAGTGGTCACAGATAGTGATGGGCGAATCTCCCCAGTTTTGCTTCGCGAATTGGTGGAAAATTCACGAAACGAGTCAACTTTGCGTCGTTTTCGGCGCATCATTTCTGGTGTGCGTTGCGTCGTTTTCGGCGCGCCATTTCCGGCGTTGCGACTCGTTTTTTTGTCGAATTTTCGCCAGGCCAAATTTTGCTGGCGTTTCGCGAATTTATTTGCCAGCGGCGAATCGCGGGAATAAATTCGCCCATCACTAGTCACAGAACATCTCTACTGCTATTTTTAGGTTTTAGTACAAAGTTAGGCTGGAATCTACAGTTCAGTCTAGAAACTGTGTTATAAGATCATTTCCTAAGCTGAACTGGAAAATTAAGAGTTTCCCATTGCAAAAAGTGCTTCAAACCAATGGAATACATTCATCACATAGCTGTGGGGAGCCCCCTCTAAATCTCTCTAAATCAAAAGAACTATGGAAATCCTTGAAAAAATTGGGATCCATGAAACATAAAGATTGACTTCTCTAATGGCTAGCTGTCAGTCAAGAGATGTCACAGTAGAAAGAGAGTATGAGAAATGTTACGTAATGGACAATAAATATATATATATATATATATATATACTCTATACTTACAATCTTAACTATTAATTGTGAGGTTTCAAGCTCATGTTCTTTTATATGCTGTCCAGATAAAAATGTTTCTATATAAAATCACATCATGTGGAAGAGAGGAGTTATTGCACTAACCGATGCAGCTCTGTGTCATTACAGATAAAGACATAAAGGCTGTCCCTGTCAGCCTGCTTGTATCTGAAAATCAATAATGCTTCAGCTGATCTTGCAGGAGTTCTTACCTTGATAAATGTCATTTTACAGGTTGAAATACAGCTCTTTGTCTTCCGGATGGTGATTTCACCATAATGTTCTATCCATCTCCTCCCACTGAGGATGTTGTGTATGCATG
>CM044448.1:66306832-66326483 GCA_024363595.1 Xenopus borealis
GTGGGCCCCTGGTGTCCCAGCCCGACACTGTAAACATCTGTTCTGATTTTAGTTTAATTTCTATCATATACCAATGCAAATATCAAAACAAATCTACAATACATCTGAGACTGGATGAATGACCCAGGTCCCATCAAGGAATGTGAACTCAAAGGTCCACTCACAGCAATTAGACAATTCTAAATTCAATATGTCACATATACAGAAAAGGTTAAAGGTGTTTGACCTTGGATGGGACCCATGGACTCTGGCAGGTCAGTTTGACCCTGATAACAGATGCAGTATATGCTAAAATGCATTTAAAAACACGAATATATGTTTACTAATAAATCATGTACATTTCAGCCAATCCACCACTCTTGCAGGCCCAAAACCATATCCTATATGAAATATTCCTTGGAATACTAGGTTATTTGTGAAGCTTAGGGTTAAAATGGTAATTTTTGCATTACACAGACTGCCTTAGTCTCTCTGCTAATTGGCACAGGTCTCTGTGCTCTACCCCACAAATATTTCCCTTGGTGCTTATTGTGATGTTTATATAAATGGCCTGTAGATGTCACTGTGCACATGAGTTATATTGTGCATACACAGTACTGTCTATACTGCTTAAGGTGCTAGAGTGTATAAAATAAAGCACGGTTATACTCTACTAATCCTCGAGTTGGCTATCAAAACACAACACTTACATACCAAGAATTTATTTTCAGGGGAATGCTGCTCTCTGGTCTGAGTGCCTGATAAACATCCAGTGTTTGGAGCAAAAAGCAACATCAGGAATCACAGTGGATTTACCCTACAAATGCATCAATAGCACCTTCTGATATTGATATATGGCATTCAGTATAGAGAAGAGTGTTCCCTAAGGAGCAAGTTTTTAGTAAATGAGCACTAAAGAATAAAAAAGTATCCCTAGTATCTTTATCATTTAGTTCCTCTTCCTCCACCACATATGTCTTTATTAACTTGTTTTTTTCTGTAACAATTATGAAAAGGCAAAATAAAAATAAACAATAATGATGACTTAAATGTCAGAGTAAAATACTTTTAAAGGCAAATTTACTAAGGGTTGAAGTGAATATTCAAATAAAATTCGAATTTAAAAAATTCGAATTTCGAAGTAATTTTGGGCTACTTCGACTATCAAATAGTACTGGCCCTTTAAAATCCTTCGAATTAGACAATTCGCCACCTTAAAGCTGCCGAATTGCCATTGTAGCCTGTGGAGGACCTCCTAGAACCCGTCCTAGGAATTCGAAGGATTTTATGCACAATCGTTCGAGTGGAACAATGCGATCGAACGACTCAAACGATTTTTATTCGTTCGAAATAGGTAAATTTTCGATTGAAAAAGCCCTTCAAAAAAAAATTAGACCATTAGTAAATCTGCCCCCAAGAATTTAAACAAGTTAAAAGAAAATAAATGAATCTTACTTTGGTAATGTAACATTCACTGTTCCAAAAGGCAATATTTCCATAGATTTCCCCCAAAATTTATTTTTCCATCGGATATCTGAAAGTCAAAAGGATATTGTCAAAAGGTGTTTATTGAGAAACAGATTACTATTCCACTACAGCAAAATTCAAGCAAAGGCAAAAAGAAAAACATAACAGAGATAAATAATAGACCAACTATATTATATGGTTATAGTAGGACACCTAGCGATTCTCTGACCAGTAAGGGTCCTCAAGCAATTTTTTAAAACTCATTTTAAAACATTTTAGTTTTTCTGCCTCATTAAAAATTAACGGAACAGTGTGATGTGATTCTCAGTGTTATGCAACACGAGACGAAACCAAAAAAGATGCAAAACAAAAAGACACATGGAAAAAAAAAAAACAGCAAAAAGGCTCAAAATGCTGCAACTATAAAAAGACATGATGCATTTCAAGCCTGATTTCCAAATTGCGCAGGTGCAAAACACATTGGATGAAGGATCACCTTGCATAAAGTAAGTGTGTATGATTTTTAAATTGGGATTGCTTACCTTATTGATCCTGGCCAGGATTTTCTTTTTTTAGCTAACCATTGTGGGTTCATAACCCTTCTGTGGAGTCTTATTTATGAATGTACCTAAAACTCCTAATGCTATTTCAGATAAAAGGCACTATCTTTGCATAATATTTTAATATAGCACTGTGCTTGAGATGTGAGCACTTTACTGCTTAATTGGAATTGATTGTGTTTTAATGTCAATAAAGTGTATTTTTTATTGATAAAGATTTATTTGGAATTTTTTAAGCGCTAGTATGTAGTTTGTACTAATATTTATTTCAGCTCAGATAGTAATTAATTACCATTTAAAGTAATTAGTGGAACACCTTTCATTTCACCTGTTCAGAAACATATTTTACCTGCTATTTTCTACATATTTGTTTTTCAACCTGTGGTGTTTATACAAATGGCCTGCAGGTGGCACTGTGCATACATAGGACTTTCTGTACAGCTTGAAAGTGAAAGTAAGACTTACTGCTGTTATGTAATGGCTGCATGACCTGCTAATAAAGCATTGTTATACTCTCCTCATCCTCGGCTACCAAACACAACACAACCTTTGCGCAGTATCCAACTTTTTTTCCACAAAAAAATTGAACATGAAAACACAGTTTTAGTTTTTTTCTTAAATAAGCTAGCAGCGAGGCAATATTACTCAAAAAGTTCTGTGCCCTTGAAGGCTTTTTTAAATCAAACTCAAATTTTCATAAATCTTCGCCTAAATTCTAATTTTTAAAGAGACAAAAGGAAGTATGCCACAGAAAGCTTACAATCTAAGTAATGCATTAGAATTGTATGCATTATCAGAAATAATACACCTAAACACATAATACATAATAGTTCATTAATTTTCTTTAAAAATACCTTGCCAGAAGACGAAGTTCTTCGATTCACAATGACAGGCTGAAATTGGGGGGTGATGGCTAACCTGTAATATAACAATATTTTATTAATCAGAAACACATTATAACCAAAGAATGGTTATAACTAAATGAATTGGCAATGTTAGTGCTGTATTGTCCCACACTGATCATCAGTGGTTTTCAGGTAAAGCAGAGAAAGGCATTTGTCTTGGGCACCCAGCCTGTATCTTTAGGTTGTATCTTTGTCATGTACACTACAAGATACGACTGTCTTTCCCTTTACTTTTGCAAAAGGCATGCACAGTAAATGATCATTTAAACAATGATTATATAGTGAATAAAATACCTCCTCTTGTAAATTATAAGGATATAAGTTACAGAGGAGTTTCACGACCATATAAATACATGAGGCCGAAGGCCTGGGGGTATTTTATTATTATAATACACAAGTTTCAGTGAGTGATGTGACAGAAATGACATCAGAACTCACCATTTATAACTGATGACATCAGAACTCATCGTTTATAAGGATACAAGTCACAAGATATTCATGGCTTTTGAGTATTATATAATTATACCATCCACTGACTGATTTCATTGATCCATGATAAACATTTTTAAACCTGTCTGTTGAACTGGACAAAGGTGTCCAACCCAGACACAGACTGTTGGGGATGCTCAGGGATGGTAGATTAATTAAAAAAAAATTCCCTAAAGTTTGCCCCCCCCCAATCTTATTTGACGAGTTCCCTGACTTAAAATTTCTCACACTGGCAGTGCTAATATGAAATGGGAATTTAATGCAAAGCCCATAGAAGCACACGATTATAAATGGCACCAAGATGCATCATACCAAGATCCAAATCTATAACTTACCTGCTCTGAAAAAAAACGAAATCCTTTGTCTTCTCTTATACATTCATAGGTCTCTCCGAGAACAGGGTTAAACGGTTTGCTTCCTGCTCGGTAGTAGGTTGAAGCATATCCTGAGACCGCAAATGCAGCAATTAGGGCCTGCAAGAAAGCATAAGTTATATATAGGTTATCTTAAGGAACACATATTTTTACAACCCCCAAAAACAAACAAATGTCACATAATTTTCCAAATATCATTATAAGCATTATTTTTACATGCCTAGCACTATACTATTGTATTAACATTTAATTACAGAATTATCAAAGCATACATTAAAGGAGAAGAGATAGCATTTTACACTTGGGGGTGCTAAATGTTAGGCACCCCCAAATGACTGCTGGTGCTATCAGCAAAAAACCACACCAACCTGGGGTTCTTCTAGCAAGCACCACAGAGAGATTGGGTCTCCTCGTGGCTGCGCATGAGCAGTAGAGTGAAAAACCAAACTTAAACAAAAAACATCACATTGCACAGAATGGTCTATGGATGGTGATAAGGAAGATTGTGGCAAGGAAAAATGATCAAATAGGGAGGGTTTGATTGTTTGGATTAAGTGCATGGAAAAACTTCTAGTCAAATCACTTGTAATGTATAGTATCCCAAAACCCAGAATAAACACCAAGGTTCCGGTCTCGACTTACGCTTCTGCCTATAACAGCCACCTTTTATTCAGGGAGGAGCCTTCTGTTACCCGGATCCCGTCAGGTCTTAAAGTGAGAGTTATGGTCAGACAAGGGAACCATAACATGTACAAAGAGTACAGGCAACAGGGAGCGTTAGTCGAGAGACAGACTGAGGTCAATACCAATCAGGCAGAGCAGTACAGAATCAGGGTCAGGGACGTAGTCAAGATTACAGGCTGAAGTCAAAAGCAACAGTAATGCAGTACAAAGTCAGGATCCAAGAGAATGGTCATTAACAGGCAAAGGTTGGTACAGGCAGTGAACTAGCACACCCATGAATTATCAGCAAATAGACCCACGTTGGGCGATGTGAATAGGGACAAGGTGCCTTTAAATATTTGAAGTTTGCACCAAGAGCAATGACACTATTTTGGATTCAGCCGATCCCCCAAATGCTTTGCAAAAGATTCATCCGAATACTGATCCAAATCCTAATTTGCATATGCGAATTAGGGGTGGGAAGGAGAAAACATTTTTTACTTGTTTTGGGACAAAAAGTCAAGTGATTTCCCTTCCCGTCCCTAATTTGAATATGTAAATTTGTATTTGGTTTGGCGGGCAGGGATACTTTATTCACTATATAATTATCAAAGAGGGAAGTTAAGGATCTCCACAGTCTGCTACAGTGAAATTCCGTCAAACTTCATTCATTTCTATGGGATTTTTAAAGGCATATTTATCAAAGAGTGAATTATCACTTTCACCCATTGATAAATACTCTTTGAAAATCCCATAATAAAATAAATGGAGAGTGTGCTGGAATTGCACTCTAGTGGACTTTGGAGATCTCTAACTTCACTCTTTGATAAATATACTCCAATTAGTTTTGAACCTTTTGCCAAATCTTAGAAATGGGGTAAACCAAGTGTTGACAGCAACAACATCTGAGGAAAGACTCTAGGTTGATGGCCAAAAACTGTAAAAAATGGAGATTCTCCAGTGGATGCGTGAGTAGAATTATTAAATGCAAATCCAGCCCATGGAAGAAAGTCTTCCCGTTTGTAATGATAGTCCTTTCCATCTAGTTGTTGGTTTGCGGATGATACACAGAGGAAAAAGAAAAATCAGTGCCCATAAGTGAACAAAAGGCCTGCCAGAACCTTGAAACAAACTGAACCCCCCACCTCATAAGAAACAGTGTTCACTGGAGAGACATGAAGCTTGAATATATTGGATA
Source organism: Xenopus borealis (assembly GCA_024363595.1). NCBI lineage: Eukaryota > Metazoa > Chordata > Amphibia > Anura > Pipidae > Xenopus > Xenopus borealis. Next base: position 66,312,468 of record CM044448.1, read on the forward strand.
AGAAGAGTTCAGCCAGAGACTTAGCAGAGGGGAGGTTGGGAAAGAAAATAGTATAGAGACAATTTACTAAATTGATGCACTACCACCCAAATAGCAATACAATATTCCCTTTAAAAAGAGGTAATGTCACAATTAAATACATGGAAATATGAGTCCATTGCCTTTTGGGAATATGGAAGGTTTTGAACATTGACAAACTGCACAAGAATCAATATAATAAATCAATATAATCACTGACAACCTGCCTTAATGTTGGCCACCAAAGGGTGCGGGAGAGAAAAGTACAGGTTTCTTTTTAATTCCTTAGATACAATAGAATTGGGTTCTCTCTCTCTCTCTCTCTCTCTCTCTCAAGGTTTAGAGACAAAACTTCTGGAGAGGGCATCAACTTTAGTATTGCTTTCCACAGGCCTGTATATAGGTTATGAGGAAATTGAAGCAGGTAAAGAATAATGTCCATCTGGCCTTTCTAAGATTTAAAAACTTAGCAGATTGACTATATCTTCAGGCCAAATACTAGGGACTGTCCACGTTTTGGAAAGGGCAGTTAAAGGAGCCACTAGCTCCTTGAGTAATTGACGAATCCTAAGAATCTTTGAACGGCTTGCAGAGACAGGGGTTGCACCCAATCTAGAATTGCTTGAACCTCGGCTGGCTTCATCTCTAAGCCCTTTTGAGACATGGTATACCCTAGAAAATGAATGGAGGGCACTTCAGAAACACATTTTTAGAACTTGGCATAAAGCTGATTCTGCCTTAACCTACATAACACCTCCTGAACATGAGCACAATGTTAAAGTATAAGAATAGTTCAAGATGTAATCCAGGTACACCACCACATACCAATCCAGAAGATCATGGAAGATATTGTTTTTGTCTTTAAATGAATACTATAGTTTGTTGCATACAAATATAAAACACCTATAAAACACCCTTTGTCCACAGGGAAATTAAAGGAGAACTAAACCTATAAAATAAACAGGGCTAAAAATGTTGAATTGAACTTATTTCACTAGCCTAAAATTTCAGCTTGCATGTATGAATGCATGTAAATCGCCAATGTATTTCTACCCTAAGTTGGGCAGTCGTTTCCCCACTTAAAGATGACTAATGACCAAAGAGCGCTGCTCTATCTTTTAATAAAACAAAATGTAAATGTATTAAATGTAAATGTATTGTTGCAGAAGGCAACAATAGAACTAACCCAAGACCGGAAAGCACATTTAGGCCAGGTTTCTTGCCCTTATTATCTGGAAAACATTAGTTATCTTTTCTGCCATTACCCTCTCACTGCTATAGATTACTGAATCCAACCTCAAGAGACCACTCTTTCTGTTCACATGTACAAAAGACGTACTACCATATTGATTACATTTTAATGAACGGCGGTTTGGCATACTGTAAACTGTCAACTAAGTTACATAGCATAATTATATTAGACTACTACAGTTCCATTCAATTAAATTGGGAAATAAATAATTTATTCGGTAACAACTGTAAATGTTGATTCCACTCCAACCTCTACACTATGATTTATTTAGTACATGCCTAAAGGGTTTTGAGAAAATTATGTAGAGAGTATCCTAAAGACTGTGATCCTACAAAAAAAAAAAGAAAACAAATATTCTTCTTTAAAGGAGAAGGAAAGGTTAAAACTAAGTAAGCTTTATCAGAAAGGTCTGTATAAATACACCAGTAAACCCTCAAAGTAATGCTGATTTGAGCCCTCTGTCAAAAGAAAACACCACGTTTCCTATTGTGTACACATGGGCTTCTGTATCAGACTTCCTGTTTTCAGCATAAATCTCCCAGGCTAGGGCTTGAGCATGCTCAGCTTGCTCCTCGCTCCCTCCCTTTTACCCACTCCCTCCTCCCCTCTCTGCTGTAATCTGAGCTCAGAGCTATGAGTGAGAAGGGAAAGACTCAGGCAGAAAGTGATGTCACATCAATCTAACATGGCAGCTGCTATTCTAAACAAAAAGAAAGTTTATGGTGAAGCATTCTGCAAAATAAATACAGTGTTATAGATTGCACTATTTTGGCTAATATATTGGCAATACACTGCTTCTGTAGCTTTAAGTATAGGTTTGGGATCCAGTATGTGGAAACCCGTTATCAAGATAGCTCTGATTCACAGAACGTCCGTTTCCCATAGACTCCATTTTATTCAAATAAACACCAGGTGTTTCATCATTTGCAGTGTTATACAAAGCAGAGGCATATTGTTTGCACAGCACCAAGTGTCAATTGATGCAGCAACACTCTATTCAGAATGGAAGGCAGGAAGGACTGATCGGTGCTGAGCATAACTATACGGATTTGTGTAGAGCACATGTGGGCACAAGTACCTTAACATGGTTTTAACGCAACTTATTGCAGGAAGAGTGCAACAGGTATATCATATGGCTGCACTGAAAAGTAAAGTAAGATAAGAATTATTTTGCAACATGGGATTGCTACACTGAGATTTTGCAGTAATGCAGTGCTTCCAGATGTTTTTTCGTGCAAAATCCACCTGTACAGTCCTAGAAGTGTCAGGCAGATTTATATTAGAGTCAATGACAGGAAGGATCTGAGCGTTTCCATACCTGCAAGAAAATTCTGGTATAGTAAAAGGCACGTGTGCTGTGAACCTAAAATTCAGTGATTCACCAAATGATATTTGAGATCAGATTAATGACAGGTAAAGGGGACATGGCTGAATGCTAGTTGATAGGAAGTATGAATTGTGAAATGAATTGTGAAATGTAGAACAATCCACTGCTGGAACTGAAGTCAGTGTACTGTATATGCAACAACTATTGTATACGATTTCTTTCATTTCTTTCGTTTTGTTATGCTTAATTAAACTATAGAGATTTAACAGAGACATATGGCGTAACTGAAAATCCCATGAATCTTGTAGGCAATAATGAATACTATAAGGTGCTGGTTTCACTCTGGGCTAAAAATGATCATGCACTTTAGAAATGGCACCCTACTGGTCTGCTTCAGTCCCTGTCTATGTTTCAAATGAGGGGTGGCTGTCTTGCAATGAGACACAGGCCCTGCAGTCACACAAGCAAACACAGTTCTCTATGAGGTCAGTCCAGCTGCTGACTGGTTCCTATTCATTCTACAGTGCAGTGCCCTGAGTGCTACCAGATCCCTAGCACATCCTGGGAAAGGAGGCAGCAGGAAGTGGAACAAAGGGGCGGAATTAGTAGGAAATTTTGCAGTAAATTGCAGTTTATTTCCAATAAACCAGCCCAATCCCAACTTTTTAAAGTAGACTCCTTTTATATTTAAAAGAGTATAATGCACTGGCACATTTTTTGTCTTTCAACATATGTCCCTATGTTTAAAAAAAAAAATTATTTTTGGAATTGTGATTTCCCTTTAATTTGTCTACAGGAACTTACATTTATTTTCTTGCAATTACATGTTGATTCCTAGTGTGAAGCTTTCCAGCAATTTCATTCAGCAAGCTCCAGGCTAATAAGTCCCAGAGCAACCACTAGGCACAATGCTGCATGCTCTGCAACTGTTTTATATAAATCATGGAGTGCTGCGAGTTAATTCTCAAGAGATTGCTTGTATAAATACAAAAATCAGAACACCGAGAGACCTTTCCCTCTCAGCAGCCTCACACATAGGAGAGATCCCCCAGTTACTGCAATCTGAATATGATCAGTCTTAATTAGCCTTCACCCAGCATTAACATGTAAACCATGCCCTGTTTCTTTTGATGAATAAATGTATCTGTCCTAGTTTCAATTATGTGGTATGCAAAAAGTGACGAAATTGCATTATAATACAAAGAATGAAATTGAATGGAGATTCCTCTATTTTGCAAAACTGCAACAACTCAATAAGGACCCATCACTGACTGGAGGCTCTTTCAAAATCACCACCAGAGTTATTCTCTTGCCAGTAACCTTAACTCTCTTGGGTAGAATATAATTATTTCACTTATTATTAGTTATTTATAATGTACAGAGATTTTAAAGGGGTTTTACATGATGTACATCATATTCCTATCGCTGAAGGTTTCCTAAATTCCTCCCAATGTAAAAAAAAAAAAGTCTATAATTTCTATAATGCACATAGGAGCTGAATTGCAGAAGTGCAGATGCCAATAGTAGCCAATCAGCAATTACCTTTGAATAGTCAACTACAGTTTGCTATGGATAGTTGCAGTGGTGCACCCATGTTTATAAATCAGCTCCACTGTGAGTAGCAAGTACAGTATAAAACAGAACATGTAAATATTGCTATCAAAGAAGATTTGCTCAGTAGCATATACTTTACCATCCGTTCATGAGGATCATCCGTTTCAGCAGCTTTATCTAACAGCTCACTGTATTCAAGTTCTTCACACAGATGTTGTAAAGTATTAAGTGGCTCATTTAATTCCACCGGCATGGAAACCTTGGACAGGTCTTTGCCAATGTTATTTCTCAAAATATTCCATAAGTTGATATTGCTGGTATCTGGAGATGAAGCGGGGAGGCAAGTTCTACGGCCTGTCCTAAAAGCTCCACCTAATAGCTCTCCATTGAGAACTAAAAGAGAACAGAAACAGAGCACAGTTATGCATATGTAACACAAGGTTGGATCTAAATCTAAATTTGTAATTTTACTGTAAAACATTTCATCTTAATGTACAGCAATATGCATTTTAGTATGGTGTAGACACTGGTGTTCTAAGACAGGTATTTAGAACTGCAATTTTGTTGCCAGTGAGTTAAAACTTCCTACAGATTTGCAAGCAAAACTATTGACAATTGATGGTTGTAATGAAAACATGAGAGTTGAGTAGTGTTATTTCAGGAGAGGACTGCACTGCATCACAGTTAACTGTCTGAAAAGAAGGAAAAGAAAGGTCCGCTTATGGCCTGACTCAATGCTTCTGTTGTCTCTAAGTGCATGGAATTGTATTTCCACAGTTAGGGTTGAACTGACTACATGGCAGTGTTTAATTTTCTATAGTATGAAAACAAAATGTAAAACAGCATGTTTTGCTCTTATAAGAGAGAGCTTTTGTAAGAGCATTTTGGCACCTTTTAGCCCATCTCACCACAACCACGCTCGGTTCTATACTTTACTACTCCAAAAGTCCTACCCACTCAGAAAGAAGCCAAGCTATGTTCCAATATCATGATTGAACCAGGATGTCTGGGAGTTTGGATAAATGGCTCAGAAACAGTGGTTTTCAATGCATAGTTGGCAAAAGGGGCATAAAGGAATGATTTGTGTGTCTCTGCCCATAATGCCTCATGTGAGAGTTAACCTCTTGTTTGTGGTATTAAAGGAATTGTTGAGTGTAAAAATAGAAACTAGGTAAATAGATAGGCTGTGCAAAATAAAAAAAATTTTCAGTATAGTTAGCCAAAAAGTTAATGTATAAAGGCTGGAGTGACTGGATGTGTAACATAACAGAACACAACTTCCTGCTTTGCAGCTCTCTTGGTTTCCACTGATTGGTTACCAGGCAGTAACTAATCAGTGACTTGAGGGGGGGGCACATGGGCCAAAAGTGTTTGCTTTTGAATCTGAGCTGAATGCTGAGGATCAATTGCAAACTCACTGAACTTTTATGTCCCATGTGGCCCCCCTTCAAGTCGCTGACTAACTCAGAGTTAGAGAGCTGAAAAACAGAAAATGTTGTCACATCCAGTGACTCCAGCCTTTATACATTACAGTTTTGGCTAACTGTATTAGAAACAGTTTTTATATTTAACAGCCTATCTATTTATCCAGCTTTTATTTTTACACCTAACTGTTCCTTTAAAGGAATTGTTCAGTATAAAAGTAAAAACTGGGTAAATAGATAGGCTGTGCAAAATAAAACATGTTTTCAATATAGTTAGTTAGCCAAAAATGTAATGTATAACAGCTGGAGTGACTGCAAGTCTAACCTAATAGAACAGAACACTACTTCTTGCTTTTCAGCTCTCTTTTGTTTACACTGACTGGTTACCCTGGTTACCAGGCAGTAACCAATCAATGACTTGAGGGAGGGCCACATGGGTCATAACTGTTGCTTTTGAATCTGAGCTGAATGCTGAGGCTCAATTGCAAACTCACTGAACAGTTATGTCCCATGTGGCCCCCCCTCAAGTCGCTGACTTACTCAGATTTAGAGAGCTGAAAAGCAGGATGTTGTGTTCCACTCACTCCAGTTTTTATACATTACATTTTTGGCTAACTAACTATATTAGAAACATTTTTTATTTTGCACAGCCTATCTATTTACCCAGTTTTTATTTTTACCCTGAACTGTTCCTTTAAGACAGTACTATGTATACGGCACAAGGCAAGTAAATACGTTCTGTTTTAAGAAGGCTTTATGTAGCATGTCATGCATGTGAAGGGCTTTTTGGCTCCATTTAGCCCATCTAACACTAACCGCGTTAGGTTCTCTACTACAGAATAGTGTCAGGATCCCATACCCCTTTGAAAGTGAATGCTATGTTGAATGTAACAGCAACTATATCACCATGATATCATATATCTCTAACCGTGTGTAAGGCGTTGCCAAAGGGTTTTAGGCTTAGGGTTTTGCTGAAGGGCTTTTTAGGCCTTTCAGTACATTTAAGGTTAGTAATCATATAGAGTTTTTATAAAATGTTTGAGGGTTTTAATATCTATGGTTACATGAAGAAGATAAGAGTGTGTAGGGTTTTTATATTTAATTGTTTTAGGGCTGTTTTTTTCTAAACAGTGTTAGGGGTAATATCTAGAGCTTTCCTGGAGGATTTTATTGTTAGCTTTTATTGTCTCCCTGGATGGTTTTAGGTGCAGTGATGTTTGCAAAAAAGTATTATTGATAACCTATGTCGCATCTTCAGGATAAAAAAACTTTGGTTAAGGCACTTCAGATACATGAAATGGAAAGTTGGTCTACCACACTTTATGTACTTCTTGTTTCTAAAGTAATTATGTTTCTTAAAGAGATATTAAAACCTCAAACAGCAGCCCTCTTACAATACAAGGTATGTTCCCAAATGCTGCATAGATTATTATAGGCAATGAACATTGTCAGTTATTACATGGTGCTGCTGGGTATTCTACTCAATGACTGTTCTGCCTGTACAACTTATTTCTAGTTCAATTTAAGTAAAAGTAAGATAAGCTTTATAGATTAAGTTTATCTTTCATTTACCTATTCTGGCCACACTAGGAGCAAACTTTGTTCTGAATGAATAATACACTATATCACTATAAAGTATGATATACAGAATAGATTATGACCTCACAGGAATTTAGCAATATGCCTTATTTTCATTGTTTCTGTAGTTGAATTATTTTGACTTAAGCAAGGGCAAGATAAGACAATCTTTCTTAATATTAAAATAATTCATAATGTTTATATACAGTACTTTGACGAGACACGTTATCTGCCACACTAGTGTTGTCTTCTGAGATATTGTCGCTGACATCACTGATGTACGATTCATCATCTGAGGCCTGGTAGTAAAAAAAAAAAAATAAGTAAAGAGAATATAAAGCATAGGAGCCTGAGCAGACACCCAGTGAATCCATGCTTAGAGATTACTTGGCCACTGCTATTAAAATCACAGATATCATTGCCTCAGCATAATAATAACAACACAATACATTTAAAGGGTATTGCTAGGAATGTTTACACTTCATTGTTTAAGGTCTTGCCACTAGCATTGTTTTTCTGTCCTGTTAAATTATAAGAAATATGCAGAAAATAAAAAGAGAAATATACACAAAACAAGGACATCAAGGACCTCATTTGTATGAATGTATGTACAACTTTATTTATAAAGCGTTACTATGATATGCAGCGTTTTACAATTTTTCAATACAGGTAGGGGATCTGTTATCCAAAATGCTTGGGACCTGGGGTTTTCTGGAAAAGGGATCTTTCTGTATTTTGGATCTCCCTGTCATAAGTCTACTAAAATAAATGTAAACATTCATCTAACCCAATAGGATTGTTTTGCCTCCAAAAAGTATTAATTCTATCTTAGTTCAGATTAAATATAATTATAATATAATGCAACATTTTATTATAAAAGAGATTATTATAAAATAGAAATTTTAATAAAAAATGGGTTTATGGGAGATGGCCCTTCCGTACACCAGAGCTTTCTGGATAATGGGTTTCCAGATAACGGATCCCATTCCTATATAGAAAAGTACACAGGGACGACAACATTATAATAAATAATAGTAAATAAATAAAGAAGTGTAAATATTTAGCAACTTGTGGATGTGCTATAAGACACATTAGAAAGAAACGCCTACCCCATCGAGCTTACAATCTATGTGCATAATATACAGAGGGCGAATGTTATTGGGTCTTTTAATATGTATTCCCTGTCTGTGCAGTTCTCAGTTGGTTAACATAAGCACAATTAGACTAATACTGAAGTAGCACTTGATTCTCTTTCTTGTCATAGCCTCACAAATAAATCAACCCTCTGTTAAACCTGTTAAACCTGTTAAATGAAGAACCAAATTGGCAAGTGGTGCTTAATAAGAGAGAGTAATGTATACCATAATATATTCATTGGAATGGTTTTAGTGTTCCTTTATAAAGAATTCTATGTTTGAAGTAAAATAGCCCTGTGGTCTATGAATTTATTAAGCATTCAATGCATCATCCAGGCAGAACTGTTATGTAAGCTGCATTTTGAATTTTAACACAGCCATCTACAAACCTTTAATGTGACTTACCACTTGTTTCTCCAATCTATATATTCTGCTTGTTGTTTACCAACTAGAAAAAGCCCTGTAATGGTATACATGATATATAAACGACTCCCTTCTTACCTCATATATTGTATAGGAAACAGCAATGATTGCTGTAAAAGCCATAGATGAATACCATAAATTTTATGTCCATACTATACAACAGTAACCAAGTATATTAAAGCTGAATGGATCGACATTTATGTACGAGCTATAGACCTTTCATAATAAACTCTATGTCATTTTGTCAGCATTACACAAGAAAGACTGAAACCAGTAGCATTTAATGTGCGTTCCTTAATGGGTATGAAGAATGATGTGTAGCTTCACAAAAATGAAGAAACGTGGAGCAGCATAGCAGGAACTGAGAGTGGCAAATAAAAGAAGAGACTGCAGTGACAAGGGAAGGGTGGGTAAAACTGTTTGGCTGAGAAAGGGGAGAAGCAATTGTGCAATAGTAAAATAATGCACCGCAGAGATGAAAAATGCAGTAGAGGCATCCTGAGAAAATAGCATGAGGGAACAAGTTAGATAAAAGAAAAGTTACACATAATAAGGGAAGCAAAGGTGGAAGGATAGAAAGAAAGAAGGAGGTTTTGATGATGAAAGAAAGAAGGGGGAAAAATAAAGGGGGAGAAATAAATCATGCAATACATGATGAGGCTGAAGAGAATGGTGACATGAGGTTAATTAAAGGAGTTACATGGAAACAGAAGATTATAGCTAATTCAGTACTTTTATTGTTGCTTTTTGTGTTTAAAAAGGCAAAAATAACACCTTACATCTCTGTTGGGTTCTACTGAGATTTTCTGAGCAAAACTCATAATTTAGGACCAGTCACTACAGTGCAGAAAAAAAATGTCACCTGCACCCAAAAGGCCATAGTACACTCTTATAAATTCCTATTTAAGGAAAAGTCCTCTGACTACCCTTCATAAAAAGTATACTTTTGCCTTATTGTTTAATTGCAACCATATAATGCTAAACTGAAATGAGACACGGAGAACAATTGAATTCCAGTTTTCTCACCTCATTTTCTGAAGAGCTTGCTGAGAGAAGCACTTCTTGAGCATCAAAGAATTCAGACACAGATTCGGACATAGACAATCTGCCCTCATTGGACACCTGCTGTGATAAGGGCAGACTAACGTGCATTTGCTCACAAGACTGCAACAAAAATAAAAACCAGAATTACCTTATACAGAAAGCTATGTTCCCACTACATACATGAACAGTATTCTATACATTAGTAAGTGAATTTGTCAAGGCAGCAAGTTGGATCCACAGGGTAGTTCAAAGGCTATAAAGTGCACATTTTTTATTTTATTAGAAAGGTCATGTGAGCTCTTGTGAATGAACAAGCAGGGAACTGGGATACACACCAGGATATCACTACTGAACTATTGGAAACATTTTCTGCCTCGACTCTGGCTACTCTATTTGAAATAATAGCTTAAAGGGAAACTGTCATGGGAAAACATGTTTTTTTAAAAATGCATCAGTTAATAGTGCTGCTCCAGTAGACTTCTGCACTGAAATCCATTTCTCAAAAGAGCAAACAGATTTTTGTATATTCAGTTTTGAAATCTGACATGGGGCTAGCCATTTTGTCAGTTTCCCAGCTGCCCCTGGTCATGTGACTTGTGCCAGCCCTTCAGGAGGGAACTTCTTTCTGGCAGGCTGTTGTTTTTCCTTCTCAATGTAACTGAATAGTACGCAGTGGGACATGGGTTTTTACTACTGAGTGCTGTTCTTAGATCTATCAGGCAGCTGTTATCTTGTGTTAGAGAGCTGTTATCTGGTTACCTTCCCATTGTTCTTTTGTTAGGCTGCCAGGCGACAAAATGCCCCCGAATCTCCCCGTCTGGCCTTAGCCTTAAGGGGTTCTGTGCACAAACTCATTGCCCATTGTTGGTTCATCTTAGTGAGTTCCTGGGGGCTTTAATGTATATTCTGGTTCCTGTTTTGACCCTTGCCTGCCTGACCACTCTGATTTCTGATTATTCGACTATTCTAAACTCTGTTATCTGACCCATGCCTGTTTGACCATTCTGATTGATCCTCCGGTTTTGACCCTTGCCTGTCCGATCTTGATTTAACTCAGCCTGAACCGACCTCTGCCGACCACGCTTTTGCCTACCTCTTGAACTGTGACCTTGTGCCCAAAGACTTTGCTAACCAATCATGCCCCTCTGCTCGTCCAGAACCCTGGCTTGGCTCCTCTCTTTATAAGATCTGGCAGCATCCAATTAGCCTAGGGCTCCTCCCGAGGTGAAAGGCGGGAGGCTGAGGCAGAAGCAAGAGCCGCGACCAGGGAGCCTAGCATTGGTTATTGATTCTGGATGAGGTTCGTGATATACAGTATATTCCTAGCACCCCACTTTCCACAAATATCATACCTCTGCTGCCTATGCCTGGTTCTGGCCCTGTCTCCACTTATTATCTTACCTCATCTGGACTCGCAATAATGTTGACACTAACAACTTGATCAGAAATAACTGACTCTGTGTGTATTCTATTCAGCCGGCTCTTCAGTTCAGAATTATGATTCAGTGCCTGCAAAAAAGAATTAGACGATTATTTTTAAAGAATGAAGTTATTGATTGAATAATCCTGAAACAACTCAATCTTAATATAAAAATATCAATAATTTATTCAAACATAAAATATATCCTGCTTAAAACTATTTCTGTTTATTCACACATTAAGGTTGTATATCTTTGTACAATATTTTCCAACTCTATATATTTGCATATACAGTGGAAGGCACCATACTTCTTTTTGCAGAAACTCTTCAAGCGCTTGAGAAAAAAAAAAAAAAAAACTTCTAGGGTCAGACATCCTGGTTCATTGTGAATCTAGATATATTATTATTTACTGAACAGCTAATTATTATGTAGTGCAGTTTGTGTCAGCTATTATGACATAAACTTTTAGGCAAGCTGCAGCTATAGCTTGGGTACCTGTGGGTTACTGGTGAAAAACAACATATTTGACTTGTGGGTAGGAATGATCATTTCTGTTTTGTAATGATTTCTAGCCAAACTGCCTTGTTTTGCTTCATCGCGAAATTCACAAAACTGTGAAAAAATTGGTGGAATGTCACCAAATGCACAGGAGTCAATGGGAGTTTTTCTTGCACCAAATGCATTGGAGTCAGTAGGCATTTTTTCTTTTGTTTTGCTTCCCGCAATGCCGAAACAGATTGAATGGAGAAATTCTTACACAGATTTGCAAAAATCTTCACTACTGCTAAAAAATGCAAGTAAAATAATTGGCAAATCCCTAATGACAATCCTTATGGCAGTGTTGTCCAACGTCTGCGGTATTGATGGCTGGAATTTTTCTGGCCTACGTGTTGAGAACCAATAATGCAGCCAGTGTTTGCCACTACCCCTTTTAAACCACACCCATGTTATCACAAATCCTTTTACGACCATGACCACATTAATGGTGGTATCACACAGAATAAATTGTTGGTGCTCACTGCAGAGACATCACTCATATATTAAAAATGGATACCCTTAAATTTAAAATGTTAATATATATATATGCATACTCTTAAATCCATATGTTGCCTCCTCCTCTATGGATAACACAGCACCCCCAGCACATAATTAAACACCATAGGGGTCCCCGAACAACAATTTTCAAATGCTAACAATCCCCAGAACCCTCTGCAGCTACACTTCATTACTTCTTAAGAATGAAGAAAAACAATTAAAGAGTGTGCAGCTTCTCCTGCCTTGAACACATCATTATATAATCTGTTGAGGTCTCTATCTCTAATAATCTCATGCATCTACTTAATGCAAAACTCTGTGGGAATCTTAGACTTTCCACTGAATTAATATTGGTCAACCAAACATCATCTGAGCAACTGTGACTTTTTTGTGGCAGGACAGAAGGCAATTTGTTGCAAGAATGCAGATAGCACTAATATTAGCCAATACCTGCAACCCAAACAGTACATTTGTTTGTAAAGGCTGTTAATCTGTCTGCATATAGTTCTGACAAATACAAATTAATACAGATAAGCACTTACTGTAACCACAAATACACACAAATTCCTTACAGGTTACAAAAGAGAACGCTTAGCATTCCTGCTAGCCTTACTGATGCTTTTCTCACAGACTAAAGATTCCATTTTTGCTATCTTTGCTAATATTGCAGTCGGAAACCAAAACCATATTTCCATACTGTTTATTTGCAGAAATGCCACTACATACTAGAAGGTCCCCCTTACATTTGGAGGAGTCTTATGCATAATACGGCTCTGATCACACACCTGTAATGAAGTTTATTCTAATCATGTAAAATAGTTTGTGAAATAAAAGAGCATCAGTACCTGAGAGAGTGACTTTCTGAGGCGAGCAATCTGTGTGTTCTGGCTGCTGTAATCCTGATCGGAAACCATCTGCTTCATCTTCTCCTTCTCAATGGCAATAGTGTTATAGGCAGATTTTAAAAGTGAATGGACTGAAAACATAACATTGAGGGAAGTTAGAATCATGGCAAAAAGAAAAGAAGTTAACCTATTAATGTACATTTACCAAAACTGGATAATGAATGTTTTTAAAAGCCTCCAGAACTCAGTGCAGTGCCTGAAATTGTATATCAGCCCTGTCCTTAATGCCTGTCAATGCAAATTTCCACATAACTCTACACTAATGTGTTCCTATGCCAATGTACACAGTGGGTAAAATCTGAGGGGCCAGGGTAGCACTTTTTAAGGTATGTGCCTTTTTAGATACTGGCTGTAGCGATTCGTCATGGAGTTTTACTACATCTAAATTCTACATCTGTATCATGGATTTTACAAATGAGCATTCACTTGGCTTATACTGTAGGTGGAGATGATGAGCAGGTTGTCAGGCTCTATGATGAACAGCTTTTGGATTTTGGGAGGACAGGAGCACAGATGGATGGATGAAGCTGCAGGGGGAGTTATGGATTTTCACTCCATATTCAGCATGGATTATTTCAAAGGAGAACTAAATCCTAAAAAGGAATTTGATTAAAAATGTCATACAGTATTTTACCTACATATTTACATACTTGAATACCTGCGTATTTAAAGAACTAAACCCTCTGCTCTGAGCAGCTGTTGAGAAGCTAAGTTTAGGGGTTATTGCAATTAATAAGCAGAAAATGAGGTTTGTGTGTAATATAAGATGATGCTACAGGGCTGCTTATTATATTCTGATGCTAGTTGCACTGGTTTCTGTGCTGCCATGTAGAAATTATCTTTATTAATTACTAATCGGCCTTATATTGTGACTTTTCTATTCTATGTGTACTGTATAT
>CM044448.1:66328364-66350990 GCA_024363595.1 Xenopus borealis
GGGCCAGGAGCCCGAAACATGTTGTGATAATAAAGCACAATTAGCAGCAAGTTCTGCAGTATTGGCTGAATCTCTCAGTAAATCCAATTTTACTGATTATCCTGACACCCAAGGTGGGGGTGTAAACTGAGAGGAAAAGGCCTACCAAACCTTCCTCCCGAAAGCGCAGTCATCTCTACAGCGTAACATACAATGTAGATTACATTTGACCTTACATTTATCACAGTGATCCTTCAACTGTACCTTTTTGAGCAATTAGGCAAAATTCTTCCTGCAGTTTTGTGTAATCAGATGCAAGTTCCAGGGCATCAACTACATGACTTGGAGGTTTCTGGAACTCCACATCTGCATAGAGGTTTGGGTTGGAGGCATGCAGACGTATAGGAGACATTGAAGCACTAAGAGGAACCTAGTGAATACAGAAATCAGCACGTCTCTAATGATTATGGACACATCTTTTCATTGATTATATTACTGTGTTCAAATCAGTAATTTAATATTGTGTCAAATGCAGCTCCCTGGTAATAGAAAAAAGACACTACTATGCATGAAAGAATCTGCACCTACATAGCGATCAAGTGGCCTGCTTTATGATCAGGAGTTTCATAGCACAAGTACTTAAGTAGACCAGTATATGCAGGCATCCTAGGGCCTTTTTAGGAACATGTGTGCCGAACTGCCAAAGTACAGTTACCAATAATCAATCAAACAGGTCTTTGATTTCATTTTAACAAATAGGCTTTTGCACTGTAGTGCCTACAATTATTCTTGTGTTGCTGTTCTTTTTTTCAGTTTTAGGAATAACTTAGGTGATAGCTTGTGTTTGTACATGATTGAAGACAGAGAGCAAGCATCAGGAATCAGCAACACTAGGGGGCAAATTTATCATTATTCACGAAATAGAGGGCAGAAATTCGGTATTAATTCGACTGTCGAATAGAAATCGAATAGTTTTGAGCTATTTTTTGAGCACTATTCAATTTCTCAACAAAATCGAGCAGGTAATAGAAAGAAAAGCCTATGGGGGGGTTCCCATAGGCTTCTATTGCTATTCGGTAGGTTCAATCTGGCGAAGTAGGCAGTTGAATAAAATTTTAAAGTTGAAGTACTTGGATCGAATGGTCGAATGATTGAATATTCGATTATTCGATCTATTCAATCTATTTGATAGGCTCAAATTTTGCATATTCGATGATCGAAGTGGCCAAATTTGCATATTTGAATATCTGATAAAATCGTACGATCGGAATTCGATCGAACTTCGAATTATTCACGTGAATTTTGTAAATCTGCCCCTCAGTAAAAGCACTTGTAAAACACATTATATTGTAACTTCGACAAAGATACAAGTGACAATGATGCACGCACATGAAAGTTATAAGCAATGAAAAAAGGCACAAAGTGCATGGTTATTTAGTGTTGTTAGCATATTTCTGTCTTTGTAGTGGGGCAGTATTTTAATTTGCAGCATGCAATAGTTGTTAATGAACTTATGGGTAAAAATTAACAACAGACAAAGACAACCGATCTATTGCACTCACCCATAATCACTCTGTTAAAGACATTAAGGGGCCGATTTATTACACCACAACTTTTTCAGGTCTGGCTTTCTGACGCGAAAAAGCCGAGGGGAAAAAAAACGCAACCTATTATAGGATTTATTATGTGACAAAATTATGGCAATTCCAAATATAAAAATATTCCAGCTAAAACTTGTCAAAATCATGTAAAAGTCAATTGTAGTAGTCCCTTTTACAAGGATGAACTATAGCCCAATTTACATGGGGATATAAACAGTATTTGGCTTTACTGTTGTTGACCTTTATTAGCCAATCAGATGTTCTCTTTTCTTATTCTCTGCACTTAATCAGCAAATGGTAATTTTTAAATCATTACTATGATTTACGGGACCATGGGAAAACTTTTCCATGTCACTATGTTGCATATCAATGGCATGTCTTTAAGAAAAATCTCAAATATTAAAGCCATTTTCCTTAACCAATTCTAAAATAAAAGTTGCCATTTAGGTACAGCTTCATAATTATGCACACTGCAACTAGTTTACCCTAAAAAGTTGCGGTTTAATAAATCGGCCCCTTAATGATAGAGCAGAGTTTATATCTTGCAGGTTGATACTTTACTGCTGATTTCTCCATGGCAATTATGACCAGAACTCTATATATTGCATTTGCCAAGGGTGTGTAAGGCTCTGGGGTCACTCAGAGAAGTGCTGTATACCACCAGGAAAGGAAGCAATCAGAACTATCCTACAAACTTTAAATAGTGTAGTCTTTTTTTTAATACTCAGCTACTGTATAATCCCCTATTCCCCTTGGAAGGTTTGATAAGGAAATATTTTATTAACGTGATTGTGATTAAATTAAAGTGACTATCCTGCCCAGGCTCAACTCTTAGCTAACCTGATTACTTTTGCCCTATGGAGCCAAAATGATTACTCTTGGAAGGGGATTCATGAGAGATTATCAGTATACCTGAAGATGTATTTTTGCATCTTTGCTGACACTTTTTGTTCTCCATCTCCTCGATGCTCGCTTGTCTTTCTTTGATATATCTACACAGTTAGCCTATATTACACAAACAATTAAGAGGAACAAGATGCAATTAAAGACACAAGAAAAGACAGGACACACAGACAGTGCATTAGTAAGCAGGAAATGTGAGTGTACAAATGTGACAGGACCTGTCTGCTTAGCTCTCTAGACTAGACAGTCATACAGTCAATAAAGGATTGATGTTAACAAGACACTCATGTGCATACAAAGCATATAAAGAATTAACCTACAGAGTGCATGATAGAGACACCAGGGGTGCATCTACAGAGGAAGCAAACCCTGTGGCTGCGGGGGGGGGGGAGGTATAGGGGGCCCTGTGAAGCACTAATTAGACATTTTAATTTGCATTGGTCAAACTGCATATTTGGGGGGCCCTAAAATTTATTTGGTGTGGGGCCCAATAAAATCTAGTTACACCACTGAGTGACACAAAGCTTTATTATACAGCTGCAAACTTTTTAATAAAACAAAACCTAATTGTGACAAATAACTGGTGCTTTTTAATGAATAAGTAAAGTCTGAGTTAACGGGGGTGCCAAAATATTAGGCAAAGCCCACTGAATCCAATTGCTAAACATTAGTAATGACTGATCCAATCAATCCATAACAATCTTATTTATTACGGAAAAGTATAAACCTGCAGATTCAGAAACTTCTAAATCTATTTAGATTTAGATCTATCTCAGACTGATCCCATCAGAAAACGTCTCCATTATGAATATCGATCAGATGAACAGGAAAATACTTAAAAATGTAAACACTGCCCATAGCCTACTATGGCATTTGAAAGCTCAGATCATTTTTTCTTTTTGGGGGTCTAGGATATTGATTCCCTGAAGGTTATAGACAATGATTAGTTTTGATCAACTTAATCAGTTAAATTATGCAAAATTATACATTAATTTATTTAATTGGATCAAAATTCCATCAAAGATTAAATGGATAGGACTTCTGCAAGGGCACTGGCCATAAAACATTAAAGGGCATTTTGACAAGTCCAGAACACAAGTATTCCTGCACCTTGTGCTAGATTAAAACATAAATTATATTTGATTGGTAGAATGCCAGCAGTAGAAAACCCTTCATCTAACCTTGAACATGTCAGACATTTGAATTTCAGTCTCACACTTGCAGTACAAAATGTGTCCACACACCCCTAACTGTACTGTATTGTAAATAAGTAAACATTTACTCCATTTAGCCATCTAGATGACTCCCACAGTTTGGGAATCCATGATGTAGCCTCTGTTTTCAGGGTATGCTGAATGATCGGCAGAACCTAGCAGCATCCATTGCATAGGTGACAGTCTTACTGATCACACTGTAAACTGATACTTTATGAAGAATATATATATATCAGCTAAACCGGATATATCATTGTCTTTTTATGTTCCACAAAAAAAGGTTTTAACATTTTTTTCAGGAAAATAAGAAAAACGAATCTCCACTGTGCAGTCAGTCCTCCGAAATAAAGCTTTTAAAGCAAGGCCGGCAAACCCACAGGCCTCCAGGGTGCCATCTGTGCTAATAACCCAACAAAAGGATTCAACAATGAATAAAGATTATATAAAATCTAAGTAACACAAAAGGACACATTGCAGTTCTTACAGGACAAGGCAACCCTGCTCACTCGTTATGGGCCATTACATTGTCCCCATTCCCCTCAGGAACTGTACCTTTTTGTTTAGAAAGGAAGAGTATGCAGAGATTGGCAGCACTAAGGCCAGCCATACTGAGTGATCCTTCCATTCTCGGACTCTCATACAAGGGCTCTTTTTTCAAGAAGGGAAAAAGTTTGAAATAAGGGGGTTTAAAGGTTAATTTTAGGGGATGCAATGCTAAAACAAGGATCAACAGCCCTGTGAAATTAAGTATTGTGCATGTTCCATGGAAAGAATTTCAAAAGGTCTACAGAGAAAGGGTTCTGATGAAAACCATATCCAAGTCCAATTTTCCTATCATGTGAGGAACTATAATATTGCACTTATGAATTTCAACCTTTATAGGATTATAATATGTTGCTATGCTTAAAAAACACAAAATAGATTGTCATATATTTGTGTCCTGAATGTGGAGAAATCCACTTCACAGAAGTGAAAAGCAGCTAGCAACATGCAAATTGCTATGTCACAACCTATTTTTCCTGCAGAGGAAACTGCTTATAAAAAATAGGGGGAAAATTACTATTTTTTTATGAGCTTTATATTTAATAAAGAAGTAATTCTCCTTGATACCAGTAAGTATATATAGGTTTAGGCAAACAATTTATTAGTTCTCAAAGTTTGGTTCTAGTGCAATATTGTGCGTACTCAAAATGTGCACAAATTCCATGCCAAAAATGCTTTCTGGCGACTTGTCAGATATTTTATAATAATTTATAATGGGAGCACTATAACTCTGCAGTATAGTATATGACAGAAAAAGTATTCCAAGGATCATAGCTCATTATTTTCATTTATTTTATTATTTCACAACCATCATTTCTGTGAACATAGTTGCATGTTTACATTCATGTAACTGAATGTTTCTCAATGCTTTTTGGAGAGAAAAATCTTAATGATATTTATATAACCAGACGTGATCAGTACTGTGAATTTATTTTGGTGAGAAGCAAGATCCCTTTCTCCAAAAAATGTTATAAGGATAGACTATTATGAATTATATGTCTATTAAATTAGGTTTTACCTGCATGTCAATGAAATTTGGTGCTGATTGCGTTCTCTGCAGCAATTCCAGGTTGTGGAGAAGTTTGCTAAGTTCTATTAAACTGGATTGGCATTGGGCAAGATCTAGAAAACAAAATCCAAACAAGCACAAAAAAGTGAGTGTACTTTATAAAAGTCTTGTTTTTTATATAAACATGGATCCTTGCACATACAAATTAGAACAGACCTAATATCTGAAATAATTTAAATCTATTTCTTATAAGAAGAATTACAAATTATAATAAGCATATTTATGGAGATAAGTGAAGCTGTTCTGGGGGCAAAGAAAAATATAGACACTGTTTATGCAGACTTTTACATATAACTTAATTTCACCCTCTCTGCGTGCTAGCCACTCTGCATCTTGCTGCATGGTCTCTTCATCTCCAAGATGTAAGATCTGGCTTAAAGACGAGAACACCTAAAAACTGTTCTTCACTAGAAATGGTGTGGGCTAATATAAATACATCTTTGATGTGCTTGGGCTTCAGCTGAGCAATATGAAATTCCCATCATGGTTCTGTAAGGAACTAAATAAGTTTCATTTTGAAGTCAAGTTAATTATAACTGCAACTGCATAAACTGGATCTACTTTAAAGGAACAGTAAAACCAACAAATGAAATTGTTTTAACGGAATGACAATATAATGTAGTGTTGCCCTGCACTGGTAAAATTGGTGTTTTTTTGGTGTTACTGTTCCTTTAATGGTCTACTTTCTATTGGCATATCCCGTACTTGGTTGAATTATAATCCTGCAGAGAGAAATGAACTGCTGCATTATTAAAATAATAATATTCCATATAAAGCTTTACTTTTAGCCAGAGTATTAAAAATGTAGTACATAAGCGTTCCAGTATTCCTGTATGTGCGTGTCCATGTTTTAGAGAGACTAGATATGCTGTCACTTGTAAACAATCTTATAGCTGTCTAGTGTACTTGACAAGCTAGTTAGATAGTTCAAAATATCACCTTTAGCCAAAAATACTGACCTACAGAATCAGTAAGTAACCTGAATCATATATAACGGATTCCAACTGTTATAGCCATTAAACTGGATGAAAGTACTTTTATCTCAATATAACCATTCACAGATGCTATAAAAAGATGAAGCATCCATCTGTATCATAATAATGAGGCTCTTTTCAGCTCCAGTTATCTGTCAGTTTATACATTATCATCTCATTTATTTCTTGCAAATTTTAATTCTGGTAATGGAGGTATTCATGAGTTCACTTGCCAAATCTAGGAATACATACCCTCTGCACATTTATCCATCTCTTCTGAGTCCAGTAACCATGCAGCAACCTTGCTCTGACCTGTTGTACATGTTGCGGGTAGGTTGTTACTGGATGGGATTGGGGATTGCCACAAAAAGTTATTCTGTGGTACCTGTGAAAGAATGGAAAATGAACAAATGTACTGAATAACTATACTCTATATTCTACTGTGACATAATAGGATTAGGAATATTATAAATAACAGGATGTTGGGCCTTTTCTGTAAAAGAAAAATACCTATTTAAACATGGAACTGCTATATTTTATTTTATTGCTTTTAATACAAACAGTAACAAAAACTAAAGAAACAAAATACCAAGTAGAACTGCTATATTGGTATAAATATAAAGAAATGTCATGTTTAGGCTTAGGCAGATGTAATACAGTATCTACAATAATAAGTGCCAACCACACCAAATGAAGATTAATTTCCATTATATCTAAATATAATGATTGACTATGTGCAAAACAATTATAAAAAGACTTATACATTTTTATTTACACTCCACTTTAGTTAAAACACCCTATGTCATAAAAACAAACAAACATAGCATGGCACTTGAGGGGGCCCATCAAGTGAATATTGTTTCAAAAGCTTATAGGTGTTTGGTTCCCACTGATGATAACTAACCTATAGCCATTTTAATGGATGCAGCTGGTGTTGAAAAATTAATAGTTGTTGTTAACGTATCATTTGTTGCCTTTAGAAAGTAGTTCCTGGGGTACTGCCTAAGTGGCGTCAGAGTCTTTGTATCAAAAAATAAACATCTCATTTACAGTGTCTCTATAACCCTATTAGAGACCACAATTGTAAGGCACAAGAGTTAATGTTACAAAATCATAGGGTAGATCTGGAAATATTTTACCATGTTTCTTAAGTGTGCCATGCCTCCAATATATACAAAAATCCTTATCAAGACATATATAGCAAACAGCCATTCAAAAAATACATGCTGGCATAATTCATGGCCTTCAAGAGGCATCTGTACAATTATAACACACTTGGCAACCAAATTGTTGTGCTGTATTACTTAGAGTATGATCATGCTGTAAATACACATATTTGGCTCTATTGCGCATAGGGTTGCCACCTTTCCCTGTGGCTGTAGCCGGACCGGGGGGGGCGGACCCGTGACGTCGGTGGGCAGGCCCGTGACGTCGGTGGGCGGGCCCGTGACGTCACGGGGCGGAGCTATGAAGCCGCGATCGCCGATTGGCCGATCGCGGCGTCAATCAAGCTAATCCCGCCCAGTTTTCCTTATTTGGAAAACCAGGCAGGAAGCATTGACCCAGGCAGCCCTTCAAAATACCGGGCTGTCCGGGTCAAAACCGGACAGGTGGCAACCCTAATTGCGCATATTAATAAAATACAAATGCAGATAGTAGCCAGTGTTATATATTAAAGGAAAACTATACCCCTCGAACAACGTAGGTCTCTATAAAAAGATATTGCATAAAACAACTCATATGTAAAACCCTGCTCCATGTAAATAAACCATTTTCATAATAATACACTTTTTTAGTAGCATGTGCCATTGGAATCATAAATAGAAAATTGGCATTTTAAAAAATAAGGACAGCCTCCTGGGATCGTATGATTCAACGGTGCACACAAACATACCAAACAAACTATAAAGTTAGGTCACATGAGCCAATTAACAGACAGAGTTGTGTCTTTTGCTTCCACACTTCTTCCTGTTACAGTTAGGGGCACATTTACTCAAGGTTGAATTGATTCGAAGTGAACATTTGAATCAAATTTAAAAAGTTAGAATTTAGAATTAATTTTGGGCTTATTCGACTTTTCGAATTCGATTTTCTGGCCCTTTCAGAAAAATTCAATAGCCTAATTCGGCAGATTACACCTGCCGAATTGCTATACAATCCTGTGGGAAGCTCCCAAGTTTTTTTGATCAAATAAAAAATATTCGATCGATCGCTTAAAAGTGTTCAAATCAATCGATTCAAACGATTTTATCAATGGATCTAATTTTTCATAATTGATTGTTCAAAAAATCGAATTGCGTTAAAACCCCTTGAATTCGGAATTCTAATTCGAGGGGTTTTAATTTGACCAAAATTCGAGAGTTGAATTCAAAGGTTTATAACCCTCGAAATTCGGCCCTTAGTAAATGTTCCCCTTAGAGTTGAAATATTTCTGGTCAGGTGGTCTCTGAGGCAACAATCAGACCATCACGAAATGGTGGTTCATGGCAAGAGATGTAAAAGGGTAATGTTTACTTAAATATATATTCCAGTTTGGTAAGATTCTTTAAATTTGCCACTTAATTTGATATAAACTATCTGTTGCTCAAGTATTCATTTTGGGGGTTTAGTTCTTCTTTAAGTCTCCTTTAACTCCCACTGTCTCACAACAAATCATATTACATTGCACAAATGCATGAGCGTTCAAAGATCCATTCAGACCAATTGCTGACTTATAAATGCATCAGTTCCTTATCTAGCCCCCCTCCCATGTTCTCATGAATTCTGTCAATACCCTGGAAAAATATACCCTGAAACTAACCATTCTGCAATTGCTTCAAGATGGGATTTGTAGTTCCTATTTATTGTTGATATTTGTAATAATAATATACAAACAGTACAGAATCTACAATATGGGCAACAAAGGGCTGTGAAGCGCTCCCTTACACCATGCTTACCTTTTTAAATCCTAAAGGGCAATGTGACTTTTCTTCACACAAACAATGAAGTCAAAAAATTTTTTAACTGCACAGGCAGCACATGTGTGAGAATCACTCACCCTGGCGGTCTAGTGGTGCGGTGGGGACGCCCGCCGCTCCATCGGCGGGGACGCCCGCCACGCCGCTCCTTTCCCCCTGCTGCCAGCCTCCATAGTGTGCGCGCGCCCGCACTTCCGCGTTCTTAAAGGCGCATGCGCGCTGACGTCATGACGTCAGCGCGCAGTTGCGCAAAAATTCAAATATTTAAAGGGGCATTTTGGAAATTTATGTTGCCCGTGATAGGTTTTGTTCCTGGTGCCTTGTACTTGTGCTGTAAAGCTTCTGATCTGTCTGATACCTGTGTTTGACCCTGCCTGGCTGTTTTTGACTACTCTGAGCTCTGGAACCTGACCCTTGCCTGAATCTGACCTTGAATTTGCTTAACCCTCCTGATTGTCATTCTGGTTTGACCCCTGCCTGTTATTGACTCTGATTCTGCCTTCTCCCATCTGATTGATTACCCGGATTTGACCCTTGCCTGCCTGACGAAACCTAGTTATCCGCCTGCCTCGACCCAGCCTGTCTGACTACGCCTTTGCCTTATCCAATTGTACTGTGATCTTTGGCCTAACTGACTTTATATACAGTCGTGCCCCATTGCTGGCCAGAACTCCTGCCTTGCATCTCTCGTTTAAGTCCAGGTGGCATCTGAGTAGCTGAGGGCTCCTCCCGAAGCCAAAGGCGGCCACACTACTGGTGAAGCACGAGCCTAGACCAGGGTGCTTGGTACTTATTCTGGTATTTGGGTGCCGACCGTGACAACATGGTTCTCTTTCCCCACCGTTTTCCTAATAGAAATTTGCAAATTCGGATTTGGATTCAGTTTGGCATTCAGCCGAATCTTTCACAAAGAATTGGGGATTGGGCCAAATCCTAAAATTGTGGATTTGGTGCATTTTTTAATGATGGAAAAGCAGGGGTCAGCATATTTACTGTATATGCTACATACTGTACAAAAAGAAGAAATACTCTGTGTAGGGACCCTGAGATTTGGGTGTAGTTTACTCAGGCAGTTTCCCCTCCATATTTGGACACCTAAGGGTCCTTAAGTAACTCAGGCAGCAATGTCCCTTTTCCTGGGTCCATATTAGTTCCTGGAGATTGTCCACTAGATGGCACTGTGTAACAATATAAAAGTATATAGCACCATGTGCTCAGTGTCTTACTCCTGGGACCGTGCCTCCCAGAGAGGTGTTACAGGGCCAGGGTCTGGTTCCGCTAAAGTTAGGTTTAGCCAGTGGTAGTTGTCACTGTGATAGTCACTCTAGGAGTAGGGTTGCCACCTTTTCCTGTGGCTGAACCTGGACAGGGGGCGGGCCCATGATGTCGTTGGGCGGGCCCGTGAAAACTCGATCGCTGATTGGCCGATCGCTGCGTCAATCAAGCTAATCCCGCCCGGTTTTCCTTATTTGGAAAACCAGACAGGAAGTATTGACCCGGGCAGCCCTTCAAAATACCGGGCTGTCCGGGTCAAAACCGGACAGGTGGCAACCCTATCTAGGAGTGAAAGGCAGCTCAGGGTAGCTAGCGAGCAGCTGTGGCTCCAACAAGGAGAAATAGTGGGGTTAGGACCCCGTGGTATGTACACCACTAGATCAGGGATTACAGTGGGTGAGTTGAGGACCAGATAGGGTGCCAAGACCCAAGACCCCAGGCTGAATACAGTGGGTGAGGTGAGGACCAAATTGGGTGCCAAGAAACAAGACCCCAGGCTGTGAAATCCAGGACCTAGTGCTATCCACCTGAGAGGAGACATTACCTAGTGAGAGGGTAATTATCCTGTTGAAATGTGAATCATTGCTGCGTGCTATCTATCTTGCATATTGTCTGTATTATCCCACTGGAGGGGTTATCAAAGTATCCTACTACGATGTCTGTTCAATAAATAAGTTCAAGTTTCCTGCAAAGAACTGTGTCTGACTGAATCTCCTGCTGCACTGAAAAACACCAGGTACCGGGAGTTGCAGGGAGTTGCACGGGTATACTGGGGGTCCTGGACACAAGCTAAGCAGTTAGCCGGGTCACACACATTCCACAAATCCACAGCTAAAGCTACACCTACTGGTGCGCTACATCTGGATTTATCAAAAAGAAAAAATATGAATATCTAACACGATGGAGACTGAATGTTGGCTCTTAAAGAAAATCTGTAGTTCAAGTAAATGTTGCTCCAATGTGTTTTGTACCTTGACTTGATTCAATAGGGATCATTTTTAAACAGCCACCTGCAAATGGCTGAAAATGAAATAACTCAGAAATCACAAATAATAAAATTATATTATAAAACCAATTGCAAATTGTCTCCAAATGTCACTCTATGCATCATACTAAAATTTAATTTAAGGGGACACTCCTTTAATATCCTATAAAACATACCCTTATAATGGTGCATAGTGGTGTCATCAGTTGTAATTGGTATTTAGTGATATCATTTGTATCACATCAGTTCTTGAAGAAAAATAATGTATTTCCTGTTGTAAAATCAAAGAATAGTAGAAGACCCATGACCTGTAGCCCTTGGCCTGTAGACACATGAACTTCTTGATGACTTATTAGAAACATTAGTCCCTATATAACTTTTCTAGAACTCCTTGGTAGCTTCTAGCCTTTAGATTTATATATATATATATATATATATATATATATATATATATATATATATATATATATATATATATATATATATATATGTGTATATATATATATATATATGTGTGTATATATGTATATATATATATATATAGTTGGGTAACATATTTTTCTTAATATAATTCAAATTCATTCATGTGAAATGTGTTTTTTTTTCTTTTAAGCGCCTGCAAGTAAGAATAAAAAATTACAGTCTAGAAACCAGAGAGAAGAAAAGTAGCATTAATAATTTATGAAGGTATTACCAATATGAGTCATAGTCTCTCTCTGGGGAATTGAATACTATAAAAAGCCTAGACTCCTTCCAAGATTAAAAATGTGGCTTGAGTCCATGCCTTCAATCTCATTTCCTAACATGGAGCTTCAGAGGAGAAGGTGGCTAACCAAGTATATTCAACATTTTTCTTCAAAGTGGTTCAAATGTAAAATATTCTAACAAATTTCTTTCATTTAAGATAAGGCTGAACTTTTGTTTGATTGATCAATCTTTTTCTTTTTTTTAAACCCAATATTTTTTCATATTATTAACAGCTGAGGGCATTAAACGAATCCCTTTGACATAAGTGCAGATAAGTTATGAGTGTGCACAGTGCAGCTGTTGGAAATAAGCAACACCCAAACCACAAATCTTATCACCGCATCATGCTTGAATATTTTATACAGCGTCAAATTAGTGAGCGTGATCCTCATTAGCAATGTGATGCAAGACTCACAATGACACTGAAAATCCATTCTTTACAGAGATATAGGGGGAAATTCACAAAAGTGTCGGTAAAATAAATAACCCAGAAGTGGCGGTCGATAAATTTGTAAAATGTCGTACAAACGGCAATTTCACAAAGGCAGATGTTACATCTCTGAATGTCTCGTAAGTCTGACAATTTTCTAAAATGTCGTATATCTTTTCATCGTACAGACGACATTTTACACAACATTTTACACGACTTTTTAAAAGACAATTTGACCAACATTTTCATTTTGGAGAGCCTAATGTGTCGGAAAAATTTTCGGCAAAAAAAATGAGTTTACAAGTAATTCATAAAAATGTCGGGGAAATTGGTGCTGAAAAGACCTCGCCCACTTTTCACGACACTAATTGAAAAGTGTTGTACATGTCGGAAAATTGTTGGGGAAATGCTCTGTGAATTTGTTGGCTGTTGCTACGACATTTTCCACAACATTTTAAAGACATTTTTTCCATTCCGACACTTTTGTGAATTCCCCCTTAGAATGAACTGTACCCATCTCTGTTCCTTCACCTGTCTAAAAGTCACATTACAGAGAAAATTAGACCACATCTTGCCAGAAAGTGTTGAAATGGAATCCAGGTTCTGGGGCACAAAGCCTCAGAAAGAACATTATTTTGCCTGTTGTAATATTTTTGAAGAACAGTGCAGTCACTTCCCAAACCAGTATATGACACTCGAGAGACTCAAGATTGCTAATGTTCATGTTCTCTTGTTATATTTGGTTCAGTGTATAATTGAAAATGCCGGCCCAGTTTGCTATAAATAGAAGTATCTGGCAGTTCTGTTCAAAGAGAGCAGTTTTATCCAAGAAGAATAAGTCAACATAATGTTTCAATACATGTCCATGCAAGTTAGAATCCAGGCTCAAAACAGCTGTAAACACATTCTTTTATGGCTGAAAACCATCATGTTTGCCAGCTTGTACCACCATGAAAGGCAAAAATGTTGGTGCACTAAAGGGTGTAAATTTTACTCTGCCCCTTGCACAAATTGTGCATATATTGGCACAGCCAGATCCCGCATGTACTATTACTTGCCATTTACAATTGGATACTGTCCTGTGGCAAAGGAAAATAAAGTGGGGGAAGGTGAACATTGGGCAAAAAACATGGCACTTTGTTCCTGCACTTTGCCTCACTTTAGATATTTCAAAGCATTTCTGTTTATCTGCTTCCCTGCTTTTCAACCTGTGTGAGAATCAGATATTAGATACTAAGACATATACTATGACATATGTATGATTAATTATTTCCTGTTATGTTTTGATGCACAGGGAACATATATGGAGTCCTAAAGAAGCATTACTGAAGAGAAAACCTCTAACAATAAGATCTCAGATATGTGCCTTAAGGGACAGATAGGTGTAAGTAACAGTTGTGTAAGAGAGAGATGGTGGGTCAGATAAGGTGTTATGTAAAGAACCAAGATAAACCAGGCAACTGGATTGCTACGAGTGGCACCTTAAGGGGCACAGTTCTGCTTATTTAAATAAGGCTTTTTGTGTACAGAAAATTGTTTAGATTGCAGTAGTGACTTCAATTATGATACAAACAAACAAAAAGGATGGTGCCCCCCCCAAAAAGAAGAGCACGATATAAGATAAAGGGGGGGGGGGTTTGCTTTTGTGTCTGCAGTGCTTGAATACTAAATTAGCCTCACTCTTTTTTAAAGGGGATCTAAACCCTCAATTACACTATACCACTGTGCCCCTAAGTTCTGTAAAGCAGATGTTCAAAATTAAAGTTACAAATGCAACAGAAGCCACCACTGATATCAGTAACACGGGTTTTACAAAGCATCATTCCCCATACTAATATACAGTATGAAAACATGGCATTTATGTCTTAAGTTGGAATCTCTAAGCACATTCTGCATCCTCAGTGAGTAAAAAATATATCCTGTGCAGCAAAGCATTCTGAAGGGGACAACACATTAGGGAGGGCGATTCTATCATAAGACAGGGTGCAGCTTTTTCCTCTGCAGAGAACATTTCAAAACCATCCCTTTGATGCAATGTGGTCACACATGACTGATTCTCATTGCTAGAGCCAAGCTAGTGCCACTGCAAGCACTGTAACACAGGGATGTGCTTTCATCCCTTCACAAAGCACTCGCTGATGTGTCATCATTATTCTGACATTTCTTTAGAAAAGGTTCTGTAACATCTCAGTCTGTCCCCAGGCACCATCACAAATGCCATTTTTCCTATCTCTGTCTTAAATAATGTACCAAATTGATCATCTGCCCTGATGCTTCCAAAAACTCAACATTTCATACCTTTTACCTTGAATTAACCTATCCCCTCACCATCCTCTAAAGCTTATGTTATATCTAAACCCATTTGACTGTCCAATCCAATGGCACAACTGCAATGTGCATATCAAAATATATTTACCTGCCCTGTATTGGGCCTGGGGTTAGTCTAAGACTTTGATTCTCTTTTAATTTTGCTTTTACCTATCATACAAAACGTTAGATACTGACCCAGCATCAATGTCTTGTGATAGATGTGTACATAAATGAAATCAATTTTTTAAAAATAAAACAATGCAATAACTATGTATATTGGCTCATATTTCTATAAAGTATCTGGAGCATAGTCCTTTCCATACCTTTCCCTCTGGCACTTTGACATTTGCTGCTGGTGAAGACACTGTAGTCGATGGAAACATATGGAGACTGGCATCCCTGGGTGACCTCACTATTTCATTCTGACGGTAAAGTCTGTGATGGCGTAATTTTGATACCCATGCATCAAATGTATCCTGAGATTTTACCTATAGAAAACAGAATATTGTGTTTGTAATTAAATACTGTACACAGACTTTGCTTCAATTGTATGCACATTTATTCTATTTTAAAAATTTCTGTCTTCTGAAATAGAATAATGTATGAAGTACACAAGCATAATTAAAGAAAAACTCAACATTCTTTCAAATAATTAGCTGAATGACTAAACTCTTCCTGTGCACGTGCTCCTTGTCAGTGATTGCCACCAAAAAGCCAGGGAAATGGAAGTGACCCAGTCAGAACAGGCAGCCAGCAAAAGCCATACTGCTTTTACAACTTTGTATTAATTCCCTTACAGGAGAACTAAAGCTTAACTAAAGAATTAGGCTATAAATGTTGTGCATTATGTTTTGGGCTTCTATATCAGCCCAAGGCAACCACAACCCTTTAGCAATAAAGATCCGTGCCTCCAAAGATGCCTTAGTAGCTCCCCATCTTCTTTGCTGCTGATTCACTGCACATGCTCTGTGCTGCTGCCTGTGCCTAGGGGTTGACTCAAAATATACAGTACACATACAATATAAATGGCACAATATATGGCTGATTAGTAATTAACAGTGCCAGAACTAGGGGTAGGCAGAGTAGGCAGCTGCCTAGGGCACTTTCTTTTTTCATTTTTTTTCAAGTGTTTATTTAATAAATTGTTGCAGAGGTGCAGAGCGTTGTGCATACACGTGTCAATTTTGTCAATGACTTTTCTGATGCAGTTGCGTGGCACAGAGTGGCAGAAAGCTGGTGGCCTGCTTGGTGTGGCTTGTGCTTGCAGCTCTCAGCCTTGGACAGTACTGAACTGAAGACATTCTTTTTATTACTGTCAAAGTGTGAAGCTTCCTTCTGGCACAGGCATGTACAGATCTGGGGCCGTATGTTTGCTGTTGCTGGTGGGCTGGGCACTAGCACAGATACATATATACTTGGGGGCAATATGATGTGATCAGATTTACTTTTGGCTGTTGCTGGCACAGGTAAAGATTGGGGGCAATATGATGGCTGCTGGGCTTACTGGCACAGGTACGGGAGGCCGATATGATAGAGGGCTGCTGAGCTTGCTGGTGCAGGTATGGGGGCAGCATGATGGATGGCTGATGGCACAGGTACGGGGGCTGTATGATGGATGGCTGCTGGGCTTGCTGGTACAGGGGGCAGTAATATAAATAAAAAGTTTCATTTATTAACATGTTGTATACTTGCTTTCTTTTTTTTTAAAAACCTTCATGTAAAGTAATGCAGGACAGGGGGGACGCTGAAGCTCTTGCCTAGGATGCCAAACTACCTTGGCCTGGTCCTGGTAATTAATACAGATAATGAATACATGTCAGCTCAGAATCCAGTGCAACTAGCATCAGAATTTAATCAGCCTTGTAACGTCAGTTTATACTACATGCCAACCTAATTTTCTGCTTGATTATTTGCAATGACCCTTACGCTTAGCTTCTCAACAGCTGTTCAGACCCACTGAGAATGCGAGTGTCGCAGACACTTTCCAAGATGGTGACCCCACCCTGTGACAAGTTTGGAGTTCTGAATCATTGCTGTTATTGAGAAGCTGAAAGTTTAGACTGGTGAAACACATTTTTAGCCATATTAATTTTTAGAGTTTAGTTCTATAAAGTATGCTCATTGGGAGAGGTAGCAAGAACATCCACCTCTGCAGGCACTGCAGTTTGAAGAAGATCTGGTGACTCTCTTTACAATTCAATATTTATGAATTTGGCTTTGGGAAAAACGTATTTCATTGTATACGTTGAAACACATAAATCAGCCCCAATGCCATTGTTTGTAGAGGGGGATATTTTCAAAATATTCTGTTAGTGTTGTAAATAGTTAACCCTTTTTCCCCCAGAACTTGGTTTGGTATATATATTTTATATGTGTGGACAAACTTGTGATCCCTAACTGTAATATGACAATCTATATATTCTGTTTTGATTGGTTATCCTCATTTCTATAGCTTTGTTTTCATTGGTAGTTACCATTTTTACAGTACTGTATTGTTTTAAAAGATAGAATATCAGTCTCAATGTTTCACGCTAACATAATATTACATGTTCAATTAAGAATCCTTGGTTGGCTAGTAAAATGTATTTGCTTATTTCAGTTAGGAAAGCATCAGTCTCCAAAATGTAAGAAGCATTTTCTATGATAATAGTTTTATCACAGACGACTATATGGACTTGAGATTTCTCGGCTGCTGAATATGTGCATACGTGAAACTCACCTTGAGATGATAAATATTCTCCTCTGTATCCAAATCTATTCTTCTATTCTTCTTCTTGATTGACATCACAGACAGGCCAACATCTATACTTCCATGTAGCTTACCCTTCTGAGTCTGAAAACAACGCAAGTATAAAGAAATTGATTGACTGCAGCATGGACCCCTGATGAGGTAAAATCTGTTAACAGGTAAGAATAACAACATGTTTGCTCCAGTTCTAGTAACCAATACTGGCTATTTGCTTTCAAACAGCATGACAGTAAATGTTACCTGGTTATTGGTTATATTAGGTTACTAGAATTGACGGAAATTTTGCACCAAAATACAGGGCCAAAATTAAGGGCAAGCTTCAGAGGCACCTGCCTAAGGCACGAATACTTATGTATAGGTGAGAAAATATATTTTGTGATATAAGCAGTAGAACACCATTTAAGCAACTCATGATTAGAAGAGCTCCTTGTCACTTTATACTCTTCAAGTGGCTCGTGGCCTGTGCACACTAATCATTCTGGCAAAAATGTGTGGTGGGACCATGGTGGAGATACCCTTGCATTGGGTACCAGATCTGCTATTATATTATCAATTTAGCACTACAGCACCTAAAGCAAAAGAGACTAAAGTACTGGTCCCTGCATGGAATTCCATTTAACCCAGCTCCTCCAATTTGTGCTGGAAACCCCTGCATGAAAAATAACCCTTATGGTCATTTAATAATTTTCAAGTACCCAACATAGCAAAGACAATTCTCAAATGATATTGGTCAAGCTTGATAACAATCCTATGTCAAGCTTAATTTTCCAGATATTGATATATGATATAATTTGTTGACTCTACAAACTCTTACTTCCCCCAAATATGTCTGGTCCTGAACTCATCAGGTCATTCTCAAAGCAACCCTTTCAAAAGCATACCGCACTCTTTTAAGAGACCTAGAATTATGATCAATTCAACTTTACAATGTTAATAAAAGTGTTTTTATTTTATGGCCTGATATATCTTTGGTTAAATGACGATTAATTCACGTTGAGCTTTCACTGATGTCTAGAGAAGGGGATCCCACAGCCATTACCTCTCAACATATAGAAAACCCCAGCTTTCTTTGTATTCAAACTGGTACCTATTATCTGCAAATGAAGAGTAATAGCAAACTAGCCAACCTACTGTACCTTAGCTTAATGCAGGCAAAATTAAAATAGCACAGTTTCCACCATATTGGTTTCATTACAGTTCCAGCCCATGATCTGATTAGGTTAAATAGCTGAACAACCCTCACTGCTGGGATAGATTATATAAAGTTTTCTGAATGATGAATAAAAATCTAGATCACTCTACTAAAAAGAACTGTACTTACATCGATTGGTGATTTGGAATACTTCAATATACCATTATCCAGGACAAAAAATCTCTAAAATACATAAAATAAATAACCCAATTAGGTTTTTGTAAACAATAAGAACATCAATAACAATTAACTGGCCCGCTGCAAAACCAGTGGTCTTTGTTGGTCAGATCACTAACCCATAAGCAGATGTCATTTTGCGTTTCACAATTTCTAGTAAGGCAAAATAGAATAGCAAGAACTCACATCTGCAAAGTAAATTATTTAATAAGTACATTTTCTCTTTATTATGAGAGACATGCAAGAATTTTGGAGCCACAATACCTTGTGCCAGCCTTTTAAAGGCCATTTTCTTTTCTTCAACATAAACCCTTCATGTTTCTCTGGTTTTTGGACACTTGACTGTCCTATCTTCAGTCCCTCTATGATTTCCCAACTGTCAGTTTCCTGAAAAAAAAATCCATACATCCATGAAGAGCAATGCAGCGTAAAATAGTAAGAGGTAGTGATTACACTCAAATGAGGTGACCAGACTTCAGCAAAAGCACTGTTACAGAGAGTAGATTACAGGGAGGTCATAATGGAGGTTAGTCAAAGGACTGCTAATTACAGGTAAGGGATATAATGCACAGTCTACATGGTCTTAAAGCCTATTACTTGTTGGTATAAGGGTCAAATTGAAAAGACCTTGTAACAATATGACATGAAGTCACCCATTAAAAATGAAGACTGAATTTATTATCATCATTCGAAGGGTCCCAGCATTACAGGAAAAGCTTCTGTACTGTCATAGCGATATGGAAATATATAACAAGTTTTATGTTTTGGCTTTGGTAATTCTGCAACTGAGACTTATTCTATCTGTTCTTGACTTATTAAACATAAGCTCCATTGACACATGGCACTGGGTTTGACCAACCCAGCTTGGTTAAAGTGGATGGTGAGAGGACAGGCAGACCAGTTCAAGGGCTACTAGTTAAAAACAAGCTGTGAGGCTTCAATCCCTTAACAAGGCAATTGTTTTTGATCCATACTAAATAAGCCATTCAAGGGATGGGGAAGCAAGTATAGGAAACAGTCATTATTTTAAGGTTGGAGTTTTAAAAACTATATCATGCACCAAGGAACAGACACAACCAATACAAACACAACAGAGAAATGCGTTACTGTTTAGACTTGAAAATCCCACTAACTTTACATGATACAGTACTTCTCATTTAGCCATAATGATGTTTCTGTCATTATGCAAACAACTG
Organism: Xenopus borealis; assembly: GCA_024363595.1. Classification (NCBI taxonomy): domain Eukaryota; kingdom Metazoa; phylum Chordata; class Amphibia; order Anura; family Pipidae; genus Xenopus; species Xenopus borealis. Next base: position 66,348,666 of record CM044448.1, read on the forward strand.
AAATTACCAATAAATTTAGCAATCTTTTGAGTCAGATATTTGTTCTACCTGGACCAAACTATCACTGGTCATAATAGGGACTCTCAAAGTAGTAAAAGTTGTGTGTGCTTCAACCACCTTGTAAGAACTTGTGAAGTGGGTGCAAAGCAGACCGGAAACCCTTGCCAGGGGTCACATAGACATCCAGGTAAAAAAATACAGCCGCAGCACCTCGTAGTTGCAAAAGTGAAAAATTTAATTTATTGGGTCAGACAACCAGGCAACGTTTTGGGCTCACTCTCGCCCTTTCTTAAGCATGTCTTCAGAAAGGGTAAGAGTGAGCCCTAAACATTGCCTGGTTGTCTGACCTAATAAATTAAATTTTTCCCTTTTGCGACTATGAGGTGCGCAGCTGTATTTTTTCTCAGTCCCCAGATGAAATTATGCATTTAAGTCATCAACTTCTTGAACATCACCCTCTTCACTCAAATAAAAATTGTAAATGGCTGTACAATAGGGCTTGCTGGCATGGGCAAGCAAGTTAATAAGTAAAGAAAGCAATGTAGAATAACCTGTTGTTGACAGAAAGTTTCTTGTACCAGTATGCTGAAAGCCATCTGGACTAGGTGTTTTGTTTGGCAATAAAATGCTTATAGCTCTAGGTGTTTTCTTTTGTAATTACCAAGATTATGTTTTGAATTATTTATACAGTGGAACAAAATAGACTGATTCATGGCTATTCTTCTTCCTATTGTCCTGCTACTACATAAGGTAATTGTAAATGCAAAGATGTAATATTGCATTCTGTCACCTCCATTATTCCCCAGGCCCCAAATGGACTGCAGCTGGGACTAGTAACATTTGGCATTCAAGGTGCTGTTCTGCATTAACCTGGCATTTAAAGATTATGGAGTGATGCTAGGAGTTTCAGTTCTGCAACAGCAGAAGCAACAAAACTGCTTATAATTATTAATTAACACAGTCGGCTGTTGTCCAACTATAATCTTTAGCTCTCCAACAGTAGCTAGAAAGATACCATTTGGGCATCCCTGCTTTATCCCTTTACACAATCTGTCTTTTCAGAATTTTGAACTGTAAATCACACCTCTGTCCTGGACCAGTGACCATACTCCTGCCTAGCAACTGATGCCATGGACCACAGTAGGGATGTGGCTAAGCATGGCAACCCCACTATGTAGCTCTGCAATTTAACAGGCAGGTATAAGTAACCAGTTACTTTTCAAGGCAGTGAGAATGACACAAAAAAGACCTGTATTTCATCTTTAGTCACGTTACAATTGGCGATAAAAAATAACTACATACAGTTGCCAATAAAGTAGCAATGAAATGCTAATGACAAAACCACCCATCAACTCATAAAGGAAATCAAAAGCTTTCATTTTAAGAACACTTATAATGTGTATGTAAAAAAGGATTTGGGTGAAATGTTATTTGTCACAACATTTAACAAAAGCATTTATAATTCCTTTGCTTGGATAGAGAAAGGGTTTATAATATGATTGATGCTGGTTTGCTTTATTTGTCAGTTCATAAAATGCTGCTGTACAATATTCCTGGGAATGGAATGGGTTTATCGATTGATGCCTTTCTGATTCATGGATTTCTTGCCATACAAGCTGATCGATACATTTACTGTAGTCTTTGGGAAAACCACTTCAAATATCCCTGCCAATAGAAAGTGTAAATGTTTTGATAGCCAGGAAAACAAACCAGTCTAATCTGTTAGAGGTAGCAAGCACAATACTCAGCAGACTGCTCACTAAGCAAGTATTTTTCTAGAAATGTGTGGCAGTTAAATAAGGCTGTACCCCAAACTGCTACAAAGTTTCCCCCCCCTTTTCATGTACTAAATGGTGATGTACTGTGGTGGACTGGATAGCATGGTTCCAGATAAGGGATCCCCTACCTGTACCACTTTTTATTCTGCCTCTCTCTCTATTCAATTATATATATAAAATGTGTAAAACAGAGCGTATAAAAACAAAGAAGATCAGCACTCAGGGATTTTCTCAGTGAAAAAAAATGATCAAGGTGATAAAGAAGCTTTAACTCAGTTTGGTTTTACAGTGCACCACGTTAATTGTCATGCTGTTTACTGCAGATCTATATACATTTATATATATAGTTACATAGGTAAATCAGGTTGAAAAAAGACAAAGGTCATCAAGTTCAACCCCTCCAAATGAAAATCCAGCATACACACACACCTCCCTCCTTAATTTAACATAAATTATATATATACCCATTTCACAATAGCCAGATATTGACATTATGTCTGTCCAAAAAAAATCATCCAAGCATCAACAGAATGAGCCATCACAACAT
>CM044448.1:66355486-66382719 GCA_024363595.1 Xenopus borealis
ATATTCCATCAAAAATTATGATGTAAGTAACTGAAGATTGAGGATATTCTATGCGCTCCAATGCAATTCAACAGGTCTGAGCTGGTGACGATAAAGGTACAATGTAGGTCTCTATAAAAAGATATTGCATAAAACAACTCATATGTAAAAACCCTGTTTCATTTAAATAAACCATTTTCATAATAATACACTTTTTTAGTAGCATACGCTATTGGGTAATCATAAATAGAAAATAGCCATTTTAAAAGATAAGGACAGCCTCCTGGGATCCTAGGATCCAACGGTGCACACAAACATACCAAACAAACTATAAAGTTAGGTCACATGAGCCAATTAACAGACAGAGTTGTGTCTTTTGCTTCCACACTTCTTCCTGTTACAGTTAGAGTTGAAATATTTCTGGTCAGGTGATCTCTGAGGCAGCACACAGACCATCACGAAATGGTGGTTCAAGGCAAGAGATGTAAAAGGGTAATATTTACTTAAATATATATACCAGTTTGGCAAAATTCTTTAATATGCCACTTAATTTGATATAAACTATCTGATGCTCAAGTATTCATTTTGGGGGTATAGTTTTCCTTTAACCATTCTTCGGTAGAATGACTTGTTTGTTTAGGATCATTGTCTTGCTGCATGCCCCACTGGGGCTCATATATAAACTTCACACAGCTCAGAATGGTTTGAAATGTACATGGTTATGTTTATAAAGATGGATAAAAGTGGAGTATTTAATGTCCAAACAGCATTGCAAATTTTTATTTGTGCTGCGAATGTGTGTAAAAGCGTTTTAAATTTTATTATGATGACAAAATGCGGATATCTATGCAAACACTGTGCTTCAGTAAAGCCGCAACTTTGGTTGGTGGAAAATATTCACAACAGTTTTTACAGTTTCCACTATTTTCCTGCACAAAGACCTCACACAGTGTCACATGTAGATAGCTTGAACTATTTTTAAATACATGACCAGATATTATAATTTTTGTTTCATTTGTTTAAGTAAGTTTTCTTCATCTACTTTTAGGACTTATTTGAAAATCAGATGATGTTTTATGTCATATAAAAATATTAAACATTTTAAAGGATTCACAAACTTTCAAGCACCACTATAATTGTAATGTTTTGCCATCTCAATTTTAAACTTGGCTTCTGCAAATTAAACAAAATTGACACAGTTTGAGACCAGTGGATCATAGTATGGCCAAAAATATGGTATCTTTTATATGTTGTTACACTCCCCTGTTATAAATGGGTTTGGCCAGGATTTTATACAAAAAGTTGGAAGTATAATTTCCTGGATTTGTGGAAAGGCCACATAGGCCCGGGCCTAGGGCGGCAGGATTTTAGGGGGCGGCATGCTACCCAGCCTCACCCACATTGGTTCAGAAACACTGGGATATGCAGGAGATACAATAGTTTAAAAAAATTTTGCCAATCCCCATTGCTCCGGTCCGGATGATGAAAATTTGCAAATAAAGGGCAGAGTATGGGGGTGATGAACGGCAGTGGGCCTAGGGGCGCCCGCTATATAAATCCAGCCCTGTTTACAAGCAATTAACTAGTCCGTCCTTTATCCCCATGTCTGATTCCAATGGATCATAATGAGGAAAAAATGTACATAATCATCTGTATATGAAAGATAACAGCAAGATACCTCACCTGGTCAACATTCTAATTTGTCAGTTCTTTTGCATTTATAATGTTTTTGATCAGTCGAATTCTCATTCGTGAATCTTTTGCATCTATTTTTTTCTATAGAAACTAGGGGGCCTTATGGCTGGGTTTACATGCCCATCAAATATTTGATTTACTGCAATACAATCGTTCCCCATATGTAATCAAAGAAAATCATTTGCCTAGGCATTCTGTCTTGCAGTCCAGTGATACTCCTGTTCTAGCACCATCGTTTTTAACTATAAAGTCTCAAATTTCCTAAGCTTTCCCAAGTGATGACTAAATAATGTGGGCTCTGTCCTGCTACTGAATTACAGCCTTGCTGAGCAAACCCCAGTGATTTATATACTCTGCAATCTGAAATATGTGATCTCAGCACTTCCATTGATCTGTAACATTCAGTGAGCTAAGCACAACAGCCCCCATGCAGCCATCTGATACATCACCATGTGCTCTGTACTAGTGCATACTTGTAGCTGAAAGTGAAATTAATGAATCTTTGTTAAAGGAAACTGTATTGTAAACTGTATAGAATATTCATCCTTTTCAAGCACATGAGTGAGCATATACAGATCAAATGCCCTAGACAATGCACAGCCAATCATTGGTAAGACTTGCTTATTTTATAATGTTCTGTGACCCTATAGAATGTACTATACATTTTAACCAATCAGAAAACATTATTTTATGGTTTATCACATGATAAATTATGGGAGAGATTCAATCTGAGGAGAATAAAATCTCCAAATTCAGTCAAAATATAATTTTTACCAGTAAAATACCAGCCAGGTAACCACCTACTTATAACATTCAAGGGCTTGTCTGCTGGCCAACCCCATCCAATAAGGGCTTAAATGGATACTGTCATTGGAAAACATGTTTTTTTCAAAACGCATCAGTTAATAGTGCTACTCCAGTGGACTTCTGCACTGAAATCCATTTCTCAAAAGAGCAAACTGATTTTTTTATATTCGATTTTGAAATCTGACATGGGGCTAGACATTTTGTCAATGTCCCAGCTGCCCCTGGTCATGTGACTTGTGCCAGCACTTTAGGAGGGAACTGCTTTCTTGCAGGCTGTTGTTTTTCCTTCTCAATGTAACTGAATAGTATGCAGTGGGACATGGGTTTTTACTACTATTACTGCTGTTCTTAGATCTACCAGTCAGCTGTTATCTGGTGTTAGGAAGCTGTTATCTGGTTACCTTCTCATTGTTCTGTTGTTAGGCTGCTGGATGTGGGAAGGGGAGGGGTGATATCACTCCAACTTGCAGTACAGCAGTCAAGAGTGATTGAAGTTTATCGGATTCGGAGCACAAGTCACATGACCAGGAGCAGCTGGGAAATTTACAATATGTATAGCCCCATGTCAGATTTCAAAATTAAATATTAAAAAAATCTGTTTGCTCTTATGAGAAATGGATTTCAATGCAGAATTCTGCTGGAGCAGCACTATTAACTGATGCATTTTGAAAAAAAAAATGTTTTTCCCATGACAGGACTGCATACACTGAAGTATTTTTACACAGTAGGAATACTTAACCCTAAATCCAGAAACAAATATCTTTTAAGAAAACCATACAGGACTGCCACCCTTTCAACATTTTTTAACAGCCATTGGGGGCAGTAACAAATGGGGCAGATTCCCACAAATCTAAATGAACAGTAATGTAAGTAAAGAAGGTTACTAAATATAAAATTCAACAATATGGGTTTGTTCAGAAACTACAGGGTGCATACTGCACTCATATTGCCAGAAATTTTTTTTTTGTCTCACGTCTTTACTAAAAATTCAGAAATTGATCCTTGTATTTTTATGTCCAAGGGAAGGATATAGTACATTCAATAGTAATGCTCTATGTAACTATTCTATAAGCACCTTTTATATGTAAAGAACAAAAATGTAAGTCATACACAGTAGAATGCCGGTGTTTTTGTTAAAGTTCTACCCTTTGCTTTACTGTGCATGTGCGCCCACAAAGAAGAAAGAAGAAGACGGAATATGAATGCTAGTGAGATGAACCCAAGGCTGGTGCAGTTTCTCTGCAGGAACAGGAGCACCAGCCCAGGGTTTCAAGTAAAGGATTACAATCACTTGACACCCCTTTTGCCATTCAGTGATTTATTCTTTCTTTTATGCCCATACTGTAAATTATATTTACATTGCTGTCCAAACAAAAAGAATTGTGGGGAATGTCAAGTATCAGAGCACTGAGCTTCGCAAAGAGAATAAAAATACAACATAAAGACATTAAACATAGATGTAACTCATTACTGGACTGGTGGGGGTTTTGTGGGCCTCTGTGTACTTGGAATGCCAGGATCTTTTTGACTCCCTGTCCAGACCTGGACATTAGTAGAGGGACTGTTTCTTGGCCTGCGCTTATACCCAAGCAGAGAAAAAGCCTAGTGTAGCACTAGCCAGAAGATAAACTATTATTTATCTATGTCTATGTGAATATATGATATTTCTCTATGTCAACCAAAACAGTTTTTGGTACCTACCTGTCTACTGTCCCTCTGGGATGAAGATGATGATGAGGCACTTTTGTGCGTAGGAGTAGATGTTTTGTGAGCCGGTGATATGCCTTTTTCTTCTGAATTCATTTTTTAATAATAACTATAAATAATGTTAAGGTACCAGAAAGATCATAGCAAAATCCTCTTGTATCAGGCAATGAAGACGGCTCTTCCAAACAAATCAATCCATTTCATGTACTTTGTAAATGAAGAATCTAGAATCAAGAAAATATTTTTATTAAAGGGATCATATACAACAATTTTCACTACAACACTTTACATATACAGGAAGTCGTCGAGTTACACACATCCGACTTACATACAACTCATACTTATATACAGAGGCTATTACAGTAAAATACTGTGGTTGCTTGGCCTTTTTTAGCATTTAGCTTTAAAAAATCACCTGCCCCAAGTGTTTGTCTACTGCAGAGGACAGAAATGTAAAAATAAATACTATATTAAGACAAACTTCTGTCTTGTTGCATTTAATAAGTAAATTGCAGTAACGTAACCGGAGGGCCCTGGTGCGGGACGTGCAGCCAGGCCCCCCGCTCCCCTCCGTAATAGATTACCTGCATTGAAATTGGCCCTGCCCTAATTGCAACCCTGCTCCCCTGGTAGTTCTGCACTGGTAAATGGATATGTTTCATTTTACATAGAAATTCAACTTAAGAACAGGCATACAGACATTATGTCCTATGTAACCCACGGACTGTCTGTATAAAGATTTTGTGGGCTTGTATACAAAAAATGAGGCTGAATGCCAAGTGCAAAAAAGTTTATGTATAAGGCTTTCTTGCACTGCTTTTTGTAACCTTGTCCCAGAAATTACTTTCTGTACCCCTGCACCACACAGGAGGGGTGGGAGCTGGATGGCACATGGATACCATTTGGGATGTACAAGCTAAGAAAGGCCAGAAAACCGGGGCGCTAGGAAGCAGTGCATTTGAAGGCTCCCTTGCATGTGGGATGGATTTTTAATCCAGTGCAAGATGCAGATTGCAGCTTGCAGCTTGCATCCTTACACTTACACAAAACAAGGATTTTTCATGCACATGACCCAGTGTCTTGGATTGCAGCAGCTGGTTCCTCTGGGATACACAATTTTCCTTAAAAATCTTAAAATCGCAACAACTTTAAAGCTTACTTTAGCCATAGCAATGCTGTAAACACTATTGATGTCTAGATCCCTTAAAGGACAAAAAAGCAGATTTGTTGGCAACCTCTCTTGGCTAGATTAGATACGGTACTTACTACAGAAGAACATGCTCTGGCCTGAACAAAAAAGTACTACATTAGCAGCTGCCATTCTGTGTGTGACTGCACTAGCGATACCTGGGAAAGGTTAGTAAGGTTGGTGTATATTTTTCCTAACAAGCACCATCCCGGGAGAAAATTTAGAGACTAGATTTACTGGGGTCACCACTGTTTTTGGATGCATGTATTAGTTTTTTGAGAAACTTTCCACAGCTGTAATATTCCAGTGAAAAATTTCTATACACCTATAAAATCATATACAGCCGTTTGTAAAAATATTCACAGTTGTTGTTCAGTGTTTGTAAAACTTATTTTGTGCATATTTTACATACCCTGATTTTAAGTTTTACATTTTTTGGTCTTGCCAATTTATAATTCATTTAAAAGGGTTCTTTTCCCAGATTTTACATCATATTTCCAGGATTTTATCAAAATGTTGTCATAAGGTTCCCAGAAATATCTGTTTGTTCTCTGTGAAACGTTAGACTCAAAACTTCAACCCTGTAAAAAAAAAAAAACATACCCCCAACCCATGTAGACTCCCCTCCCTCCCCCCCCTCAAACTGCCCCCCGGGGAAATGCCCCATACTTTATACTTCTCGGCGCAGATTCATGCAGCAGAGTTCCATGCAGCCATCTTCCGGGTCTTCAGTAAGCTGACTGGGAGATCGGTGTGGCGGCGCATGCACAGTTGGGACAATCTGCAGGTTTGCAACAACTGCGCATGCGCCGAAATGGACTGGAATTGCCAAACTCCCAGTCAGCTTACCAAAGTGGTTGAAGGCTGCTTGGAGCTCCGCTACCTGAATCTTCGCTGAGGTGTAAGTATAAAATATGGGGCATTTCACCAGAGGGGCAGTTAGATAGGGGGAGAAGGGAGTGGGGTCTACATGAGGTGGTGGGTATGAGGTTTTTTTTTTTTTACAGGGTTGAATTCTCCTTTAAATGGCAATTCATCTTCATTAACAAAACTGTAATAACTGAAAAAAACACATAAATATGTCCAAACTTTCATAACATGCCAAATTTTGTAAAATTAACATGGTAATTAGGAGGCATGGCTAAAAAAATGTGTGTGGTCAAAAAAATTTTGTCAAAAATATTGGAAGGTATGGCATATATGGACTAATATCAGGCTGGAGGCAGAACAAACCATAGGTCACAGCTGAAGTCCAGGAAATGCCATTAGAGGGATACAGTATATTCATACCGTACCGGTTTGATACCATAACTTAAATGAAAAGGAAAGGCATAATTTATAGAAGCCCCATTTTCTTAGGCTCCCTACTACTACTATAGTAATCCCTTACCTGAAGTTTTGCTCTACTGTGCATGTGCACCCACCCAGGGCAGTAGAGAAGATCAATTAAAAGGAAGGGAAATGACCGCTGCATGCTCCTACATTAGTGCGCTGGACCAATGCAGTTTTAAAACTATGAAGTGCACTTGCCTGGGGTCTCAGCTTAATGATTATAATCACTGGGGGTGCCTAACAATTTGGTACACTCTAGTGCTTTCCTTCTCCTTTAAACAAATATATCTCCTACACAGAATATATAGTAAACAAGAGGCATGTCTGTTCCTTCTGGTGATAAAAAATTGCTTACATATATAAAGGTGCATTGTATTAAGTATGTAAAAGTTTCCATCACACATGTGCCTTTTCAAGCAGCGTCTAGGAAAAGCAATTTAACTTGCATTTAACATCTCAATCTGTAGGTTCCCTGTAGCAGCTACCTGAAAGAAGCAATTAACTACAGATATTTGTGTCACTTCATATCAGAGGATATTGTCACTGACTGATGACTATGCCATATAACCTTGAATGGCTTCCAGCCACAAAGTGCAACATCTCTCACCTATATCAAACAGCAAAAAAAGACACTACTAGCAGTGCACATTGGGTGGGTGCATTCTCCACCAAAGTATTTAAAGGAGAACTAAAATCTAAAATGAATATGGCCAAAAATACCAGCCTAAATTTTCAGCTTCTCAGTACCAGCAATGATCCACTGTCTGCGACACACACATGCTCAGTATGTTCTGAGGAGCTGTGAAGAAGCAAGGCTTAGGGGTCGTCACACATTATCCAGTAGAAAATACAGTAAGGTTGGCTGTTATATAAGCTGATGCAACAGGGCTGATTATTACATTCTGATGCTAGTTGCACTGGTTTCTGTGCTGCCATGTAGTAATTAATTACTAATCACTCTCATACTGTGACATTTCTATTCTATGTGTAATGTATATTGTAAGTGGGTCCCTAAACTCAGTAAGTAAACAATAAAGTTCTCGTGTGCTTCAGCCAACCTTGAAAAACCCTTTCGGGCAGAGTGCAGTGCTTGCTTGAGAAAGGGCAAGGACTGTCCCGAAACATTGCATTTCTGACCTAATAAAGGCAAGTTTTCACTTTTGCAATTAAGAGGTGCTGCAGTATTTTTCTTTGACCCTAAGCTCAGTAAGTGACAGCAGCACAGAGCATGTGAATCAGTGAATAAGCAGAAACGAAGATGGGGAGCTACTGGGGCATCTACTGGGGAGACACAGATCTTTACTGCTAAAGGGCTGTGGTTGCCTTGGGCTGATACAGAAACCCAAAATAAAATGTACACAATTTCTTGCTACTTTAGTTAAGCTTTAGTTCTATTTCAAGCCCACAGAGAATTGTCAGAAATATCCAATTAAATATCCTTTCCACTTGCATGTGAAGTGAAGAGAGGTGGCAGTGAAGGTCTGGACGCTGAAACACACTCTCACAGAATACATCCCATGGGCCATAAAAACTGTGCTTCTGTGAAGATTAGAATTTTTGTTCACATATTATCCAATAGTTAAGTCTGTTCAACCTGCCCCCTCCCCCCAGGGTATCCACAGATGCACAAATAGTCTAGCAGCAAGGAAGGCAGAAGACAAATTACACACCCATTTTAGTGCATGAATGGGCATATCTAGGCTGTATATTTTGGGTGCATAATACATGGAAATCAGCAGAAGATGTGAGAAGACACTGACATCTGTTATTGGTTTCAATCCACTCTGGAAATAAATGACTAATACCCTGGGAAATAACATGAACAGAATATGAAAAACATAATTGATATTCAAGGAGTAAATTCCACACAGTTACTTATTAAGACATACAGTACAAATTAGCAGGTAGGTTATGAATCTTTACACATTTTCATAATCTCAAGGTTTTGTGGGGATTTGCTTGATTAAAAAAAAAACAGTTATCATGTGTGCATATTTATTAGTAAGTTTAATTCAGCCATTAGAATTCACACTTTCTGATGGGGACATTTTGATGGGCAAAAGACAAATGGAGTGTACCATTTATATCAAGTTGCAAACACTGCTTCATATACAGTAGGAACATGGGTACTTTTATGAAATGCAAATTGATAAGTAAGATAATTGCATGAGGTATTATGGAGCTTAAAGACTAGCCTAGAGTCAGGACATCTACAGTTGTATGTGGACCCTTTTTGACCAATGATTATTAGGCTAAGTGTTTTTTGCAGGCTGAGAGAATTGGATCTGCTCCCTGCAAGCGGAAGCTCCTCAGTGAAGATCAGTGGAGCTAGGCCATTGAGCATATCTTCTCTCAACCAGCAAAAAAAACTGAAGGCTGAGAGCAGCCAATGTTACGTCAGCCCAGGCCCCAACAATCACTTCCTGAAAAGTAAAGAAATGTTCCATCTTGCCTGTGGCAGTTTTCTAAACAAGATGACCTGGCTGGTGTGTGGCTACATTCCCTCTAATAAGTCTATGGAAGCTGTAGTGCTGCAACTGATGGAAAATGGCAGGCTCACTGTTTGAGACTAATGTTAAAGTTATAGGGTAGAAACTTTTGATATGTCGCATAGCAAATGTGGAATGATGGTGATACCTTTATTGGCATACCTCCCCTTTTTTGGAGGGACAGTCCCTCTTTTGACAGCTCAACCTGTAGTCCCTCATTTGTACTGGAAAGTCCCTATTTTCTCTGCACTGAACAGCCAGAAAAAGAAGCAAAGTTGCTAACTTAATTGGCTTTTGGCAGAGAGCCCAGAAAAGCTAACAGGTGCTAACAAAAACTTTGTAACACTTGTGAGATAAGAAAATAAGTAATTTTAACAGGTGTAATATTTTCAAACTTTCATAATCTGCCAAATTCTGAAAAATTAACATGGTAATTAGGGGGTGTAGCCACGAAAATGGGCGTGGTAAAAAAATTAGCCATGTTACTTGCGAAAAAAAAATGTCCCTCTTTTTTACTTCCAAAATGCTGGGAGGTATGCTTTTATAATTTTCAAGCATTGAAAATCTTACACACTCCTGCTGACAATGCTCATCATGTCCAAGGTCTCCATTTACACTTGTGTAGATCACAGTCAATCACAGGGGGAGTGTGAGGGAACATGGAAATGTAATATTCTCTGTTTGTTTATAACCCTGCTGTAAAACCTGCTGTAGTTTACTACTGTCCCCAGGATAAGTGACCTCTGCTAAATCCATGTACTAGCCTAAGCCACGTCAGTAAAGGAATTATTGCTCCAGCCAAGTCTTTCCTCTGTTGCCATCTGCAGATGTCTAATAATTTATATGAAGTTTATTTCCAGTTTGGGCAGACACAGCTGCAGACAACTTCACATCTTTCCCACAGCTGGGCTTGAAGAAGATCCAAAACCTTCAGTTTAGAGCCAGGCGTTAGTTGCTATTTGCAGTTGGACATTAATACTACATAAATGGCATGAAGCAACAGCAGTTTTAGGGTAAGGCCACACATAGAGATTTCGGGGAGATCTGTCGCCTGGCGACTAATCTCCCTGAATAGCTTTGTAGCGGTGCGCACCCGCTACATGTAAAGTCGCCTGCACTTATTCACACGCGGCGGCGCGATTTTAAAAGTCGCTCAAAATTGCCGCAATTTTGAGCGATTTTTAAAATCGCGCTGCCACATGTGAATAAGCACAGGCAACTTTACGTGTAGCGGGTGCGCACCGCTACAAAGCTATTCGGGAGATTCATCGCGACAGATCTCCCCGAAATCTCTACGTGTGGCCTTACCCTTAAATTTATAAATAGCATTAGCTAGATAACACCGTATACAAATTTATTTTTCTTTATCCCTCTGTGCTGCAAGGATTTGTAATTTGATTATATGATGAAGGGTTTACACTAATTATAGTGCAACAAAAAAGAGTAGATGCATGCCATGGCATTAATGTTGCTGTTTTTAATTTTTAAAGTCAACATATTCACACCACACATTACACCATATATTTTATAACCCTGGGGCCACCAAAGTTGCTAGACTACAATTCCCAGCATCCTTCAACATATAAGATCTGAGGACCCAAGATTAAGAAACAGGCCCTTAGGCACTGGTTGTTGAATACATGTACTGTATTAAAAAACACAGTGGGCCCTCGCCGGGCCAGACCCCCCTCTCCTTATCTAATTTCCGATCAAAAATTTGCGTTTGAACGGCGCCGGGCACCTAGCGTGCATGCACACTGGAGCGCGGCACCAGGCGTTTGCTCCCGCCGGCGGCCCTATAATAGGTGAGGGGGGGGTCGAGGAGGGGGCCCCTGACCACCCAGTCAGACCCTGCTAGGGATGCACTGAATCCACTATTTTGGATTTGGCCAACCCCATAATTCTTCGCGAAAACTCAATTCAAATCAAATTTGCATATGCAAATTAGGGGTTGGAAGGGGAAACATATTTATGCCTTGTTTTGTAGCAAAAAGTCCTGCAATTTCCCTCCCACCCCTAATTTGCATATACAAATTCAGATTCGGTTCAGCCGGGCAGAAGGATTTGGCCGAATCCTGCTGAAAAGGCCCAATCCTGGTCAAATCCTGAAACCGAATCCTGGATTCAGTGAATCTTTTACCTTATAGGACAGGAAAATGTAGCTGCCATTGTTTATTATACTCAAACTTTAGCTTTAAGAATGGTTTGCATGCAGCAACCTCAATCAGTGATGTCTGGGCTGGCCCAAAGCTGGCAGTATGCATGGGTTGGGTGGGTTTGGGACGACTTTTCCATAATGTTCTCAGTCCCTTACCCTGCACCCACTCTGCCCTCAACCTTACAGTTGGCTTCTCCTGCTAGTGTCAGCTTTTTATAGCCTTGATCCTGCGTGTTCCAACTCTTCCTCGTCAGAAGCAGGTCTGGCATGGGTCTATAAATAAGCTGCTGGAGAGCTGCTGAACAAAAAATGAAATAATTTGAAAAAATCATTAAATATGAATTACAACTTGTCTCATTGGCACTTTCTAAATCATGCTACAAGTTCATTTAAAGGTGAACTGCTCCTTTAAGAAGCATGTAAGGAATTTGTAGAAATTGTGACAAACAAGGGGTAATTTACATAGAAAGGCTCGCCTACTATTGACCATTATTTTTAACTTTATACATTGTTTTCTGCACAAAAACATGACAGCCCCTTGAATGGAGAGTTGTATGTGTTAGCTACGCTCGATCCAGGTGGGTGTAGGCATCCTCCTAGCGCCTCCTATCACCCGTCTACATGCCATTCAGATATACATATTAGGGAGCAGCAGAGGGTGCAGGCTGTAATGGGATCTTGGACGTACCGCCTGCAAAAGACAGAGCTGCCCTGTACCCCTTGACGATGTTCTCTGCACCGAGTGCTGAACCACAAACATGGGTGCAGAAAGCGATTGACAGACAATTGCAATAACATTTGCAAACAACTTTTTCACTGGGCAATTTTTGGGTTAAGATCGCCTATAGGAAAAAAATAAACATTACTTATTTTTTTAAGTCAGAAGGAGATTAAAAATACATTTTCAATTTGTCTGCCCTCTGAATATGTTATTTGCTTTGGGCCAAAATGTCCCTTCCTCAACATATATTTTATCATGCCATTTATAAAATGCTTGTTAGTCAAATCCAGTAGTAGCTCTGTGAAAGCACTGGGCTGAATAGAGTGGTATTATGAAATTCACATACTATAGTTAAAGTGTGGGTGTGAAATATGCTTTTTGCAGTTCACACAAATAGGGAACTATATTAAGATTTGACTTAGGGTACAAATACAGTTTTTGCAAGAAGCTGTCAAAATTGACAAACAGTACTGGAAAACATGAACAGAGGCATCTGGTGTTGAATTTCAGGAACGTAGGTTTAGGTAAGTTCCTAAATGACTGTAAATGTTTTACTAAATGCAAATCATTAGGGAGTTACACAACCCTTTACAACTGGGTGTTTATTAGAATACACTATGATCAGAGAAAATAAAATGCATCCAATGCATCAATCCAGAAAAGAAAAACACATCTGAGAAAAAGAACTCATGCAGTACTTATGTACTTTGTTACTTTTTATATTTAGCATCTTAGAAATTAGTAGGATCTTATATCATCTAAATCAGGGGTCTCAAATCACCGAGCCACAGCCCAGAAGCAGGCCACGGATAGTCCTGAACTGGGCCGCTGAGTTGTGCCCAATTGGACGCCTGGACGCCGGCCCGACCACTGGACACCAACCCCACCTTGAATGCCCTGACCCTGCCCCCACGCCGGTCCTTGCAAACAGTTTTGCCTCAACACCGGTCCCCGGGCCAAAAAATGTTGGGGACCCCTGATCTAAATATTACTTAGATAATACTTAAAACATCCTGATATATGAGTGGTGAGTAAAGCTATACTAAGGGATACTAAATAAAAACAAAATTTAGAACCTCTAGGACTATTCTGTCCTATACAGCATCCTATAGGAACTGATTAATCTACCATATTTTGGATTTTTATAAAAACAAAAAACAAATCAACAGTGAAGAGCCAATCCAATCCCTTGATTTCAAGTCATACAGCTTATTCCAATACATGTGTTATCTTCTGTCTAACTTTGGTAGGGGAAAAAAATCCAAACTCAAATTACATATAATACCACCGGCAAGCTGAAACTCTCAGGTTTGAGAAAGTGATTTGGGAAAGAAGAGATCAACAGGGTCTGTAAGTCCATGTCCCGAACCTGCTAATTTGCATAGATGGGAAGGTGTATTATGTAATTAGTCAAATTAGTGCAAAACCAGAATGCCTTTGCCAAATGTAAGAGCATATCATCCACTGCATCTTTTAGTCCTCATTAATGGATCCAAATGTCAGCAGGACAGCAATCTAATGAATCTGCATTTTTACATACTTTTGATAGATGCTAAAAACATTAATGCCAACATAGCCAAACATTTAAATACCTTCAAAGCGCAGCTAAATACAATGAACCCACAATTATTCATATCATACCTCCCAACATTTTGTAAGTAAAAAGAGAGACAACATTTTAAGTAGCATAGCTAATGTTTTTACCACGCCCATTTTCGTGGCTACACCCCCTAATTACCATGTTAATTTTTCAGAATTTGGCAGATTATGAAAGTTTGAAAATATTACACCTCTTAAAATTACTTATTTTCTTATCTCAAAAGTGTTACAAAGTTTTTTGTTAGCACCTGTTAGCTTTTCTGGGCTCTCTGCCAAAAGCCAATTAAGTTAGCAACTTTGCTTCTTTTTCTGGCTGTTAAGTGCAGAGAAAATAGGGACTTTCCAGTACAAATGAAGGACTGCAGGTTGAGCTGTCAAAAGAGGGACTGTCCCTCCAAAAAAGGGACAGTTGGGAGGTATGTTCATATCACCACTTAAAACAGTACCCTCGGGTTACAATGGAAGCAGTGAAACATATAGCCAATACAAGCTGATCACAGACAACATATTTTCAGTTTAAAAGGTGTTTAAATCTTTTTATCTCATAAATGCTTATTTTTTGAAGAAACTGTTAAAACTCTGCTAAAGAAGCTTCCACTGAGATATGTATTATTCACAATTCAGTTAGAAGGTGTTACTTTCAGGCTGGCCCCCATGTCTCACGTGATCATGAAAAGATGCCCACTTTTTCTCAAATTCAACTTCATGCTGCTTTGAATCAATTTGTTTGTCATGATTATGGTAAATACACAGCTTTTTTGTGTCACGCTGGAATTGTATATTCTGAATTGTTTTGTAGGACAAGGACAGTATCTGATTTACCGATGATTCGAGGAAATTGGTTAAACAATTCCAAAGCCTGTCATTAATAAAGGTTGCTATCATGACTTCATTATAAGCATTATATAGACAAAAAAGGGCTCAACTGGTTCAAAGGAGAATGCAAACAACAGGATTAAAATGCCATGTGCAAAGCAGCCTGCTCTCCTTTTCTGTGCTCAGCACCGTTTGATACTAAAGCGGTGCAAACAATGGAAACCCTGATTTATAGCACAAACTGACTATTTTTTTCATAACATTGGTGACCAGGGCCCCCATAAAATATTGGTGGCCAGGGCTTTACAAAAAAAAACAAAAAAAAAACATTGATGTTCAGGAAGATGACTTTGAAGGTCTTCTGCTCTATTCACTGACTTTCAGTGGTTTCTCCTCTTCCTTGGCTCTTGGCTCCATTTGGTGGCTCCTGGTTCCTTTTGCAGCTTTCATTGGCATCAGCAACTCATGGAGGGCATGGCTAATCTGGAAAGAGCAGCTTGGCTGGCCCCCTTAAAGCTTTGAAAACCACCTAGCCCAGTACAGTTCCCCCCCCCCCCCCCCCCGTATTGTATGATATGATGTTTTAGTAAGTGCCTGCTACAGATGTCCATATGGATGTTTTAATAAAAAAACAAATAAAAACTAAATTTCCTGTTAAACAAATTATAAAACTTGGGTCACAGGTTCCCTTTAAAATTGTGGAAACTGAATGCAGCAATAGGTTTCGATTAAGTTCAGTCATCCAGTTATTTTGTGGATGATTCAGTAATTACCCAAAAGTATTAACCACATTTCCCTGATTTTAGGTAATAGTTGTTGTCTGATAAAGCAAAATATCCTTGTTACCCAGGGTCATGATTCGCTGTAGTATTAGCACGTTAATACCGAAGCAATTTGTCCCTTGAGCAGCAACTGCTTAAGAAGCTTATTTTACAATCTGTAGGGTGTCTGTTTTCAGGAAATGCATGCTATTATTAGACTGTTGTGATGAGTGGTACACAAAGATATTTTGACTTTACCGAGTTTCATGAGGCTAGAACCAGCAAGGCTGCAATGGATCACTCTGGTAAACTTATCAGATTTAGGGCTGAATATTGGCTACGGCATATCGCAGAGAAACATAATAAATTATAAAGAACACTACCCAGCAGAAAACCATGTATCTATAATCTGGAAATGTTCTAGGTCTGTTCAGAATATAGACAGAGCGTGCATTATAGACGCACCTGGTACACAATGTTTTTCAGCAATGAGCTTGCAGAAGCATGAATATGACATTGTTGCTCTGTATTTTAATACCCATATTTAGAAGGGCATTTTAGCTTGACAGAGTACAAGTCATTGATGTCCTGGATGCAAGTGGTACGATGCAAGAAAACTCACGTGCACAATCAGGCCCTTCCTTAGTAGTAACGCTTGGTGCTTAAACGCTTAAGGGAGACGGCCCTCCCAAATCTTTGTAGAAACAAAATATCAAGCTAGCACACAAGGCAAGAGCAAACCGGGGTCAAGTCCCTGGTACGTTTATTATAAATGGTTTGCACTTGCCTTGTGTGCTAGCTTGATATTTTGTTTCTGGATGCAAGTGGTATTCATGTACCAGCATCTGCATCCAGGGTATTTTGTGCTCTCTAAACTTAACTGCCTAAAACATGCAGTGATGGCCTCCCTATACCAAGCACCTTTACCTTGTGGCCTATATCACTCTCTAGCCTGTAAGTAACACAATCTATGGACTGTTCCATAGAATACCTGTGTGCCGCTGACCACCTACACAGGCAGCACTGTAATTAGAAGAAGACACAGCTCGTTAGCTCCATTCTAACTGCACAACACACGCTTTGTGGCTATTTTTTCACTTTACACTCTGCCCTGACCTTTGTGAAGAAACCCCTGTATGTGATGGTATCCATTAACTATAAATTATTTAATCCATTCTGGTCATTCTCTGGTCACACTGAAAATCTAAACTACCATGTGTTTAAACAAAAAGAAGAAGTTGCTTTGCGCTAAGTCTCTTAGATTTTCAGCTGCACAGACGGTGTAAGGATCCACGTATCCTTTAATTAGTTAATTGATAGATTCCAAGTGTCCGTGCGCTAATATGCTGGATGCCGATAATTAGGAGTTCTGTAAGAGAATGATACGCTATATAGAGTAGTAGAGTCTTTAGATATTGATTTAGAAGTGGGTATGGGGTACTCACACTTTTAATGAATATATTCAGCTTATAGGAAACAGTAGCGGTCGCCGTGTGATTTCTCACGTTGTTCAGATATCTAAAGGGAAAAAGCAGGCGGAATGGTGCGGGTATCAAAAGGTTACGACGAGGCCCCACAGTGGAATTGTACTCACCAGATGTGATCTTTATACGGTGTATCAAAAGGTTACGACGACATACACCGTATAAAGATCACATCTGGTGAGTACAACATATTGTCCAGCATATTAGCGCACGGACACTTGGAATCTATGTGTTTACTTGCCCTTAAATTCTTAAATAATGCAATGCACACCAATACCTAATTGTTAATTTCAATACAGACTCATTAGTCTAGAATCACTGTCACCTCTACTTGACCTTACAGTAGGACAGCATTATAAAAAAAAAATATAATTAAGCAAGATGAGTTTGAAAGCTATTAACAGCTCACCAGCTGCCAGATTAAATATTTATTTTGCTGTGAACATAGGTAATTTTTACGTTGAATATTAGGTCTATTATTCTAATTACCAGGTTAGGTTTCCAAAATGTTTTCTATAAATAAACACACATAATAGCAGTGCCGTCTAAGACCTAAATTTTACACGGCACAAAATGAAAGTGTTTTAAAGCAAAGACAATATAATAGTGTTGTTCTGTATTGGTACAACTGGGGTGTTTGCTGCAGAAACAACTATAGTTTGTATAAACAAGCTGCTGTGTAACCATGGGGGCAGCCATTCAAGCACAGGATACACAGCAGATAACAGATAAGTTCTGAAGAATCCCATTGTATGCTAAAGAACTTATCTGTTATCTGGTGTGTATCCTGTGCCTTTTCTCCTTTTTCAGCTGTGAATAGCTACCCCCTTGGCTAAACAGCAGTTTGTTACCAGTGGTTCGTAAGCAAGATGTTGTTCACAAACCACTTGGATGTTGCTTCCAGTCCCCCCAAGACAGGTGCTTATTTTTTAATTCAAGGCAAGTTTTGCTTACATAAAACCCACGTGGAATGCTAAACAGAGTCTCCTGTAGGCTGCCAGTCAACATAGGGGCTGCCAAATAACCAATCACAGTTCTTATTTGGCACCAACCGGAACTTTTTTCATGCTTATGTTGCTCCCCAACTCTTTTTACAATTGAATGTGGCTTACAGGTAGAAAAGGTTGGGGACTGCTGATATAATTTATAGTAGAGTTTCTGAAACAAACACACCAGTTGTTACCAATGAAGTGCAACAGTACATTATATTTTCATTACATTAGGACACTAATTGTTTGGTGTTACTATTCCTTTAACATTATACTTACATACATATGGTCATGTTTATTCTTTTTAGCAGCTGAAATATTAGCATTGTAGGTATATTTAAGTGATAGTTATATAAATAATCTTTATTTACATTGAAATACATAAGCTATTTGTGGGGGTAATTCAAAAGTTCAACACCCTCCTAAGGTGGCCAGGTTGATGCTGCACCCCATACTTTTTCCACGCTGGAGTGAGTAGAGGGAAACCGTTTTGCTGGTGCACTAGAAGAGATGAAATTCTGGACATAGTCCAGTTTCATTTAGCATGATAAGATTTTGAATGATCTTCAGTAAGTGTATGTTGGCAAGAAGATCTTGACTAACATACAGTGGATACAATGGATGATGGTTGGTACGTAGAATGAGTAGGTTTTAAAACGTAAAATGTTAGACATAGCATAGTGAAGATGAGATAGTGAAGATAAAGCTAGCCATAGACATACAGATATAATTGTACAAATCCTCGATTCGTACGATTTTCGGCCGTTTGTAGTGTGTCAATTGGTCGTTTAGTTAATCGGTCAGGTTAGAAGATTTCTGTCGGTTGTCAATAATATCTCTGCATGTATTGCCTATCTGCCGGTTTTCAGTGGGAGACTTTTGCATGATTGCTGTCAGGGCAGAACATTGTCTGATCTGTTTTTTTACTACTTTATTTAAACTGAAGGTTAGTGGCAGATCGGGAGATGGAGACGTCCGATTGTTCGTCCAATATTGCAGGTAAATCTGCACTTATATGGCCACCTTAATTCTCAGATCTTCTTGGCACCCTACTGTTCCAGAACAAATGGAAGGCCTAACAGCCTTTGATATACCATGCCAGTGTATTAATACTTAAAATTCCTGCTCTATCCTCATGAAAAATAACAAATGTAAATTTCACACAGGGTGTTTACTCCAGCACTGTGTTTCCACCAACAGGGAAACTCCATTCCATAGGTAAATAAATTAACTATCCGTCCGTCTGGACTAAGCCCAAGGGGCACAACATGTTGCTGCTGATCAGCAACTAGGCTAACCTGATAGAGAACTGAAGCCGGTCTTTGCTTGTGTGTGACTGCAGAGCAGTAATTGCCAGTCCCCTCTACTGTGCTTCTGGCAGGGACTGTTAGGACACACCAATCCCTCATTTGAAACACAGACAGAGACCAGTGAACAACTATGGAGGGTTCCAATAAAGGGGCCATTTTTAAAGATAGTATTAATTCTTAGCACTGTGTGAAACCAACACCAAATATTATTTATAATTGCCTACTAAATAAGGGTTTTTATTTATCCTATACTTCTAATTTAAACATGGGGTAGGAAAAAGCAAGACTGATCAAAGAGCCCATTTTTTGCTCTTCGGATGTTGCTCCAGGAAAGTGTTGAGTCTTGTAAGCAGGCGGGTGGTCATGGAACATGAGCATGCCTTGAATTAAATATTTTATTTGAATTGACATACCAACTATTTTCTAGGCTGTATATGTTCAAATGTTAACTTTATGTTTCCTGTAGACATCATCTGTGTCTCTAAACATCGGTAAGCCAACCAACACCTAGAATTTGTGTATCTGTGGCCTATGGCCCTAGAAGAGAACCTAAATAATCCTGGGGGTACTTTTTTGGATCTGACCCAACAACAGTACAAAGAAGCACCTGTCTAGGCATTCTGCCTAATATGTTTGTCAAAAAGAGAATACTGTGATTACAAAAGAAAATTACCCCAAGCTCTTAACGCTAATGAGTTTCTACATAAGAATGAAAAAGGGTCATACAGCAACAGCTGTCACTCAAAGCTCTGGCTGAACACAAGAATCTTGCCTGCCCCTTACCTAGCTTGAGCATGGAGAAGCAATTTGCCATTGTAAACAACCATGAAGATTAATTGCGCGCCTTTTAGAGCATCATCTGATTTGATTATGTACATGGTGTGTATTCAATTAATCTACAGATTAAGGGGGCTATTTATGAAACTGTCTCACTATTTTCTTAAGGCCACTCTGACAAAATTCCTGCACATTTTTTGCAATAAATTTTCCTGGATAAATCTGGTGTGGAAAAAAAGACTTGATAAAATCGTAAAAAAAATCCAAATCATACTATTTTTTCTGAAAACTGTGACTTTTTTTGATTATTGCCCGAAAACCACTAACTCTTCGGATTATTATTATTATTATTATTATTAGCAGTAACAGACTCGTTTAAACTATAATTCCCCTTAGAATTACCATACCTCATATGTATTAAACAACAGCTTTAATTACACGTTGGACATCTACAACAAAAACATATTAAACATGAAACTGAACACTTTTAGGGAAGCTTTGTGAAATATTTAGGTTATGAAGTATTAAGATAACTGTTCCTAGATCCCTGAATACAGGGATGCAAAAGAGCAGCTGCTTCTCCCCAGCCGGTGCCCATAATTCATTTGATAAAGCTCTCAGCAATTTCTATTCTATCCAAGCCTGGGTGAGTCATTATAAAATAATCATAAACGGTGGCACAAGTACAGTCATATTTCACACCCGCCAAACAGGTTATTTAGAATCAGAAAAGAAATTCAGGCCCAGGCAAAAAAATAAATAAATATCAGTATTAAAGTTAACTTATTCAGCAACAATACTTGCAATATGATTATATAAATCACAAGATCCACAAATATCTTGCAAAATATACCCTTATAAATGGGGATGTCATCAGTTATAACCTGAGCTTAGTGATGTAATTTGTGACTGTGCGTCACATAACAAGACCCACAAGTCCAAGACCTGCTTTTCAGCCATGATGTAGTCATAAAACGACTATGACTTGTAATATCCTAATATTTTACAACAGGGGTGCCTAAGTATCTAAGTTTTCCCAAAAGTATCTAAGTTTTCTCTAAAACAAATGTTTTCAACTTCAGCTTGAAGACTTAACATTATCCTTGTTTCTTACAAAAAAAAAAACAACTGGTCCATGAGTATGGCCATTTCTAAACTCTCTGATCCATTTCCCATGGTACAGACAGTTAGACAGCATTCAGTGTGGTCTGGTACAATGTCAGTATGAACAAATACAGTATTTCTGCCACTAGGCAAAAGTGAAGCAGATGAGAAAGGAAGCAGACACCTAATGGAATTAGCCGTCACATCCAAGCAGATAGACTTCTCCAGCTACTGATTTTTATTACACTGAAGGTTCTTACGAGTGGACTATATTACTGTATGGGGGGCTTATGCCTAGATGTAAGCCTAGGTAGAGGCTTTTTTTGGAGGAAAACCTTGATTCAAATTTGATTCGAGTTTTCTGGGCAGGACTATCCAATCAAATTTTACACATTCAAATTTTTTCATAAATAACATTCCATTCGAATTGTGAATAAAATCGAATTTATTAGAGGTTTTAAAAATGCACATAATTCTAAAATGAGATCTCTGATAAATAACCCTTGGATCTGACTCAACAAATATACAAGTAGAACCAATACAATTCTACCTGTATCTGACAATTCAGCAGTAAACCCTGGCCAATGTTTGGGTGCCTTCAAAAGTGCCTGATCAAAATTTTGCAACCTGATTGATCAACGAGCTGACCAATATACAAGTCTTTTCTCAATAATGGTCAGCTTGTCTCCTACCATACACATACCGAATATCGTAGGAAATGTAGTTTCCTGTGATAATATCTGTGCGTCTACGGGCATCTTAAAAAAATCTATTGTAAGCTACAAGCTAATATGATATGGCCAAATATTCCTGCCAGAAAAGTGCAGAGTGACATTATTATTTGTAAAAAAAAAATAAAAAATTGGCATTTTCATTTAGTGCCGTTACTTAAAACACTTGCCAACTTTCCTGAATTTTTCAGGAAAAAGACCCCAAAAGAAATGATCTTTATGGCAAAGTAGTCAGATTTCAGGCAAATAGTATACGTACAATATGATTTTTTTCGGAATTTTCACCCAAAAACCACAAATTTTTTGTAATATTTCATGAAGCCCAGTGCAGATCATGAGATCTTCCAACTGTAAAAGGGATATCCGCCATTGAAATCTATATGACCTCAACAGGTTTGAAATGGAGTCATTTTTTATTGGGACTTTTAGCAGCCTTGAGGTATAATAAAATAAATAAAATTTGCGTTTTCCAATGAAAAAAAATAATGTTTTCCCCTTTAAAACTCCAACCAGAAAAAAATGGTCTATAGTAAATAACTCCCTCTATGTAACATGATCCATACAGATTAAAGTGTGCAGCCTATAACATCCAAAACTTTCATCTTAAAGGACAAAAAAAGCTAATTCACTGGGTGTGTCAATTTGTTAAGTACCCCCACCCCCAGTAAATATAAATGCTAACCTGGACCCTTGGTCAGTAATTCACTTCTGTACAAAATAAAATTCACTGGTCTGGTTCACTTTGTTATCTCAGTGCTGGGCCACCGTGTTTCTTCATCTTGTGTGCTGGCCACATGCATTTTATTAAACCATATAGTACAGGTATAGGATCAGTTATCCAGAAAGATCTGAATTACGGAATGTCTAGACTCCATTTCATCTAAATCAGGGATCCCCAACCTTTTGAACCTGTGAGCAAACTTCACAAGTAAAAGGAGTTGGGGAGCAACAATAGCATGAAAAATGTTCTTGGGGTGCCAAATAAGTGCTGAGATTGGCCATTTGTTAGCCCCTATGTCAACCTACATTGAGGCTCTGCTTGGTAGTGCATCTAGTTTTTATACAACTAAAACTTGCCTCCAAACATGGAATTTCAAAATAAGCACCTGCTTTGAAGCCACTGAGAGCAACATCCAAGGGGTTGGAGAGCAACATGTTGTTCACAAGCTACTGGTTGGGGATCACTAAATCATCATCTAAATAATCCAAATTTTAAAAAACAATTTCCTTTAGCTCTGTAAAACAGTACCTTGGATGATCCAAACTAAAATATAATTAATCCTTATTGGAAGCAAACCAGCCTACTGGGTTATTTAATATTTACATGATTTTCTAGTAAACTTAAGGTATGACGATGCAAATTATGGAAAGATCCGTTATCTTGAAAGCCCCAGGTCCCCAGCATTCTGGATAACAGATCCCATATCTGTACTGGAACAGTGAAAATAATCACAGGAAAATACTATTCTGCACAATAAAAAAAACATACTTAGAAGTACACAAAGAAAGTGTGTTTTTACCCTGGCCGAGAGTCTCAGGTTAAATTCACAGGGGGTGCCCCCAGTGAAAAATAGGGATAATATTGCATAACCCTATACCTTTACAACATTATTTTAGTGGACAGAATATGTACTATTTTTACCAATAGAAATCTCCAAGCTTAGAAGATTCTCTGTATCCTATAACTACTGCCAAATAAAAATATCTACAATAAGTAATCCGTTTTCAATAGTTTTCACATCAAAATGCGAAGCCAGTGAAAATGAGCTGCTATGTTCATGGGAAGCCGCAGCCTTGGAGTGTCAAAATTCACACATTCGAATTTTAATCCCCCAATACCTCAATTAGAATAAAAATTTATCACACCTTGACTATCCTAATTCGAATATTGGCCACCTAAGTTCATGTACAAGTCAATGGCAGAGGTCCGTAGAGCCTTTTAGAGATGTTAAAGATCACCAGAAATAAAGACTTTTTCCACTTACTTTCTATTTTCAATTTGTGACAGTTTTTCTAATATTGAAGCGTAAGTGTCATTTTTCACCTTCGAAAGCAACTCTGGGAGGGGGAGGTCGCCGACCTCCCAAAACTGTTCTAAATTGATACGTTTAATGGATACATTTCTTATCTTTGTCCCTGCTGAGTAGAATCTCTGGATTTCATTATAGGCAGCTGTTAGAATTGATACAATAGTTGCTGAGAAATGTATCAGTTAAATGTTGCAAAACTGTAACCGTTCAGATTCTGCACATAAATTACTCCGTTTCCAGACTCAAACACCAGGGACACGAACATTCAACTTTAAACTTAGATTTTGGAAAAGCAGTAAAAAATCAATGATGGAAAGTAATTGAAAAAAAGTCTGTTTCTGGGGAACAATCTGAAAACAAATGAACTGAAAAAGTGAATAACCCCTTTAATTTCCACCCTTCACATTTAAGGATTTTTTTTTCGGGAGAAAAACTATTCAAATTTTCTGGTCAGAACCATTAGATGAAATATTAGATATTCTAATTTTTTCTTAAATAACCTCCCAGTCGAATGGAGTATATTCGATTTTAAAAATATTCACATGAATTAAAAATTTGACCTTTGCTAAAAAGGCCTCCTAATGTATTTTCAATGTTTATTATTTCAGTTATTGCCACCAATTGGCAGTCTTACATTCAGCTGTCATTAGCAGTTGGTGTTCAAAATGATTATAGTTGTATCTTTGGTGGCATATTGCTCTAAATACAGGCCTTTACATCTGTCCTACTCTCATTTTTTTCATTACCATTTGCACAACGTCACTTCAATTCAATTCAAAACTCTTGTTTTTATATCTAAATATTTTGGAAATCATCTACAAGGTCTTGCTACATTATTTACTGAATAACAGTACTTCCCCATTTACCAAAAGAATCATTTTACCATAAAGGTTTTTTTCTATTACTGAGAAGCTTTTTAGATATACTGGGGCTCATTTATCAACACTGGGCAAATTTGCCCATGGGCAGTTACCTATAGCAACCAATCAGTGATTAGCTTTTTAAAGCCAGCTGCAAGTAGATTAATGAAAGCAGCAATTTGATTGGTTGCTACTGGTTACTGCCCATGGGCAAATTTGCCCAGTGTTGATAAATGACCCCCACTGACTGTTAGATGGTCACCTTTGCAAAAGCTTCTAAAGAATGTTTTAAAACAAATTTCTAGATTAAATCCAAGTGAAATTCTGAGAATATCAGTATTATACAATATCAGTATTACTAGCACAATTACATGATTCACATTACCCAAAAACTGCCAATCAGTATACCTTAGTTATTTCAGGGGAATGCTTTAAATCTGTCAAATACATAACAGCAATAAAGGAAAATATGTGAGAAAATAGGTCTTAAATGTGACAAAATGAAGGAAATAAGATGCAAAGTGAATAAGTATCTTGCTATTCCTAGCAGAAAGCGCAGCGCGGAGCGACAATTCAATCCACTCTATAGATATTCAGTTTGATTGGATTTTCACATGGGATGGCGGCCAAAGGAATTCACTTTATTCTACCAACTGCATCTCCTGTGGGCTAAGATTTGAAACCAAACTTAGAATGAGAATTATTTTACCCATTTGAGACCCAGATATAAGAAAATTATAATAAGGGTTTTTTTTTCTTCATCACATCCTGAATACAGAAAATGGATATGTCAAGAAATCAATGGATTTATTAGACTTACTTACAAATGCTAAAATACACAATGTTTGCACAATGAGCATGTTGTTAACATTAAAGATACTGACACCTGAAATTAAACTAATTTTTACATAAAATATTTGCATGATGCTTTTACATTACCTGTCTGATCCCCCATGTTCCTGTATGAGTGGGCTGCCATATTTGTGCAGCAGGAGTCCGTTAGCATTAGAAACTGTAACTAACAGGCTGAGATGGGACAGTCAGGTTGGCAAAGTCAGAGTGTCAGAGAGTCAGGCTTAGGAACTTCAACTAACAGTTATATACAAAAACAAACCTCTCAGCAAACAATGATCAACATGACCTATAGGTAACATTTAACATAATTTTTTTGTGTCAGTATCACTGCTCAACAAAGTCCTTCAGAACTCTACTGCATTCTGGCATTTAAAGGAACAGTAACACTAAAAAAATGAGTTTGGCATGCACTTGTACTTAAGTATTTAACCACATTAAGGGGCAAATTTACAAAATTCGTGTGAAGGTTTCGAATTTGATCGAATACCGATCGTGCGATTTTTTTCAGATATTCGAATTAGGGCTCTTCTATCATCGAATTATCGAATAGATTGAATGATCGGATATTCGATAAATACAAGAAAAATTATCTTAATCAGAAGAGTAACCTGTTTATATATAACATCTACATATTTTAGCTTTCAGAAAAACTGATATTTTTATTAAATCTTATTTTATATATTCTCCTTTTACTCTGATTTGCTTCTCAGTATAAGGGACTCCAATGCTTGTTGGACAGTAAATTGCCTTTATGCTTTTGATTATTAATTGAAGAGCATCTCATCACTTAACACAGAGAGGCACATTTATCAAGGGTCTAATTTTGAATTGAAATGGGAGTTTTTTTAATTCTGATAAATTCGATTTGTGTGAAATGTACATCACTTCATAAGATAGATATTGCATTAATTGAAGAAATTGATCAGTTTCTTCAATGAATGAACTTCAAAGGGTAGCAAGGTTATGCAGGTTATGCAGCAAGTTTACATAGTAGGTAGCATTGCTGCCTTACAGTTTTAGGCTAAGGCCAGACGGGGAGATTCGGGGGCATTTTGTCGCCTGGCGACTTCTCGCCGCGACTTGTAGCCCCCGAACCTCCCCGAATAGCCACTTAACTAAGCGCACGGAGCGGCGCGCTTTTTGAAATTGCTCCAAATTGCCTCGCCAGGCAATTTCAAAAAGCGCGCCGCTCCGTGTGGATACGCGTTTTCAAGCGTGTTTTCAAGCAACGCCGGTGCGCTTAGGTAAGTGGCTATTCGGGGAGGTTTGGGGGCTACAAGTCGCGGCGAGAAGTCGCCAGGCGACAAAATGCCCCCGAATCTCCCCGTCTGGCCTAGCCCTTAGGGTCCTCTGCATTCATGCGTTTGTCCCTTGTTTTACCTGATGTCACAATTATTGCTTAAAGAATACAACCTTTATGTTGCTGGTATACGGCTCCAATGAAGCTTCAATCTTAATTATATGTTACATTTTTCTGGGTTTTGGAGTCCAGCAACAACTGAGTTTGGTAGAGCAGTGCAATGCAGCATGGTTTACTCTTTAACCAAAAGAGCTGACTATTTACCAATTATTTCAGGGACATCAGGTAACTGGACACTCCTTGCTCTCTTCAGAAATACAAGGGGTTGTGGCTTAGCAGTGCACAGCTTGAGTTTTTTATGACCTCCTGTGAATAGGGACTGGACCAACAATATAATGACCTTAACTCCTTACAAGAACATAGTGGAGAAAATATATTATATTCAATGGTTATGGCTCCTCCTACTGATTCCTTATAGTCTAAAAATCTATACTGTTTGACCTATCCCTGCCCAGATATTCCCATCTGGTAAACCCTGTG
>CM044448.1:66399608-66439042 GCA_024363595.1 Xenopus borealis
TATATATATATATATATATATATATATATATATATATATATATAAAACAGCTTCTGTGTCATTTTGTGGAACTGAATGAACCAATGCTGAACTGCAACTCCCATTAACGCCATCCCCAAGGAGTTAGCATATTGTCAGGTAATATTTATTACAAAGCCCAAAACATAAGAGTGTACATGCACAAAATCTGTATAGGTACTGTGTAAATACTATTTATTATATATTACAATAGTAATGTATATTATATACAGTATGTTTTTTGATAAAATATTATTTACACATGAATGGAAAAAAAGATATGCTACAAAAAATGCAAATGGTATTAATGCTGTTTTACACTGTGTGGTAGACATGACACAATCCCCACTCTGGAAATGTTATCAGCAACTTGTTCCTGATTTGCAAAACACACCCACTCACAATTGTGTTCATTTTGCACATTGGTTGCGAGAGTGGTAATGCAGCTCCCTATATACACACACACACACACACACACACACACAATTTAGTTGGAATTGTGGGGAGGAACCAATATGCCAGTTTGCATTCAAAAAAGTGCATTTTGCACACTGCATACTCACAACACAATCCACATGATCTTATATTACTCCTCCACCTACAGGCCATCTGGGGTAAAAGTAATGCTAAGTACCTTTGTAATGTTTTTGTATTAATCATATTGACTGGGTAATAATTATCCAGTTACATTCCTGCCTACCAATGCTATAGTAGATTTGAGGCAGAGCACCAATTTTCTTTAAAAATAAAAAAGCCTTTATTCAATACATATGGCAACAATGTGACTACAGCAATGTTTCAGGCCCTATGTGGCCTTTTTTCAAGCTTACCAGCAGCTACACAATTACTTCCATTTATAGATAGAAAGCAATACGACTGGCCTTATCTTTAGTTTAAATTTGTTGCAATGTTTATCGGTAATTAAAATCAAGAAATGTTACAATTTTACCTAATGTTACATTATTGTACCATGTCACAGACTATCTTGATATTTCACCTCCTGTTGTTAATTGCTTCTTTTAATTCTTTGAAGAGCATTTAATTACGAAAAATTGTCTGAAGGTCATATTCCCTATTTAGCTTATATGGAGTGAGGGTCTCCAATTTTCTGATTTTCTAAATAGTATTTTTGTACGGTCACCACCTCTACAGATTTTAGGAACAATTTGATATTTAAGTTGCTGTACCCCATGTGACATTTCAACAAAATGCGCAGCTATCTTTTTTTTGTTCTTATTGCCGATTTGTGCTCTCTTATTCGTTCCCGGACCGTGCGGCTTGTCTGACCTAAATAAAGTAGTCCGCAGGGACACTTAATTACATATACATCATAAGATGTTGCACAGGTATAAGATCCCTGGATTTTAATTGGAGTTCCTTTTCGTGGGTTATAAACTACGCCGTCCTTCTGGCAATTCGAGTAACAATTGCATTCTATACAGGGAAAAGTACTATGTTTCACCGGGCACAACACTTTCTGGATATACCTTTTCTGTCCTAAATCTGATTTGACCAGCAGGGAACCTATGGTTTTATTATGTTTATAAGACATTACTGGGGGCTGTTGTAGACCACCCAGTGTTTTCTTATAATATCAGCTATCTGATGACTAAGCATATTGTATCTTGAAGCAAAGGAAATATGTTCCATCTTGTTATTGTTCCGCCCTTGTATCATAGGGGTAGATTCATCAAAGAGTGAAGTTCCGCCACTAGAGGGAAATTACACAGCTCTCAATTCAATTCTATGGGATTTTGCAAGGCGTATTCATCAGTGGGTGAAGTGAAAGTTCACCCTTTGATGAATACGCCTTTAAAAATCCCATAGAAATGAACGGAGAGCTGCGGAATTTCCCTCTAGTGGCGGAACTTCACTCTTCACTTCACTCTTTGATGAATCTACCCCATAGTCTCCCTATTAGTGTTGTCAATTTCCTTCCATTGTCTTTCCAATATTTTATTGGGGTAACCTCTTTTTCTGAATTTCTCCTCCATTTCATCTAATCTTCCCTTGAGCACCTGTTCATCTGTAACAATCCACTTTACTCCACTAAATTGGGACTTTGCTAGTGACTTTTTTTACTTGTGCTGGATGGATGGAGTCGAAACGGAGGAGAGTATTCCTATCTGCGGGTTTGACATACCAATGTTATAGAAGAAACTTGTTATTTAACTTGAGCTAGCCCTACTGACCATATGATTTTGGAATTAGTATGTTAGGCAGACAACCCCCACCCAAAATATCTCTGTGCCGTGGATATCAGTTGGTTCATCTGTGGGGACCTGTTTGACAAATTAATCAGGAAAACTATACCCTGAAAATGAATACTTGAGCAACAGATCTTACCAAACTGGAATATATATTCAAGTAAATATTGCCCTTTTACATCTCTTGCCTCGAACCACCATTTTGTGATGGTCTGTGTGCTGCCTCAAAGATCACCTGACCAGAAATATTTCAACTCTAAGGGGCAGATTTACTAAATTCGAATAATTCGAATTTAATTTTATTCGAATATTCTAAAATTCGATGGTCGAATACTTCCCCTTTAAATTCGACCACCTACTTCGCCAGATTAAACCTACCGAAATGGGGATCATTCCCTAAGATTGAATATAAAAAATTTGATCGATCGATCATTCAAAATGCGGTAAAATCCTTCGAATTTGATAGTCGAATTCATAGGATTTTACCTCCCCACTATTCCCTGGTCGAAATTCGACCAATAGTAAATCTGCCCCTAACTGTAACAGGAAGAAGTGTTGAAGCAAATCATAGAACTGTCTGTTAATTGGCTTGTGTGACCTAACTTTATAGTTTGTTTGGTATGTTTGTGTGCACCGTTGAATCATATGATCCCAGGAGGCTGTCCTTATTTTTTTAAATGGCCCTTAGGGCCCTTACACACGAGCGTTTTTACCTGCGTTCCGTTTTGCTGTGTTCAGCCGCAGGGGAGCGCAGGTATAGACGCACTCAATTATTTTCAATGGGGCTGTACTCGAACGCATGTAGGCGCCAAACGCAGGTTCAGACCCAACATGCTGCATTTTTCCTGCGTTTGGCACCTACATGTGTTCGTGTGAGTACAGCCCCATTGAAAATAATTGAGTGCGTCTATACCTGCGCTCCCCTGCGGCTGAACGTAGCAAAACGGAACGCAGGTAAAAACGCCCGTGTGTAAGGGCCCTAAAGGGGCTCAAAAGTAATTTGACGCAAAGGCTATTTCATGGGCAGGTGTGGGCAATTCCTTTGTTATGTCATTATGAATTAAGCAAATAGCCCTGGAGTTGATTTAGGAGGGGGGGTGCTTGTATATGGAAGATTTAGCTGTGAACAGATAACATGCGGTCAAAGGAGCTCTCCATGCAGGTGAAACAAGACATCCTTAAAGCGATACGGACATGTTCCTATAAAAATCATAGAAATGTGTCAGTAAAAAGCATGTGCTGCACCCGGAATATTTTCCTTCAAAACCCCCCTCAGATCCGCCCCATGCACCTGCACGGACACAACCCTCCAACACTACTAAAAGACCTCCTGAGCCGTTTCAGTGATTCTGGGCAGGGGGCGGTGCAATGCTTTCATAGGCTAATAATGAATGAAAACATGAATCCAGCCTATGGAAGGACCTAATCAACGAACAGATGCGGCCGCGATCCGACCGGATTTTTAATCCTGCCCGATCGACATCTGGCCTACTTTCGGCCGGATATCGATCGGGGAAGCCCGTCGGAGGGCCCCATGCATGGGCCGATAAGCTCTCAGTTGTGTCATAAATTTGTGCAGTTTCTGCAATTATGTCTTCTTGTTGCCAAAAAAAATCAACATGGCCAAAGCTATCTGCCCAGCTTCCTCTTGTGTTTCCCTGCTTGAAATAACTCGTGGAAAACCTATACAACCCCCAAAATTCTTATCTATCTATTTCATCTACACTACTGTAACTCAAGTCTACAACCTAAGCCTCCAAAACTAAACCACCACAAGACCTGCTCTTTGCTCAAACACACACATATTAACCATCATCTGACCATCATCTTCCAAACCAAGGTGCTCTACAATCTACAGTCACCGTATGTCTCACTCTTCGTTGCCCGAAGTTTCCTCGTGAGGCAACTTCAGAGAATGAAGCGCTGCGTGTGAATTGCCGCAGGCGATTTTCGTTACAGCCAGCGGATGACAGGGAGAAGACAGTTCGGGGAAGATTGTCGCCCCAAAGAAGAGGCGATTTGTCACTGGGGCGACTGAACCCCAGCGAATCTGCTCGTGTGGACTAGCCCTTAAAGGAGAAGGAAAGCTACCAAAGCAGTTTGCCAATAGATTAGCCACAATAGTGCAAGCTAGAACACTAGATTTATTCTGCAGAATGCTTTACCATACCTGAGTAAACAGCTCTAGAAGCTCTCTGTTTGCTTAGAAAAGCAGCTGCCATATTCGCTTAGTGTGACATCACTTCCTGCCTGAGTCTCATTCATAGCTCTGTGCTCACATTATATCAGGGAGGGGAGCAAGGGAAGTGGAAAAGGGCACACTGAGCATGCTCAATCAAGCCCTAACCCTGAAGGTTTAAGCTAAAGGCAGGAAGTCTGATACAGAAGCCCAGGAGTGCACAATAGAAGGAAAGAAATGCTGTATTTCTTTCGACAGTGAGGGTTTACTGATGTATTTATATAGACCTTTCTGATAAAGCTTACTTAATTTTAGTCTTTCCTTCTCCTTTAAGCAAAGCAGACAGAAGTCTGCACAATGCTGCATCTCTGTCTTACAGTTGTCTTTATACACTGCCCCCTTAAACAAAACAAAAAACATTGATTCAGGAAAAAATGTTTATTCAAAGCAATAATGTACATGTTATGCATAACCTCAACAATAAAAAAAAATGAAGGACCATTATACATTGCCACTTGCTTATTTCATAATAATAATAATATTATAAAAAAATTCTCAAATGCAGACCATGTTACTTTTTTCTTCCTGGTTTTTTAACAAGCATTTTACTAAATCATTACATGTCTCCAGTCAGGTTTCTGTCAGTCAGCTGAGGGTCATGTCATAACTTAGTCTCTGTTCTGTAGAAAGAGCACAATACAGTTATGAACAATAGTTATCTATTACCACTTACGGGTATGGGATCTATTATCCGGAATGCTTGGGACTTGAGGTTTTTGGCATAAGTGATTTTTATGTGATCTCCATACTTTAAATCTGCTAAAAAAATATTTAAACATTCAATAAAAAAAGTGTGGATTTCTTATAACAGGTAAAAAGCACATTTTAATTATTTGCTTCTAATGATTTTATGAGGTGGCCTTTCCGTAATTCAGAGTTTTATGGATATTTCCGGATAAGAGATTCCATGCTGTATTAACATTCACCAAATGCATTAGCCCATATGTATATTATGGGTCAATGTCTTGGTTGCACCAAAATACCCCTTGTCCTCTTGAAAATATTTCCTGTGCCCAAGGCTACACCACTTATTATTTGGAGGCCCTAGTAGTGTTTGAGATTTTGCACTCATGCTAAAAAAAAATGGACTTTTTTGAATAAAAAAAGTCTGAACAAATTAGAATCCCTTTTTATCAATACAAAAAAAAAACTCGAAATAATGAATAGGGGAAAAAAATCACAACTTTCTTTGATTGTCAGGTGAAAAACCTGGATTTTTTGAGTTTGACCAAAAAAAATAAAAATAAAAAAAGCGAGTTTCATTTAATTTCATTTCATGAGGGTTTAAACATCTTCAAATTGTTAAGGGGATGTCTGCCATTGATTTTTATATGAATTCTGCAAGTTTTAGATGAATTGTCGTATTTGGACTTGGAACAGCTTCGGGGCATGATAAATCTTTTTTACTGCTTTTTCCAGGTTTTCAGTGTCAAAGCAGACAGTGCAAAAAGATTGCTCATCAATAAATAGCCCCCTTAATGTGTCTCTGGTCTTCTAGTGTCAGTTGTGACAATGCAGTCAGTTTCCCCCAAAAAAGTCTGAAAAAGTCTAAATTTGCTACACATTTTTTTACATGGAAAACACAAAGCTTTAAAGGAACAGTTCAGTGTAAAAGTAAAAACTGGGTAAATAGATAGGCTGTGCAAACTAAAAATGTTTCTAAAATAGTTAGCCAAAATGTAATGTATAAAGTCTGGAGTAACTGGATAGCCAGAACACTACTTTCTGCTTTTCAGCTCTCTTAGTTTCCACTGACTGGTTACCAGGTAGCAGGGCTGGAACTAGGGGTAGGCAGAAGAGGTACGTGGCTAGTGTAGAAAGGTGGAGGAGCGCCAGGCCATACCTCTTCAGACCCTTATTTCCCCACCTGGGGCAGCAATCCCCACTTCCTGGATGCTTGCACTCTTCTGCACATACGCACTCACACATACTTGGCTTGTGTGCTTGTCTGTGTGCGCGTGCACATCAGGAGGGGGCAATGTAGTCGGCTAGGTTGCCTTAGGCACCCAGCCGACTTGGCCCGGCACTGCCAGGCACTAACTAATCAGTGACCTGAGGGAGGGCCACATGGGACATAACTGTTGCTTTTGAATCTGAGCTGCATGAGGAGGATCAACTGCAAACTCACTGAACAGTTATGTCCCATGTGGCCCCCCCCTTCAAGTCACTGACTAACTCTTAGAGAGGCGAAATGCAGGAAGATGGTTTATATTCTGTTCTATTATACATCCAGTCACAGCCTTTATACATTAAATTTTTGGCTAATTAGATTTTTCCATTTTTACCCAGTTTTTATTTTTATACAGAACAATTCCTTTAAAAAGGACTCCTATTCTATGAATAAAGGACAAATAGTAGTCACAAGCACAGCACTTGTGTCTGGCACACTCAGATCTCAGTCTAAATGCACTAGCCATAATAGTTGTTTGTGATGCAGCAACATCACCACAGTCTATTCTTTAAAGGGATCCTGGTAGGATTTATATGGTTTACTTTTTATTTCTAAATAACACTCCTTGCATGTATTTTGGGTTCCACTGCTTCTCCTCCTCATTGTATAATGTAATCATGATCTTGAGTTAGTGTTTACAAAAGCCAGTGTACCATTATTTACAAGTGCATACTGTGCATATACACACACCTATATCTATTTTACTAATTTACTAAGCTAATTGAGGCTAAGGGTACATGGGATAGTTTTTCCATAATGTATTTTAGCTGCCAGAGAACTATGCCTGAAGCCACCCTAAATTATTGGGAAGCAGTATAGGCAATTTTGCCTGTTCACCCACTTGCTAAAATTCAAGATAGCAGCAGCTGTGCTACAAGGGCCTGGACATATGCATTTTAGCGTTAGGGGGGGGGGGGAATAATATCACTCCAACTTGAAGATCAGCAGTAAAGAGTGACTGAAGTTTATCAGAGCACAAGTCACATGTCTGGGGGCAGCAAGGAAATTGACAATATGTCTAGCCCCATGTCAGATTTCTAAATTAAATATATATATATATATATATATATATATAAAAAAAGACTTGAGAATCTGAAGAAGCAGCAGCACTATTAACTGATGTGTTATGTTATACTATGCATGTTAGATCAATAAATTGATGCTGCTTTTTCCATAGGGTGACCAATGGAAAATGCATGCTTTCTAAGCTCTTCATAGGTTGCTTATTATCAAACATGGAGAGTCTGTACAGAATCTAGTCCTGCTGTTTCCAGTACCGCACACAGAATATTTGAAGAATATGAATCTACCATTCTTGAAGCACACAGGCAACATTCCCATTTAACTCCAGCATTTCTAGCCAACAAACCAATTACTATGGACCGTCTCTGCAATTACTCTTAGAAACATCCATTGTTTACATACGAGTTACTTATGTTAAATGTCTTAATTTGAAATGGGTAGAAAATGAGTGTTATCTGCACACTGTACTGGTGCGGTTTTCTCGGATTACTATGTATAACAGGTTTTGCCTTGTGCTTTGCTGACTCATATACAGCTGGCCTGGAATAAAGCAAAATCTATATGTTATCACATTCTGCAAAACTTGTTCTGGTACAATGTGTTGTACTACTCCAAACAACCTAAACAGGCGGTTTATCAGTATTGCACTGCAAATCAATGGAATCAGCCAATTCATTTACGTAGTAAGGTGCAGGTAGCACAGTAGAAAAAAATTGGCGCACATTACCATGTAAAGCTGGTGGGTGCACGGCACAGCATGACCTTGTACTTACCACCTACTCTGTGGAGGACATTAAGCACAGGGATGCATTGAACCCTGCACAAGTACCCCATAATGATGTACTAAGGCCATGATTTTGCACCTTTTTGTAGTCTTGTTGATAACCCCTCGTGGCAAAGTGTTGCTTGCAGCCACCAGCACAAGTTTTGTTGAGAACATCAAACATACTATAAAATACTATTTGGAGACAATCAAACATTTACTACAGTTTAGTACATTACTTTTACAGGTATGGGACGTATTATCCAGAATGCTCAGGACCTGGGGTTTTCCGGATAATGTGTCTTTCCGCAATTTGGATCTTCATACCTTAATCATATCTTAGCCAGGTACTGTTTTAATATAACAGAGAAAAAGGAAACCATTTTTTTAAAATTTGGATTATATGATTATAATGGAGTCTATGGGAGACATCCTTTCTGTAATTCAGAACTTTTTGGAGAACGGATCCCATACCTGTAATACACACCATAAGAAGTAGGGTCCTGTAAGTGGTTTTGTTTTTACCTTTCTGGCACAAAGCACTTACCTGATAAACAAGGTCAGTAGGTTCTCTGTCTCTTGTTGGACTCATCTCTGGGAGAATCTGCCTGCATCACTTTGAGCTTTACGCCATTTACCATCTTCCCATGTAAAACTGCAATAGCCTCATTGGCACTGGAGACATCAGCATATCTGGCATAGCCAACGTTTTTCCCCGGTACAATATATACTTCAATAAGATTTCCAAAGCGACTTGTGGAGTAACAGAAAGACAGCCCATTATGTTAAGATTCAGAGAATGTGTATAAAGAAACAGATTCAGCAGACATGCATTTCCCTAGGTCTGGAATATTGCTTGTCAGAAGCATTCTCTGTAGACATAGAAAACAAATACAATCTGCCGTGCTGGGCATCATTAAAGGGATGCTGTCATGGGAAAACATGTTTTTTTTTTTCAAAAGGCATCAGTTAATAGTGCTCCTCTAGCTGAATTCTGCACTGAAACCCATTTTTCAAAAGAGCAAAGAGATTTTTTTAATATTCAATTTTGAAATCGGACATGGGGCTAGACATTTTGTCAGTTTCCCAGCTGCTGCCAGTCACATGACTTGTGCTCCGATAAACTTCAGTCACTCTTTACTGCTGTACTACAAGCTGTAGTGAAATCACTCCCCCCAGCAGCAGAACAAAAGAACAATGGGAAGGTAACCAGATAGCAGCTCCCGAAAGGTAAGGCCAGACAGGAAGATTCGGGGAGATTTGTCGCCTGGCGACTAATCGCCTATTCTTTGGGGCAACAAATCTCCCTGATCCGCTTCCCCCTGCCTTCCAGCAGATTTAATGAATAATCGCCTGCGCCTATTCACACGCAGCGCTGGCTTTTCCGAAGTTGCCTCCTTAGGCAATTTTGAGAGATTTTGGGAAAGCGCAGCTCCGTATGTGAATAGACGCAGGCGATTATTCATTTAATCCACTGGAAGGCGGGGGAAGCGGTTCAGGGAGATTAGTCGGCAGGCGACAAATCTCCCCGAATCTTCCCGTCTGGCCTGAGCCTAAAGCTGGCCATAGACGCATAGATCTACATGCAATATCGGATGAATGATCGTACCTCAGATCATACAAAGTAGTAAAAGAACAGATCAGCCTATGTTCTGCCCTACAGCAATCATAGGAAATTCTCCCGCTGAAGATCATCAGATTGGCAATACTTGCAGAGATATGATCGTCAGCCGACAGAAATCTTTTAACCTGTCTGATCGACTGAATGACCGGAATGGCAAGATAAATGTCACTCCACACAAAAATCGTATGAATCAGATCTTTGCGTCTATGGCCAGCTTAACACAAGATAACAACTCCCTGGTAGCTCTAAGAACAACAAACAATAGTACATTAAGTAGGAGAAATAGCCTGCCATAAAGTAGTTCCACCCCAAAGTGCTGGCACAAGTCACATGCCACATGTGAGATTTCAAAATTGAATATAAAAAAAATCTGTTTGCTCTTTTGAGAAATGGTTTTCAGTGCAGAAGTCTGCAGCAGCACTGTTAACCAATGAGTTTTGAAAAAAACATTTCCCATGACAGTATCCCTTTAAAAAAAAAAAAAAAAATTAATACCAATGACAAAAGCTTGTAAATACTTATCAGGCGTAAAGACCTTACCAGAAAGCATCTTCCACTATATCCAAGGGTAATGGGTGTGGATTGAACACAATAAACAGCCTCTCCTTTGATTGTGCATCACTTGGAGCTTTCTTTTTGATTGATGGAAGAGCTGCATCTGTCTGGAGCTGAGATGTAACTGGGGAGCCATATGCTCGTTCATAAGGCTGCAGACAGACATACGCATCTTTTATAAACAACCCACTGTTTAACTAAAGAGAATACCTTCTGTCACAAAGGTGAGATGGCAAATACCTACCCTTTACTCATGAGAGATCATTTCAAACCATACACATTTAACTTTATAATGTTATAAAATGCAAAACAAAAATGGCTGGAATGTGACCGTAATCAGGAGTAGAGTCGTTATACTCTTATATCTTCCAGAAATCATTGCTGTAGGGTTTTTTTTTTCCTATGCCACAACAGAAGTATTAGGAAATCTGTGGGCAAATAATGGGGATGTTCATTTTGCATAAAAAAACAAAAAACTAAAGTAACTGTAAGCAACTTTTTAAAATACCCTGTAAATCATGTAAAGGCAATACATGATTTAAAGAGGTATTTGTTTATCCATTTCGGTTTTCTTTTTCTGACTCCTGAAACAATGTACTAGAAGCCCCTCTCTACAAGGCCTGTTAATCACCTGGTTTCTAATGAATTTAAAAAAATGAATGCTTTCAATGGGAATCGGATTAGATTAGTCAAATAATAAAACAATGCCAGAGATGAAAGTGGAAAAGACAGTGTGACGGTGGTTGGCAGGAACCAGACAAATGGTTTCCTCTCCAAAATGTTTGCACTTTGCCTTGGCTATAGTTTAATCTTTAATCCAATCACCAGGACTTTTTGCAGGATTCAGCCACAGTCAGCTGCAAGTTTTGAGGGGTTTCCTTAAATATGAATATGCAGTTTAAGGTTTTCATTGGGCTCATTCCATTTTGGAACTGCCACCAATCTAGTGGGATACACAGGGGAACAAATGTAGGCCTGTTTTAAAAGGACAGTCCTCGCACGTATTAAACGTTGAGAATATCAGACAACATGAAAAATCGGTTCGGCCAAGCACAAGGATTCAGCCGAATCCTGCTGAAAATGGCCGAATCCTGGCCGAATACCGAACTGAATCCTGGATTCGGTGCATCCCTAGAAAATATGTAAAGCAGAACTATGACCACCATCAGTTTTTTTACCACCAGTGTACCCCACCTCCATATCCAACCAGTGACGGCAAATTAATTATTCCCCACAACTGCTTCCAAACAGCATGGCTGTGCAGTGAGGTTGGCACACTGGGAGTCGACCTGTTGTCCTGGTCCAGTGCCCATGCTGTTGCTTGCCGATTACCACACACTTCAGGACACTCTGGATCTATTTATCACATTGTATAATAAGTAGAGTGAAACATTACCAGTGGTGTTGCCCATAGCAACCAATCAGAAAACATTGGATGAGTGACACTCCACCTTTTACACCAGGGGTGTCCAAAAGGTAGACTGGGATCTACCAGTAGACCTTTAGTTGGTGATCAGTAGATCTCAAGAAAATCAAACATCTTGTCTACATTACCCTTCTGTTTTATTCTTTTCATTCAGATATTTATTCTGTTAAAGCTACATAAGAAACCGTTGTTTTTTAAATATGGTAATATAAAATTATAATATTTAAGTAATATTTTCCATGGAACAGAATGCTAACAATGATATTATGGATGTACATTACTAAAGTATGGGCATTCCTGTTTTAAACAGTATGGATCAGGATTGCTGTTGAAGTTCAGAAAGACAGCAACCCTATAGCCGTTTTGGACTGCACTACCAATGTTTTAGCATTCATGTTGCCACCTGCACTGCAGAGGACTGCAAGCCTACCTAAAAAGGTGTTTGGATGGAGATATCCATTGTCTCAGGGTTGCTGTAACTTGAGACTCATATTGAGCCTAAACACTGAAAAAAGTTAAATTAGGGCTCTGAGTTTTCAAAATGTTAATGCTGCATTTTGTGGAAAGAAGGATGCGTGGTTCAGTGGCTGGACATCGACTGCCAAGCTTTAGTCCTGCGTCAGGGATACAGGGTTGGCCTTTCGCAAAGCAGAGATGTTATTAACGGTCTAGCAGCAACCTTGTTTATTGCATTTCGCACAGTGATACTGTCAATTGCCTCTGTTTTAAAGGTCATTTCGCCTGTTTAGCCTTTTTCTCTTTTTAATAACTTCCCAAAGCATAAAACTACTTTAAGCCAGGAGAAAATCATAACATGCATTACAATTTGGCAAACTGAATAACAGCTGAATGCTGTGGAATAATGTTTACTCCTACTCTGTGTGCATGTGGCTTATAGGGTAAAGGAATTCATCTTTACCGTGAGGCTGGCATCCTGGCTAGAATCCATACCAGCACCATATGGATAAGCTCCTCCCATTAACTGTGGGACAAGACAAAATGAATGAACCAAACCAATAAGAATAAAAAACAAGCTGAATGTATGAACACAGTATAATAGAGATGGATTTCATTCATTTTTTGTTGCTGTTCCTATTGCAACTCATTCAGAATGATTCTGTTTTGAAGGCAATGGTCTGACTGCAGCTTGGGACAAATATAATGTTGAAAGGGATCCTGTCATGGGAAAAATGTTTTTTTCAAAATGCATCAGATAATAGAGCTGCTCCAGCAGAATTCTGCATTGAAATGCATTTCTAAAAAGAGCAAACAGATTTTTTTATATTTCATTTTGAAATCTGACATGGGGCTAGCTATATTGTAAATTTCCCAGCTGCCCGAGATAACAGCTCCCTAACACAAGAAAACAGCTGCCTGGTAGATCTAAGAACAGTATTCATTAGTAAAAACCCATGTCCCACTGCGTACTATTCAGTTGAGAAGGAAAAACAACAGCCTGCCAGAAAGCAGTTCCCTCCTAAAGTGCTGGCACAAGTCACATGACCAGGGGCAGCTGGGAAATTGACAATATGTCTAGCCCCATGTCCGATTTCAAAACTGAATATAAAAAAATCTGTTTGCTCTTTTGAGAAATGGATTTCAGTGCAGAAGTCTACTGGAGCAGCACTATTAATTGATGTGTTTTGAAAAAAACATGTTTTCCCATGACAGTATCCCTTTAAAGGTGTTTCACCTTAATAATTAAATGTATTTATGGCGTTCTCTGCACTAAAAGAAGCATTTCTGCAATATATATATAATACCAAAAATAAAGGGCTTTCCAGTTAACCACAATAAACATTTCTGAAGACTGTTCAAACACACAAGCATCAATAATCATGTGACAAATGACGAATTATAACTGATGCCATCATGATAAGGATCTATTTTTCAAGCTACTCAT
The DNA here is from genome assembly GCA_024363595.1 of Xenopus borealis. NCBI lineage: Eukaryota > Metazoa > Chordata > Amphibia > Anura > Pipidae > Xenopus > Xenopus borealis. The sequence continues at coordinate 66,413,318 of CM044448.1, forward strand.
TGCTCTTGTGCATGATATATACAGTACATAACCTAATACCATAATTCCTTTATACAGGTATGGGAACGGTTATCCAGAATGCTTGGGATCCGGGGCTTTCCGGATAATGTATTGTTCCATAATTTGGATCTTCATACCTTAAATCTACTAGATAATCATGTAAACCTTAAATTAACCCAACAGTCTGGTTCTGCTTCCAGAGATTACTTGCATTTTACTTGAGATCAAGTACAAGCTATTGTTTTATAATTATAGAGAAACAGAAAATAATTTTAAAAAATTTGGATTATTTGGATAGAATAGGGTCTATGGGAGACGGCCTTTTAGTAATTTGGAGTTTTCTGGATAGCGAGGTTTCCAGATAACTAGGGATGCACCGAATCCAGGATTCGGTTCGGGATTCAGCCAGGATTCGGCCTTTATCAGCAGGATTCGGATTCGGCCGAATCCTTCTGCCTGGCCGAAACGAATCCGAATCCTAATTTGCATAGTCAGGGAGCTAAATCACATGACTTTTTGGCACAAAACAAGGAAGTAAAAAATGTTTTCCCCTTCCCACCCATAATTTGCCTATGCAAATTGGGGTTCGGATTCGGTTCGGTATTCGGCCAAATCTTTCGGGAAGGATTCGGGGGTTCGGCCGAATCCAAAATAGTGGATTCGGTGCATCCCTACAGATAACTGATCTCATCCCTGCACTGGCATTAAAAGGAGACTGCTCCCATTTGATCATGTCCTAGCTCCAACCGTATGTCAGCTCTGTTGTGGCATTATGGAACCAATACTAGTGACGACTAATGTAATCCGATTCCCTAATAACCCCAATACAGGTTATAAAAAGCAAAACATGAGCAGGATCTCCTTGAGTGACCCTACATCCCAATACTAGTTATTAACAATAAAAAGTATGACATATTGAAGAACAAAAATAAAATTACCTTCTGCGATTTTTGTCAATGCCCCAAGGATAAAGTAAATAGATGCCAGTGATAAAATAATATAATATAATGGGGCATATTACATATAAACTCCAGTGTATGGGTAAAACATATCACAGCAACAATTAAAGAGTCTCGTTATAGCCAGCTGACTAATAGCAAAAAATTTGTTTATTTTGGAGGTTTTTTTTTGCTATTATTTAGCTGGTTAGAATGATAGGGAAAAATATGCCCCTATTGTATAATATAAGGATAGTAACAGAGGCATTTTAAGAATCTATAAATGCACCAAATTGAAGTCTGAGTTCTATTATACATAGGATTAAGTCTAGTGACACAAATGTAATTAAAGGACACATCATATGACGTACTGATGACATAATGATATCACTGAGTACTAGTTATAAACATATATTTTTCAGGATAATCATGGTATTGTGTACAATATAAAATTACTAGCAGACAAGCCATTATTAACGGATAGGGAAATTTGTTAAGTAGTAGCTGTGTTTTTTCTTTGGCCCATATCAACATTATTCAAGGTTGCCAGCTCAATTTCTGGATGTGCTACAGTCAGGATTGAAGAACTGAACCTTTAGTCTCTGAAACAGTGGAGGGCGGGACAGTATCATTTAGGATATTTTAGAAGACTACATGATTAATTTTGGAAGGGGAAATTAACCATGTGCCCCCCCCCCAAGTCTCTGATTGGTTACTGCCTGGTAACCAATCAGTGAAAACCAAGAACTGCAAAGCAGGCAGTGGAGTTCTGTTTAGGGATGCACCATATCCAGGATTTGGATTCTGCTGAAGCCTTGTGCCTGGTTGAACCGAATCCGAATTAGCATTTACATATTTTTTTTGTCACAAAACAAAGGAAGTAAAAAATGTTTTTTCCCACTTCTTAGCTTCCTGTCACTAATTTGTGTATGCAAATTAGGATTCCGATTTGGTTCGGTATTCAGCCAAATCTTTCATGAAGGATTTGGCCAAATCCCAAATAGTGGATTCGGTGCATACCTAGTTCTGGTTATTATGCTAAACATCCAGTCACTCCAGCCTTTATAGGTTATATTTTTGGCTGACTAACTATACTGAAAACATTATTAATTTTGCACAGCTTATCTATTTACCTAGTTTTAATTTTTATAATTCTTTTAGAAACTCAACCAGAAAAATTTGACATTTAATAAATAGGCCCCATTTTGTTTATGTAGAAAGATCCTGGAAAACACTATTCTTTTCTTAGACAAACTTTTTACTAGAACTATATAAAGAAGATGAAAAAAGTGAAAGTGATATTATACACACCGGTGCTGTAGGATAATGCTGTGATGAGCCCCATACCATTGAACTGACCTGAGCAGCCACCATCTGTGATGCCATTTTTCGAAGAAGTCTGTGCATTGGGAAAGTAAATTTCTATATGAACATTACATGGCCAGCTTTAAAGAAGCATGTAATCAGGAAACCCAATAATAAAAAAGCACTTAAACTGACAATCACCATCTGAAATTTACGGACATAAATGGATGCCACTTCTCCGTTTTAACCCATAAATTCACAGAGAAACCTGTGCAATTTCAACTATCAAATGTAATTGTTTATAAAAGGTATAAAAACAATGGCATTAAGTCTAAGGCTGATTAAAATAGCAATGTCCTTGCTCGCTGAGGAATCTAGAGCAGTGTGGTTACATGGGACAATCATGTAATGTAGTATGCCAAACCCAATTATATATGGAGTTCTTAAGTAGATTGGCTGCCTTACAAATATAAAAAAGGTCCATATTTGGACCCAGTTGCACAGCCCTAATCTACAGAATGAAGATGAAGGAAAATTTACAACTCAGTGTATAGATTTAATACTGAAAAAAAAAACCCATTGTACTTACTCAGAGCCATCTCCACCATCATTTAAGTAACTGACCCCAAGACGATTGCCAGGTGGATACTCAAACCCATGCAGCTTATACTTGGCATATATAGCGGATGAGATGTTCTGATATTGCACAATAGCATGCCCTAGCAAAAACATTACACACAGTTAGACAGGATATTTTTATGCAAAACATCTTTTCAATTTATTTATTAGCTGCAAAGACCCATTGATCACACATTATACAATGTTCAAAGAAGATTAAAAACAGGTAGTCAACCTTAAAGGAGAACCAACCCCTTAATTATTAAAACCACTACCCTACATAGACACCACTCCCAGCTCCGCTCCAGCCTAAGTGTTACCCCCAGTAAATAACCCTACCTCTTTACTAACCCGCTTGGTGCAGATTCTGTTCACAGGTACATCTTCTTCCTGCACTTTCGGCGCATGCGCAGTTGTCGCAAACTGGAAGATTGCACCAACTGCGCATGCAACGATATGACGCGCTCTTCCCCAAGATTACCAAAGAGAAGAAAATAGCACCGTGAACTCCAACTCCCTGAATCTGCACCAAGGGGCAAGTAAAGAGTTAGGTGCATTTAATGGGGGTAACACCTAGGCTAGGGGATAGTGGGGAGGGGGTCTTTGTAGGGTAGGGGTTTAAGGATTGGTTCTCCTTTAACATATGACACTTGGCATGCCCTGAATCCCAGATATGGTCAAATCTGATCCTTCTTCAGCAGTACTTGGTGAAATCTCAGTGAATGGAAGAAATGAATCCAAACCCTTGAAACCAAGTGACTTTAAATCACGCTATTAAAGGAACAGTTCAGGGTAAAAATAAAAACTGGGTAAATAGATGGCTGTGCAAAATAAAAAATGTTTCTAATACAGTTAGTTAGCTAAAAATGTAATATATACAAGCTGGAATGAGTGGATGTCTCACATAACAGAATACAACACAACATCCTGCTTTTCAGCTCTCTAAATCTGAGTAAGTCAGCGACTTGAGGGGGGGCCACATGGGACATAACTGTTCAGTGAGTTTGCAATTGATCCTCAGCATTGAGCTCAGATTCAAAAGCAACAGTTATGACCCATGTGGCCCTCCCTCAAGTCATTGATTGGTTACTGCCTGGTAACCAGTCAGTGTAAACAAAAGAGAGCTGAAAGCAAGAAGTAGTGTTCTGTTCTGTTAGATTAGCAGTCACTCCAGTCTTTATACATTACATTTTTGCCTAACTAACTATATTGAAAACATGTTTTATTTTGCACAGCCTATCTGTTTACCCAGTTTTTACTTTTATACTGAACAATTCCTTTAAGGAAAGTGGAAACATTTTTATAACCGCTACACAAGCAGATTTTTGCTCGTTTGACATTGGTTTCAGATGATTCCAAATTCTATTCAGAATTAGGCCAAGTCTTAAAAGTGGATTCGGTGCATCATTACAAACAACGCAGTTTTTCACAGTGCTGATTACAATAGGAACTAAATTAACTTTTTTACCAAAGCTGTTATAAGGATCTCGCTGGACCTCACAATATTCAAGACCAGGAATCAGATCAAATAAATTGTGCACTTGCTCCTGAATCATTGGAAGTCTTGAAACAACTATTAGTCGCTTGGATATGGTCTCTTGTGTCCTGGCGTCTGCATTTTTGTCATATGATGAATAATCATATTCTTTTATGCAAAAAAAAAAGAAGAAGAATTAAAAGGTTTACTTTTTATTTTCCAACTTTAATGTAATATCAAAAGGTTCATTTTAGAGCAGAGGACAGAACTCTTAAAATGACCTATCCACTCTAAATTATCAGTGGAATTCCATGTAGGCAATGATAACCACACACGTGAAACTTCACAGGGCACTTTCACTTTGGAGCATTTTGTCCACTTCCTACAAAACTATTTGGTAGCAATAACTCCAAAGTGATCCAGTCTACTATCATTCATATTATTAATAAACTACTTAATACTTAAAGCTAAACTATTAGTTTTCACACATAATTGAAAATACATTGTAATGTAGGTAGTCCTGGAAAAGCAGTTTGTAAGAATGATTTAAAGTACACAGATAATTGCTGTAACTCTATATTTTTCATATTTCACTAGATTTTGGAAATGGAACGGCTATATCAGTCATGATCAGTCTTTCAATTATGGCCATAACCATTTCTCTTATATGTGTTGGGAAAAATATATATTAATCGAGAGACTGGGAGTAAGAATTTCATTTCTAATGTTATATCACTCCCCTTTTCTAATCAGCTTCCAAAACTGTGATTTGATAACTATTCCAGAATCCTCCAATCAACACCCTTACATGTTATCAAAATGAGAATACTGACCATAAGAAAACACAGCGGCGGCAGCAGTGTGGTCATGCTGTATCATTGTTTCTTGCCTTGCGCTGTTGTGGTAGTCATTCTCTGCTCCACCTCCGCCACTTCCACCTTTGTTCTTAGGCTCAGCCAAGATTGCCTTAAAGCCTATAAAGCACACTCTATTAGTGACAGAATTAATTCTTAGGAGTACATATTGGCTAAATAGTAAGGCTCCTTTCTAAGCAGATGACTAAATATATTCTAGCAGAGTTAATGTGCTAAAATTAAATTACGGCAGAACACTGCATGATGTTTTTACAAAGTCTTATTTTTATGAAGCTTATGAAAAGAACATGTCTTTATAAAGTTAATACATAAAGTAGTACTTACTTCTGTCACAGTTTTCTATAGCCAAAGCAGCCTGAGAGGGCTTGAGGAATCTCACATATGCCAAACCCTTACTTTCACCGGTACTCTTATTTTTAATAATTGAGCAATACTCGATTTGTCCATATTCCTAAAGATCAATAGAAAACAGTATTAAGTACTCAATAAATGGCCATTAATAACATATTTGACATATTTTGTGTGTAGTACCATAAAAATAATATATTAGCTTAATTGCCACATTAGATTACATAGAATATTAAAATACATATAATTCACAAACAAATAAAGCTTTTACGTTTGTGATATGGTATGAGGCCATATCTATATGTGGTTGGGGGCAAAGAAAAATGGCTACATTTAGAAAATAGAACATACATAATAAATGTTAAGTCATGGTTTCATAAAACCAACGGTTATTATTTGGTAAATGTCAACTTTTGTTTTGGATTAAAAATGATGTTGAATCTTACTCAATATGGAAATTTCCTTCTCACCAAAAGGTTATTTGAGCAAAACTGGAGGAACTTTGAACCTTCTACTTTCTCCACTTGGCAGCAGATAGTGCTGGTTGTTTGCAGGCTGATCATTACTACCAAATTTCATAAAACTATGGACCAATTCATATAACTTAAACCAGGTACATAATAACACAGAATAAAAATACCAAGTTGAAATACTATTTTTATTATTTGCTGTTGCTATTCTACCGTGATTGTTTACATATAGTTTGTGCACTGCATCTTTCACCAATGACTTGCTCTTTGTCTGTAACCTGTTAACTACTGACTATGTGATGTATTTTGTGTACTCTGTAAAAACTACCTGAAATAAAAAAATGATGTTACATACAAAGTTCAAGTAACAATCAAATGGTTTATATGCATTGAGCATTATATTGTTCATGCTGTCAAAAGCATGCAGTCTATTCGTGTTTTGTCATTTATACAAACCACAACCAGACCTACAAGTGTATTAAAACTATGTATTATACAAAGTCTGTTGATGGGCACTACATAGCAGCTTTCACAGCCACTAAAAGCCTTGTCCAAGAGGACATTTTAGATATTGGATCAATGATTATAAAATGAATAAACGAATCTGAAGAGATTTCACGTTTCTTATTGTTGCCTACTTGCAGTTGGTTGTTGAAGATATACTTGTTAGGAAATGTGTCAGTCTGTTCAACAGAAATAAGAATATTTAAATACCTTAAATTTTTGCTTTACATCTTCTTCCGTGTATGACTTTGGAATCATTACAAAAATTCTTGTTAGCTCTTCATCCTCAACATCCCTGTGATTTGTAGAACCTCTGGACTGTGCAATGAACACCTAAAAAGGATTTGGCCATTGAATTAATTCTGGACACAAAATCTACACCAGATATTATGTTTAATAATAACGGGTGCTAAATACATATATTTCTATGTGCCAAGAATCGCTCTGTGGCTGGTTTATAAATATGAGTAATAACAGGCTTCACTGACATTTTATACACATGAATAATAGAACTCTGCCCAATATCTCTACAGTTCTATGAAATGTAATTGTGTGAACTTAAAACATTAGGGTTGGGTATGTACTAGTTGCCAGCAAATATTGTGTGCCATGCAGGCCAGATATAATGTGAATAACAAGGCACAATAGGTGGGTGAGGCTGCAGACTTCATTTGGAACGTAGGGGATTGCAGAGAACATTTTATTTAATAGTTGTTATAGCAACTGCACCGTAATGTATACATTTCTGGTATAGTATTCCTGCCAATCAAAGATATGGCAATAGAAATGACAGTTTCAGCAGTGGCCAACATTCTTTGCATGTATTGTATTGTAGTGTATTGTTTGCGTGGAACTAAAGTCTGAAAAACCATTAAAGGGGAACTCTGGCTTCCAAACGCTCTCTTTAATAGATTACAGAAGCAACGAATTAGCTAATTCTTTTAATACTTCTTCTACTCAAAGAGACGCAGGGGATTTGTGTTTTTTTAGGGAAGTTAGTAAGCAGACAAGATAAGGAAGGTAACTTGGGACAGACCCCTGCGTTCTGCCTGCTTCACTTGTGGCAATCCCAGGGCTTAGACAGAAAAACTTCAGATGGTAGCTAATGGGATCACTCCACCTCTATCTCTTTTTTCAAAATTCTAATCTTGTTCTATACATACAGGAATGGGAGGTTAATTCCTGGTTAATAGATGCAATGTTTGGTTGGCTACTTAATTGATAAGGGTGATACAAAATAACCATCGCAGTAAGTTCCACCAGCAGGTTTTTTTTTTATTGTTCTTTTAAATTGTGGAATTCAAATACTTATTAATTGATTATTGGCACTTTAAATTAATTCTCCAGTCAAGTTAAATAATGAGGGGTTAATACCCCAAATTACTTGCAATAAGCACTTTATAATCTTAAATTTAATTATCTTAATTATAGGAGAATAGATTAATTGCAGTTATACACTTAAAATGATTCTAAATTGGAGTATAGACTTTGGTTGGGGGGTTTCAAGGATGATGACTAATGAATTGAGGCCAGATTCATATAATTATAGAATATATTAAAAGCACATAATTAATTGGTGTGATTCTATATATATAAGCACTAGCATTTTATAGAAAATTATATATTGACAGAAGCTGACAGTTTTAAAGTGAACCTTTTATCAATAGGGAATAAAGGGTTGTACCTTTTTCTTCTTTTTAATAAACTTCTCCACAGCTTACAGATAAGCATGCAGGAACTACATAGCCCACAATGCATTGCTCTGTGATGTTCCTTTTCTGATTGAAATCACGTGTGTAGGGAATTGTGGGGTTTGAAGGATGCAAGCTCAGGGCAGCTGGCTGCTGATACAAAGTAAGAGTAGTCAGCCAGCTCAGCAAAGTAGTCAGACAGATCAGCAAGACAGCAGGGGGCTAGGCTTAGGAAACGGTTTCAAACCATTAAAAATCAGGATAAGTCTGCATATTTTTATTGCAAAGTTGCTTGAAATTATGTTTACTTTTCAATGTTTGTGTAGAGTTCCCCTTTAATATTTACAACAACCTATAGTTGCCATTTAATACACGTTTGTGGCACCCACCTTCACTGGGACTTACATAGAACGTATAACTTAGGAATATTTGAAATCATTGGTGCATCAGTCACTGAGCCACAGTTCACATATGTAGCTAATAAGGGTTCAGTCAATATCTCACACTAGCTGAACTTTGAGCTGAGATTTTGGAATATATTGGAGATGATGTCACCACAACTGCCCTACCAGGTAAGTCCCTTGACACTGCTCCCAAAGTGTGAGTACCACTGACGTAAGAAGAGCCCACCATTGCCTGTACAGCTCTCACCTTGATGGGTTTGGTGCTCTCACTAAGGCACCGGCCATGCATCTCTTCCATTGCCCTACAAGCCTGCGAAGACTTGGCATACTTGACAAACGCGATCCCTTTAGACTCCTTTGTTTGCTTGTCTTTTACCACCCAGATGTCCTGGATATCGCCGAAATCGGAGAACCTTTCCCTGATCAAATCCTCAGTCACATATTTGCTAACCACTAAGAACACCCTGCTGTTCGGTGGGTCCTCCAAGTTGCCGGCTGAGGGACGGAACCCGCTGCTGTCTTCCATGTCTAATATCGATTACTAGACAAGGATTCGCCAGGCTGTGTTTACTGACACAGCTTCCGGCAACGTCACAGGCCGAACGACTCTCAGTCATAGAGTCTGTTGGCTGTTAGTAGTGCTCCCTGCAGGCTGGAGGAGGAAAACGCAGCGCCATCTCCAGGTAGAAAAAAATATTACATTTACTAGCAACATAATATGATATAGCTATGTGTTTATTTGCTTCTATGTGTATTACTGCCAATGGACAATGTCACCTCGCCCCCTCTGAAAACGGAACACATGTGGAATCCACAGCCTGCATGGCTAATTAGCAATTCATTTAGATGCATGGCTGCACATAAATCACTTCAGTCTGCAGCATGCATCTAATTAGCCACGCGTAGGGTTGCCACCTTTTGCAGAATTTAATACCGGCCGGTGGGGGGCGGAGCTTAAAAGGGGCGGGATGGGACGCAAAAGGGGCGGGATGGGACGCAAAAGGGGCGTGACGGGACGCAAAAGGGGCGGAGCCACGGCGCGCGGATTGGCTGAAGACGCGAGAAAGGTAAGTTTTCATAGCAATCAAGGCAAGGCAAGGGCCTTTTTAAAAGGGGTATTACAAATTTACCGGCAGCTACATTGCCGGTAAATTTGTAATACCGGCCCCGGCCTTGGCTGGTGTTTTACCGGCTAGGCCGGTAAAATACCGGCTGGGTGGCAACCCTAGCCACGTGGGCTGTACCGTTTGGCCGGTATTTTTGATGGTTGATCCCAATGTTATTAATAGGAAAAACAGATATATATATAGGAAGGCCGGTATTTTTTTCACGAAAAGGTGGCAATCCTACCTACACACGAGCGTCTGAAGCCGCACTCCGGTTTTATGCATTCAACCGCAGGTAGGGTTGCCACCTGGCCGTAGGGTTTCCTGAAAAAAATACCGGCCTTCCTATATATTTATCTTTTTTTCCTATTAATAACATTGGGATCAAACATCAAAAATACCGGCCAAAATTGATGGACTATCCCAATGTTATGAATAGGGGAAAAATAAAAATATTTAGGAAGGCCGGTTTTTTTTTCCAGATAAGGCATACCTCCCAACATTCTAGATGTAAAAAGAGGGACAAAAATTTTTTTGCCCACAGCACGGCAAAATTATTGTGACCACGCCCATTTTAGGCCACACCCCTAATTACCATGTTTATTTTACTAAATTTGACAGGTTATGAAAATTTGAAAATATTTCTCCTTATCTAAACTGTTACAATTACTTATTTTCTTATCTCAAAAGTGTTGCAAAGTATCTTATTTGCACCTGTTAGCTGTTCTGGACTCTCTGCCAAAAGCCAATTAAGTTAAAATCTTTGTTTCTTTTTCAGGCTGTTCAGTGCAGAGAAAAGAGGGACTTTCCAGTACAAATGAGGGACAGCGGGTTGAGCTCTCAAAAGAGGGACTGTCCCTCCAAAAAAGGGACAGTTGGGAGGTATGGATAAGGTGACAACCCTAGCCGCAGGGGAGCTTAGGAGTAGACGCATTAAATTTTTTTCAATGGGGCTGTACTCACACAGGCGCATGTAGGCACCGAACGCAGGAAAAATGCAGCATGTTTCGTCTCAACCCTGTGTGAGTACAGCCCCATTGAAAAAAATTGAATCTACTCCTGTGCTTCCCTGCGGCTGAGCTCATAAAACCAGAACGCGGGGGGGCGCAGCTTCAGGGGCTTGCGTGTAAGAGCCCTACGGGTAGGGTTGCCACCTTTTCTTGAAAAAAATACCGGCCTTCCTATATATTTAACTTTTTTTCCTATTAATAACATTGGGATCAACCATCAAAAATACCGGCCAGGCCAGTAAAATACCGGCCAGGTGGCAACCCTACCTACGGGTGGCAACTGTGGATGTGTTTAAAAAATATGTTTGGGGCTGATTTTGTGAAAATATCCCCCAAAATGCTACTAGTCATGTCCATCTGTTCCACTATCTGCTAGCTAGGCGAACCTGATAAGGAACTAGGGTTGCCACCTTTTCTGGAAAAAAATACCAGCCTTCCTATATTCTTGCCATTTTTTCCTACTAATAACATTGGCATCAAGCATCATTTTTACCAGCCAGGCTGCTAAAATACATTTCCCTATAGGCCTTCTCTTGTGTGACTGCTAGGGTTGCCACCACGCTAGTATTTTACCGGCCTAGCCAGTAAAACACCTGCCAAGCCCCGGGCCGGTATTACAAATTTACTGGCAATGTAGCTGGTAGTAAATTTGTAATACCTTTAAAGGAAAACTATAACCCCAAAATGAATACTCAAGCAACAGATGGCAATTTTCTATTTATGATTACCCAATGGCACAAGCTACTAAAAAAGTGTATTATTATCTAAATGGTTTATTTAAATGAAGCAGGGTTTAACATGAGTTGTTTTATGCAATATCTTTTTATAGAGACCTACATTGTATGGTGGGGGGGGGGGGGTATCCTTGTCCTGCTCCTAATCCGCTGTAGACTAAACTTTTAGCCTCCTTCTGGTCTTTGTCACAACATGACCACACTCCTTTTATGGCACGCCACACCCCTTTTATGTTACGGCCTGCCCCCTTTTGTTCCCGCCCCCTACCAGCTGGTAAAACTTTTATGAAAAGGTGGCAACCATAGTGACTGCTAAGGTTGCCACCTGGCCAGTATCTTACCGGCCTGGCCAGTAAAAATTATGCGATCCCAATGTTATTAATAGGGAAAAAAGTTGAATATATAGGAAGGCCGGTATTTTGTTCAAGAAAAGGTGGAAACCCTAGTGACTGCTGACTGTGATTGGCTGTCCCCCTCCTACTGAGCTTCTCGCAGGGACTGTTAGGACACCCCTCATTTGAAACGGGCGAGGGACCATAACAGATCTATAAGGAGATCCAATTAGGGGGGCATTTTAAAAAGATAATATTACATTTTAGCAGCAATTAAAACCAACACTATGGGGCAAATTTACAAAATTCACTTGAATAGTTCGAAGTTCGATCGAATTCAAGCAAATTCCGGTCATACAATTTTTTCGGATATTCGAATATGCAAATTTGGCCAGTTCGATCATCGAATATGCAAAATTTGAGCGTATCGAATAGATCGAATGATCGGATATTCGATAATTCGACCATTCGTAGCTATTCATAGTAAATGGTCTTTAAATAATAATAGGCAATACACACAGGCAATACAAATATTTGGGAATAAATAAACACTGTGCTAACTTTATAAATGACCCCCAGTCTGTGTTTGAGTCACGCCACTGTCGCAATTTTAAATAACTGCTAACATTACATGCAAACACCCATCTGATTAGTGAGTCATTTGTGAATATTTGTGCGCAATGCAAATTTCGCAAATAAAAGGCACAGCAGTGCAATATTGTAATGGTTAGGAAAAAACATGGTAATACAACCATTTGCAAATAACAATGCTCTGTGCAAGCTTTAGAAATAACCCCCAGTTTGTTTTTATTCTCAGAAATAAAACAATAAAACACACAGAACTGTTAAATGTTGTGCCTACCACATGACTTTGAGGGTTATTTAATAAAGTCAGTTTTGTTTCTAGTTTGACTTTTAAAGGGGAAAACTAGAAGTTTTCATGTTATATATAACCCCGATGGTGTTAAAGTCCAAATAAAAAAAGCTACTCCAACTCAGACCTGCCGTTTTCATATAGAAGTTCATGTTAAAGTCAATGGCAGATATCCTATTGATATCTTGATCTGGGTTTTGTGCAATAATCTGAAGATTTTGTGGTTTTAATCCAAAAAAGCAGTGGCGTAACTAAAGAGGAAGCAGACCCTGCAACTGTAGGGGGCCCAGGAGGTATAGGGGGGCCCAAATCCATGCATCATTTCAATAAATACTTGTAGAACACGTCAACCTCTAGACATTTTGGGGGCCTGAAAAAGAATTTGCTGTGGGGCTCGAACAAAATGATTTTATCAAGTTTTGTTCGGAAAATGTTATTGATACTTTTACCCAGTAAATACCAGAGGTAATATTGCTGATACTTATAAGGAATTGGTTGGACAAGACTTTATTCTATTGTAAATGAGTAGAGCAATAAGTGTTAGGTGAAAATTGCACGCGCACACCTGACTTCTCAATTAGGGCTGCCACCCTGCCAGCATTTTACCGGCCTAGCCTGTAAAACACCTGCCAAGGCCAGGATTACAAATCTATGTTGCCGGTAATTTGTAATAACCTGAAGAAAAGCCCTTGGAAACCTGCCTTTTCATCGTCTTCTGTGCATCTCACAACATGGCCACACCCCTTTTTGGCACAATCCACCCCTGCTACTCCCCTTTTTGCATCACGGTCCTCCCCTTTAGGTCCCGCCCCCACCGCTAGCCAGTAACCATTTTCTGAAAAGGTGGCAATCCTACTCTCAATAAACCATGTACAGACAGGCCCTGACTGGCAATCTGTGGGTTCTGCAAATGCCAGAGGGGCTGTTTGGGTCTTTGTGTGGGCTAATTGGGCCACTGTGTACCTGAAATGCCAGGGACTATTTTCATTCTCAGTCCAGACCTGTCTACAGTGCTAGGGGTATAGGAGGACCACACCTCCACCAGTCAATAAACAGAAGTAACTCCAGCACATGTAACTGCTCAAGGGATTTAAACCCATGTTTAATGTCAAGCCAACAGGTACCAGGGTTAAATCCCTTGAGCAGTTACATGTGCTGGAGTTACTTTTAAGACTAATAAGAGGTAATTTAACTGTGCAACAAAACCAAGCACAAGAAGGAAGATTTGGCTCAGGGAGAAGTTCTGGTGGTTTTAAATACTGTTGATTATGAAACTTGAGTGCATGTAGTGAATTTAAAATCAAGTGCCCCAGCAAATAAGTAATAGTAAGTAACTAAGTAGTAGTAAGCAGGGCCACCATTAGAAATCACGGGGCCCCGTACAACAACATTTATGCCCCCCCCACCCTGGTGCCCAAGCCCCACCCCTGATCCTGCCCACTCAACATCATAGTTAAAAGACCCCACAAGCATCAGGGCTAAAAAAAATAACCCCCTCCCAATCATATTGATGGTCAGGGCCCCCTTATAAAAAAACATTGGCACCAGGGCCCCAAAATATTTTTTCAAATAAACCATTGACGCCCATAAAATATATATATTTTTTTAAATAGGTGGTAGAGGCCTATAGAGTATTAAAATAAAACACTGGTGGCCAGGGGATAAAAAAAAAACACATTGGTGTCAGTAGAATTGAACTCGTGGCTTCAGGACTTCAATTATAGCTGTTTTCGTGACTTCAGGTCTTTTCGCCACTTCAGGACGTCAGTGTTGGCTCCTTTCATGACTGTTTCTTTTCGCTGCTTCAGGACTTCAGTGTCGGCTCCTTTTGTGACTTCGGGTCTTTCCGTCGCTTCAGGACATTGTATGTTCGGCACTTCCTCATTCTGCCTCTTCGGGACTTCGTGAGGAAAGGCTTCAGAGTGGTCTCAGGGGGCCTAGCCATTCAAAAAGTGCAAGTCACCCACATGCCTTTTGGAAAACTCAAAACGTTCCTTCTTATTTTTAACATTGAGTAATGGCTTTTTTTCTGGCCACTGTTCCATAAAGCTCAGCTCTATGGAGTGTACAGCTCATTGTGGTCCTATGGACAAATACTCCAGTCTCTGCTGTGGAACTATGCAACTCCTTCAGGGTTACCTTTGTCTCTGTGCTGCCTCTCTGATTAATGCATTTCTTGCCCAGTCTGTGTGTTTTGGTGGGTGGCCCTCTGTTGGCAGGTTTGTTGTGGTACCATGTTCTTTCCATTTGAAGATGATGGATTTGATGGTACTCCGGATATTTTCTTATAACAACTTTGTCCCTGACTTGTTTGGATAGCTACTTGGTCTTCATGATGTGATGCCTCTTGCTTAGTGGTTTTGCAGCCTCTAGGGCCTTTCAGAAAACGTTTGACAGATCATGTGACACTTAGATTGCACACAGGTGGACTTTATTTCACTAATTATGGGGCATTTGAAGGTAACTGGTTGCATCATTATTTTTAGGGGCTTCAAGGCAAAGGTGGTGAATACATATGCACATGACAATTTTCAGTTTTTATTTTTTATTCTCATTTTACTTCACCAACTTAAGACTATTTTGTGCAGGCCCATCACATAAAATAAGATTAAGAAACATTTAATTTACAGGTTGGAATGTAACAAAATAGGTAAAACTGCCAAGGGGATGAATAATTTTGCAAGGCACTGTATAGGCAAAATTTGGCTACAGTTTGTAAATAAAACACAGAAAGAAATTGCCAGCACTCAGTCTAACTCATGTTGTGGCATTGGCCAGCTGCTAGAAGCACCCTTGTGCCAGCGTTCACTCTAACCCTAAATATTAGTTCAGTGATTCAAAGGGATTCAGACTGGTCTACCTCGATAATAGGAGAAATATGCAAGATGTACTATATAGTGCAGTGATCCCCAACCAGTAGCTCATAAGCAACATGTTGCTCTCCAACCCCTTGGATGTTGCTCCCAGTGGCCTCAAAGCAGGTGCTTATTTTTGAATTTCTGGCTTAGAGGCAAGTTTTGGTTGCATAAAAAACAGATGTCCTGCCAAACATTCTCTCCTGTAGGCTGCCGGTCCATATAGAGGTTACCAAAAAGCCAATCAGAGCTCTTATTTGACATCCACATGGACTTTTTCATGCTTGTGTTGCTCTCCAACTCTTTTTTTAAATTTAAATGTGGCTCACGAGCAAAAATGGTTGGGGACCCCTGCTGTAGTGTATTTACTAGATTAAAAACGTGGAAACAACAGAACCATGACGATGGAATGGTGATCTGAAGATATATGCTCATTTCTAGTGGAAATTGAGATTTTTTTGAAAAATTTACTGTCTGTGCAAAGTGTTGGTGCTATAAGAAACTAAGTCCCTCACTTACCACTAAATAAGACACAGAAAAAAAAGGTTTCTAAAACCTAGATTTAATAAATTAATACATGCATACTGGTGAAAAATACAAAAATACAATTAAAAAAATAACCGTTGTTGCCATTTAATCACAAGCACCACACTGAAAGGGAATCAAACATTCAGAACTCAACCGGTTTCCTCTTCCAAATGATAGAAAAACTTGGCAAAAAGGAACACAACCATCAAAGCAAGAAAAAGAAATGAACAAAACAGATGTTATTCATGAGATCAACTCAACATTGTAATCGGAACAAAAAGTTACACAGGGAAAAAGACATGCTGTATTACATTCACTACTTGCTTGGGAAGAGGCTATTTCTAGATAGTACTTGTTTTTCAAGGAAATCCCCGGCAAAAACGGAGAGAATCATGCAACCATTTGGAAGGCATTACAATGTAAACACAATGCAGTAATATTACAGTAGCTTACTGCCTTATACCATATACATCTGATTGCCACAACAAAAAGCCTGTCGTTTCTATAGACTGCGCACATAGGAAATTAGGGATTTGCCTGGAAACTAATTGTTCACTATGTTACAAAACTATCCTTCATTTATTAATGCTATTCATCTCAAAAATGGCTTCTTCCTGGTCATATTCAAAATAGAATGTCTTCATTCTTGATCAGCATCTCCACCACTAGCCTCTGATAACGGATATCATTCAGTGCAGCCATGGCGTCTTGTTCGGGGGCACGCATAAGAGTTGGACCAAACACTATACCGAGGTTCTCTGCACTCATTAAATTGTCCTTCTCGTTTAGAGTTACCCTGCAAAAACAGAAATTGTATGGAATTAGCATGACCTAGCTCAAGGGCATTCCGGTTATAATAAACAAAAACCGTGCACCCCCTATAGCTACACACTGATAGCTTACCCTTCTTAATTTCTTACTGCCTGTCTCATTAATTAATCTGAATGTCACATGACATGTTGCCAAGGCACTGATTTACTTTAGTTCAACTGATGCCTGGAGGAACTATGCACAACAGCAGGAAAAACACCAGACAGTTTTTGTTTTTTCCAGACCATGATGCCCTATGCCTGACATTTCAGTGGTGATATGAGATGTCACATTTCCATTTTAATTAGAGCAAGTTAAGTCATTAACATAATGTTGCTTTGAGTAATAAAGTGCTGCACAACACTAACAAAATAGATGTAGGCAGTCAAAACATGTATATGTACATGTAAAACTCTGTATATGGATAGAGAACACTTTTTATTTTACAACAATAACTGGCAGTGGATTTTGACTGTATAAAAAGTAACCCATGAGTTTGTTTACAGTTTACATTTTTAATTGGTTTATGATGTACCAATGGTCTGCCATGTTCTTTGGCTCCTTGGTCTGTGGTCACCAAAGAGTTGTGACAGGAGACATATAATCACTAGGAATGGTGGGCAGCTACATGACTTCTCTCCATCTGATCTATATCTCCTAGATACACTGTGCAACAACAAATGTCATAACAGGAATGGAATCCAATCGAAAGCATTTGATTTAATTGAGTAAAAGGATAAAATCAAGCTCCTACTGTGTATGCACAAGAAGACACTTAGCCCACAGCATACACTGACTGGAACAATCAAATATCCATCTGATGATCAGTGTCTGTGTGTATTTTTTTCATATGCCCCGTAAGCAGTAACTGCATCACAGGTTATATACCTATCACTGTATGTCTGTGAGTGATAAATAGTGCACATATAATGTACCTTTTCAAATGGGCCATAAGATATCGCAGTGTTTCACAGTGAGCCGGAGGGAGCAGCTTCAATGCCTCATGAAGAACTTCTAGTTGTGCATCAGGATCTGGAGCCTCTGCCAGAGCAAACATAAAAATAGATTAGGGTACATGAATTGAATACTGAAAGTTGTTTACCTAATGATATTGGCCCAGGGATTACAGGTGCTCTACTGCCCAAAATCATTCCTTATAATGAAAAGAAAAATTCACACTATATAGGTCAAGCTCGTTGCCCACTATAGACATACCGAAAATCATATAAAACTGCATTTCATGTGATGTTATTATATATGGTTAGAGTTGGTGTCCTCTGTAAATTTGTTTATCACTCATAAATCATGCCTGACCAGGAGCCGGTTTTATTTGGATGGAGTTTTGTTGTTTTTTCCTTTAGAACATCCTTCAAGTTGGTTGGTCAAGCAGGTTTGAGGATTTAATCAGCCAAAGCTCCAAAGCTCCAGGTTCTAAGAATTCAGATCCCATGCATTAACCAGTGACATACCTATGCTTTATACCTTTCCAGCACTTACAGTACAAGGACAAATACAACAGTTTTCAAAAGTTTGGGTACCCATGGACAAATTTCAGGTTGTGCTGAATTCCTCACCCCCAAAGCAGATGTATTAGAGATAACAAATACCTTACACCAACACAAAAGGGGTTAGATCACTTTAAATATAAATACATGTGTATATAAAATACAATAATTGCTTATATAATTAACTCAATAGCATCCCCTTTGTCAGTGATCCCCAACCAGTAGCTTGTGAGCAACATGTTGCTCTCCGTCCCCTTGGATGTTGCTCCTCACGGCCCAAAGCAGGTGCTTATTTTTGAATTTCAGGCTTAGAGGCAAGTTTGGTTGCATAAAAACTAGGTGTACTGCCACACAGAGGCCCCTGTAGACTGACATTCTTTATGGAGGCTACTAAATGGTCAATCGTACCACTTATTTGGTACCTCCAGGAACATTTTTCATGCTTGTGTTGCTCCCCAACTCCTTTACATCTGAATGTTGATCACAGGTAGAAAAGGTTGGGGATCCCTGCCCTATGTCATGTGCACATATTTAATTTGGATATTAGTTTTCGTTTATCAGAACAAAAGCAAGGGCATATAAATGTGTTCAGGTGTGATATTCTCATTCACCACTTGAGGGAGCACATCATGCAAACAAATGTAGCCTAACTGTTGATTGTTATAAGTCCAAACACAACAGTGTTTATTTTTTTTACATAAAAATATCTGTAGAAAATGATGCAGAAAGGCAAGTTCTAATGCTACCCTAGAGTTGCACAAAACCTTGAACGTATTTCTATCCCCTTTCAAATAGGGATGCACCGAATCCAGGATTCGGTTCGGGATTCGGCCAGGATTCAGCCTTTTTCAGCAGGATTCGGGCGAATCCTTCTGCCCAGCCGAACTGAATCCGAACCCTAATTTGCATATAAAAATTAGGGGCGGGGAGGGAAATTGCTTGACTTTTTGTCACAAAACAAGGAAGTAAAAAATATTTCCCCTTCCTGCCCCTTATTTGCATCTGCATATTAGGGTATGGATTTGGTTCGGTATTCAGCCGAATCTTTTTCAAAGGATTCGGGGGTTCGGCTGAATCCAAAATAGTGGATTCGGTGCATCCCTACTTTCAAATCATATTGAAATTCAAACTGTATCTGTGCACTCTACAATCATTCCTATGTATATAGTCATCAGATACCAAAAATGCCACATTGAAAATATTACTGACGTGGGAAAAGCAGAATGAATGGATCATAAGGTTTTTCTTACTAAACAGACATGGATAGTAACTAGGGTTGCCACCCAGCCGGTATTTTACCAGCCTAGCCAGTAAAATACCTGCAAGAGCTGGGGCCAGTATTACAAATTTACCAGCAATGTAGTTGCCGGTAATTTACAATACCCTTAATAAAAGCCCTCAGCCTTCACTTTAAAAGTCTCTTTTCCCCGATGCGGTTGTGACCTCGCCCCCTTTAGTGTCATGCCCCACCCCTTTGTGAGTCTCTTTCTCTCATTCTGTTGTGACTCCGCCCCTTTTGTGTAATACCCCTTTTGCGTCACTGCTGTTCCCGCCCCCCACCACTAGCCGGTAACTTTTTTTTAAAAAGGTGGCAACCCTAATAGTAACAGTGAATCTTGATGTTGGTCAGTCGGCCCTTAGCCAAAATATACATACTTGATGGTAAGTGGATGCATTGATGGAGTGTGCATTTCTAATCAGGGCTGTTCTGAATATAGAAATAGCTCTGCTAAAATGCAATATACTTACTTGCAGACTCTAGGAACTTTGGGTAGGCATCGTATGTAATGATTGGGATAGGAAGTTCCCTGAAATATAGTTTTAGTGCACCGGTTATAATGTTGATATCTTCATATACATTCACAGAAATATCAGCCTTCTCCCCATCTATAGGAAGGAAAGAGAGATTGAATTAATACATATGGTGTATAGTAAACTGATGACATATGGTGGCTGAAAGTCTTGCGTACAATTTGTAATAAAATGTTTATGGTGAAAAAAAACAAAGGTTCCTTTGGGAATACATTCACTTGATTCTATCACATCCTAGTTAGTGTAGGTGTAATCTCCATCTATTAATGTAGTGCATCAAATGCACTCCCACTTCTACCTACATGTGCAAAGGCATGTTTATTGAGCAACCCAGACAGGCTGTTTTGTCAATATGGAGGCTGAGATACTTTTCTGAGCATAGAGGCTGAATGTTTAAAGTCACTGTGCAGGCTTAGTAATGGCACTGCCTTTATACCCATCTAAACAAAGGGTGCAAGAGTCAAGGCTCTTACCCAAATAGAGCCAGAAAATAATCCAAGCTACAAAAAGTTACTCAGCACCCGCATCATTAATACAGACAACAAAGGTATGCTAATAAGTGGTTTACAACAATTTATAATTACAAAGTCATTGAAATGTATATTTTAGTACACACAAAACACAATATCCCAAAAAAAAAAAAGCAGCTTGCAAAGCAGAATACCCCATTGTTTTGGACACCAAGTCCTTTGCCAAGGGGATGCCTTAATTGTCCGTATTAAAGGAAAACTATACCCCAAAATGAATACTTGAGCACGTGACATATTAAAGAATCTTATCAAACTGGTATATATATATTTAAGTAAATATTGCCCTTTTACATCTCTTGCCTAGTCTTGATAGTCTGTGTGTTGCCTCAGAGATCACCTGACCAGAAATATTTCAACTCTAAGGGGCAAATTTACTATTATTCCCCCAAATTAGCTCGATCAAATTTGAAATTCGATAAGCATTCAACCATTAAATGCTTATCGAATTGTTTTAGGCTATCATTTTTCTCAATATTTGATTTCTCGATGAATTCGTACGATTGGATACCGATCGTTCGATTTCACGAAAAATTCGTAAAATTTAATTCGAGCATCCGAAAAATTTGTACAATTCGAACGATCGAACGCTACGATCATACGAATGGTATTTAAGCAGGACTTCGTCTCAGAAGCCTATGGGAGGCTTCCCATAGGCTTCTATTGCAATTCGGTAGGTTCAATCTGGCGAAGTAGGCAGTTGAATAACTTTAAAATTTTGATTCCTGCCATCATCGAATTATCGAATATCCGATCATTAGATCTATTCAATCATTCGGAATCGAAGAGGCCAAATTTGAATATCCGATTTCACGAAAAATTTGTACAATCGTTATTCGATGGAATTCGATTGAAATTCGATCATTTCACGTGAATTTCATAAATCGGCTCCTAACTTTAACAGAAAGAAGTGTGGAAGCAAAAGACACAACTCTGTTAATTGGCTCGTGTGACCTAACTTTATAGTTTGTTTGGTATGTTTGTGTGCACCGTTGGATCATACAATCCCAGGAGGCTGTCATTTTTTAAGATGGCAATTTTCTATTTATGATTACCCAATGGCACATGCTACTGAAAAAATATATTATTATGAAAATTGTTTATTTACATGAAGCAGAGTTTTACATATGAGACCTGCATTGCACAGGGGGGAATAGTTTTCCTTTAATGAAGTGGTGAGCAGAGTAGCTTTTTGTAGCCAGGCTAAGGAAGTAATATAGAGCTTTTCTACTAATGGGAAAGTTTGGTAGAATGTTGAATTAAAGGTGTGACATCCTTTGCATAAAGGCAAACACTAATATGACGAGGAACCAGGCTAGTTGAGCCAGGGTTTCCATGACACTTTATGTATAAAATTCACATGTATGGAAGGAAGCATTTGCCATTTGAGTAGATCCATTAAAGGTTCTCCTACCTCTGTCAAAAGCCATTTTGGCATCTTCAATTAGATCAGTAAAACCTGATACTCTGTACAATCCTTCTGATGAGAGACCTGTAATAGAGGAATATCAGTTGAGTAAAACGGTGCCACAATAACAAACCCAGTTCCCATATTATCTCACAATTAAATTATAGCTTACTATATTGTGGCAGGGTACAATAATGTCCATTCAATAAGCCAGTGGATGGGTGTTCAGGTCAAATTATATTAGATATCACTTGGGTGAGTCAGATTAGAATCTATTCATATTTTAAACAATTAACTGGTTGGCCATTTTCATTTGCAGTGTACCTGTTTTATGTGGAACCTTGCCATTAGTCTCATGACCAACCCTGACTGATAAATGCCCACATTTAAATCCCATCTCCTTGGTACTTGCCATGCCTAAACATTTGTGCCAAGTATCCTAGTGGCTTGTATTTGCTCTTCATGTTGTACTATAACAATCAAATCTTATTGGCTTTGGGGAAAACGACCTCTTTACATGACATCAAAATATTAACCTTAATAATGAATCCCAGGACCTAGTTTCTGGACACAGTAAGTCTTACCTCTAGACTCTATCTCTCTAATACACATATCGACGACCATCGGCCGTTTAGTGTTGTGTGCTTTTACCAATGTGGTCAGGTCACAACTGTAAACTTTCTTAACATGCTTCAAGTCTGGTTTGCAGTCATTTGGAACCATCTTGGAACACTGCTTGTGAACATTCAATCCACAGTCTGTAAAATAAACCTTTGATTAGTAACTGAATGCCGGGCAGGATTCACTGCAATGGGTTGTAGCTTAACTTTAAGGTACAAAAAGTGGTTGCTGATTGTAGAAAAATACATGTATGTCTGTGTGCCATACTCTGCCTGTCCTATGCTGCCTGTGTACCATACTCTATCTGCCCTACTCTGCCTGTATGTGCCATATTGTGCCTGTCCTATACAGCTTGTGTGTGCACCAAACTCTGCCTGTCCTATGCAGCCTGTGTGTGCCATACTCTGCCTGCTCGGTCTGTGTGTGCCATACTCTGCCTGCTCGGTCTGTGTGTGTTATACTCTGCCTGCTCAGCCTGTGTGTGTGTGTTATACTCTGCCTGCTGGGTCTGTGTGTGCCATACTCTGCCTGCTCGGTCTGTGTGTGCCATACTCTGCCTGCTCGGTCTGTGTGTGCCATACTCTGCCTGCTCGGTCTGTGTGTGCCATACTCTGCCTGCTCGGTCTGTGTGTGCCATACTCTGCCTGCTGGGTATATGTGTGCCATACTCTGCCTGCTGGGTCTGTGTGTGTTATACTCTGCCTGCTGGGTCTGTGTGTGCCATAATCTGCCTGCTGGGTCTGTGTGTGCCATACTCTGCCTGCTCGGTCTGTGTGTGCCATACTCTGCCTGCTCGGTCTGTGTGTGCCATACTCTGCCTGCTCGGTCTGTGTGTGCAATACTCTGCCTGCTCGGTCTGTGTGTGCCATACTCTGCTTGCTCGGTCTGTGTGTGCCATACTCTGCCTGCTCGGTCTGTGTGTGCCATACTCTGCATGCTTGGTCTGTGTGTGCCATGCTATGCCTGTGGGAGGTGAACCTGTTGGGAGTTTGTTAGCAAACAAAGTCCCCAAGGTGTTTAATCATATGCTGGGTGTTGCTGTGCTATCCACAGGGGAGGAGGACGAGACAAATGGATTGAAGGCAATTTCTTAATATGACTTACTAAACTTTTTTACATGATTTTTTCCCTGCAGTGAGCACCATCCATTAATTTTTTTGTATGCTACCACCATTACTGTGGGTATGTTTTTAACATTTTGTGTGATAACATGGGTGTGGGCATGAGTTAAAACAGTGGTTCTCAACCTTCCTAATGCTGCAACAATTTAATATAGTTCCTCATGTTGTGGTGACCCCCAACCAGAAAATATTTAAATACTTTCATTGCCAGCCCAGAGCATATTATTAGGAAAGTACAGGAGACAGCGTGGCTGCATAAAGGTTTGGCCACACCCCCAATTGCCATGTTAATTTTACAAATATGACTGCCAACTTTAAATGGGCAGGGAGAGCTGTATGGCAGTCCCTACTAAGGGGATATAGAAAGTTGTAGTGCAACTGGCTTCCCTACACAGGTTACAGCTCTCAGCACCAACACCCGGAGAGCTACAACCTTAGCCCAGGGCTAGTGGGGAGAGAGATGAACCTGCTCCTGGAACCCCTTAAGTGACCCCTGTGAAAGGATCATTCGACCCCCAAAGGGGTCGTGACCCCCAGGTTGAGAACCGCTGAGTTAAAAGGTGGGTGATCTAAAGTGGGAGTGGTTTAAAGAGGGAGTGGTCAACACTTGCCCCACATAGGGCAGAAAAATTCTGGCCCTCCCTACCACAGAAGTTGGACAGCACTGGTTTACAGGAATACTGTAATACATCGACTCAGACCACTTATTTAGAAAGGGTTGTTAAATACTTTGGGGACTTCAGTTCTATGTACAGTATAGGAGACTGTGCGTTGAAAGAGTTCTTAAATTAATAATCGACTTTACTTTTGGTTAGTATTCTATATTACAAGAACTAAAATCATGTAGAATAAGATGTAAGGTCTGATTGTACACAGCCTCCTCCAGCTCCACATATAACTAAAGCCTCCCACATACATAAACATGCCCTTTATAAACACCAAACATGGACATAACATATTTGAGTGTTAATAAGGGACATAACATGTGGGAGGCTTCAGTTATATGTATAGGAGACTGTGTGCAAGTATAGAATGAGACCATATGTTAATAGTGGCAGCTCCAGGAACTGCGCTGGGCCTCCATCTGCCACAGCTACTTAATGTTGGGGATGGGCAGCCTACGGCACTCCAGTTATTACCTTCATCCAGGCTTTGAAAGTAATTATAAAAATATTATTTGGAAGCCAGCATTCTTGACTTATTTGGTTTGTATAATCATATACAAATCTAAACATGGCTGCTCTGAACTGTACTTCAACAAAACCTGGAGGTTTTTGCAGAAATGCTGCTTGGCATAGAGGTGAGGAGTAACAACCCCACAAGACATTACACACCACAGCAAATGCTCAACATCTCCAACAAAGCAAAACAAAATACTTGATAAGGCTTAGCAGGATATGGCTCTCTTTCCATGACATATGTGACAAGGCCACTTGAGATCTATCTGGTGTGCTCTAAAAACTGTCAGAAAGGCACATCTGTGAGTGTTTTATCTGCGCTGCAGAGATATCCCAAAAAAGGCAATCAGGAGAGCCACGCTTTCATGCACTGAAGAAAACAGGCGATTCTCCCTCATGAAAAATGTATTGTGTTAATGCTTGGCAAAAAATTAAATTCATCACTTGAGAGAAGTACCGCGGTATCATTCACTTTACATCTGGGATAAAGTTCTCAGCTAATCAAGTTTTTTCCACGCTTACATCTACGCGTTTCAACCAACACAGGGTCGTCATCAGGATCCTGATTATGAGCTGTGAGTGCTTTCACTTTTGGACTGTGTTATTTATTGGTAGCAAATTTAAGAGGACACTGCTGCCATGACCAGTCTCTAAATGGTCACGAGCTCTTCAGA
>CM044448.1:66441942-66487729 GCA_024363595.1 Xenopus borealis
TATATATATATATATAATTCAGATAAAGGACCCGCACTCCATTATTGTGAATAAATCTCGACTTTATTCCTTGATAAAGGCCCTAAAGTGGGCCGAAACGTTGGAGCACTGTTACAGGATATAGTTTACAGCTTATTCATGTTGTCTATTGCAAACAGATTAAGGGTAAAACTACTCGGCCGATTCTGCTACATCGGACGCATCTGGGCGACAAAAGGCCCGCTTCAAGTCGGATGCGACGGGAAACAAGGCAGACAATACAAAAGTCAGAAGCTGTCACAGTGTTTTGTCACCCAGCGTTGGATCTGGCAGATTCGAGGCAGAATTGGCTGTGTAGTTCTACCCATAATAGTATCTTCATTCCAGCTCTGCCTGGCTACAAGTTCCTGATTGGGTCATTGGGAGAAGGCAGATGAGTGAGGTGGAAGCCAGTAACTACTGGCGTGGCTCTGCACCTTATTGGGGGTTTGCCAGACCTATAACTAGGTCAAAAAGAAATATCTATCTATGCTGGTTTCAGAATTTTGAAGGGGAAGAACCACAATGGTATACTGATTTGACCTCCCCCAATGATTGACAGTCAGTCCAATGTAGTTCCAAATGTAAAGGGCCAAATCCGCTCATTTGGCGACCGATCTGCCCATGTTGAAGTGGGTGATATCGGGCTGATCCGATCGTGGCCCTAGGGTGGTTGGGATCATAATGTATGGTATATGGGTGGCTGGGTCACGGGACCACATCAACGAACATATGCAGCTGCGAACCGTCTGTATTTTTTAACCTGCCTGATCAAGATTTGACTTTCGGCCAGATATCAATCAAGGAAATCCATCGGATGGCCCCACACACGGGCCAATAAGCTGCCAACTCGGTCTGATTGCAGCTTTTATCGACTCATGTATGGGGGCCTCCACTCGTTTGGCAACCTCAGAAAGCGAGCAGCTCTGTTAGTGTATGGTCAGCTTAGTCAGTCTCTCAGCACATCCACAAACCAGAACCTTACATATTGTAAGAGATCAGGAATGCCTTACACCAGAATTATGGAATCACACTTTGGAGGTTCATTGGACTGAACATAATCCCCTATACATATTCTAGGGGGGGGGGTGGCGGGAGTTAATTATTTTAAACTTTTCTAATAATGTCAGTAAAGTTCTAATAATCAACATAGTGGGCCTGAAGACATCTGTGTGGATATTTTTATTTAACAAATCACTTAATCTTTCAGGGACTCTGCTTTATGTAACAGGAAGGATGCTGACCTAAAAACGTCAAGTTAAAGATGACCAAATTAGCATTGCACGTATGAACAGGCCCAAGAATATAATGTGCCTGCATGAACATATTTGCAACAAACAGCTGATGCTTCACGGGGCTGCAGATGGCTCCTGTGCACGCAAATGCTATCCAGATATTAATATACCACATGCTAATAATTCTCCCAACATTCCTCCTTTTAGTGCAAATTAAGAGATTCCAATTCAGAATAAAAATGCAAACAGCCTAATTTATATTGGGGACCCTAATTTGCATAGAGAAAATTCCCTAATAAATTTATTTTATCCAGGTTTTTCACCATTTTATAAACAAGTGGAAGCGTCTATAGCTGAATGCAACACAATTTACTATATTTAGTTTACTATAAGTTCGTCATGCAAAATAAGCCTTACAGGTAAGTAAAACCTATGGGCATATTTAGTAAAGGGTAAAAATAACGTTTGCCACAATCTCAAAGAAGAATTTTATGGCATAAACCCGGGGGTATTGAGCACATACTGTTTCAATAGATATGGATCTATGCTATAAACCCTTCTATGTTGTGTTGCCTTGTATTCCTGAATTCATATTATGGACGGTTTGTCTGAAATATCAGCAGTGACACTGTGGGTATCTGCTTGCTTTGTTGTGCCTTGTCTTTCCTTTTCATTGACAACTCTAGCTAATGTGCATTTCACTGCTGTGTGACACATCAGTCATTACCTGGATGTTTTAAGAGAGCCCTTGGTGCTGCAGAGGATGTAGAATTACCTTCCCATGCATAGGTATAGGTATATACTGTAAGATGTAGTTCAGCCACATCTCAAATGCCAACATTTGTTTATCTTTATGTATAGGATATTTTGGGCTCCATTGCTTTTTGCCCAGTGCTGTCTACATGGATCTATAACCCAGACTTCCATTATCCAGAATGCTACAAACTCTTGTCAAGATGATTTGTTTTTCTGTTCCACTGCAATAGTAACACAATGTCTTTCAACTGATCCAGCACTGAACGCAAACTCCATCTTCATAGCAAAACAATTTTATTGGGGACATGGTTCTAACAATTACTAAAAGACAGAAAAGGCCCAAGCAGAGATTTTGAGTATGCAAAGGGCCAATTACATACACATAATTTCATACAAATAAAGCCCTATGGGAAGGTCTGGAAAGCAATTCCAAATAGGCTCAGACCCAGAGGCCCAAACAGCACCCACCCAGGCCAAATAAATGGTAACTGTCTGTTATCTTACAGCAGCCCCTCTGGCATGCATTAAAATCTGTTTGTGGTCAAATCCATCACTGCTGCACAGCCCTCAGCTAGTGACTTCCCAGTACAGTTATTTAGTCTGATATTTTACAGAAACAGATAAAAGGAATCCGTACATGCCAACCCAATCTTTCACCGTAACAAGCATAAACAAACATTTCTACTTCCTTTTTTCATACTATAAATGAAAACACCAGGTAGTATTTATATCTGCTCCCAGGCAGGAGAAAAACCATTGCAGATTTCTGTAATGTACACACAGATGGTGGGCTTAAGTGAAGCTAGACTGTATCTGCCATGGCCGCAAAGAAGTGTTTGATCTGCAACATATGTGGATGCCACACACAAAGACTCACTTTTGTTCTTCTCACAGGAACACATAGCATTACTAGGCCTTTAATCCTTTCTGGAGAAGAAGAAGCCAATCCCTGCATTGTCCTTCCCTTGTCCTACATAGAATACATGGACTTGCGCATGAGTTTCAGCTGAGGAATCCCAGTAGTGGGGTATACGTCCTACTTGTTATATTGCACAGACCAAATTAATTGGCTACACATGTACCATAATACATAATGGGTCAATTTCTGCCTGAATAACAGACACTCTTAGGGTAGAACTCCACAGGTGACTTCATCTCGATCCGACACGCTACACAAAAACACAGGAAATAAAGTAGAGATGGACATTTCGGATGAAGTCACAGCATTGATTGTACGGACTTGACTGCGTCTGCATCCGAAAGTTGTGTCGCGACAGATATACGCTGCAAATTAATCCAATATTTCCATCTCTTACCTTATTTCCATTGCATCTGACGTTATGCCTGCGTTTTTGCACAGCTTGCTGGATCGCAACAAATTTGCCTGTGGAGTACTAGCCTTACCCTGTGTCATACAGCAGCAACACTAATGTGCTCTTCAGCTGATATCGATTTGTTATGTTCTGCAGTTAGGGCCAGATGTGGAACACCCAGGTCTAACTTCTAGCCAAAATGACTCCCACCCCTTCCCAGACATAGTCAGGTGATCCCACTGGTGTCTAATAAAAGGGCAACCAAGTTTGGGAGTTTTGTATAATGAAGCAATAGAATTCTTAATGAATCAGATGCAATTTGAGAGTAGGGATGCACCGAATCCAGGATTCGATTCGGTATTTGGCCATTTTCAGCAGGATTCAGATACGGCCGAGTCCTTGTGATTGGCCAAACCGAATCCAAAAAAATCATGTGACTTTTGTCACAAAACAAGGAAGTAAAAAAAATTTTTTAACACTCTTTTACCCTTGACAATTTGCATATGCAAATTAGGTTTGGATTCGGTATTCGGCCAAATCTTTCGCAACGGATTCAGGGGTTCGGCCAAATTCAAAATAGTGGATTCGGTGCATCCCTAGTTGAGAGTAGGACTGGCCAGATATGGGATGACTTTGACGTAGTTGGCCAGTTTAAATATATTGCAATATATGGACAAACAATCCCTGTTTTGTTTAAAGGAAACCTGTCATGATTGAGTTAACACTAGGAAGAAAATAAAACTTTTAAAACAAACCACATACCCCTATTTATTATGCTCAAATCTCACTAATTCTCACTTTTTAACTACTTTTCAAAATGTGCATGAGACACTAACTGAAGCCCTGACTTTCCAGAAAGTCAGGAGAGCAAAGCATCATGGGTAGAATCAGTCCTGCAGACTCCTCTCACGATATCACCAGTTTGTGCAGTTGTTAGTGGCTGGAGTAGCCCACACAATCTGAATAGAACAATAGAAGGTGTTTCAGATAATTCCCATAGAATATCAAGTCCTGGTGTGACATGAGTTATACAGAGCCTGTCTATCATAGAGTATACTCTGACTAAGCATGAATGAGATTTGGCAGTTTGGCACAGCCCACACACGGAAAACAAAGGGGTGTTTAAACATGGCAGCACCTATGAAGCCCTTTTTACATGAAGGATATTTTCTAATCCGTTTCAGATATAGACAAAAACAGCTGACTAAAGGGTTTAACTAAGGATGGAAAAGAAATATTTTACTCATGTCTCAAGGTGACAGGTCCTCTTTAAGGGTAAGGCATTTTTTAGTAGCTGTATGCACAGAATGTGTCAATGTCTTAAATATATTGATAATGGGTTGAGTGCAGAGGACCTTTTGTGTTTGTCTATATGTATTTTGTTTTTTAAAAATTAGTGGTGAGCACAACTTTCCCTTGTTTGATCCAAATCCAGGCAGGTGGCAACCCTAGCGTTTGAAAAAAAAAAAAAAAAAAACACGTGTGTAAAATACCTTAACAAGACTGTATGACCCCACAGGGCAGACTTCTCTTACAGTTCTATTGCTGTTTTAGTCACCGGGTAATTTCCTTCCATTGACAGCTTAGCACTTCTGCACATACCTTAAAGTATAAACTTGCATACCTTGCATGGGAAAATCTGTAAGTTATAGTTCTTTGTATTATATTTCAGCTTTACCTGAATGGCATGACAGCAAGGAACCGAAGAGAGAGGCAATTTCGCTATAAAAATACATTATCAATAGGGTTGCTACTTCACCACTTCACCACCGAACACATATGGAATACACAGCCTGCATGGCTAATTGGCAGTTCATTTAGATGCATGCACAGACTGCTGCAGAACGGATTTATGTGAAGCCATGCATCATGCATCTAAATGAATTGCTAATTAGCCATGCAGGCTGTGTTCAGTATTAAAGGGGTGAGGTGGCAACCCTAATTATAAATGACAGGACTCCAGTTGGGGCTGAACTACAAGTCTATGAATTAAATGTTGGTCTGGACCTACAGAATTGCAAAATAATCACTGTGGTTGCATGCTTGTTATTAGCAGAAGCAAACTTATAGCACAGTTAGGGCCAGATGTGGAACACCAAGGTCTAACTTGTAGCCAAAATGACTTTCAACTCCCTGCAGCATATGTTTATACAGATCCTTCTAAAAAGGAGATTCCATCCCTAATCAAATCTAATTTAATTGACAAGTTAGCAGATGCCTCTGTTTCCCATAACAGCAGCTTTGGGGTCAGGGTGAATATGCCTCTGGGTTATTTGTCTATTCAGATGACACAAGACTTGTTTCACTTGCAGATCAAATACCTGTTTCACAGACACACAAAAAATGCCTCTAGTACAGGCCAAGAAGTGCATATCAGAGTATTGCAGAACCCTGACCTGAAAAGCACAAGGGGTTTTATTTTTTTCTATGCATAAAGGACCAGTAACCAAATTTCTTTAAAAAAAAAAAATTGTCTGTATACATTGACAATAAAACACCAACACAAATTAAACGTTAAAATCGAAAAGTCTTTATTAAGAAATAACTAACCGAAACACAGCTTCCACTCCTCTTTAGAAAATGGGATTGGGCAATCCATTGCGTGGTGCTCGATTACTCCTCCCTACCTTCCTTATAGGAGATAGCCAGGGAAGAGAAATTGAGCGATGCACGATGGATCATCACCCCGGAGCCTTTTCTGAAGCGGAATATTGGTAAGTTGTTTCTTAATAAAGGCTTTGCGATTTTAAAGTTTAATTTGTGTTGGTGTTTTATTTCCAATGAATACTAATGAACTTTTAAAAACAATTGATGTTAGAGCCCTTACACACGGGCGTTTTTACCTGCGCTCCCCTGCGTTGCGTTTGGCTGCGTTCAGCCGCAGGGGAGCGCAGGTATAGACGCACTCAATTATTTTCAATGGGGCTGTACTCACACAAACGCATGTAGGTGCCAAACACAGGAAAAATGCAGCATGTTGTGTCTGAATCTGCGTTCGGCGCTTACACGCGTCTCGTGAGTACAGGCCCATTGAAAAGAATGAGGTGCGTCTATACCTGCGCTCCCCTGCGGCTGAACGCAGCCAAACGCAACGTAGGGGAGCGCAGGTCCAAAACGCCCGTGTGTAAGGGCCCTTAGTTCGCAGGTTGTCAATTTTGTAGCAAACAACAAGCCTGGGAATATTGGCAATTTGTCAGTTTATAACAATAATGGACTACTGTTGTACAAGCATGACAATCCACTCACAGAGGAACATGGCCATTGAATAGGTAATGTAAATGCAGCATTCATATCCTTTTATGGTGACGTTCTAAAGCTCGTGCAAAGGCAATGTGACAATATAAATACATAAATTCTGGTGCATCACTTCAAAGCAGGTTATAAGAAGATCAAAAAAATGTAATATGGGAATGAAAGCTGGTGTATGGCTAATGCAGATGGATAGAGAAATACCTGCGCATTTGACACCCTGAGCAATGAGTCCCCACATGAAGTTGGCACAGTACTCACACCAGTGAGGGCCCCTGAATGTGTGTACCTGTGAAAGAAAAGAAGGGAGCCACAATAAGTAGATGCAGCTACAATTAAGAATTTCCTTTTTAATCAGAAGTGCTTTGCAATCCAATAAATACCAATGAAACATGAAATAACTAGCCCTTAAAGGAACAGTTCAGGGTAAAAATAAAAACTGGGTAAATAGATAGGCTGTGCAAAATAAAAAATGTTTCTAATACAGTTAGTTAGTCAAAAATGTAATGTATAAAGGCTGGAGTGACTGGATGTCTAACATAACAGAATACAACACTTGCTTTTAAACTCCCTAAATCTGAGTTAGTCAGCGACTTGAAGGGGGGCCACATGGGACATAACTGTTCAGTGAGTTTGCCATTGATCCTCAGCATTGAGCTCAGATTCAAAAGCAACAGTTAAGACCAATGTGGCCCTCCCTCAAGGTAACTAACTATATTGAAATTTTTTTTATTTTGCACAGCCTATCTATTTACCCAGTTTTTACTTTTATACCAAACAATTCCTTTAAAAACCGGCAACTGGCATAAATGAGCCATAAACACATTATTCATCTTGGTGACATTAAGATCTTGTGGAATATCTCTCCATAGGCTTTCCATCTTGCTTTATTGTCACAGCATGTATAGACAGTATGTGCCTAAGGCTTTCAGTTCTTCATTATATAAGCACTGTGGCAAATAATTGGTTTGTGACCAGAAGCAAACAGAAAACAGACAATATAGCAAGAGCTTGCATTAAAGAAAAGCAGATCTACTCATAAACACACAGCCCTATAGATCCATTGTGAACCCCAGCTTTGGCCTGTGGGGAGCTATATGAAGAGGAGACCAGCAGGGAAATTAATGTATATTTGTTTATGTGCTGATCCCCACGGGCTTCCACTGGGCCTGTTAAAGAAGAAATAAACCCTAAAAATGCCATATTTTATATGCTAAACGTATTGCTCCAGCCTAACATTTCAGCTTGTCAATAGCAGCAATGATCCAGGACTTCAAACTTGTCACAGGGGGTCACCATTTTGGAAAATGTCTGTGACACTCACATGCTCAGTGGGCTCTGTGCAGCTGTTGAGAAGCTAAGCTTAGGGGTCGTCACTAATTATCAAGCAGAATCCAACCTGTAATGAATATAATAGCAATAGTTGCACGTGGTGTACAGTATAAAGCTGGCCATAGACGCAACGATCCGATCGTACGAATCCTCAATTCGTACGATTTTCGGATCGTGTGTGGAGTGTTCCGACATTTGTCGTGCCATGCTGATCGGTCATTTGTTCGATCGGCCAGTTTAGAAAATTTGTCGGCTGGCTATCATATCTTTGCGTCTATTGCAGATCGTACGATTTTCAGTGGGAGACCGTCACTAGGTTTTTAATTGTACAACTTTTGTACGATCCCTGTCAGGGGCAGAACGTCGGCTGATCTGTGCTTTTGCTACTTTATTTGATCTGAAAGTTAGTGGCAGGTCGGGAGATGGGGAAGTCCGATCGTTCGATGATTCGAACGATCGGATCTTTGCGTCTATGGCCAGCTTTAGAGAAAGTAATGTAGTTGCAAGAATCTAATTTACTATCCAATACAACTTAACAAGTCAATAGTAATTGTATTGGTTACTGAAAATGATTAATTAGCAAAGGCTGAAAAGAACATCTCAATAGGAGAATAAACCTCACCAATCAATATACTCCCCAAATCCTCAGGGATATCTAAAATAAAAAAAAACAAAGGAAAGCATACTGTGTGTGAAAGAGCTCATTCTCTATTAATTGAAGCAGGCCCACTTGCTTCAATTATGGAGGAAATTATTCATTAGGTAATTCTCTTGCATCACATATACTGTATTTAAAACCTGGAAACAGCTCAGTAATGAGGCCACAAGAATAAAAATGATGATGATCATTTATCCAGGACCATTGTGGAAAGATTGGTTAAATTCAATCCATAGTTATTGGGGATTTATAATGCAAAACAGTGATTCAGACAGAATTGGATCGATGCTTAACAAAAATCAATTTGAAAAGATCTAAGTCAAATGGATCAGCTACGAAAGTATGCTCCAAAACCTTAATTCAACCAATATTGATAGTGAATATATTATCTGGAAAAAGAACATTCAAAATAATGATGGTCTTTAGCCTTTCGTGGGATGCAACCTTTCAGGTTGTTCCTTGTTTTGGGAATCAGATAAATGGAATCCATGTAAAGCTCAGGCAATGAAAAATATTGAGCCTGATCAATTCAGTTAAACTGGCCTATCAGATGGATCCGATTGAAGACTTGTAGATTCTATATTCTGAGGCACTAAATGCATTAAGAGTACAAGACAATGGTCGTATTGTGGAGCCTTCTGGAAAATAAGTATCTGGATAATAGGTCCTATACACACAGACAAGAATTAGTACAATGACAGTACAGATATGGGATCCATTTTCAGGAAACCAGTTATCCATAAAGATCCAACATATGATAATACCATCTCCCATAGAGTCCTGTTAAGGTGCAACTGATTTTCTTTGCTCTGAAATAATAAAACATTATCTGGTGCTTGATTGTAACTAAGCTGCATGAATCCATATTGATAGCAATGCAATCCAATTGGGTTTATTTGTATGTGCAGTTGTATTTATACAGTGGTACTTATTTAATGTTAAATACTATTTTGTAGCCTTAAGGAATGGAGCTCCAATTGATGGACTCCTCATCTGGAGAACCCCAGGTGCAATGCATTGCAGATAAATGATCCCATACATGTACTTTAAATATTATATGTAAAATGAATATTTTATATGTGGTTACAAATTCCACACAGTTTCTCCATTTATATAATATTACAGAATGTAACTGCAAGCAAATGCAGGGCATGATTTTATACAGGGACATGTAATGGAAATGTGCATTGGCAAATAAATACAAGACGCAATAAAAGACACAACATAAGGTCTTACCTTGAAATTATGAACTTTCTCGTACTTGGGAATCTGCTCATTCTCTTTTAATGTCGCTCTTCGTACAAGAGAGGTTAACTGTGAATAAGCAAACAGTTTCAGAGGTTGCCATAATGTCGCAGCTGCTTTTTGAGAGTTCAGCTTCACTCCAAGAGCAGCGAGTAGCAGATCCTGCTGCTGGCTCTCATGCTTTTTAGCTTGTTCCACTGATTTGCTATTCTTTAAACATGTCTTGGATTCTCTCGATGGCATTTTGAATTAAAGACCAGCTTTTCTGGTTTCCAAACACAGTTTATTAACAGGAAAATATAAATTTGTTTGCAAAAAAATAAATACAATTAATTGCAAAATAAATAGAAGTAAAAAAAAAAATGACTAAGTGTGCCTTGAACAGAAAACAGAGTTTCTATAAAAGAGATTCAGATCCTGAATAAGTTGTTGGAAATATAAACAAAAATCGGTGCCTGGGTCATTTAAAAAATGGGAAATTCTTTTTTCTTCCATTTAAATTTAGATTTAACAAGACCCAGCACCCTTAATCTTTACAAGACGTCTGCCCAGGGTAGTACTGAGCCCATGGATGCTCAAAGTCAGAAGAAATCAGCTTAGTGAGCGAAGAGGGGAATGTAGGTTTAACAGTCACGCTGTTATACACAGGTCACAAACAGACAAAATCTAACCAATGGAATAGAAGATCAGCTCTTATGTATTCATCCAACCTCCCTCCCACCCACAGTCCCCCCTACGCAAGAATCTCTCATTTCTTAACCAATTCAGGGAAGAACTGTGCATGACATGAGACAGGAATGCAGGGGCTTCTTTAGAGGAACTGGTTAAACAAAGACAAACAGACGTGCCTGTTGGTGGGAAGGTAATGAGCAATGGATGACTAACAGACTCTTGCTAAGTTCCCCTATTCCAGCTTATTTTGTTTCCTTTTCAAGCAGAATGAACAAATCTCAGGAAAAGCAATATTTGCTGGGAATTTTAGAACAAAGGTAACCAACGTCTGTTGCTACTATACAGTAAATATTTGACTAGTTGACTATTCTGCTTATTCTTAAGCTGCATATGATCGTTTAGGTGTAGGTGAAGTAACTGTACAGTAAGGGGCCGATTTACAAAATTCACGTGAATAGATTGAAGTTCGAACAAATTCGATCGAATTTCGAACGTAGGATTTATTTGTTTGGTCAATATGCAAATTTTGGCATATTCGATCATCGACTAGGGAATGGTCAAACGATCAAATACATTCGAATAGAGTCGAATGAACGAATATTCGATCATTCGACCAGTGAAGGATTTTATTTTTAAAGTTTATTCAATTGCCTCCTTCGGCAGATTGGACCTACCGAATTGCAATAGAGGCTAAGTCCTGATCGAATAGGATTCGTACGATTGAAGTCTTAGATCGTTCGAATCGTACAAATCATTCGTTCAGTCGAATGATTTATTCGATTGATCGAATAAATTTGTATTCGATCGTCGAATGATCAAATATCGAATAAAAGGGTAGCCTACAACTAAATTCGAAAATCGAATGCTAATCGAATATCGAGTAGAAACAAATTTTTTTTCGGGAATAATAGTAAATTTGCCCCTAAGTTTTCATGTCATTTTAGAGTTTTTTATGGTCAATCTTGATTATACAAGTTAAAAGAATGGCAGTAGTTAATTTATATTCAGTGCCTATTCATTTTTTCATCTTCTAAATTACATTCAATATGGCTATTCAAGTACATGATACTTTACCCACAAAGATCTTTCAACTCACATTCAACAAGTGGCTCTGTACAGATCCATATGGTATACTTGACTGTAAGCCTGGCTACATAACTTGTAAATCAACCCCAGAACACTAATACCAAGAAGAAAAGGTAAAATCTTGTAAGGGAACCTTTTGTGACTTCCTACTGCAAATTAGATTTCTGTCAGTCTAGATGGATGAGGTTTGTGTACCAGGGTCAACTTGAACAACATGGAGCAAATCTGCCAGCTGGTACAAACTTACCCTAGAATACTCACAGGCAAAAAATACCACTCTTTCTGACATAAACTAACAGTGTTAAATCAATGTTCCTGTATTTTGGAAAAATGCATCTCATCTCTGCATATAAAACACAACACGCCTGTAGTTTTACACCTTACAATTAAGCACAATTGGTATACATTGTGGATTGCGCCATTAAGAGCACAAGAGCTAAGAGCATTACCCACAGGCTCACTACTCTTAATAAATCATGATTTTGGTCAACGTCACTCACTTCTTCTGTATCTTAATTTGGGGCATGTTGAATGATTGGTTAAAGGGCAGCTATGGGCTGAAAAATATTCCCCAAACCGAAGGTGTGGGCTGATAGAGCTCGCATTCCAGGTTTGGGGTTGTAGTAGTTTAAAAAAAATTGCCCCCCTGCATATGCTGGCTTACTCGCATCGGGAGGGATCAACAGCGCTTAGAAATCAATAACTTAATGATGTAAGGTTACCATTTGCCACATTAATGTGCAAATCAGCAAGGCTTTTAAGGATGGACGCCACATACAATTAATTTTTAAAGATGCTTGTCTGTACTTCTGCAGCAATTCAGGTTACAATTTCACCTCTTACACAAAGAAAAACTGAAAATGAATTTCTTGGGAAGTTAGTCACATATATTGAAAAAATATTTTCAAGTGTTACTGTATGCCATTACAAATAGGCTAAAGATGAAGGTTAAACAATGGGGATCCTTTAAAAGGAAACCATGTTTTGCGTCTATATTTCCCATCTTCATAGAACACCCTTTAGGATAAAATCCTGGCTGAGTTCAGGTTACAATTTCACTTCTTACGCAAAGAAAAACTGAAAATGATTTTCTTGGGAAGTTAGTCACATATATTGAAAAATATTTTCAAGTGTTACTGTATGCTATTACAAATAGGCTGAAAGATGAAGGTTAAACAATGGGATCCTTTAAAAGGAACCCATGTTTTATGTCTGTATTTTCCTTCTTCATAGAACACCCTATAGGCTGAGATTATAGCTGAGATTTAAAGGACAAGGAAAGTCTAAAAATGAATAGGGCTAAGAATGTTTTATATACTGAACATATTGCACCTGCCTAAAGTTTCAGCTTGTCAATATCATCAATGATTCATAACTTGTCACAGGGGGTCACCATCTTGGAAAGTGTCTGTGACACTCACACGCTCAGTGGGGTCGTCGCAAATTATCCAACAGAAAATAAGGTTGGCCTGTATTATAAAATTATGCTGCAGGGATTATTATTAAATTCTGATACTAATTGCATTGGTTTCTGTAGTAATTATCTGTATTAATGACTAATCAGCCTTATATTATTTCCATTCTATTTGTACTGTATATTTTGAGTCGGTTCCTAAGCTCAGTAACTGACAGCAGCATGTGCAGTGACTCAGCAGAAAAGAAGATGGGGAGCTACTGGGGCATCTACTGGGGAGACACAGATCTTTACTGCTAAAGGGCTGTGGTTGCCTTGGGCTGGCACAGTAGCCCAAAACATAATGTACAACATTTCTAGCTACTTCTTTAGTTTAACTTTCCTTGTCCTTTAAAATCTGAGCAACTACTGCTCAGATGCTGCACCTTTACTGGGGATTAACACTGTCTGGGACAAGATGCACAGCATTATGACATGATTACTAAGACCCCCAAACATCCCACGAGCAAAAAAATACGTGTTATACAATCACCCTAATGCTTCTTCTTGCATAAACATGTCTATTAATTTGCCCCTTAGGTTCAGTTCACCAAGAGTGGAAACCATAAAAGCACTAGGGCGTTACAAACCTCGTGGCTGTCAGCGAACAGTAATGCGTCTGTAGACAGAACAAAGGCACAGTTGTAGGTAGCAGCTATCTAATCACTTGGATTAATATGCGGTACAGCAGACTAAAATTCAGTCGCTCAATATTAGTTACTTATATAAGAATTTTGAAGTTAATCATACATTGTACTGATTTCTCTCATACAATGTAAGGTTTAGACAACTATTTCCCTAACCTTTTCAAAGAGCACAAGGTTCACTTATAAAGGAATTCAAGTCATCTGCAACTGTACACTTAGGGGGTTATTTATTCAAGTCCGAATGCAAAAAAAAAAAAAAAAAAAAAAAAAAAAAAAAAACTAAAAAAAAAAAAGTTTTTTTTTTACTATAAAATCTGAATCTTTAGTGATAATTTTTTTTTCTTCAAGATTTATTATACCCTGAGGAAGAAAAAAGTCAGAATTTGAAATTCGGCATCTCAAAGCTACCGAGGCTGTATAGAAGTCAATGTGAGACGCCCCTATCCTGTTTGGAACTTTGTGGTCTGCACTGGAATTAGCTGGAAAATCCAAACAAATTTGGGTTTTTCAGATAATAAGGCCCTTAATTTATACTGTATGAAGATTATGCTATCATTACAACTCATATACATTGCCCTTAGCAATGTAATAGAACACGCTGATATGCATTTAAACTACTGCCTGTGAAATGTTGATCGAAAGGGTCCCACCCAAAAACGACAGACTATTTCTGCTTGTCTCATCAAAAAAAGACCAGAAAACCAATGAGGGATGGATGCACACAGCATGGGATCCACAAAGCAACTCTTAAAAGATCAGCAAACAAAGATTGTTCAGTATCATGATTTAGGGGAAGGCTACAAAAATGTATCTCAGATGTTTACACTGTCAATTTCAACTGTAAGTAATGTAATCAGGAAATGGAAGGCCACAGGCAAAGTTGCTGTAAAACCCAGGTCTGGCAGGCTAGGAAAAATACAGGAGCGGCATATGCAGAGGATTGCGAGAATGGTTACAGACAACCCAAAGACCTGCAAGAACATCTTGTTGCTGATGGTGTATCTGTGCATCATTCTACAATTCAGTGCCATTTATACAAAGAACATCTGTATGGCAGGGGAATGAGAAAGAAGCCCTTTCTGCACTCACACCACAAACAGAGTTGTGAATTGTATGCAAAAGCTAATTTAGAGCCACAATCATTTTGGGTGCTTTGGTGACAAAAATTTAGTGAGACAAAAATTTAGTTATTTGGTAACATAACAAATAGCGATTTGCATGGCAGAAGAAGAACACTGCATTCCAAGAAAAACACCTGCTACCTACTGCCAAATATGGTGGAGGTTCCATCATGCTGTGGGGTTGTGTGGCTAGTTCAGGGACTCGGGATCTTGTTAAAGTCAAGGGTCGGATGAATTCAACCCAATATCAACAAATTCTTCATGCTAATGTTCAAGCATCAGTCACGCAGGGGTTGGATATTCCAACAAGGCAATGACCCTAAACACACTTTGAAATCTACAAAGGCTTTTATGCAGAGAGAGACGTACAATATTCTGTAATGGCCATCACAGTCACCCGACTTGAATATCATCGAAAATCTATGGGGTAATTTGAAGCAGGCTGTCCATGCTCGACAGCCATCATATTTAACTGAACTGGAGAGATTTTGTATGGACGAATGGTCACAAATACCGCTACCCAGAATCCAGACATTCATCAAAGGCTATAGGAGGTGTCTAGAGGCTGTTACATTTGCAAAAGGAGGCTCAACTAAGTATTGATGTAATTAATATCTCTGTTGGGGCGCCCAAATGTATGCACCTGTATAATTTAATTAAGATGCATATTGCATATTTTCTATTAATCCAATAAACTTTATGTGACTGCTGAAATACTACCGTTTCCATAAGGCATGTTATATATTAAAAGGAAGTTGCTACTTTGAAAGCTCAGCCAATCATAAACACTCCAAAGAATTAAGAGGGGTTCCCAAACTATTTCATAGGACTGTATATTTTAGTGGATGACTGGAGAGTGCATGTTAAAGTTCATAGATTTGTTTCACTGAAGGCTCACTGTAGTAATACATGAAGGGTTAACAATTGTGAGCAGGCTGCACCACACACAATAATGACAGTTTCCACTTTTTAAATATTTAGTATGCTGTATCTATAAGCCTATAACTACATGACATGAGACATGGCATATGTCAGGATTCTACAATGAAAAAACTCCTTTGAACGGGATAACCCCAAAGTCGGTACATTTCCTTATTTTAGAAAAGCTATTAAAATGCTTTGTATTTTAAAAATGAATATTTTAAAAATACTCATAGCAACAGTTTATTCAAATAACTAGCTACTAAATACAAACTGCATTATCAAAATAACAACAATACATCCTGTTTATCCATGAGTTAAAGGAAAATTAAAAACAATGTGCACATTACTCCTACAAGTCATTTTCATAAATATTTAATATTGGGGCGCATGTAAAAACACTGGGAAAATTTGCACCTGGGCAGTAAATAGGGTTGCCACCTTTTTGCCCCTATTTTTTCCATATTTATAACATTGGGGTCAAGCATAATTTTTACCAGTCAGGCCGGTAAAATACTGGTACGGATGCAACCCTAGCAGTAACCCATGGAAACCAATCAAAGGTTTGCTTTCATTGCTCAACCTGCAGGTGACAAACAAAAGGCAGTCTCTGTTTGGTTGCTACTGGTTACTGCCCAAGTGAAAAGTTGCCCAGTGTTTATAAATAAGGCCCCACTGAAATTTAAATCGTTTTGTAACGGGTTTACACATGGGCATTTTTAGAAGTTGAGATGGAAATAAACGGATTAAGCACCCACATTATTATAATGTGTACAGCACATCTGTGGGGAGTGTGCCGAGATTTGTTCTACTGTAGGACTCACAACTACCATTCTGTTGCAGCATTTCTTTCAACTAGGTGGAGTCCTCCAGGGTGAGTTGCCTAGATGCTAATTAATCCTCCAGTG
The DNA here is from genome assembly GCA_024363595.1 of Xenopus borealis. Lineage (NCBI taxonomy): Eukaryota > Metazoa > Chordata > Amphibia > Anura > Pipidae > Xenopus > Xenopus borealis. The sequence continues at coordinate 66,458,557 of CM044448.1, forward strand.
AGGATTCTGCTATGTCTTTTAATAGACCGTATTTTCCGCTTTACTTTTGGGTGCAGGCATGGGTGGAGCAGAGAACCCTTTCAGTAACCCGTGGAGCAGATGGGGAGTGTGGCCTGTGAAGGGGACCTATGGTTTAAGCAGGCTTTGTTTTTATGCTTTAAGATATCACAAACAAAGTCTGAGGCTTGTGATTTTCCAAGTAGGAAACAGGTCTAATATGCCAACATACAAACAATTCAGGAGTCTAGCACTTACTATAAACTTCAATTATTAATCAGCACTGAAATCGGTGACGTAATAAAGCATGGGTCCTTTCTTAATAGCACTGACATTTGTCTCTTTTGTGATCCTGGCAGAATCACATCTGATTCACTAAGGATTATTTCCTGTCTCGACACTGCAGACACGAGCTAGGAGAGGAAGTGCCGTTATTAAAATAAACATTTCCCGTAAAACTTTTGGGTAATGCTGAATCTATTTGCTACCTAGCCACCCTAAATGTCATTCTTCCAAATCTTTGCATCCCTGCTGAAAGTAAGTGGTCTTATTTTGATAAAGCTGAAAAGTTTACCAATCAAATTGGTTAAATAGATAGGCTGAGCAAAATAAAAAATGTTTCTAAAAATGTAATGTATAAAGGCTGGAGTGACGGGATAGCTAACATAATAGCCAGAATATTACTTCCTACTTTACAGTTCTCTTGGTTTCCATCGATTGGATACCAAGCAGTAACCAATCAGTGACTTGACGGGGTGCCACATGGGACATAACCGTTTGCTTGTGAATCTGAGCTGCATGTTAAAGGGGAACTATCGCAGAAATGAAAATTTAATACAAGCTTCCTCATATTGAAGTAAAAAACTTTCTACATACAAAATTCTAAATTGTTTCTGAAATAATCAAGTTTATATTCACTATATTCACATTCTGTCTTCATGCAGCAGTTGAGTGTCAGGTGAATGATCCAATATATCTTATAAGTGTTTCCCTTTCCTAGCAGATGTATTTATTTATTTTGTACAGCCTATTTACCTAGTTTTTATTTTTTACACTGAATTGTTCCTTTAAACTAAATATTTTGCTTGTGATTTGTCCTTTTGTGTAGCATACTAATAATACTGACCATTTTTACTTGAAGCTCAACTGGCAAACTGTGCATTACTTTGCACTGACAGTAATGTGAAGTACTATGTGCAACTACCCTGTACCCACACGGAAACTATACTATAGAAGTACTTAGTGTGAAAGTGGGTCTAACATTTACCAGTCACAGGAAGAAATAACTGAAAACCATACTTAACTTTTATATTAACAGAGGGCTTTATTTTGCAGCACCTGAACCCAAAGGAAATGCCTTAAGGCAAGGGGTGGCCTTATATACAGTATAACATTCATAAATGAGAACAATGATCCATGTGTGCTTTACAGTGAAATAGATATTCTATGTAATGGCAATAAATGAAAAGGTAGAAAACATTTTTAATTCCAGGGTATGGGTATATATTAACTTAGTGGACTATATGGACTTGGTGCACCTATGAGAGGCAATCCTAGCCATACATGGGTAAAGACTAGGAGATCCTGGAATATGAAGTACTGGCACTCAGATAGCATATCAACAGGGGTGATCCCCTATGTGTTTATTCAGTCATGCAAACAACACAACGTTTCGGGGGCTGTCCGTATCCCTAAAGAACTGGGCACCGAGCGCTAATAGAAAGGAAGGCCAGGGAGTGCAAGCGTGTTAACTTTTAGTATATTGTAGAAGGGCCAATTCTAAGAAACTTTTCAATTGGTCTTCATTATTTATGTTTCATAGTTTTTTAATCATTCACAATTTTCTTCTGTTTCTTTGCAGCTTTCAAATGGGGGTCACTGACACCATCTAAAAACAAATGCTCTGTAAGGCTACAAATGTATTGTTATTGCCACTTTTTATTACTTATCATTATATTCAGTCCATCCCCTATTCATATTCCAGTCTCTCATTCAAATCAATGCAGGGTTGCTAGGGTAATTTGTACCCTAGAAACCAAATTGCTGACAATGCAAAATAGAGAGCTGCTGAATAAAAAGCTAAATATCTATAAAACCATAAACAATAAAAATTTAAAACCAATTGCAAATTGTCTCAGAATATCATTCTCTACATTATACTAAAAGTTAACTTAAAGGTGAACAACCCCTTTAACAATATTGGTGCCCAAGGCAATCCACTCCCCTGCAACCTCACCTGCTCATCATTGCAAAATCATCCCACCCTAAGAAACTCCTGCTAGCCACCCCTTCCCCACCCCCAGCACTCCTATCTCTAGTGTTATGGAAAGGCTGGAACAAGAAGTTGCCTGGCAGAAGAGGTATGTACTTGGTACCCCCAATCACTGTGGTTGAAGCAAGTACCTCTGCTGCCTACCCCTAGATCTAGCTCTAGCTCCACCCTTGATATAATCTCCCACATACACTTATCTCACATTCCCCTCCCTAAAGATGGCCATAGATGCAGTCTGTGGACTTGTTGCAACATTTTTCACACTATGACGATAGGTAATTTAGTCAGACAGGTCAGAAAATTTTTCAGTGAATGATAAAATCCTTGTGTGTATTGTTTGTGGCCAATTAATGGGCAGAACATGGTCTAATTTATTATTTTTTCTACTTTTTTTCTAGATTGGAACAACAATAGACTAAACAGATTGATAGGTGAGCAATCTATATATGTAACTATGAATGGCTATTGACCAGAAAAATCCCTTTCTGCTGAAGGCCAGTCATTCTGTAAAAAATGGGCTGGCCTGATGTAAAATACTATTTATTTGCAAGCGCAACGAACACCGATAACCAGAGAGAAGATTAATTACAAGGAAACACTTTTATTGTTCAACCTATTTTTAATTACTTATCTTTAAAAGGGGTCCTCCGCCCCAAAACTTTTGCAGAATGAAACAATAAACTCTACTTGAGGAAACAATGCCCATAGATTGTAATGGCTAGTTTGAAACATTGTTGCACAAAAAAGAAACACCCATTGAGTTCAATGCTCTTGGTGACTTTTTTGCAGTTTCACAATTTTTGGCAGAACGAATGGGTCAAATTTGCCCATCACCAATTATGAATTGGTCTCTGCTGAGCTGTACTAACAGAGATTATGAGGCCAGTGTCCTCACTTACATTCTGAAATGCATAAATGAACTGCTAATGTTAAGATAAAACTAGCTTGCACTTAACAGAATGGTATGAAAGGAATTCCTGTGGTTTATATACTATAGCAAGGCTCCCTGGAGCATGGGTTCAGTAAGATTAAACCATTAGCATTGCTATAATCATTACAAATGTGTTTTAAGTGCAATAAAATGTCTCTAGTGAGAGAGAAAACATGCTTGAAATGACTAATTAATTTCAGGTTAAAACAACTTTCCAAGTAATTAAGAGAACGTGAATAGGCGTGAAACAAAAACATCTGGATGTTTAAACAATAGTGTAGTATCCTGGCTCCTAACCAGCTATGTTAGGAATAGGGATGCACCGAATCCACTATTTGGGATTCTTCCGAATCCCAAATAGTGGATTCGGTGCATCCCTATGTCTAACATAGGGATTCTGGATCCTGGATTCAGTCCATCCCTAGTTCGGCATTTGTATAAGGTTTTTGTAGCACATATACTACAAAAATCTATGAGAACTGTCACGACTGGTAACGTATCTATAAAAGAATTACAGCTTCCCGTTCCCCCTAAGAGACACTCCCACAAAGTCACAACAGGGCTGGCATGGCTACATTTTTATAGCACATTGTTCAACAGAGAGATTAACAGATAGGTAGCTATGTACAATTAATGTTGCTACTGATTAAATGGGTTGTTTAGATATTGAATTACTTACCTTTTTCTCAGATAGCCCATCTTCTCCTGTCTGACAATCTTTTTCAACATGTGGCTCTCTCAGGGTTGGCATTTCTTTTTTGTGTGCCGGCTCTCTGTTTAGAGTTGTGTATCCTATATGTTCATAAATGGGATTTATTGTCATCTTGGCAATATACTCTGCTGCCTTGGTCTCAATGTAGAGAGTAATCAAGCCATCAGTCACCAAATCATGGATGGACTCGAACCTTTTCTCTCCGACAAAGTGTTTTCCATCAGAGTAGAGCCTAAAGTTCCTGGTCTGGTTCCCAAATCTGCCTCAGAGAAAGAGGAAAGGGCATTTCATATGTTTCAGGAGAGAAGGAACAAGATCTTTTCTGTAAGCAGAAATAATGTGAAAAATGTGCTATATGGTTGGTTAGAGCAGCCTAGCAACAGACAAAGCACAAGAAATCATTTATTTTACTTGTTTAAATCATGGCACAACATTTGTGGAAACTGGGAGAACACCGTGGAAAAAAAAACAGTTCATTTGATATTTCCATTACTGTCTTTTCACTGTCAATAATCCCAGCACAATTCTGACAATAAACTCTTCTTGTGCAGTTCATGAACAGAGAGATGTAGTACTGAGCTGCCATGAATCTCTAGGGCAGAACAGGATGGGGCTATTCAGGGTTCTGTTGGCTACAGTGGTAGCAATTCTATGTAGAAAATCTCTTGCCAGAATCAAAGCAAAAAATTACAAGGGCCAAGTATGCTTTATTTCTGCCTGCATTCCAAGCACAAACCCTTTGGTGTTTCATAAGAGACCCCCCTGTGGCTGCCCGCTATAAAAAGGACATTTCTGAGACCCTCTCCCAATGCAATGCATTAATGGCATATAATGAGGCCATTATCTCTTTCGTAGCTGTTGTTTCTGATCTGACCTCTAAAAACAGCCTCCAAGCATGGAATGATAAAGCAATTACACAGAAGTGTTATATAACATGGAAACAATATCTGGGTGCTTATTTTTAGCCATTAATGGCATCTAGCTATTTGGAACACAGCAAAGTGCAGGTAGAGGTTGGTTTCTGCTGCAAGTAAAATCATTGCCAGGATTTCTGACTGTGTCTCCAGTGAAGTCTACCTATAACCCCAGCTGACTTTTTATGGATTTAATGGATTAACTGGACAGAGATGAGGTGTACATTGTAGGACTGCTTTTCTACTGTTCTGAATTCTGACTGAATTCTGGCTAGAACAATGTACCAAGTTGGGCAGGTTAGACCACCGCTGTCCAACTGGCAAGCAGCATGCAGCCTGTGACCCCCCTTGTGTGGCCCCTACCTACCTGCTGTGTTTGTTACCATGTGTAAGCTTTAAATAGTATCACTGCAGAGATTAAATGGCCCCTGCTCTGCATTGTTTAAACCTCAAATTCAGACTGATCCGCTGTACTGTTCACACCTGAGACTGAAACTAACCACATTGTTCACCTGTTCACACTTTATACAAAATGCTAATGGTGCACCAGCACCAGGATTTAAGGGTATGTCTTAATATGACAACTTTTTTCACATATGAGTAATAAGTGATATCCCTGCAATGAGCACCAACCATTTGGTTTTTTGGTGTGCTATCACAATTAATGTGGACATGATCTTGTGGTAACATGGGTGTGGTTTAAAAACATGGTAGGATGTCAACATTGGCTTCCATTATTCGGCCCTCCAATATGTAGGCCAAACAATTTCCTCCCTCGGTACCACAGAAGTTGTACAGCACTGGGTTAGACAATCCGTTCAGATGAGGACAGAGCAAGTTTAAGCTCATCTTAAGAAAGATGCATTCAAAACCATTCTTTCCATCTGCAACAGTTCCCCATATTGATATATAGCAGTAGTCTAAAACTGTGGGAATGGTTCACCCAGAGAGCTTACAACAGGTCAGGGCTTGAAGGCCAGCTAGGGTAAGATTAGGGGAAAATGCCAAAGGGAGTTTGAACAAAAAAAATCTGACATCCACCGACCTATGGAAAATGTCAGGTTAAACAGGTTAGTTGTTAAACAAGCATTTCTCAGTGGATCGCCTGTCACCCCAAGTGCACTTTAAACACATCTTTTACAAAAATCTGGGCATAATTACTGAAAGTCCAGCTGAAGTGTTTTTGGTGGGACATCTGCCTACTAATTTGTATGTTCTTCTTAAACCCCATAATAATCTAGTCTATCCCACAGTGGGTGTAGCAGTTGCAAACATTTGCTCTTTCTCTTGCCCCTTGGGCGTTTCGTGACTAAAACAGTCACTTCCTCAGAAGTAGCTTCTGAGGAAGTGACCGTTGTCACGAAACGCATTAAGCCATGCACTCCCCTGCCCGATCCGTCCTCCTTCTATATATATGGATTCACATTTCAATGTTTTTAAGAGATCTACAATAAAGGAATTTTTATCTTTCACTACCTACGTTCCATTGACCCTGCCTATCCTCCAGCCCAAGCGCCTTTTCTTTTTGTTTGTTTGCTGAACCACTTCACCGGAGTGGTTTGCTGAAAGAAGGTTTGGCATCTTCACTCTACCTTGTGGACAAGTCGGATTGCGCAATGTATCCTTAAACACTTCTTAACACATTAGGGATAATTTATTAGCATTACATTAACTAGCGATGTTAAACTACACTAGTGATGTAACCAATGGTACCCTGTCAGATCTTTGCTTTCATTTTTCAGCTTTCAGTAGAATGATCAAAGCTAATTGTAGATCAGTTACCACTAGCATTTGCATTAGTAGCCCACTAACTTTCAGACCTGCAAATAATCTTGTTATTTAAGTTTTCAAAATTCATAGTAGATTGCCTTGCTGCCCCTTATTGCTGATGAAACCCATCAACATTTTCAATGCAAGTATCTCATAAACACATCCTAGCTTTCTCCTAAATGGCAGCATTGGTGGCTACTAAGCTTAAAGTGGGACCATGGTATTGCTTACCCTCTTGTTAAGTGTACATGTACATTCAGGGCAGATGGAAAGGCTGATAAGACACTTGATAAAGGGGTTTACCCCGAAACGTTGCATGCTGCAATATCATAATAAATTAGCAAGGTTTACCTGCTAGTTGTTCCTGTGTGCAGGTGATTTTACTTCTGATAAGACACCAAGTACAGTACTGTGGTGCAATGATTAGCACTGCTGGGGTCTGGGGCTCAGTTCAAGCCAGGGCATCTGCAGACATGGGAAGTCTGTATGTTCTCCATGTGTCTGTGTGCACTTTGTAAGTTACACTAAGGCAGTGGCAAAATATTTTACAATCTCTGCAATGTACTGAGGACTAGCTTGTTGCAATATAATAAAGAATTCCAGTGCCCACAGCTGTAGTCTTTTAGGCAGTGAAAGATGTAGCCTCAGTGGACTTTACTTCAGTTTCAGATTGTGCCCTGCTTAGTGTAAGAAACAATGGAAACTACATATATTTATGAATATTTAAGCTTTTGTTCAGAACAAGCCTTATTGATTACACTAAAGCTGAAAAACGGGGTGTACGTCCCCTTTAATGTGTATTATATAGTTTGAGAACAGAAAAGTCAGCCATGGGAATCTAACAGGAGACAGATCATATTTGTGCTTGAACCAGTCTGCAGATATTTGCTTTCTCAATGCCAGAAATTAATTTTCCACCAGATCAGATGCTTTTTGTTCTGGCAGTGACTATATTATGAGCTAGCAAGAAGCAGGCAGCCCACTACCAATTCCATATTTACAACATTTCCGCTGCAGTGTCACATGAGGGTCAGGGGAAACAGATGGGCCACTGCGTGTAGGGTAAGTCTTCTTAGCTGCAGTTCATAGACTTAAAGGGATTCGGTCATGATTTTTATAATTTTATTTATAAATTACACTGTTTACACTGCAAATAAAATTGTATTCTTAACCCAGCAAGTGTATTTTTTTTAGTTGTAATCTTGGTGTACAGTACAGCAGTAAAGAGTGACTGAAGTTTATCAAAGTACAAGTCACATGACTGGGGCAACAGGAAAACTGACAATATGTCTAGCCCCATGTCAGATTTCAAAATTAAATATAAAAAAAATCTGTTTGCTCTTTTGAGAAACGGATTTCAGTTTCCAAAATCTAAGTTTAAAGTTGAATGTTGGTGTCTCTGGTGTTTGAGACTGGCAGCTCAGTAATTCAGATGCAGACTCTAAACTGTTACAATTTTACAACATTTAATTGATACATTTCACAGCAACATCTCTGAAGTATTAGCAACTATTGTATCAATTCTAACAGCTGCCTGTATTGAAACCCAGAGATTCTGCTCAGCAGGGACAAAGACAAGAAATGTATCCATTAAATGTATCAGTTTAGAACAGTTGCTGCTTTAGAAGGTGAAAAATGACACTTTACACTTCAATATTAGAAAAACGGTTACAAATAGAAAATAAACAGTAATTGGAAAAAGTCGTTATTTCTGGTGATCTATCTGAAAACAACTAGTTGATTGAAGGTGAACAACCCCTTTAACTGATGCGTTCTGAAAAAAAACATTCTTTCCCATGACAGTATCCCTTTAAGTAAGATTCTCTCTCTTTGCAAGAAAAAAACTTCAAATCAGTAGAGAGTGCAATGCCCTTAGCTATTCGCAAGGGCAGAGAGCATCCCTGACTCTCCCGGCAATGCCACAGATGCCTCCAAGACCAAACCATTTTATATACTGGCATGATAACTCTAAAGGTATCCTGCTATACTTAACTAATTCTACTAAAGTTTTACAAAAGCACCTATACGGGCAAATATTTTGCATGTGCAGCAGCAAAAACTAAGGGGCAACTGACAAATGGTGCGGTTACTGGTTATTTCATAGGCAGACTAGGGTATATCTAAAAAGTGCACCACATGTTTAGACTCTACCAAGCTGTAAATGCCAGTGCATGTGTCACCTGTGTAAATAATGAGGTCTCAAGGAAAGCTAGTCCTGCTCAGAATCTAAATTAACCAACACTGGGTAAATCTGCCTCTGGGCATAAACCCATAATAACCAGTGATTAGCTATGATCATCCAGCTCCAGGAAGAATAATGAAAGTCAAAATTTGTTAGTTACCATGGGAAATTTGCCCAATGGGTAGTTGAAGAACCAGAGCAAAGTATCTCAATGTATTTTAAAGGCGAACTATTGTGACAATGAAATTTTAACATACGATTCATTGTTTGGAAACGCAAACAATTAAAAATTCTGCATGGTTTCTGGAATAATCGAGTTTATGTTCACTATACCGCTCTCAGCATCTGTTTCTCTTCATTCTCTCTTCAAGCAAGAGTCTGATGTTAGATATTCAGTTAGACTTTTCCTAGCAGATGAAGTAGAGCTCAAATTACTGATTCCAGTACAAAACAAAATCTAGCAAAATAACAGACTTTTGCACAAATCCTGCATGTAGAGCGAGCGACATGGTGTCTGGTGATTTTAAGAGTGAACTCCAATACATCTTCTAGGCAAAAGGAGCCCCCCATATAAGATATAGTGGATCTAACGGTCAATGATTATCAGACTCCCAAATCCTGCACGAAGACAGAATGAAGAGAAACAGATACTGAGAGAGGGTTACTGAACATAAACTTTTTTAATTCAGAAACGTTACAGAATTTTTCATTAATATTTATTAAGTTTCTTATTTTAGTATGCCACAGCTTAGATACAATTTTCACAATAGTTCCCATTTAAGAATTATCACATTGTTCAGTTCACACCATGAATCGCAGCAGCAGTGACAAGCTACAATTATTGCACTAATTAAAAATTGCATCTTGATACCACCCCCATGGGAATTTGTAATCATGTATTTTGCAAGACACACCTCCAGGTTAGATATTCTTTGCCCAATTAAAGGGGTGGTTCTCCTTCATAATAAGAAGAAAGGATGATCCCCTGCATTGGAAAGATCTTCGAAAATGCTTATTGCAGTCCACTGAATATTTGTGGGATGATAGCAATAGTGCCATTTACTTTTGGTAATTATTGGAGAATGCTGGTTTATTGCAGAGAACGTCACATAAAAATGTTATTATTAAAGTGAATGGCCCCTTTAATGTCTATGAGTATGTATGGATGTGAAAATTAGACACCCTCACATATTTATAACAGGCACAGTTCTAATAATATGGATGCCTAATGGGTCCTAATGGGGACCTTGGTGCTTATGTAACCCATTTAGTTCTCAGTGTACACTAGATGGCACTGTGTAAAAGTATAAAGGTCATGGGAACCATGCGGTCAGTGTTCATTGCTTTAGCCCAACCTTGCAGGCTGGAAGGGAATGGGCATGATCCCTAGGCGCAAAGGCCCTAGTAAAGTACAGCTATACTCTGTCATAGATCACTCTAGGAGTGATAGAAAGGTAGCTAGTTGAGCAGCTCACGCTCCGACAGGAGAAATAGAGGGATTAAGATCCCGGGTACTAATAAACCAGAAGTAGGGACTAAGTGTACAGACCTAGGGATAGGGTTTCCCCTCAGGTTCCACTTAGGGCAAAGGCTGAAACCTGGTGCTTACCTTTCCACATTCAAAGTTCAACTACTGCTGACAAGACCCCTTGCCTGAAGGGATCCAGCCCATGTTTGGTGCTGTGAGTATATGCTCCTTTATGCGGTGTGCTCTGTACTTATGCCGTGTAACTGTATAAGATGCTTTTTACTCCAATGTGGTGATTGTTCAATAAATGCTGTTTTGGTTAAGCATAAAGAATCACTGGCACCCAATTTATTGTGCTTATAGCACCTGTTTACAGATCAACTATATCCTTCCTCCACCCCGCTGCAAGGGCTCATCCCTGAGAACGAGAGTTTCATTCGTGGTGTAATACCATTTGAAAGTAGCTATAACGGACTACTGTCACATCAATTTACTATAGCACTACAAGTACATTATTAGTTGAGAGTGCTCAGGACCATGGGCTGGTCAGATATTGTGGCCAGTACGGCCACACTTCTATTGTTTGCTCATTTTGGCTGAAAGTCGGTAAGATATGAACAGCAGCAAGGGAATAGAAGCCTTGCTCCTTTGCCAGTGCACCCATTGACATTGTGAATTGGCAAATGAAATGAACCGATATTCAGGGTACAAATACAGTATCAGTCAGGATTGGCTGGCCAGCATACATATACCAAAAACTTGCCACTGTATTTGTACATGTAAGGCAACTTTACACTGGGGTAAAGTGGCACCATCTGCTCAAACAATATACCACCCAACACTCCTCTTCTAATATTGAGAGCCAAAACCAACTGTAATAACCCCTTTCCAGAATACTGTGATTGTAAACAGATACCTCTAATGGGTGGTGAAGCACAAACAAAGCTAATACAATTCAGACACATTATCACTCCTTTATCTTAGTCACAGTATAGCCTTGTAATGTTAGAAACCATGGTAACATAAGAATTATCCAACAATTATTTTATAAGCAGAGAGAACAGAAGGTACTGTAGCATTAAAAGGCAACATTAACACTTTAGTACAGCAGGAGGAGACAATGCCTGATTACCCTTTTGCAAACCTGAACATTCTGTTTTACATTGACTTCCATTGTCCAAAGAAGATTACAGATGTGTATCTTTATTGAAATTATGACCCTCTATTGTTGCACAACTATTCAATTAAAAATATGTGATTTGATTGTGTACCCTGTATCACAAGTAAAATAATGTGGGCACATTGGGACATATTGTTTTGTTTAAATAAATATCCATGATATTGAATGTCTGTGTACACGTGTATGTATGTATATATATATATATATATATCACGTGTATGTATGTATATATATATATATATATATATATATATATATATATATATATATATATATACAGTGTGTGAGGGCTGCACACCTTGTATGTGTTAGAAACCTCAAGCAAAAAACAAATATCCTGTCCATAGTGATGGCACTCACAGAATTTTCAAAATAAAGGACAGACTGTGCTGTATGCTGCATACATAATCTACATCATTACCTGTCCATGTGGCCTATACTATGTAGGAAAAACCATCACTACACTTAGGGAGCGTATCAGCAACCACCGCTCAGCCATTAGCAAAGCTCTCCAGGATGGTCAGGCCACACAGCCAGTTGCGAGACATTTTCTCTCCATTGGCCACAGCCTCCCTACATTCAAGTGCATGGCAATAGACCATCAACCTCCACTAATGAGAGGTGGCGACAGGGACATTGCTTTACTTCAGAGAGAATCACGGTGGATCTACACAGTCTTTACCTTTGGGCTGTTTTATATAGACCTATTCCAATATGACCTTTAAAGGCAATGTTCCTACATTGTTCAATGTTCATACATTCATGCATTGAGTATATTTATGACTATAGCTCTGCCCCTTGTCTTGTCATTGCTTTAACACTTAGGGACCCGTTGTTCTAACCAGAAGGAGCTTTTATCCCACGAATGTTCACTGGGATTTTTTTATGTTATGATGTCATTAGACAGGAGTGTGTTTTTTGATTTACAAGCCTCTCTTTGGGTATATATAGCTTGCTTTTTCATTGCACTGTTATATATATATGTCCAACAGAAAAGTCTTTTTCTGTTGGACATATACGACCTTATTATAAATAAGCAACGTGTCATGATAAATTTAATGATACATAGACACAGCAGTGTAAGAGCTTTATGTGTTTATTCAACAAATGTTATTGCTCCATTAATCCAACAGGGGTTCAAATAAGATGTTTATGTATCCTCATCCCTCTCGTTATATGCAAAGAGAAAACTAACACATAAAACAGAAGAAAAAAAAAAGTTGAAAGGAAAAATAAATATATACCTATCAGACCACAAAATTCAAAAAAGTTTCAAGAATTTCCAGTTAGTCCCAAGGTCCAATGGCTGATTGAAACCCAAATTTATTGAACTCCCCTTGATAATGTTCCACCTGAGTATAACATGATCACCCACTATTCAAAACCATTCCTCCTTGGTCACTGTTGTTACATTATCTCCCCCTAATAGCAGCTGCTTACAAAGCGTTAAGATTACAAGCTAAAGTCAGTAAGACACAGACACACGAGCAACTAAGCAACATTAATACACATATTTCTTATTATTTCCTTTATAGACACATCCATAACCTATGTCAATGCATACAATATGCACCACATCCTCATGATGCACCATTTCCAAAAAAGCCTGAATGTATTTCCTAGTAATACTGGCCCTTTAAGTTTATTATAAACTCTTGAAATTTGCAACCATTATAAATATATAAGAAATCTCTTGATGGCCAACAGTTGTATCATATGATATGGCTTTAATCATAGCCCCAATGGATATTTAAGTCAATGAAGAGGAGATATGGGCAATTTGTGATTTGTGATTCACTGCTTGAATGAGTAAAATAATGATAGCATGATGGAGTAGTTGCAGATAAACCGCCTTCTGTAGGAAACTTCAGCTCAACTAAGCCATGTAGAAAATGCACATGTAATTTAGCTATTAAACTTTGGAAAGATGTGATTATCTCTAATTCGCTTTGCCTACTTTCCCAACAACTAGTCAGTAATTTCAATAAACGCTAGTTAAGCCTGAGCAATAGACATAACATGAATCTGAGTGAGCTGGAATAAATAAGGACTGCAATGCCGTGTAAAATCCTATTCGATTAGGCATTTAAAGCTGTGAGTAATATTAAGACATAAAGAGATATTAAGTGAAAAGACATGCGTGGTGTTTATACAAATGGCCTGCAGGTGTCACTGTGCATACACAGGACTTTCTGTACAGCTTGAAAGTGAAAGTAAGAGCTACTGATGTTATGTAATGGCTGCATGACCTTCTAATAAAGCATTGTTATACTCTCCTCACCCTTGGCTACCAAACACAACAACATGATGTTCAGCAAGTCATAAAAAAGGTTTCATCAAATGAAAAACATTGTACAGAATCATTACCAAAGGTACAGAAACATTACCTTTGCATATAATTTTATTCTTTTATCAATGAAGTTTGAAAGCTCAACAGTGTATTTATTATTTTAAAAAATGACCATTCACCTGAACTGGCAAAGGACTGTATAAATTTACTGGCCACAAAAGCACTCAGCTAGGAAACGTTCACGCTATATTTTATTAAATTGGTTCTTTGAAAGCAGAAAACCTTTTGACCCAAGAGATAGATTCAAGTTTACAAAAGAAGACACTGTTGTTGTTAAAGGATGGGGCCAAACTGAACTGTAGCCACAGTTTAGCTAATAAACTTTCTAATACCGATTATCACGCAAAAATATGGGTTAATAGGATTTGAGAATGCTTATTTTGCTCTTCCATACACTCCTAGAACAGGGCTGCCAGCTTCTTTGGTACCAAGGGCCAGAATTTTTCTGGCCTATGTGGTGGAGGGCCTATAATGGTAGCCAGTGCTGACCACTCCCCCTTTTAAACCACACCCATGTTATCACAAGAACTTTTAAGTTCCATGTCTACATTAATGGTGGTACAACACTGCAGGGATATCAATCATATGTGAAAAATTTAAGTCATACCATTAAATATACAATAAACATACCCTTAAATCCATATGTGGCCTCCTACCCTGTGGATAACACAGCTCCCCCCACAGCACATGATTAAACACCTTAGGGGCTCCTAACAACAAATGTCCCAAAGGGTACAGAGTAAGGCAGGCAGAGTACGGAACACCAAGAGAGCATAGGGAAAGCAGAGTAAGACACTCACAGGGTACACAGAGGAAGCATAGGGTAGCCAAAGTATGGCACACACAGGGAGCCTAGGGAAAGCAGAGTAAGACACACACTGAGAGCCAGGCCCAGATTTGTGGAGAGGCTACCTTGGCCTGGGCCTAGGGCAGCAGGATTTTAGGGGGTGACATGTTGCCCAACCACACCCACATTGGTTCAGAAATCAAATCTCCTGTGTGCCAATTCCCATTGCTCTATCCGGATGATGAAAATTTGAGCAAATAAAAGGCAGGGGATGGGGGCAAAATGACAGCAGACCTAGGGGTGCCCAATAGGTAAATCAGGCACTGCAGAGAGCATAGGGTGGCACACATAGGGAAGATAAACTATGGCACACACAGGGAGCATAGGAAAGGCAGAGTATGATACACACAGGGAGCATAGGAAAGGCAGAGTATGACACACAGGGAGCATAGGGCAGGCAGAGCATGGCACACACAGGAAAGACAGCATACAGCAGGAGACAGGGAAACTGATCAGGACAACTTTGAACAGCAGTTTGTTTGGGAGTGAACAGATGAACAATGCGCACAATCTCAGTCTGGGGGTGAGGTGAGAAAAGTACAGAGCTTTAGGGATGTGAACAATGCAATGGGGATTACAGTTTGTCACCAATGCAGGAGTTAAAGGAGAAGGAAAGGCAAAATTTGATTCCTACCTCATTGTGTTCCCCACCAGCCCCCCTCCTGAAACGCCATATAACACACTGCCATTTAACTGCTGTATCTGCGCAGTTACATCTCAAATTTACAGTGCTTGTATTGGTTTGGCGCCGCCATTTTGAAATTGGCGCGTCACTTCTGCTCAGAGCCCAGTCATAGTGCGCATGCACCTCCTTCGTGACCCCATGACGTATAAATTAACTGTTTTATCTTTGCAGACCTCAGACAGACCGACAGGCAGGCAGGGAGACCCGCTCCTTATCAGCTCCTGCGCTCGCTCGTGCTGACAAACTCTGAAAGATATGCAGAGCGAGCGGAGGAGCTTCAAAGTTTCCCTTAGTTGCTTAGCAACGGGGAAGAACTCTCGTGATTTGCACAGGAATGAATTGGGCGGGTGCACAAAGGTCAGTGATGACGAGACTGTAAGTCACGTGACCAAAACCTCAGCAGTAAGCACGGCACTGAAAGGATTATATAGAGCATGCGCAGGGCACTGCTGTAGCCTACTGCGCATGCCTATGCCTTATTGAAAGCTTTTTCTGCACAGGAAGCAGGGTAGGTGTTTTTATACATGTTCTTTATATTTTTAAAATCGTATTGAACAAAAATACAACAGAAAAAGGTAACGAGGGAATGATTAATGTCGCAGATAACCACATTTCCTTGGCAATAGGTATAACTTAATTTAATTTTTGACTTTCCTTCTCCTTTAACTGTATGAATTTGTTAATTTCAGTCCTTATACCTTATAAAGCTTCCACAAGGCTAAGGAATAATAGCAGGTAGACTCATGAGGGGGCCAATGGGCTGCCAGTTGGACAGCCCTATGACCTAGAACATTAGCATAAAGGTCTAATATAGTGAGATTTGTAGGTGAGCACTTATTTGCTATTCTATATATTGTTGGAATCAAGGCTAAATAATGGACACACCATTTTTTTCCATATATGCTGTGCTCCCTTATCAATTGCTTATCAACAGAAAGACATGTCTCCTCACTCATCTACCCTGATAGGAGCACAAAACAGACTTACAATCAATATAATACATTGTAAGGGAAATGGCACATCAAGCCCATTGTCTGCTTTCCTCCACGGGTGTTTTTATAGAGGAGGAGAAAAGCAGACCTACTCTAAAAAGCACAGCCCTGCAACTCCAATGACAGACTGAGCTTTGGCCTGTGGGGAGCTATATGAAGATAAGATCAGCCCAAAAATGCATACATTCTCCTGGCAAAAATTCACCGGCATCAAAAAAAAAAAAAAACAGACATGTGCGCCCAAAACGATATGCGCGCCATCTGGTTTTTTTGGATGCCAGTGGGAATATGCAGCAGCGTCCAAAACAAGATGCACATGTCCAAAATGAGACTCGTGTGTTCATCGTTTCGAGAATTTATCACGAAATTTGCAAAAAAATCAGCGAAGCGAAACGCCTCAGATTCGCTCATCACTACTAATCAGCCTTATATTGTGATATTTGTGTTCTGTATATTGCAAGTTGGCCCCTAAGCTCAGTAACTGACAGCAGCTCTACTGCTTAAGGGCTGTGGTTGCCTTGCACTGGTACAGAAGCCAAAATATAATGTACAAAACATCTACTTCTTTAGTTAAGCTTTAGTTCTCCTTTAATGGAGCTACTGGGTGTTTAAGAGGGGATCCATTTTTCCACCTCCTCTAAAAAAACGCCTGCAGAGGAAAGTGGACAATCCTCTTAGCGTGCCTTTGTCCCTAGAAAAAAAATTTAGAAATCAGTATTCAAATCATTCAGAGAAGAGGATACATCCTGTCAGACTGCAATCTGCATCTGCATTTTGTGTAAGCAATAAAGCACTTGAAGAACAAGCCTGCCTAGGTCTGTCCTTTAGTTTATATGATTTGCTTTAATCTGTAAGGCAAGCCTGGACAGAAGCCCCTATAGGGAGAAGTGGCCTCAAAAATGAAAGTGATAAACAGCAGCCTGGAATGAAATCTTTGGGAAATGACAAGATTTTCATTCACAGTGCTCATCTCTCAGACATGGTCCCAGCTCACCTTACTTTATACTCACCTCAGAGCCAAAGTGTATGTTCCAGGTTGCCTCTGACTCTCACGAATGAGGTAACTTCCTTCTGCCCCACTTAACAATTGGTCTGTTTCCTCTCTTGAAATCATACCAAAAAATCTATAACATCAAATGAAAAGCATTAGTATTTGATGAGTATTTATTTAAACTTTCTTTTTGTTTGGATCTAAATCTGACAAACATGGTTCTCTTTTTAAATGTAATATCTAATAATAATCAACCTTTTTGGCAAATTTAGGTATATTTAAGGGCATCTATCTCAAAAAGTGTGCTGTCTTGTCTACATTATGTAATGTAACTAATAAAGTGCTTACTGGACGAAAATATCTTCTCAAATTAACTTCAACAGGTCTCACTATCACTATACTGAATCCAGGGTACCAGGAGACATAATTCATCAAAATCCATAAGCAAATGGAACCACAAGATTTTTTAATTGCTAGCATGCTGTATAAACTTTGAAGATGCATGTGGTTATTGTGGGAGAAAAACAGTTGTTGCCAGGGTAGGAGCTTCTATCCTGTTGTAAGGAAATGTAATTTTTCTCCTAACATTCTGATTTAATGGAATACTGTAAAGGTCTAGGTTCACCTTCTCTGGTTTAAAGCATAGGGTTACATAGCTCCTACAGACTAGACTACAATGCACTACTTACTCTCTTCCGTAGTACTTTGGTCTGTTTAAAACCTAAAGACAAAAGATAATCAATGAAAAGTTAGGAAAGCGTTAAGACATCCTGTCCCCCAATCATTATATTAAGCTAAAATAAACAGGTTGGAAAACATGGTATCCATATATATATATTGAAATATGTTGGCACTCTAAAAATGCATGCTACTACTAATAAAATCTATTCTGTAAACTAAAAATAGATCCTCCAATAAATATTAATATTACAGTACACAGCAGATTGCATCAGATGAATGTGTTAGTCAGAAATCAAGTGGATACCTCCATGGTGGATATGTCCCCAAATCCCCATTGTTACTAAAGATCGTTTTATCTCTTCACATTCTTTTAGGGCTGGTCCACACAGGAAGATTCAGGGAGGTTTGTCGCCTGGCGGCTTGCGCCCGCCTATTCACAAGCAAGGCAGTGTTTTCCTAAGTCCCTTGAAATTGCCTGACGAGGAAAATGCGGGGCCACGTGTGAATAGGCGCTGGCTACTTTTCATTTTAGCGGGCGCGAGACACGGGTAAGCAATTCAAGGAGATTAGTCGCCAGGCAACAAATCTCCCTGAATCTTCCGGTGTGGACTAGCCCTTGAGAGTTACTGGAAGGGAAACCAAAATATAAATCGCAGTCTGGAATATGGAAAGTCTCTCGGTGTTGCTCTATAGATAAGCACTATGCAGTCAGCATAACACCAGAATTCATTTGATTAAAGTATTATAATCCTAATTACACAAGTACCATATAACAGATTATTTCATATGCAATTACTTTAATGTACAGAACAAAGCAATGAAAATCACCAAGCTGTCTAACCTATTTAATGCAACTTCCAGTAGTATCCAGTATCAGTAGGGTCAGTAGTCAGTAGAGTCAGCAGGTAAAACAAACAACACCGCAGGCATTATCCCTATGTCCTGCCTAGACTAATAGTCATGTGCAACAAATCATTCTAGCAAACCATAAGAAATCTCTTATTCTGAAGATCAAACAATGGCTAAAAGAAGCTAAGCAGTCCCATTTTTAGATTGTTCTGTATTTTATGTACCAAAAATGTCCCTTTAGTGTTTGCAATACACTTTAAAGCACAATTCCCTTTTCACACAGCCAGGCAGTGTAGAGTTATGTAAGTATCTCTAGAATACCAATTATGTACAAAGCACTTTACAGAGATTAAAAATACATGCAAGGAAACTGTAACAGACAAGGGAAATATCACAATATAATCTCAAATTCCTTTTAGCTGAACTGAATGAATGTCTATTTTTGCATGGACAAATGCGAATGTATCCTTTTTTCCCCATTTAATGGATTGCTTAGATTCATCCTGAATTGACTCTGTAATACTCCTGCAGCCTGGCTTTCTGCATCACCAAGCAACAAAAATCACAGATACATCCAGTAAAATGGATTGAGGAGAAATCATCTGCGTTGAAAAATTTAGCTGGAAGGAAGATAATGCAACAGATTTGCAGATACTAATGGGAATTTGCAGACAAGTGAAGACACATGTACAGTTACACAAGCACAGAATTTGACTTTTTTATGTGACATCCTTACCTGTGGCAAGGTTTTGTACTCACAAAGCAATGGGCCATGCAAAGTAAAAAACAAGTGCAAAGTGCCATGATGTTTAAGGTTTGAAGTCAGTGGCGTAACTACTCCCTGGTGGGCCCCGGTACAGGATGGGCACCTGGGCCCCCCTGTTGGGCCCTTACCTCTATAAATCACATGCTGGAATGTTGATGGCATGTGTGCTGTAAAATCACCCCCTAGATAACTGCCTGCCATAACCATTTTTGTGGCTCCGATAGGCCCCAAAGGAGTGGGGGCCCTGGTTCAATTGCACCTCCTGCACCCCTGGTAGTTACGCCACTGTTTGAAGTAGGCCACAGACTGATGTCATAGTACTGCATAAACCTGTTACAAAACCACCCATGTTCAGATTGTGTGTAAAACGTAAATGACCAATAACATGTGGGAGCAGAAAATGTCAATGGATGTTTTTTTTTTGGCTGCTTTAAAGGGAGACTATCAGTTTTTCAGTATGATGCATTATGGACAATAAATGATTCATAACATTCCTGTAAAAAAAGATGGACTCTAGATGCCTCCCCTTAACCAGTGTCTTCAGCCCTCTCTCCTCCATAATTATCCAATTGCACAGGGCTTTTTATCATTATAATATCCAGCACCAGTGTGTTCTTTCCTAATAAGTATATTTTTCCACTACTGTCAACCTTAAAGTAATTGTTCAGTGTAAAAAGAAAAACTGGGTAAACAGATGTGCAAAATAAAAAAATGTTTCTAATATAGTTAGTTAGCCAAAAATGTAATGTATAAAGGCTGAAGTGACTGGATGTCTAACATAATAGCCAGCAAAATGAACAGATCGGATCCGCATTGCAGTTGGGGAGCTTCCCCTTTTATTTCACCAAAAAGGTTCAAGGTTTCGGGGGGACAACCCTCCCTTCATCAGGATAACCTCACAAATGATGCGTACACACCTTTATACCCAAAACTCCTCCCTCTTACCCACAAATTGTTTTAACATAATAGCCAGAACATGTGTTTTAAAGGACGGTAACTAATGTAACAGCTTCCAAGCACAGGATATAACAGTATAAGCTTGCACTGCTATCCACTATCTCTCCCACATTATGAGAGAAACCCTATTATTATCCTGCTCTCCTGTCTGGGTTAGTGATTTCTGAAAGTGTGTGCTACTCCTTGAGTTACCGCCAGTGTCTCTTAAACAAGGCAAAAGCATAGAAATGCCACAGACCCAGTGGCATAATTTGGTTTTGGAGGTCTTTTGAGGGGACCCAGCTAGAACAGTCCCAACTCCGCAGGCCCCCGTCCAGCTCGCGTTGATCTTCCTGCACTGCAAAGAGGGCTGGGGAGGGAGGATTGTCATCCAGGTCCCCTGTTGCCTGGGCCCCCTGCAATCATGTGGTCTGCTGTATAGCTAATTACCCCACAGTGAAAACCCATGTAATGACCAAATTAGGCTATTCTAAATCTTTGGCTCTCAGGTCATCTATTGAATCACAAGGGGTCATGCAGAGTCATTAGCATGATACTTTATGCACAGTGCAATTTGGTCCTTGGATGAAGGATTTATCACAAAGCCTCATCTATATTTGAACCGCTCCAACCTAATCAGCGGAAAAGGCTGCCTTAGCGAGTATTTGCGTCTGACATATCTCTTACAATCATAAGAGATTTTCATAAAGCTGATATGTGCTGTGTGTCCAATCAGCCTTAGGTAACGGTCTGTCACAATGGGTAGACACTCAGTGATAGAGCTGAATAACTACCATTCACTTACAGTTTCTAAAATGCATGATGCGGTTTTGTAAGTATTAAAAAATAAACATTATTTCTGGTGAGAAAAAAATTAAATTCCCCAAAGCAAAGTTCCTGCATGGTTATAGCTTGATGCAGGATACTTACCTCTCTGGTGCAAGTAATTCTCCGGGGATGAGGAGCCTCTTGCTGTAACTGATACACTAGAATAAAATATATACATGTTGAATTTCATAAACATAAAAATATACAATAAAGTAACTTTTTTTTTCTTTTTAAAAGGACCAGTATATGGCAACCTCATTTGTTAATCTGAAACATTCCATCAGATCATGCACTCCTTGAGAAATCAAGGAATCTAGTATAGCAGAAAGGTAGAAATGCAATAGGCCAGTTTTCATATCATCCAATATGCTATGCCAGGGCTTTTTTCCATTGTTGCTCACAAGCAAGCTAAAAGGCCCAAACAGCAACACCAACTGGCTTGATAAAATGTGTAAATGTGTTACCTTTGCACACCACTGCTGAGATAATTAGCACTGTAATACTCAGTTTTCATATATTAAATGAAGGTATCCTAGATAAGTACTGCTATATACAGTGATTCTCTAGTCTTGCTATTGTCTCAACAATTTGTCCCTGTTTGTGTTTTGCAACCTGTTCAGACATACAGATTACATGAGCTGCAAACACTTAAAGGCGAGAATCTGAAAATCGTACAGAGATGTTATAAGAAGAAAATAATCACCATGTATAAAGTTCTACATGGACACTGCAGGATACTTACAGTAAGATTTCCATACAGGAGGCCGGTATTCATCATTGTCTACAAGAGAAACAAGCATTGCAGTATTAATTAAATTGCTTTAAAAGAGAATTATTCAACTAAAAGAAACAGGCCCACAGCTGAATATTCTAAAGCTTCAGAAAATAAGGGTTGTGACTAAGTTCTGATGGCAGCTTCCACTGATCTGAATGGGAAATACCAGGTAGGACCAGTATTGGAAATGTGTAGCCCACAATGATTATGGTGGTGATTTGTAGTCAGACTTTTTAGCCTGAAATCAGACATATTCAATTTACTGTAATGCAAGGTTTGTGGCTACGTACGTAAATACTCTAGTACAACTAATATCTGTTATGGAGCACAGCTGTTTTATTACTGCAAACCTACTCAAGAGAATTTGAAACGGCCTGATGCTTGAGGTACTACGAAAATATAATTCAAATTCACAATGATAACTGTAACAGCACTGCAAATGAATCTCAGTACATATATAGTGACATACTATTAATATTCTGCTGCACCATAACATGAAATATAACCTGTCAGGTATTAGGTATGAAGGCTATAAATGTTACAAGTAGGATGATATTAGCACATGAATTAGTAAAATCATGATTGTCCATCCACAGTATTTGCATTTGCCTTTGTACTTCAACCTGACCAGCAAAAGAAGGGCAATGGTGACAGCAATTCCTACATGATGAATGTCCAGCAGCTGCTCAGGAGCCCAGTCTCTTAAAATCAGCACCTGTACCCATCATGGAGCTGGGAATCTCTTAAGTGCCATTTGACCTGTAATGCATACCTCCCAACATTTTGGAAGTAGAAAGAGGGACAAAAAGAGTCACTGCACGTAGCACGGCAACAATTTTGACAATGCCCATTTTTTGAGGCTACACCCCCTAATTACCATGTTCATTTTACAAAATTAAGCAGGTTATTAAAGTTCTCCCACGAGACCTATATGTTAAATTGTTACAATTACTTATTTGCCTATCTCAAAATTGTTACAAAATTATCTTAGCGCACCTGGTGCCTGCTTTGGACTCTCTGCCAAAAGCCAATTATGTAAGAAACATTGTATCTTTTTCTGGCTGTTCAGTGCAGGAGATGAAAGAGAAAGTCAAGACATTTCAGTATCAAGCCTGGGCTGCAGGTTGAGTTGTCAAAAGCGAGACTGTCCCGCTCAAAACGGGACAGTTGGGAGGTATGCGTAATGCATTGGTCTTAAGAAAGTTCTCAATTAGTCCAGTTCTTTACCATTTATATTCAAGATGTTTATGTTTTGACTAAAGCTTTGAGTATAGCATTCTGAGAATTCAGAAATTTCACATTCAAGGACTATTGCTACCACCCTGCCAGTGTGTGAATTTGGCTAAAAATAGCATATAAGCATCAGCCTTATATTGTGGCATTTATATTATTTGTGTACTGTACATTTTGAGTAAAGCTGGCCATAGACGTAAAGATATTTGAAAGATCCAATGATTATCGTGAGACCACGATTGTCTCAAAACGATCTGATGTGTCCATCAACTAAAAAGACCATTTCAGGTGATATTGCCAGCAAAAACTGAAGGATCGCAGCCTGCTTGCCTTGAAAACATATGTAGATTGTATGGGGAGCAATAAAGATTTTCTAACCTGGCCGATCAATCAACAGACCAATGTCGGACGAAAAATCGTGAGACGAACGATCGTTTGTATCCCACTAACCGCACGATAATTTGAAAGATTGGTCGGACTTCCCTTAGATCGGTCGTTCGGCAGGGAACGATCGTTGCGTCTATGGGGAGCTTTAGTCCCTAAGCTCAGTAAGTGACAGCAGCACAGAGCATGTGCAGTGAATCAGCAGAAAAGAAGACAGGGAGCTACTGGAGCATCTTTGGAGACACAGATCTTCACTGATAAAGGGCTCTGGTTCCGACAGGTCCACCCGACTGAAAATCGGCTACATATCAATCGGGCAAGTTTGATCTTTTTCGTCAATCCAGGATTGCACTGGCTAGTTGATGTGGTCCTGCAAGCTATTAGCACCCATTCCCATCATTGTAATCCAATTGTTCAGCTCCAGGGCTGAATGCTCAGATCTTTCGAATTTGGTTCATCTGCCTAAACTGACCACTTAAGATCTGCTTAATCTTTGTCCAATTTGACAATCCATGCACTGGCCTAAATCAAGTTGACCAATCATTGGCCTGGCGGGAAGAAAAGACCAGATTGTACTGTGGGTACAAAGGCCACATCAATACTCAACTGCAGTCCTGGCCCAATGCGATTTTAAAACTTGCCCAAAATATATCTAACATTTTTTTCAAGGATCAGATTTTGTTTTACATGGTGGATGTCTCCCTGGAACAACCACGTCCCCCTTAAGAATGTGTTAAGAACGTCCCAGTGATAAAACTTGGAATGGTTTCCAAAATTGTGGCCCCCTCCTCTCAGCTTTTTTAAAACTAAAATGTACCCCTGATGAAGGCAGGGGCTTGATGCTGGAAATTGTAGCTCAACAGCAGCTTTTGATAGCAGCACTGCTTTACCAAGTGCTGTACGTAGTGTCATCAGGCCACAACCTTCCTGATCATTCTTAGCCAATCTAGTCCCACATTATTTGGGGGCATGGATGTTTCAGAACATCTGAGGCTGAATTAAACAAAAATAGCTGCTGCAGGAATGCCCTATGTTTCCCGTAGCTTGAACATATAGAACATACTGTATATATACCATTAAGTTGTGCCTGCATAAGTATTCCCCTGTACTACTCACAATTTAACATGGTTTACTATAGCCATTTAAGCTAGACTGCTTTATGCTAAATCAGTGTATACCTAGGAATATGCTATGGAGAAGGGTTTATAGTACTTGTGAGGAGTCAACATATTCTGTAGTGCTGTACAACAGAAGGACACACACACACACACACATATATATATATATATATATATACCCCAAACATACAGATAATATTTAAATTCTGACTTCTACAAGAGCTAAATGAGGGCCCTTGTTTATTTATAATCAAAAAGGGATTTGTATTACAAAACCAGCACTCCGATCCCCATTACCAAGGTAATTAACAAGAGCTGGAGGCCCCTTGGGCAGACTTAAATCATATTAAATACTGCAGTAGCGTACCCAAGGGAGATGCTTGAAGAACAAGAGCAACAAGCACAGGAAGAATTCTGATTGGACTAGATGATTATTTCCTTCTCCCCATAGTTTTGGTGTTTAACAACTTTTCAGCAAACTCAGCACATCCCTTCCTGTAATTTGAATGCTACTTAAGACTTTCACTAACCCATCCCTTGTTATGCTGCCACAGGGCACAAAAGGAAATATCAAGGAAACAGACACAAAGCATGAAATTAAGGCTGCTGGGAGTGACAACATAATACTTGTCTTCAGCTAGAGCGCAGCTCAAGGACTGGGTATCTGTAGAAGTGATCCAGTGACTCTTAGGGGGGAATTCACAAACCTCTCTCTCTACTTATGTGAATTTGTCTTTTAAAAAGAACAGTTTCCAGATTTTGTGTTTCACATGACATTTCAAATGACATTTTTTCTGAATTTGTCTTTAGCCCTTCCTAAACCTGTCAGTCAGCTCTCAGGTGCCTCTCATTGTACATTTGGCTTATACTACTAGTTGTGTCCTTTAGAAAAGAGGTAGCAACCCTAGGGCGCCAATGTGGCTTTACTTCACCTTTATATAAAGATATTTAATATACATATTTACTCAAAATGTGAACACTACCTCATTCATTTAGCAAAAAAATAGCACAATAATGTAATTTGAGGTAAAAACATGTTTTTGTCACCTATTTTATGTAGGAAATAAACTATTTTTATATATAAAAATAATATAAACTGTTTATCCTGTTTGTAAAGCTATTGGTATTCATTTCTGATTACACAGAAAACAGGGTTTGTACCCTGACAATAGGCCGATAACCTATATGAATATGCTAATTAGTCCCCCATACTGCACCTAAAAGTGGGGTGAATGGCAACTGAAGGAAAGAGGACAAGTGGAAGTGTTACATTGAGCTTTATTGCATTTTAAAAATGCTGGGAAAAAATGTTGTTGAAGGAGAATTCAACCCTAAATTTAAAAAAACCCAATCCCCCATCCCCACCAAGACCCCCTCCCTCCTCCTCCCAGCCTAAGTGTTCCCTGGCCAAATGCCCATAATGCTTTACTTACCCCTCGGTGCAGATTCAGCCATCAAACTTCACGGGCGCCATCTTCAGCCGCTTTTGTAATTTCGGAATGAGACGGGTGCTTTGGCATTGTGATTTTCAGCACATGCAAAGTTGTTGCGGAACAGAAAACTGCTCCAACTGCGCACGCGCCATAACGCCGGTCATGTTCAGAAGATTACAGAAGTGGCTGAAGATGGCTCCCGTGAAGTCAGATGCCTGAGGGGTAAGTTAAACGTTAGGAGCATTTGCTTGGGATAACACTTAGGTTGGGGGAGGAGGGAGGGGTCTTGGTGGAGATGGGGGTAGGGTTTTTTTTTAATTTAGGGTTGAATTTAAAAATGTTGTTTTCTTCTCCATTTTTGTAATTTTAAAGGATAAGGAAAGGCATTTGTATTTAGGGGCGCCAAAAGTGAGGCACCCCCCAAATGATTATATTTACAAACCTCCCCTAAGAAATTAAAGATTATAACTATGTACCAATATAATGGCTACATCAGAGGTCTATTCCAGGGGTCCATGAACAATAAGTAAATAAGGTAGACACAAGTAAGAACTGCAGACAGAATGACAAGGATAACAGAAGAACCACAGTGATGGTCATCCCCATCTATATTTCCCAGCAGTCTAACACTGACCGGTTGCCTTGGAGACACACCAAAAAGGTCCATGTGAGTGGCAATTTATGTTTTGTTCAGTTCTATCACTCAGTGTAACACAAGCAATAGAACTGAGCAGAGGGGCATCAGCAGAGGGTGCTCCTGCTACATGATGTAAAAGGGAAAATAATGCATCAGTTAATAGTGTTACTCCAGCAGACTTCTGCACTGAAATCCAATTCTCAAAAGAGCAAACATATTTTTCTATATTCAGTTTTGAAATCTGACATGGGGATAGACATACTGACAGTTTCCCAGCTGCCCCCAGTCACATGATTTGTGCCTTCACTTTAGGATGGAACGATTGTCTTCTTTTACTTCTTGAAGGCTCAGGCCAGACGGGAAGATTCGTTGACTGGGACTTCAAGCGTCTTGGAAAAGCCAGCCCCGTGTGTGAATAGGCACCAGCGATTATTCATTAAATACACTGGAAGGCAGGGGGAAGCGATTCAGGGAGATTTGTTGCCCCAAAGAAGAGGCGATTAGATGCCAGGCGACAAATCTCCTCAAATCTTCCTGTCTGGCCGTACCCTTAATTTAACAGTGACAATGAGTTGCACATACACAATAGTAACTTTCCTGAAACAAAGGACTGACTGAGTCACTAGAACTAAAGTCAGTCATGTTTAATCAGTCACAACAAAGCTGTTGTATACTAAAAGCCAAAGAGGTCACATGCCATCCTCTATAGGCACATGCAGTAGGCATCTCTGTCACATGCCGTTTTATCTCTTAATTGTGCCCCACGCTGAAGCCTTGCCAGGACTAGTGCACAGGGACGAGCAGAATAATTTGCTGTGCTTGCCGTACAAAAACCCATAGACTCTGATGTATAGTAATAAAATTCTTCACAAAAAAAAGGCCATTGGCTTCAATGCATTTATTTTTTTTGCAGTTTTGCAGATTTTTGGCGAAGTGAAAAGGGTCACCGGTGCCATCACTTCTATTGAGTGTATCCCAACCTGTGTGAGGTTAAGTACCACTGTGTTTACTAAATATTAGCTTCTGATTTCGTTTGTGCATAGACATCCCCCTGCACAACACTGCATAAGTCAGCAAAAAAAGTTCACTATCACTTTTAATCTAAGTGCACCAAGTTTATTATTCACAAAAAATCAATTTCCAACAGACACTCTCACAACCACCTGGCTCATTTACAAGGGTGATAATATGGAATGCCCATGTCCTGCCCTCCTGTCATCCCTCCTGTGTGCCAAAACAAGCAGTACTGTGTATATTAAAAGATGGAATTCTCAGTGTCCAGTTGCCCCTGAGTGCCAAAAACAAACTGCAAGGGCCTATGCATCCTGCCTCCTTTTTGTAAATGTGCCCGAAGTCTTAATGCATAACAGAAATACATTTTCTAAAGAAAAACATTTAAGTCTTAAGGTGGCCTACACAGGCCAATAAATACTGCCTACGATGGGCTTCCCTGATCGATATCTGGCAGAGAGTAGCCACTTGCCGATCGGGGAGGGGTAAAAATCCCGTCGGATTGTGGTCATGCGATCCAACCCCCCCCATATTGCTTGCATGATTGTCCAATCGTTGGGCCCTAGGGCCCATGATCAGATCAGCCCGATATCACACACCTTGAAAGTGGGCACATCATTGAGAGGTCAAGTCTCTCTATGTGGATCTCTATGTGTATGGCCTCAATAATGTAAATAATGCAAGCAAATAATGTAAAAATAAATATGGCCCTGGACACTTTCAACAGAAACTGGTCCTTACCTCTGGCTCTGGATGTAATACCCATTGAGAAATACTTGTGAAGGGTGAGCTCAGTTCCACTGTTTACTCTCAAATTATCCGTCAGTCTGGTTGACGGGCCCATATCCCACTAATCAAATTGAGCTGGATGGATCTAATAATTAAGTTGCAACTTGTTGCTAAAAAGCACTAAAAACAACAAAAACTAAAAAATCTATATTCAATTAAGAACACATGAATATTATTTATAAACTATCAAAAGGGTTATACGACTGTCTATAAATGGAGGGCTAAGTGGAAAGCCCCATAACTCTTGGCTATTAGTTTCTACTCAAACATATGGCTGCTGTAGTGTTTTTCTAAATACAGCAGCCTTAAAGGGGTTGTTCACATTTCAAACACTTTTTTTTCAGTTCAGTTGTTTTCAGGTTGTTACCCAGAAATAAAGACTTTTTTCAATTACTTTCTGTTATTTATCTTTAACTGTTTTCCAAAATCTATGTTTAAAGGA
>CM044448.1:66509246-66527453 GCA_024363595.1 Xenopus borealis
TTTTTCAATATATTTTTTATAGAAACCTATATTGTTCGGGGGTATAGTATCCTTTAAGCATCAGATACTACGGCGGGTGATCAATTTCTTTACTTGTATATGCAGAGCATACTGAGCATGTGCAGCATTACTGGTGTGAACAAGAGGGCATAACAAGATCGAAGATGGGGAGGCATAAATCATTACTGCTATAGAACTGTTAAACCTCTGGGCTGGTACAGGTACAGTAGGTTTGGTGTAAAATTGCAGTATTTCTAGCCATAATATTTAGCTCTCCTTTAAAAAGCCCAGTTCATTTAGACTTACTACTAGATGGTTAATTCAGGGAGAGCTTTCAAGTTTAATTAAAATTACTTATTCCTATACTTAATATGAGCATCCTTGTTACAAATGAATATCTTGCCAAAGTGAGTCGTGTGGGAGACCCCAGTCAATGCAATTTATGATATAGGAAATACAGGTAACATATATTTTGAGATTTAGTCAGGATATTGTAAGTGTCAATAACCGAATAAAGTGACATCACATACTGCTGCAGAGCCCTATAAAGCACATTCGGGGGGTTATTTATCAAAATCCAATTTTTCTGATTTTCTTTTAAATAAAAAAAGTCAGACTAAACTACAATCCACAATTTATTTATCAATAAAAAAAACACCCAAAAAAAAGAAAACTGTGATTTTTTTTTTGGTTTGCAGTGTAAGAAATCCAAATTTTTCTGATTTGACGCCTGAAAAGTCTGGATTTCTCATGAAATCGGTGGAAAAGCCCAAATTGTGCAGATTATCATGTAAAACCCAGTTCAGACAATATCTTCAGATTGCAAATAGGACTTCTGCCACTGACTTCTCTACAGGTTGAAGATGGAGGATTTTCGTATTCTGACTTTTTGCAGCCTCCGCGTATAATACATCTTGAAAAATTCGAGTTTTTTTTCCCCACTAAAAATGTGGATATTATAGTAGTTTTTAGCATTCAGACTTTAATATATAACCTCCATAATGTAATTTTTTCTGTCATAATTACACAGAAGGGGGGTAAATAAAAGATGGTTCTATGTAACAATGCATGCTGTCCTCATTCCTGGAAGGAGCCATTCTCCATTGTGTGGGTTTATCAGATGAGAAGGATACTAACCTCATCCATGCAGCAATCATTGCTAATACCTATCTCCAGCATATGCCTGTGCTGTTCCAATTTACTGCAAAATGTAATTCCCTACCCTGTCAAATGTCTTTGCATCCACAGAGTAAGATTTATCAGCTCAGAAATGACAAAATCAGTGCTCTAAATATATATAGCGATAGAAAGTTGTATTTACTTCTCAATTCTCTAAAATTAAAAAATATTGCCTGCTCTGATAAAACAGCTTAGAATGACTGCAAGTAAAGATGGAAGCTATTAAGTTTTATCGCAAGCACCTGAGGAACTGTTTGCATGCAATTCAAAATGTTTCTTTATCCTCCTGAATTACTGACACTGGCAAATTAAAATGAAGTGGCTGCATATGGCAGAAACAATCTTCACATTTACAAATATCCTGGAATATCATTAAATCATAAAGGAGAAAGCTGCTGTTATATATTATGAATGCCGCCTAATGTATTCCCAGCTTTGTTATTTGTTACAAATTTGTGTACCAGGGACAAAATTGGCCATTTATTCTACACCGGCAGCTGCTTGATATACTGAACATCACGGCCAAAAAGAGAAATAGAGCGGGGGAGGGGGAAGCACAATTAACCTTTAAAATGCTGAACAGGTAAATAACGTCACAAGTTATTACTAAACATGGCTTCTTCAATGTGCTGCTATTTCAGCCACATACTGTACAGCGAAACCTCAACTTTACATCCCCTGATTTAAGTTTTCCCTTATTTTACATTGTTGTTTTGTGGCCCCACCTTTATATTATGCTTAAAGGAAAACTATACCGCCAAACTGAATACTTGAGCAACAGATGCCATGAACGACCATTTCATGATGGTCTGTGTGCTGCCTCAGAGATTACCTGACCAGAAATATTTTAACTCTAAGGGGCAGATTTATCAAGGGTCGAATTTCGAGGGTTAAAAACCCTCAAATTCAACCCTCGAATGTTTCCCGAATTAAAATCTGAAAAATTCATATATCTAATTCGTAGGATTTTACAGCTATTCAATGTAACGAATGATCGAATAGCAATCTTCCGATTTCACAGAAAAAAAAGGCACTAAACATTTGATTTCACGAAAAAATTGTACGAAACGTACGTTTTTTCCGAGAAATCGGATGATTTCTATTTGATTCGTCCCAAAGGCAAATATAGAAACTCGGTAGGTTTAATATGGTGAAGTAGGCAATCGAAAACATTTTTAAACGGCAAGTACTTCGACCATCAAATGGTCGAACTATTTTATTAATCGAATAGTACGATTTATTGAAATCATTCGATTCTATCGAATGATTCATTAAAATCATTCAATTCGATCAAATTTTGCAAATTAGGTGGTCGAATTAGCCCAAAAAATTTAAAAAATCTAAATATTTTGCATTTGAATCCTTCATCTGAGCTTAGTAAATGTGCCCCTAACTGTAACAGGAAGAAGTGTTGAAGCAAAAGACACAACTCTGTCTGTTAATTGGCTCATGTGACCTAACTTTATAGTTTGTTTGGTATGTCTGTGTGCACCGTTGAATCATACGATCCCAGGAGGCTGTCCTTATTTTTTAAAATGGAAATTTTCTATTTATAATTACCCAATTGCACATGCTACTAACATTTTTTTATTATTATGAAAATGGTTTATTTACATGAAGCAAGGTTTTACATATGAGTTGTTTTATGCAAAATCTTTTTATAGAGACCTACATTGTTCAGGGGTTATAGTTTTCCTTTAATACTTTTCCCTGAGTTTACATTTTCCTGCTCCCCTGAACCCCCTAAATGGGGGTTCTACTGTATATAAAACATTAATAGAAGGCAGATACATATATTAGAATCCTTATGGATGCTATTACTAGTTGTTTATTTAGTTTCTTCCCAGAAAGCCTTTAATGGATTCAAGAATTTACCAAAACATGTCCTGCTTTGATGAATGTGTTAAAGAGGACCTGTCACCTTGAGACATGAGTAAAATATTTATTTTCCATCCTTAGTTAAACCCTTTAGTCAGCTGTTTTTGTCTATATCTGAAACGGATTAGAAAATATCCTTCATGTAAAAAGGGCTACATAGGTGCTGCCATGTTTAAACACCCCTTTGTTTTCCGTGTGTGGGCTGTGCCAAACTGCCAAATCTCATTCATGCTTAGTCAGAGTTTACTCTATGATAGACAAGCTCTGTATAACTCATGTCACACCAGGACTTGATATTCTATGGGAATTATTTGAAACACCTTCTATTGTTCTATTCAGATTGTGTGGGCTACTCCAGCCACTGAGAACTGCACAAACTGGTGATATCGTGAGAGGAGTCTGCAGGACTGATTCTACCCATGATGCTTTGCTCTCCTGACTTTCTGGAAAGTCACGGCTTCAGTTAGTGTCTCATGGACATTTGAAAAGTAGTTATAAATTGAGAATTAGTGAGATTTGAGCATAATAAATAGGGGTATGTGGTTTGTTTTAAAAGTTTTATTTTCTTCCTAGTGTTAACTCAATCATGACAGGTTTCCTTTAAAGGCAAGGAAGCCCTAAAAATGAATAGGACTAAAAATGCCATGTTTTATATACTGAACTTATTGCACCAGCCTAAAGTTTCAGCTTGCCAATAGCAGCAATGATCCAGGACTTCAAACTTGTCACCATCTTGGAAAGTATCTGTGATCAAGCAGAAAATGAGGCTGGTCTGTAATATAAGCGAATGCTACAGCTCCCTAAAGGGATACTGTTGTGGGAAAAAAAATTTTTTTCAAAATGCATCGGTTAATAGTGCTGTTCCAGAAGAATTCTGCATTGAAATCCATTTCTCAAAAGAGCAAACAGATTTTTTTATATTTAATTTTGAAATCTGACATGGGGCTAGACATATTGTCAATTTCCCAGCTGCCCCCAATAATGTGACTTGTGCTCTGATAAACTTTAAACACTCTTTACTGCTGTACTGCAAGTTGGAGTGATATCAGCGAGCTAAAGGAAAATCGCACCGTTCAAACCGCCGTTAGTTTTCCGAAGTCACCGGAAGTTTCCTTGAGGCAACTTCAGGTGACTTTGGAAAACAAAGCGCCGCGTGTGAATTGGCAGGTGAGAAGAGAGGGCAGGGAGAAGTCAGTTCTGGGAGATGAAGAAGAGGCGTTTTGTTGATGGGGCAACTAATCTCCCAAATCTGCTTGTATGGACTGACCCTAAAGAAGAAATAAACCCTTCATTAAAAAACCGCACCCCCCCATAGACTCCCCACGACTCCCCCGTGTAGCTCTAGGCCAATTCCCCTAACTTTTTACTCACCCCTTGCGGCAGTTTCAGGCATTGGAGTCCAAGGCAGCCATCTTCTTCTTCGGTAATCGTTATGTCTTCTTCCAGGTCTTCGGCAATTTTAGCGTATTGCTCCAACTGCCCATCCACAAAATGCTGTTCAATAGACGAAGGTTACCGAACAGAAGAAGATGACTACATTGAACTCCGATGCCTGAAACTGCCGCAAGGGGTGAGTAAAAAGTTAGGGGCATTTGCCCAGGGTAAGAGCTACGCTGGGAGTGGAGCAGGGTCTACAGGGGTAGGGTTTTTTTTAATGAAGAGTTTAGTTCTCCTTTACGCAAGGTGTTCTGAATCCTGCCCCTGTCAGCTCACACATTCTCAGTGACAAACATTGGCCGTTATGAGTTTCTGCTGCAGCACTTGTCTCTTCTGCCACCCGCTAGTTCCGGCATCAAGAAGCTCTAACACCCACTGAAACGTTACGTCCCAATGACAAAGCATGAAAATTAACACAACCATCAGAAAAAAAGTAGTAAACTATGTGCTTAAAGACTATTGATATGAGAGATTTCTTGTGTTGAGTATATATACAGTACATACATTTCTCTCTCTCTCTCTCTCTCTATATATATATATATGTATATATAGTACATGTTGGTAAACAAACTTTCTCTACACTGATTTTATATTTGAAAATGGCAACAGCAACAAGTAGCAACAGTTACCTGGCACTATAATATATACAGGATGTTATGGGATCTTTTATTTGAAACCATTTATCCAGAAAGCTCTGAAATATGGAAATGCAATTTCTCAGAGCCACAATTAAGCAAATAAAATGATTTCCCTTTTGTCTGTAATAATAAAACAATCCCTTATACCTGATTGTAAGTTCGATAATGTTTCCTGCCATGCTGCAGAAACCTGAACTGAATTTAATCATGTGCGGCAAGATTAATTTTTCATAGCGGCATGTGGAAAATAATTTCATTAAATACTCCAGCAATGACCTTGCCTTATTTTCATTATTTTGTTTTAAACACTAAGGGGTTGTGTGTATGTGTGTGTGTGATTCTGATATTAATGGTATCACGGTTCATTTTGGCAGTATTTCACTGATGTAGCCCAAGGCCATGGGTAATGGAACATTACTCACTATGATAGCCAGATTTCTTCTGCATCGCGGTTACAGGGCAATCTTTATGAGCCAGTAGAAGCTGTTTCAGCTGCGCCACTTCATTTCTCAGCAGGGTGACTTCATTCTGGAGGTAAAGGGGAAACTTTCTGTTTAGAACCAACTGGAACAAATCCTCAAAGTTCATAGCTATGAAATAACAGTAGTGGGATTTGTACTTAAACATAGCAACTTATGTGCACATTATTTGTGAAACATTTAAAAAAATATGCATATTATTAAGTGCTGCTATATAACATAGAGAGAGAGATTGATTATCCAGAATGCTCAGAACTACAGAAAGGTGGTCTCCTATAGACTCAATTATCTCCTATAGACTCAATTATAATAAAGTAAGCCAAATGTTTTAAAATGATTTCCTTATTTGCTCTGTAATAATAAAACAGTAGTTTGTATTTGATCCACACTAAGATATCATTAATCCTTATTGGAAACAGAACCAGCCAATTGGGTTTATTCAAGGTTTACATGATTTTCTAGTGGCATTAAAGTGATACTGACACTGCATGTGACGTCATGCGCATAAGCCGATTGAAAAGCTGCCACAATTTTGGGCAGCTTTTCATACTGTGC
Source organism: Xenopus borealis (assembly GCA_024363595.1). NCBI lineage: Eukaryota > Metazoa > Chordata > Amphibia > Anura > Pipidae > Xenopus > Xenopus borealis. The sequence continues at coordinate 66,515,413 of CM044448.1, forward strand.
ATGCGCTTCCTAAAACATGGCGGCTCACACCGGGAACTCCCAGTGTGAGTAAGCCAGCGCCTGCAGGGGGCAATTTTTTTTTTTTTAAACTACTAGAACCCCAAACCGGAATGCGCGCTCGATCAGCCCACACCTTCGGTTTGGGGAAATTTTTTCGGCCCATAGGTGCCCTTTAAGATATGAAGATCCAAATGAAAGTAAACCCGTGTCCAAGCATTCTGGATAACAGGTAACATACTGGTACTATTATTTTCCTCCAACATATTCTGCAGTGCTTTAAAAAGATCCTACACATGAGTCCCTGCTCCAATTACTTACAGTCTAAAGGGAGAATGTAATTAAAGTTGCAGAAAAACTATTTGCACTAATAAGAATAAAAATCTACATCTCGCAATGTAATATTGTTTCTTAAACTGTTATTGCACTGCCAATTTTAATTGCACATCGCAAATGTTAATAGTGCTTAAAAGTGCTGTAATCTTTTGGGGCAAACATAACAACTTTTTCAGTAAGACGTTTTATTACATATAGGGGCAAATTTATCAAGGGTCGAATTGAAAATTAAAATTTTTTAATTTGAATTTAGAGTTTATTATAGTGTAAGTAGACTAGGGAATTAGTGTAATTAGACTAGGGAATAGCCTAAAATACAATTCGAAATGTATTATGTTCTGTCCCTTTAAGAATTCAAATTCGACTATTTGCCGTCAGAAACCTGCCAAATTTGTGTTTTAGCCTAGGGGGACCGAATTTGATTTGAATTTGCAGGCCAATCCTATTCACTCGAATTAAAAAAATTTAAATTTTGAGTTTATGGGAGTTTTAAGAAATCTGCCCCTTACTGTGCATTATAAAATTAGCAAACAGTCTTCCATTGTCGGAAGTAGTCACTAAACAGCTACCGGGTTTGCAAAAGCTAGATTAAATTCGCACAAAGCAAAATTTGTTTGCGCAAAGGCAGAACTTTTTCGCATTGTGAATAGCTTTTCCTTTACCAACTTTTATTACATTCCCCAATGGTGCAATAAGCATTGCACCACTGTGCTGGCCCCATACTACTTCAGATGCAAGAAAGCAAAAAACCTAGATACTACTGTTTATAGATACTGAAAAACAATGTACACTTTTTCTTTTTAAGAAATAATAATAGAGCATTAGGACTAGTTTAGATTTTAGCCCTAATTTAAGAACTTCTTATTGACGTTTCGGGCCATGTCTTGATGTGAAGCCATAGACAGTGGCTGAATATTGCCTTTAAAGGGAAATGATTGTCTTCGTGCAACAGTTGGGTGTCAGATAGTCACTGACTAGTCATTTTCGCAACAGCTCCCCTTTAACTCACTTCATAAAGAAGCAGCAAAGCCTTTTACACTATCTGTCTACAGAAATACACTTACATATTTTGAAGATTCCAGGCCTCCACATATGCAGCCATCAGTGTGATACAGGATGGCAGCAAGAGGGTTTAGGGCAGTAAACTGTTGGGTCTTTCTTCAGAATGTCTTACTGTAGGTTTAATAACTAGTAATTCTGAGAATTTCCAATTCCCCACCAATAAATTCCATGCTGGTTAACGCCTTATGAGCCTGCACAACATACCCTGGTATGCAATTATTACAGGGAATTTCAAAGGAAAGTTATTTTTAATAGGGCAAATATGGCACAGGTCCAATGGGTTAATTTTCAAATAAAATGTTTATGAGCTGTTGAAAACTCGCTGCAAACTGAAGGTAAATCATTATGGGAGATGGCACAAACCATAGAAATCGAAGGTGACTGCAGAGACTGAATGGTGTGTTTGAGAATAATTAAAATTTATGAATGCAGGAACAAAAGTACCCAGTGATTTTATCTCAATATTATGCTGTGTTCACACTATTGTTATTTGTCTTATAATTTCCCTACTCCTCTTGGCAACATGCAAATAAAGTGGAGAGAAAAGCTTTGTGTCTGTAAGTCAGACTTGTAAGGAAATGTATAGAAAGAACTTTAAAGCTTGTTTATACTTAAAAACAAGGCTAAGTGGGGTGATGTAAAGAACACAATTGTTGCCCTAAATAATGGATTTATTTATTACCTGACTAAATGTATATTGTGGTGCTTTTGTTTGGGGTTGCTGCTACTTGTGTAGCCTTGCCTGATCCCAGCCATAGTCTTGAACAAAAGCAAATCACTGTGCACCCTGGAGTTTATAGATCCCTATGGAAATGTTTCTCCTGCTTGTCACCCTGAAGCAGAAAAATAAGCCTGCAGATGACATTTTATCCCCCCCCTTATTATTTCTACCTCCCACAGCAGACACAGCTCCCCTCCCCAGTCAATGGACCCCCCCACCATGCACTGCTGCAAATGGCCTGAGGAAGGGATTTGCTAAGGAGATTAGTCTCCCACCCTTACACAGCAGTAGACATTTTCTTTATTGGGAACTTGTACCTGTTCTTTATAATGCACTGTATTTGGAAGCCTTCTAAAGCAAATTTCTCTTAAAGGAACCCATTGTTTTCTGTTAGATTAATAATTACAGGGGCATTTTCTTAATTAAAACGACCACACTGCAAGTCAAATCTAGGGAATACATTTATACTAGAGTCGGATAGCGCATAGGGTAGTTTTGTGCAATTTATATTATTCTGCCCAGCAATGCTGTACCAAATGCCATCATGGAGGAGTAGTCACAAGGATTACAGCTATTAATGAGCACTTCCTTGGGTTAGATCAACCCTGCATTTGTAATTTATATTAATCTTTATTATAAAATTCTTCAAGATAAAAGGGTTTGTGTAATCAGCCACAAAGCTCTGCTTAATCGTAGGGATAGTTTTGGCCATGTGCAACTCGAAGATCTACGAAGTAGCTGGCATAATCAATACGTCCAAGTAAGAACTTAGGCTAAAAACAAATGGTATCCATGTTTTTAGTTCCTTCATACGCAAACCCTAAAACCCCAAGGGGCTGACTTATCAAAAAATCGTGTTGGTGTTTGTTCTTATTTTGATAAAAAATGTTTAGGTATTTTATGAAAGTGAAAAAAAAAATTTAGGTATTTTATGAAAGCTTGAATTGTTGAATTAATTAAAAAAAAGGGAGAGAGAAAAGTCAACAGAAAAATCTCAGTAAATAAAAGCTGGCGAGTTAGTGTGAATATGATCTAACAACTTTACGTATCTTCACAGTTTATTAAAACACATTTGTGAAAAGAAATGTTGCACACGTTTTTTAGGCATTTCCCCCCAATGTCCATGGTTCCCCTCCCCTAACAAACTACATTTTTGATAATCTGCCCTCACAGTTTGTAACACCTCATAAACAAACAACCACCAGGATTGTCTGCTCATATCTAATCTTATATTTTTACAGGCAAGACTAATGGTTTTTACATTTTCTAAACTTCACAAAATAGCTACAACATGAATTTTGTGAAGTCCCTCTACTTTCTAATTGAGAAATTCCGGTAAATGTATATATGACTTAAACTAGCAAATTTAACCATACAGTGAAATGTGTCACCAATGGAATTACTAAATTATTGTGATACATGTGAGCATGCAGGGGTGTTTGCAGTAGCTCCAAGCTCTTACTTCAGACAGATTCCATACTACAATATAGGACCTGTTATTCAAAATTCTTGAGATTTTTTTGGAAAAGGGCTCTAGCTGTAATTTGAATCACCATACTTTGTCCCCTAAATCATTTAAAAATTAAATAATCCCAAGGAATTTATGCCACCAATATTGATTTATGCAGCCTAGTTACCATCAAATACAAAGTACTGTTTTGTAATACCTTAGAAATCCCAGGTCCCAAGCATCCTGGATAATAGATCCTATACCTGCATTATGTGTGTATGCTGCATTTCATTAAGTTTTCCTTTACATTTTTCAGTCTTAATGGAAACCATATAAGTCTTATAAGGGCTTATGGTTTAAATTTTTTTGCTCTGGTAATGTACATGTGCTGCATGCATATGTATATTTTTATTTATATTGTGCTATTTATGTATGAAGCACTATACAGCAGAACAAAAAAATTGGCAATAATACCAATAAACACAAAGTACAGTTAAAATAGAGATTAAAGAGGCCATTCACCTTCAAACTTTTTTTCAGTTCACCTGAAATAAAGACTATTTGCAATTACATTGGATTTGCGACTGTTTTTCTAATATTGAAGTGTAAAGTTTCAATTTTCATATTCTAGGGCCCTTACACACAGGCGTTTTTGACCTGCACTCCCCTGCGTTCCGTTTGGCTGCATTCAGCCGCAGGGGAGCGCAGGTCTAGACGCACCTCATTCTTTTCAATGAGGTTGTACCCACGAGACGCGTGTAAGCGCCGAACACAGGTTCAGACGCAACATGCTGTTACACACGTCTCGTGGATAGAACCTCATTGAAAAGAATTAGGTGCATCTAGACCTGCGCTCCCCTACGGCTGAACGCAGCCAAACGGAGCACAGGGGAGCGCAGGTTAAAAACGCCCATGTGTAAGGGCCCTTAGCTCTGGAAAGGGGTGGGGTCGCCAACTTTTGAACTGTTTTTAAGTCAATTGACACATTGGTTATCTTTAGCCTTGCTGAGCAGAATCCCTGAGCTTCATTAAAAGAAACTGTTAGAATTGATACAATAGTTGCTAATATTCTACAATTGCTAGATGTATGTTGCTGAGAAATCTAGCAAACTTACGTATTCAATTGTTCAGAACATGTTCCCAGATCATTGAGTTGCCAGACAAACACCAGAGGAAGCAACATTAAACTTTAATATTCAGCTTTGGGAAAACAGTAAAAAAATAAGGGGACAACCTCTTTAAGAGCTTAGTGTCAAAGAGACAAGAGGATGGAGGTCCCTACTCCATAGCTTATAATATACAAAGAGGGTGGAGCTTTGTTTACAGCTTTTCCTCTCCCAAAATAATGGAAAAAGTGTTAGGATTCAATAAAATCCTGAATTGAACCCTGGAATTGATGAAACCCTACAGGAAACCTAAGAATTAAGATCATATTGTTGCTTTTGGCCATAGTTAAAGGCAAAGGAAAGGCTTGCTGCACCCCAAAGTGATTGTATATACTTACCTGAAACCCCAAGCTGGTGCACCTATCAGCAGAAAACTGCACCAGCCCGGGGTTCTGCCAGTGAGCACCAAGGATCAATCCACTTCCATCTTCTTCTGTCTTTAAATTTCCTGGGGAAATTGCATGTGCAATTGAAGAAAAAGCCAACTTTTTAGTTAGTTCGGTTTTTCATTTTACTGCACATGTGCAGCCAATCGAAGAGGGAGGAAGAAGGAAGTGAACACTTTGTGGTGCTCACTGGTATAACCCCGGGCCGGTGCAGGTTTCTGACAATAGGAACACTGGCCCGGAGTTTCAGGTAAGTCAATACAATCACTTGGGGCGCCTAACATTTGGCACCCACAAGTGCAGCAAGCCTTTCCTTCAAGTCACATGGGACATTCTGACCACTGCCATGAGGTGGTTAAAGCCAAAACACTTTTCTCTCATATATTGTAGTGGTGACCATAGGTCCCCCTCACAGGAGCTTTCTTACCAACTGCATTTTTTTTGTAATGGCAGCAAAATAATTCAAATTTGTATTATATACACAGAGGATGTGAATACTGGTAAAGTAAATTATATATTTATTTAGTATCTTGTGAATCCACTTTTTCAGCTTTTCTTTGACTATTGCCAAGAAGCACATGGATACATTTTTCACCGGTTTGTTATAAATGCTGACAATATCCTAACAATGTATGATAAAGATATAAGATCTTCTTGCTCCAAATGTGGCTGCATCGGAAACTTTTTGTGGGCTAAATTGCCATGCAAAAGGCAGGCCTCCAAACTTATTAGTTTTACTATTAAATGCAACGTAAAAGTAATCATGGGTCATTACTGCCCACTATGCTGATCAGCTTTGTTAGCACGTCAAGTGAAGAGTTATTAAGGAAAACGCAGCATTGATTAATGTGCTCACATAAAGAACGGTTTAATTATTTCTTTGACATTCAATTTTCTTTGCAAGTCATTTTGTTCTTCACAGCCAATGGTTTCGCTGTTGGCAGACAAAGAAATTTTGTTCTTCTCAAATTGCCGCCAACATAGCCATTTTAACCCTTCATAGAGTGGAGGAGGGAGGTAAATTTTTAAAAGGTAAAATTATTAATTTTAACAAGAAAAAACACAAACATACAAAATAAAATACGTCTGGTAAAATGGCATTGGATTGGAGGTAGGAAAACAGAAGAGCTGAATGGTACATCTTACTTTTTGTCAGACTTATGTCCCTGAAACCTCACCAAAGCCTAAGCTGTTTCATTGCTTAGATAGGTTACAGGATCAATTCTGATGTATTGAACACCTAATGTATGTACTCACACAATAATAAATAATATACATTAATAATGCAACTTATAATTCCTTTAGCCTATTAAATGGGGAGTTTGCATTTACATTAAACAATTACTACAAATGGTCTTCGTTACTCACTATGTATAAATTAACAGGCTTCCTATTCTGTATCTTTATAGCCTGGAGCTGAAAATGTGACCTGCCAAACAACAGAATGTGAAGTTTCTGTTTTAGTGTTAGTCTTCTTTATTAGAGTTTTTTTTCTTTCCTATTGTTCATCTTTTATAATTAACCCCCTAGCAACCAGATAGCATTTTAATATATAACCCTGGCAACTGAGACAAAAAAAAATCAAACTGTAGTTTTCAAACGTGTTAATATGTAGAAGCGTAATACAAACACAATATGAGTTCCTTGCAGGTATCCAAAATGTTACTGCAAAAGTTCATTTATATAATATATTTAAATGCAAAACTCATATTTATATATAATAGAGCCATGTATGGTGGCTTATTTGGGCTGTATGCACCCATTTTGAGAATATAAGGTGTTGAGAATTGTATATTGTTTGTTAGAATGCCCTCCATTCAAGTATACTTTCTATAAGTAAAAAGAAGCCAGAATTTACCATCTATAATTTTATAGATGGTAATGCATTGCTTGACGGTCTAGATCTACTTTCCAATTCTAAAGCAAACTCATGTGTGTGATTCCTGTACATGTCATTTGCAGGTCAAACCATGACACAGATGTAAGCTCAGGTGCCTTAAACAAATATGTCTATGTGAAGGAAGAGAGAGGCATCTGTAAAATGTATCCTTCTAATGTACATGGGCCACGAATATCCTGTAAATCAGGGGTGTCCAAAAGGGAGATCTGGATCAACCAGTACCATCTACCACCTTTAATTGGTGATCAGTAGATCTCAAGACAATGTCAACAAACAGCTTGTCTAAATTACCCTCTTGTTTTATTCTTTTCATTCAGATATTTATTCAGTTAAGGTTACATAAGAAATAGTTTTTTTTTTAAATATAGTAATATAAATTCTCTTAGAAATCAATATAATATTTAAGTAATATTTCCATAGAACAGAAGGCTAACTGAGATATTATGGATGTAGATCATAATGGGACAACATCACTAAAAGTAGACTGTGAAATCACTTTGGAGTTACAATGCCAGTGACTTTACATGGTCAAAAAAACATATTGGTGACTTATAATATTCTTATATTTTACAATAAGTGGTACATTATTCCCAATATAATACAGACAATTAATGAATATGCTGTAAATTCTATCCTTATAAATGGTGCTTAGCGATGTCATCCATTGTTATGATCATTGCTTACTGACTTAATCTGTGTCAATGAAAATTGTGTATTTTAAGGAATATTGTACCCCTTCTTGAAAAATATGAGAAAATTAGGAAGCATGAGGAGTTCTGTGACCTGTATGAAAACCCCTCTGTACATGGTAATGCAACTCCTCAGTGACATACTGTATAACATCCTTATAATTTAGAACAGAGGCTACATTAGTCATTGTATATGTAGTTTTTTCATTAACCAAAAGATATAAGCAGCATGCATTTGAAGCCATTACGTACAATAAAATTATGTTTCACATATTTCCAAAATACAGAGTGCACTTACACAGTATAAATAAAATAGTGCCTCTGTAAAGATGAGGCATTGCTATGATTGTGTAGGTGCCTTGGCGCTTGCCATTTATTTGACCATTTTTAGGTCTTGCTTCTGGTGCAAATTTATTTAGCATCAACTTTTCTATATCTTGAGGGTTTTAGATCTACTTTTGCTTATCATTTCTCATATCATTTCTTGATGCACTGATAGAAGACCAAGCATCTCACATTAGGAACTGAGATAAATCAGAATTTGGACTTATATTCCTACACAGCAAATGAAACACAAACAATAAACGAGAGCATCCATTAGCAGGAATGAAAGAGTTAATACTAATAGAGCTCTTAAGTAGCCATATGGCTTTTACACGATTTCCATATTGTGCTAGATTTTTTTTTTTTATTGGCAACAGCTTGTCTGTTTCTCTCCTAAAGGTTTGCTATGCCTCAAAACCACAGCTTTTAAATGTTAAAAAAAAATCCTGTGCTTTCTTGATTTTGGTAGTATCCCAAGGCGTTAGTGATTGGCACAATGATGTATGTCTAGAGTTTATCTGCATGGATATTTTTTCCCTAATCTTCTACACATTGGTCATCAAATGAAAGACTGTAAGAAGTCAGAGCCAAATGGCACAATGAACTGCACTTAATGAAGAACAAAAAAAAAGTTTTTCTTATCCCATTTTGCTGGGGTTCAAAGTTCCTTCTCTGGCACTGAAAGGTTTATATGGTCTGTATATATGAAAGAGCAATTTCTTGAATTCAAGCAAACTTTGCTAGCCCCTCAAATTGTCACAGTACTATAGGTATTTGTCTACTGTGTATATAGAGGCAAGCATAATACTGAATGTATTGAATCACTATATGTGGCATTTTATATTTCTGTACCGTATACTGTGATGGAACCCTCATAAATTGATGTTCATTATACATACACTTCTCTCTTACAAATAAATCAGGAGACTTTCTCATCTTCAGTCATAAAAATGAGATTGCAAGGCTTGACTTGGCTATAAAAGATATATATAACACAGTACAACATTATTTATTGGACAGACAATACATATTTATAACATATAATGCTATATATATATATATATATAATAATTCCCCCAGTACCGGCACTCCAAAAATGCTCACGAAGCCAGAGGTGCACGATCAAGTATAGCATAGATAGGTGAAGAAGGATCAGCACTCACTGTGTTGTATGATGAAAAAAGGTGATTCTTTATTTACATGTCTCAATCCGACGTTTCGGTTCCGCCTGGGAACCTTTTTCAAGGAACTGTAACAGTTCAGTTCAGTTGTGCAAATTCTCACTTAGGGGTTAAAGGTTGGAGTGCTGGGGAATTTTCTAGTTTTTTGTATATTTAGCCAGCCCACGTGCACCCAATCGCCAAGGGATTGAGCTGCATTACCTTGTTTAAGTATTACTATATGTATTATGGGAGGTGGCTCTCCTTAAATGCTTGCTCTCCCAACCCCCATTTAATGAAGTCTTTGGAAGAGATCATGCTAAATAAAGAGAAAAGCAGGTATGGTCTTTCGCTCCCCAAAGATAATACTTTTTTCGCTTAGGATAGGACTGACGCATGGACACTGCCTTGACGGGGCGCGTCAGCTTATGCATATTTTGTACAAACTTTGTAACTAAAAGTGTCTTTTTTGTTAGTTACAGTTCAGTTGTGCAAATTCTCACTTAGGGGTTAAAGGTTGGAGTGCTGGGGAATTTTCTAGTTTTTTTTATATATATATATATATATATATATATATTATGCTCTGCTAAGCAAATCCCATGTGTGAATCTTTCACTTTATTATTTCTACTTTTTAATGGGACAAATGGAACAGAACTTACTTGTTTTTATTTCACAACTTTGATCAAAACCTGGTGATTTATCAGACAATTAATTAAGACAAAACTAGTGCAATGCACGCACAACCAGCTTGACTTTAGCAATGTTTTCCAGTAATGAATACAGAGATTCCGCTTTGTTCACTTAGCACTTGAGCAATCTGCGGCACCAAATAAAAGTAAAAAAGGAAACACACTATAGATTCTAGGTTCTTAATTAATGTTTGATCTATGCCTCATGTGTAGTTAGTGGTACTCTATGGTACAGCATGATTAAACAGGAGCAACACTAAAAGGGTTAAAAAAAAGTAGTCTGTTTTATATGAAATATTTAGACTTTTACAATGAATTTACCAACTGCAACAACTAACAAATAGAATAAATTAGCTATTTGGATTTGAACTTTTTCCTTTGTTTTTGTATCTCAAAAATTACAGAAGGCTGATAAATAAAGAATGATAGTGGCAAGCTTTGGAACCCGAATTCCTTTGTTTGCATTTTAGGCAATCAGAGATGGGGGTTTTCCACATAGACTGACTACTTTCCTTTAGGTCATTATGCTGCATGCTTACAAGACTAATATAATATTCTTCCTGTAATGAACATAATAAAACATCACATTTTATTACTACAAAATAAGGCAACAAATCATTTATGTGTATTCAGTCATGTTTATATTTGTAAATATTTTTTCTTCACAGGCAATACCCAGAAATTAGATGCATCTGTTTACATGCTGGTTATCATAACAATTCCCTAACTACAAAAAAGTTTTGAAAAAGAAAAGGATGCAGAATATTTGACCACCACTGAATGCTACCATCACAGATTTGCTGTTTTGCTGCAAGGCTATGGTGTATATGGTCATTTTTATATAATAGTGAAAACATTGGTGCTTAAATTGTACACACACATTTGTAAACATGCATTTTGTGTGGTATAGTTGACTGGTTTAAAGCAGCAGTAGCCAATTACCAAATGACTAAAACATGATGGAAAATGGAAAATCAGAAACCAGGTACTGTTATATAGCTGAAGTATAGGCCAACCTAATTGTGCAATTAAAATTCTAATGAAGTCTCAACTGTATATTCACTAGAAAAAAACAAACAGTATGGAAAACATATATAAAACATAATAATGTAGATATTAAAAATGTTATAAAAAAGTTAAACATTTAAAATCACCTGCAAAAGGACCTTATACAAATTAATGGAAAGGAACATTGTCTATCGTTGTTAAAATTCTACTTTTAATGGCCAAATTGAATGTACCTGTAGCTGCACATTGAAAGAACTGAAGTCCTCGGCTTTCTTCTCTAGGGACTGCACCCAAACTTTTCGCTTCTGCCTGCACCTGGAAGCAGCCGCACGGTTACGTTCTAAAAACTTCCTTCTTTTTTCATCGGGGTCATCGCTTGCTGCTTTTCTCCGGCGCCCCCCTGTGCTTTGAGTTTGTGGAGTGGGGGGAACAGGGGAAGCCTGCAACAAACAAGGACAAGGCATTTGGTGTTAAGAAAAAGAGTCCACCTCTTAGAGGTGTTTCATAAGTCACATATGAAGCTTATTACACTGTTGATTTTCAACCAATTAACTTGCTCTACTTTTACTAACATTAATTGAAAGGAAATTTAGCCCACCTTCATTAAAATAGTAATGTCCACAGCAACACATACAGTTAGAGAATGTTAAATGCAAGGGGTAATTATTTTCCAAAAAAACGATGCATCTTTCAGTAACTGCAAAAATCCAGTAGCACCTCTTCAGTGTGCTACTGGATATTTGCAGCTGTATACTGATCCCTATACAAGGTACAGCCCTTCCCGTATTGGCATCTACTTAGGTGTATATACAGTGGGATGAACTCTCCAATTTTGGCATCTTCCAGCAATGTGATATATTTAGGTTTCCAATGGAAAAGGTCAAACTAGGTATTGTATAGACATAATGATACCATGGATACTATGATTGACAAGAGGGTGTTCTCCCCGAAATGTTGCATCATGCAATAAATGAGCAAGGGCTTGCAAAATAGCATTATCCTTGTGTGCCAGTGAATTGGTTTTCTTTTCCATGTTGGTTTTGAGGTAACCAATTCCTCTTCCGCTGTGCACCAGGGAGTCTTTGCTTTGGAGTGCCAGACTGTGTGAGGATGACTATTTCTTCCCAACCATGGATACTTCCCCATTGTCC
>CM044448.1:66535000-66549995 GCA_024363595.1 Xenopus borealis
CCCCCCCCCCCCCCCCGCAATCTCTTTTAGTTAGTTTAACTAGGACACTCTGGTATCAAGTCATTGCATTTATATACGACAATGTCTTAGTGAGCATATTGGTACGAGGGAACAGCGGGATACTGAATCATTCAGCGATTCAATCGTGCCAATTCTGAAGTGGCATTCCAGGGCTGTCATGGTTGCAAAGTATTGTACAAAATACCAATTAACCTACGTAATCTGGTGTAGTTTTTACTCAGTAAGAATGGAATTAAATATGGTACAGATGTATCCAACCTGTAACACTCACCACCAAGTTGGTGATCTCTATGCTGAGGAACAGACCACATAAAATAAAATGTGATCTAAATACACATTTTTATTCGACAATCATTGTAAATATAATTCACCCAGTGATCCCCACTGATATTAATCAACTGTTTTGCATATTTGCTTCCTTGCCTTACAAGGATACCATGAGTTTGTAGACTTGCTGTTGTTGCAGAATACTCATGCATTCATAAAGGGACAAAAAATGTATTTGATTTATTGTGCTTTGTATAAAGGAAAAACTCTGGATATTGTTTTTACATTATACTGTATATCTGCACAGGTGCTGTGGCATTTTTTACCTGCTCCTTTTCTGCACGGTCGCCTTTATTTTTAGTCCATTAAACCCTGGTTAAAACCTGGTTATTCCCTTCACTTTCCTTTTTTAAAAATTTTAGTACTTATTTTTTTTATGTTTCTAGAAATTAATATGATGGAGAAAATGGTACAATTCTTATTATGTGGAAGATTAAAGGTGACCATAACATTTTTAAATGCTAGCTACAAGCTTGGCCCCTTAAGACTGAGTTGGCAGTTTTCAGAAGACCAAATTGGCCTATTGATGTGATACTATAAAAATGTTTGTACATACCCCTTTATTTCACAATCATTATTTTCGAAGCCTAACATCTGTTGGCTTAAGTTGGCCTAACATGTTGGTTAATGTTTCATGCTTATGTCTCAGAAAAACTTTTGGTTGCTGCTACTTCTGAGAACAGTCAAAACATGCTCTACTCTTTTTCCTTGAAGATGTTTCACCAGTAATCAGACTGGCTTTCTCAATTCTGAATTCTCAGTTGAGAAAGCCAGTCAGATAACTGGTGAAACGTCTTCTAAGAAAAAAAAACACAGCAAGTGTCTCCCATTGTCTCCCCCATATTTACTCTGGTTAATAACCATAAGGTAGGCTACTTGTTAAGCAATCTATCAGTAATCCAGGGGACCCACTGACTATCACTGCAGTTTTTAGTACCCCCTGCGATACAAGAGCCTAATGCATGAAATTACAACACCACCATGATCCCTGCAAAACGCAGAAGCCTCCTACTGCCCTCTACAGTACAATAAATATTTTAGTGTCCCCTACAGTACATCACGCCCAATATACAGTACCATCATATTTTCAGTGTAAATTATTTTATATTTATTTCTTATCATACTGCATAAGGCAAAATCCTATATGTAAGTACTATTACAAAAGTCTATGTTCAATATATTTACCAGTTTTGTCTCTAACTGGACAGGCTGTGGGGAAGCAGGCCCTGGAATTCCTGGAATAGTAGGCACCACAGTGACTGGTCTAACAAGCTGGGAATAAAACAGAATTAGTTTTATAAAACTGTGCAGAACATAAGAGTCTTAAAATAACAACATGCATTGGAACACTGCATGTATCTATGAATGTAAAGAAAAAGGATCCCTACAAAATGTATTGCATTGCTGCAAATATATAAACACAGCATGCTTACAATCTGCTTGATGACTACAATGCAACTATATACCAACTATATCATGAAAGTGACATCCCAATACATGCAGTACATTCAGAATGTGATCACATGTTATTTAGCTATACTACATTGCCATAGTTGTTATTGTGGGGCAGCTCACACATAGAACAGCACATATAACAGAAGTCTGGAGTTGCAAGTAGTACTACAAATAAGTGCAGTTTTGTCCCAGAAAATGCTATTGCAAGAAAATCTAGCATCCTGTTCACATCTGTTAGAAATATTGTATTGCTTTTCAGCATATCTACAACTAATATTCACTCTAAAACAAAGCGACTCTGCAATGCCATCTTAAAATGACAGCCAATTTAAACTGGGACCATGTTTTGCTAAATATTAACTTCACTTCAATGTTTTTATCTGGTTATATTTGGAAGGAGTTCTTTATGTAGCACCGGTGAGATTTATGTTATGCATGTTTATTACATAAGGGTGAATGACCGTTGCAAGTATCTACGGTTCCAATGCCAGGCTTCACACATCCAACTAGCAGCTTGTATATAAATTCAGATCATCTTCATCATTGGGAGATGCTTCTTATCTTATAAAATACACTTAGAACCACAAAAAAACAAGGGATTAAAATGTAAATGACCGTTATAATTGCAAAGATACACTTCCTCCAGCACCCAGAAGAGGGAGTAAGTTTCCTGTTTTTTTATTTTTTTTTGGTTTAAACTCTTTTCAGACCCTTTTCTTCTCAAATACTCTAGCTATAGTACTTGTTATGTAGGAGATCTTATGCATTTAGTTAGAAGCAGAATAAAATCAATTGCCTACAGCAATTTGAACATACTGTGTAAAAGATTCCGCAAGTATTTCTGCACTGTGACAATTTATTGCTTTGGGTAAGCATATATCAACCACAGATCGTACTACAAATGCACAAAAACCCGGACAGGATATTGTTCTTTAAGGATACTACAGGGGTAAAAAATATTACATCTGAGAATTAATCTGCTAGACTATGCCAGACATCTATCACTATGGCTACTCAAGTAACAACGAGCAGTAGCAAATTCTGATTCCCAAGTCAGGAATGTCTACCTTTGACCATTTAACCGTTCAGATTTAATTCTTATTTTGGTCAGAACAGACAACGAGAGATAAATGGTTTTACATATTAATAACAGAGGGAAGGCTAAGCACTAGTCTACTGGCTTCTAGTGGTCCACAAGATATTGCCCGTTTAATAAAATTAAACACTGTTTACAATGTATAGTAATGGAATTTATATCAGGGAGAAGGTTGGGAATAAAACTGAATTTCCAAAGGACTGAAGATCAGTTGGCAAAGGGTTCTGGTATCCAAACAAGAAAGGGATGCTAAACTTAAATTTTATATACTAGTAAACTGGGTAAAATCATAGATGAGCTTGATAAGCATTTGAAGGGAATACTTTATGTACATAAACAAAACAGGAGGCATCTACATTATAGGACACCGTCAAATTATCTGCCTCTGTGTAGCATTATCACTTTACCTGTAGATCTGCTTTCTACTTACAGAAGACTGAGGGTTTCTCACACTAATAAGTTGCAGTACATGTCTCATGATACAGGTATGGGATCTGTTAATCGGAAAGCTTGAAACTTGGCATGTCTGGATAAGGGATCTTATTGTAAGGTGACGCACTATATTTAAAGGCATTTATATATTTAACCATTAAAAAAAATCCAACGGGAATGTTTTATTATTGGAGATTTTTAGTTTAAACAGGACTCTATGAGAAGTTGCAGTGCCATATTTTAGAACATCCTGAATACAGGTTTTCTAATGATAGTTTTCTATTATATGTGCTTTTTAATATATTTAGTTCTGTTGTTCTGTATGCTTAGCTTCATACAAGTGCTTGTGCTTTCAATGAAGGTCTACATGTGCTGGCATTGCAGTGCCCTTAAAAAATAGACAGCAGGAACAGAAATACTGTATAATAAATTAAATAAACCTGGGTCACTGATCTTGCCCTGTGCCATAAAGAAAAACATGACTATATTCTCCCCTGTTGCATTTGTAAAAAATAAAGACAGATAATTGTCCCAATTACAGTACTTTATAAAACAACACAAGGTACAAATAACCAGAATGTTGTACAAAGTAGTACTGAAGTTAAAATGCACATATTTTTATGTATTTACATTTAAATTCAAACAAAAACATTTCTTAAAAATGTAAATAATCAGATAAGGTCCATTGGGGGGAAAAAAGAAAAAAAAAAAAGAACTGAAAAAAAGTGGTAGTGTGTGATGAATAAAGGAAACCAAACAGCATACACCGAAGATTGGTTGATCAGCACACACAAATTACTAGGAATATGGAGTATTCACACACACACACAAACACACACACATACACACACAAACTTACTGGGACTGAAGCAGGTATGTGTACATTGGAATTTGTGATTGAGGCAGGAATAGCAACAGGCATGGTTTGTCCATTAGGAAGATGTAACAATAGAGGAAAAGGAGCTGGAACTGGTCTGAGGATAGAAAAAAAGCAAGGATGCTAACCTTAAAAACAAAGCAACCACAGACTTTGCACATCCAGAAAGTGATCATACATAAGTTTTCCTTTCAAAACACTAATCTTTGTCACAGCCAACACATAGAAAACCTGTTTTAACAATACAGGTACAAGCAAAAAAAAAGTTGGTATTGTAACCAGTTGATAGAAGATATAACCTTCTGTTGAAATATCTATTATACCATATCATTGTACTGCTATACGTTTGTTATTGAACATTAAAGGGGTTGTTCATCTTCAAGCACTTTTTTCAGTTCAGTTGGTTTTAGATTGTTCACCAGAAATAAGAGACTTTTTTTCAATTACTTTTTATTTCCTATTTGTGACCTAATACTGAAATGTAAAGTTCCATTTTCAAAATTCTAAAGCAGCTTTGGGAAGGGGGTGGGGGGGTAGCCGACTGCTTTAAATTAATACTTTTAGTGGATACATTTTTAATATTTGGCCATGCTGAGCAGAATTCCTGAGTTAGAGTCCTGCGCGGGTCCATTTTTTGGGACCCGTACCCGCAATCCGGACGCAAATTCTTACACGCTTGGACCCGCGACACGACCCGTACCCGCAATCTGCAACCTGGACCTGCTGACCATCAAGAATCAGGAAGTGCTATCATTGTAAACTAGAAGTGACATCATCAGAAGTAGCTGTCATCAGAAAAAAAGGAGTAAAACAGGAAGTGCTGTCATTGTAAACCGGAAGTGACATCATCTGTAGTAAAAATCGATATGGCAAAGATCCGCGGCCCAAACCTCAACACGCAGAACCACCTACCCGCTTCTATACTCGCACCAGGAACTTCTACATGCAACCCGCAAGGTACAGCGGGATTTTGCAGGTAACCCGCAGGTACCCGACCCACTGCAGGACTCTACCCTGAGTTTCATTAAAGGCAGCTGTTAGAATTAATACAATAGTTGCTAATATTTCACATATATTGCTGACAAATTAAACTAATTACAACTAATTGTAGCAATTCATAACAGTTCAGAATCTGCTCCTGGATTACTGAGCTGCCAGACTGAAACAGCAGAGACAAGAACACTAAATTTAAGTTTGGGGAAAGCGGTAAGAAAAAAAAAAAAAGGAAAGCAATTGGTATAAAAAGTATTTTATTATGGTGAATAATCTGAAAACAACTCAACTGAAAAAAGTGTTTGCAAGGTGAACAATCCCTTAAAAGTGTATGCCCAAAATAAAAATGTTAGGGCTCCCTCAGATCATTAAACTACATGTCTTACTGCAGCAGAAATACAGCCTTGAGAGCTCAGTCACTTGCAGTACCACAGCTCACCTGTTTTTCTTGGAGAAAAATATATTTAATTAACTGTTACAATACAATGTTAGAGGCATGATTTGCGTTGCTTTGTATAAAATAATTGTTAAAATAATTATATGCACAAATCTGGCCTAGAAACTGTGTTACAGCTCTGTAAATACATGCTAGGTACACCTGCAAATACAGTAGCACAGATATAGCAGATTTGAAGACAAATCTTGCATTTCCATTAAAACTGTCATGTTGCAGTTAATTCATGATGAATATTGAACCGTACTTCACATCCAAAATTATCTATTTATTAATATGAAAGTTGTTAAAAGCTAAAGTCATTTTAACTTAGGGTCCCAAAAATTAGGTATCCCCGAATGGATGTATTTTCTTACGTGAAACTCCGGGACAGTGTTTCTGTCAGCAAAAACTAGTGAGCACCAAAGAGCTATCACCTTCATCGCTTCTTTAAATTTCCCAAGGCAGGTGCATGCACAGTAGAATGAAATAGTTGGCTTTATTGTTAATGTTAGGCTTTTCACTATATTACGTATGTGCAGCTGTGAGAAGAAAGAAGAAGCAGGAAGTGGATTGCTTTGTGGTGCTTGCTAAGCAACGTTTCAATTGTTCTTCACTTTTTCTACTTTTTGAATTATTAGCCTTCTTCTATTTCTGTCCAGTTTTCAAATGGGGTCACTGACCCTATCTAAAAAATAAATGTTCAGTAAGGCTACAAATTTGTTATTGCCACTTTTAATTACTCAACTTTCTATTCAGAGCCTCTTCTATTCGCATTCCCGTCTATTAAAATAAATGCATGGTTGATAGGGTAATTTGGACCCTGGCAACCAGATTGCTGAGAGTGCCAACTGAAAAGCTGATATATAAAAAGCTAAATAACTCAAAACCCACAAGTAATGCAAAATGAAAAACAATTGTGAATTGTCTCAGAATATCACTCTCTATACTAACAGTTAAGTAAAAAATGAACAGTCCCTTTAATAGGAAGATTAAACCTAAGCTTTGTTTTTGTGACACAAGGCTACAATGCCACTTGCCCTGCTTGTTCACATGCAATTTTTATTTAAGAGTACCATATGGTTCTACCAGCATGACTTAGTCCTCCAGGACTTGCATGTTGGGGGTGATTCGTGGCTTTTGTGATGTACTTTTGCACCAGTACTCGATATCCTAGTCCCCCCCCAAATGACATGAGTCAGCCCGGCTGGGTTAAACTCAGCTGTCCCCCATATCCTTATAAGATTGCTGCACTAAATATTAGTGTATTTCATCTCTGTGGTATATACATACATTAGTAACATTAATATAAAAAATATTTATATATACACAAACATATGTTTGTTTGCATTTGCCAGTAATACTGAGATATATATTGAAAAGCTGAAAAGAATTAGTTTTTTTAACCAAATTAACTATTCGTGTCTCTTTGGCATAAACATATAGGCTGTTTCAGAAAACCAGAGGTTTTCCAGCAGGTAATCCACATTGCTATAACAAATTGTACTTATTTCCATCGCCTGCTACTGCCATCTTGCAAGTATGCTTATGTTTTATTTTTACCTTTTATTCTTTTATTTGTAAGGCCAATGGCTGCAAAAGGACAATTAGTAACTAGTCATTACCAAAGCTCTGCAATTTTGAAAGGGCTCCCAGAATTCTTAGTTGGCAGCCACTGACCTAAATCAAATCCTGCACACTAGATGACACAGTTTGACTTTGGTTACAACACATTATCGTAAACCCTGCTGGGTACCACAGAGTGAAAAATGGCTTGGATAGCTTGTATCAGAATTACAAAGCAACACTATGATATACTTACACTATTGGTCTGTTAGCGGGAGGGGCTTGAGTGATTACAGTGCTGGATGTTGGTGAAGGTATTGCCGGTTGAATAATGACACTTGAATCTGTATTTGTAAGCAGTACATTAGGAACCTGAAGAGACGCAGGGTGTACAATGGTAGGTGTTGGTTGTGCGGCTGGCAATGACACTTCCTATAAAATTAAATACGTCTGTTAATATGGCTCCCATATGTATTCCTAATAACACACTAGCCTCATACACAGTTCTTGCAAAATAGAGGGAAATAATAATGTTGTACATTATGTTTTCGGTTCCTGTACCAGTCCATGGCAACCACAGCCCTTTAGTGGTAAAGATGTGCGTCTCAGAAGATGCCCCAGTAGCTCCCCATCTTCTTTTCTGCTGATTCACTGCACATGCTCTGTGCTACCGTCACTTACTGAGCTTAGGGGCCGACTCAAAATATACAGTATGCATAGGGGCAGATTTACTAAATTTGTGTGAAGGATTTGAATATTCAATCGAATAATCTCTATTCAATTGTGCGACTATTCGAATATGCAAATTAAGTATTTTCAACTATCAAATGAATATATATTCGATCATTCGACTATTCGCCAGTCGAAGAACTTGCCCTTTAAATTTTTATTCGACTGCCTACTTCGCCAGATTGAACCTACCGAATTGCAATAGAAGCCTATGGGAATCCCCCATAGGCTTTTTTTCTAAGTCTTTTGCCGAATTTCAATCATACGATCCAACAGTTTGAACGTTCGATTTGTATGATTTTGGCGAATATTCGAACGTTTTTTTCTGAGACTTTTTGTAGAATTGTAAAATCCCTCTACAATTCGACCCTTAGTAAATCTGCCCCATAGTATATAAAGTATAAGGCCGATTAGTAATAAATACAGATAGTTACTACATGGCAGCATATAAAACAGTGCAATAAGCATCAGAATTGAATAATCATCTTAATTACATATTGTGGCAATCTGTAGACACAGGGTATTTTGTTCACCACTGCCAGGCCCATAGTGGCTATGGGGCTGGCAGTGGTGAACAAAACACTGTGTGTGCCAGGAGACTAACTTTAACTCAAGGCCAGTAAATCTTTTAACAGACCACAGAAATATATGATGACAGAAAGAAATGCATATACTGTGTGCTTATTATATGAGAAGTTTGGTTTGAAGTGGCATGTGGCAGTGAAACAAGATGAGAAGGGTTAAAGACACGGGAAGAGAGAACTGGCTCCGCTGCTCTGAGGCAGAGAGAAGCAGATACACTCTGCGCCCCATCTCCATTGATTTGAATAAAATCTACTTCAGTGCAGTCACATGCAGAAGAGCTGACATCCTTTCAGACCAACCCCCGATCCGTTGTGGATGACTGCACACAAGAGGGTCTTATTCAAATCTATGGAGATGTAGCACAGAGTGGATTTGCTTCTTGCGGCCTGAAAAAAATATGCAGCCTGAGAGCAGCGGATCCAATGCTCCATCTGCCTTTAGCCAAAGGATGAATACAAAACTTCAGTACATACTGTATAAGGCGCTATAAAAACATCAAGCTAGAGGTTGAGAAATAGACTAACTTTACCTTTGCTGTTGCACTGTACATTCCCTTTCTGCCAAAAATGACACAGATGACAATCAACACAGATACATGGCAGAGGGCATACTGTAAATAATGAAGAACTGAAACATATAATTCGGAGTCTGATATTTTATCATACATTTCCTATTCTCAGTACTTAAAGCCACTTTATACGCTTCAGTTTTATCAAGTAGTTGAATGTGCCGAAACATTACAGAGGGCATAAACCTAAAAGTGAAATGTTATTAGTGAAATAAAACTTTTCTGCTTTTTTTCTACTAATTGTGCATTAAATATTTTCAGTGGTTTTTATGTAGAACAAATCAGCCGTGTATGATTCTTCACAGGGCTGTGAATCAGTTCAACAGATACTTGTTTCAGAAGTGAAAATTTTAAAATAACTTCAAAACCACTGAAAATACGTAATGCATGAATATTAGAAAAGTTGCTTTGATTTACATTTATTTATTATAACAAAATGCTATCATCTGACTGATTTTCAAAAATTTCACACCTTTTCATCACTTGTGGTAGACTCTGGGTGAGGTATTGGACTGGCTTGATGTGTTGTTTCTACTATAACCGGCTCCTCAATTTTGCTTCTTATAACCGGTGTTACAAGAGGAGACAAATCTAAGGGCAGCTGAAATAAAATGAGCAGTTGTTGATTTGTTATAGTAACCCAAGACAAACAACATAAATGCAAGGCTATTTTTCTTCTGTAGCATGCTAAATAAAATAGGCAAAAACAAAAAAATGTGTGTACTTCAGCATTTAAGCAAAGAAGAACAGACTAAGGTTGCTTAGAACTTTGAGTTAAAATAATTTTATCAGAATCGATCATTCAATCTAAGCTAGAGCTGAACCAAAACATATTAAAAAACATTAGTAATTTGATACAATTGAATTTTACCAATTAACATGTCCCTGTGATCAAGTTTTTTATAAAACATATTGTAGAACAAATACATCCTATTTACACAACAGTAAGATGTACGTAATGAGTGTGAGCTGCAGTTTGTTAAATGTACAGAACATGGTTTGTCTGTATATTTCTGTCAAAACACACATATTCATTGTATTAAAACAAACATATGTATTAAAAAAATAGCAGATCATTTTATAGCGCAATAACTAGTTCAATTTTAATAGAATGTCACTGCAACAGATTTAGTTGCAATAAATGCGTTAAGATATATTTTCAAAATTGGAAACTTTTTAAATAACTAATAATTATATTTAGTAACTTATTATAAATCCATGATCCATCATACTTGGAAAAAAAAAACAAATACAACTCAAACACCTAATCCAAATCCTACTTTGAAAATACAAATCTGAACAAAAGAGATAAAAACTACATAATTCATGAAAACTTTTTCACCATCAGCTGTCCACAGTCAAATGAGAGCAGATTTTAAAAGTCTTATCAATTCATTATGAGTAGAAGAGATGCAATGGTTAAAATACCATTTTTTGTGCTGGCTGAAACAATTGGAGAATGAGTCTCTGAATCCTTTCATCCCACATGGGATATGCATTAGCAAATAACAACTTCAATTAGTTAAAATTTTCCTGGATAAGGATATCTTTTTTTTTTTTTTTTTTTTTAACAGTCAGAAATGTTTTACTAAATTTATAAATAGATAAAAATTCCAAACAGAGCAAAAATTCTTCAACTTTCATAAATCGGCCCCATGAGTTTTGATTATGTTTGGCAGATTCGGATAAATCAGTTTTTTCCAAGATACAATGGAATTTGACTCAATTCTAACTTTGGTGCATTCCTGCCGGTTAACCCTTCAACAGATTTCAGCTACTGTGTGAAGTATTTACAATGTGCATCTTTTATAGCTTTTTTGAATAGCAATGGTTTAAATTTTTTTCTCCTTCAAAAGAACAAAAAAAAAGTGCTTTTGATTATTTAACTTAGTCTTTGGCTGATTTATGAAAGATTGTAAACTGGTTTGGCCAAGGCAAAAAAAATAATAAACTTGGAAGCTTTTTATATTTTGAAAAAAGCCAGGAGAGAATACAATCTCATGTTTTCTTACTTCATATTTCATGAATGCAAGGTACAGACATAAATAAGCCCCGAAATTTTTTTTAATCACCTACCTTCTTTATATCATAATCAGAGGCTTTTTTGAAATCTGTTTCAAATGGACTTGCTAGTTCATTAAACAAACCAACTTCTTCACAATTCTTTAAAAAACGAGTTGGTGTTGGTGTTTGATCTAAGTGACAAAACAATTAGCAGAACAAATGATGAGAACATTTTTTTTTGCATGCTTTTATTTACATTCTCAGCCTTCCTGACAAGTCTTTCCATAACAACCATACAGAAACACAGGACCATTCAAATATGGCTGAGAAGTTCTAATAAAATGTAGGTAAATATTTATATATATGATCAAAATAATTTTAAAAAGGCAGAGTCTGAGGCCTATTTACAAATTTTTGAGGTCAGGAAAAAAAAAGCACAAAGAAAAAAAATTTGACAAAACTCGTGTAACTTATTTTCTTGAATGCTAGCTTATTTAAGATAAAGACAACGCAACAGAATATTCCCGTGCATTTTTTCTCATAAAAAGAGTCACACACCAAAGAGAATCACATTGATCCATTAATTTTCAATGAGGCTAAAAATTAACCAGGAAAATTAATATACAATTAATATACAATTAAAGCTGTGAGAGACAATTTCCACTGACTCATATCAAACCTAGCCTGCATCTACTTGGTAAGTTTTTTCTGGTGACTTTTTGGGTTTTTTTTCTTTAAAAACTGGCAACTATTCGAGGTTCCAAAGAATATTCCCGCATATATTCGTACTTGTGTTTTTTGGCTGAGGTTTTTCTTGAATCGTAAAAGAAAACTCGGCTTCTGATAAATCAGCCCCTGGGTGTCAATGCAGAGAAAGACAACTATATAAAAGAAAAACAATACTGTATATTGCTTAGATGCATTTCAGTATATTATGTTATAGTAATGCTATTGTAAATTACAGAAAAGCCCCTAATGTGGAAGAACCCATGTTCCAATATTCAAGCTAATTCATTCCATACCTTAACACTTTTCATAACAAGAAGCTATGAAATTCTCTATTCCAACTCATGGAATTTCTAAAAATACTGGCCAGCTTTCTTACTCAATGTTTTAAGATTGTTATGTAATTAAACTTGGGAAGTGAAGACAACAAACAGATGTGTGCAATTTTGTTTACACCAGTACACAGATGGCCAAGCAACATTAATCTAACAAGATTTAAAAACAAAAAAAAATTATATTTAAATTTATATTATTTGCTGTGTTGGTGCTTGTGCAAATGCATCAGATTTGCAAGCATATAAACAGTCATATCTACACACTTTGGGGCCTATTTAGCATTCTGTGCAAAAAATTTTTATGGTGCCATGTCTCATCAGTTTTTAAATCAGCAGACAGAATCTATTGGGAAGTTAGAAGTGTTGATATTTATGAAAGTGCATATTTAGCTTTAATCTGGGAACAAATATAGGGAAAGAAGACATTCTTGAGTAAAAAGTGGTTTCAAAAGCAGTGTAATCTTTTTCAGAAAGGTTTTGTAGAAGGGAGAGAGAAAGAGCTAGAGTGAGCAATGTATGAAAATGGGGAGAATACAGATAGAGGATGTCAGAGAAGAAGGTCAAAATTATTATTAAATTGAATTACTATTAAATTATTATTAAAAAGAGAGGAGACAATATTTAAAGGGAGCAGACAGAAGAAGTTGAATTTAAATTTTTACCAATACAGATAACGAAGTTTTTGTCATTTAAACCTTATCAATCGTATTTTCTTTGCAAATATACTCAGTACTTGATATCAATAGTTCCTATTCAAGTTCACTAACCTGCAACTATTACACTGTCATTCCGAGCAGGTCCAAACTTTAGTGTCATCTCATGTTTATGCTTATGTACAGCCAAATGGTCCTCATTAGTGAAACGCTGTGGGTAAAAATACATGTTTTTTTTTAAAGGTTTTTCAACTGGTCAGTGTCAACATTTTCCAAGTATATATACAACTGTAAGAACAAACCTATCTTTTTTAAGATCATATGGGGCATGTAATATGCTTAATTAGCACAAAAACATTTGCAAACATTTGCGAACGTTAGCAACCATGTTTCTGACAATTTTTTACTGATTAAGACCAAATTGCTCTTTACGAACATTCTCAATGTATATAATGTAATGTGTATGTAAAAAAATTTTTTTGCAACAAAATAATTAACCAAAATCCAGGGCAGGTGTTCACAATGTGCAATTAAGATCTGCAATGCATTAAAAGCATTACAAAGAATATTACATTCAAATTTTTATTTGCAAACTTTTGCTTTTTGCTAATTTTATTACATTTCCCCCATACAGCCTTATACTACAGCACTGCCTGTTTTTACTATAAATTGGTGTTTTGGAGACACAGAAAATCATTACCTTACTTTATTGAAGAACGCACATAAATACGATCTTAAGGAAAACACATTAATTGCAAAATTCATAGATCAAATGTATAGTTATGTTGTGTGCGAGCTGGTTTACAACTACACTACATTAGAATTTTGGAAACAGAGAAATACAATATAATCTTGTTTTGAGGAGTATATAAATACCTGGCCACATCCGGGGGCAGTGCATACAAAAGGTTTGTCATCACTCATATTCCCCAGGTCCTTGTATTACCTATAAGTACAGAAAGCATGTTTAATAAATAAACATAAACTGACAAAGTGCAACATTTCCTAACAAAATAATTGTATCCATCTTATTATCCTCATTGCTTCTATTTTAGGTCCTCTATTGAAGAGCACACTTGTTTCATTTTACTTCCAGTTATTATCTAAGTATACTACTGTAATATTACCTTTTTTTCTATACATCTTTACCATTGCCTCCTCCAATCCACTGTTCTAAATCTTTACATCCCTTTAGGCTTAATGCCTACCCTACTCTGAGAAAAAGATGGAACAAAGTTTCTAAATTGGTGCTTAGAATAAAAAAAATAATTAATGAATAAAAATGTTTTAAAGCCTTCATATCCCATTTAATGAAGGATCCATGGTCTTTTTTAATGTGTTCAGTGCAGGGTGGATTAAATGTCTTCCTTTTAGGGCCGAACACAAACAATGCTTTGCAGGCACTCCTGCTGTTTGATTATAGTGGCAAGTCTGCATTGCACAATAATTTTCATGTAATATCAACATCTGAATCTAATTCCCGATGGGGGGGAAATTAGTGTTTCTTGTGGGCTTACCATCACTACACTGTAACCAAACAGCAGGAGGAACAAGACTTTAAAGTGCATGTATCTGTTGCTTTAAGGAAGTTGTTTAACCCTCCCAGCCCTAAATTCAAACACTATTTATGAAGCTGCACACACAACACCAGGATTTATTTGGAAAGTCTGTTGGATCTACAATTGAGCTTTGAAACCTGTATGAGCTGGGTTGTAGCACACTGGAAACTATAAATAAAAAAAAACTCAAGACAAAGCTAAATAATAAGTTACACAAAGCTTTCTACAAGGTGTATACACCTTTAAGCATAAAAAACAAATACATTTATTTGCACTGGTCATGTTGGAATGCCTAACTATACACTTCCTACAGCTTCATTAAAGCATTTCTGAAACATAAACTTTACACCTTTACTGTTTGCAAGGTTTGATATTATACAAAATTAACATAAACTGGAGTTTATGAAGCAGAGTTTTTGCCTTATGGGAGTAAATCCCATGAAAAAGATAGAGCATCTAGTTAAAGCCATATTATTTGAAGAAAGATTTGGATACTTGTTTCAGCAAAGCAAATAATTAGCCTGGCGCTGCCACCAACATACACCAGGACTTAAAGGAGAACTAACCCCTAAAAATGAAAAGGGCTAAAAATGCCATGTTTTATAAACTGAGCTTATTGCACCAGCCTAAAGTTTC
>CM044448.1:66551045-66567695 GCA_024363595.1 Xenopus borealis
TTAATTGATTGTATTTAGACATTTTCTCAATAGTTTGTCTTCTGAGACACTACCAATGACTACATATTATGACCACAAATAAAATTATCCATAATATTTTATCCATAAAGTGAGACAGCAGTGCTGTTTGAGAAAAAAGGAAACAGCATTACTAAGGAATACAGTGGTGCTAGAAAGTTTGTGAACCTTTTAAAATTTTCTATATTTTTATATGAATGTGACCTAAAACATCTGATTGCAAAAGTCTTAAACGTACATGAAGAAAACCTGGTTAAACAAATGAAACAAAAAATTGTATAATTGGTCATGTATTTATTAATAAAACAAATCCAATGAAATATCTGCATGTGGCAACATATTTGTGGATATGGCTCAAACAAAAAGTGTCTGCGGACCTCAGAAAAAGATTTACTATCACTAAAGAGTTTGGACTACAGCAATCGACAGTCTGATGAACAGTGTACAAATGGAAGCAATTCAAGACCGTTGTTAACCTACCCAGAAGTGGCTGATTATCAAAGATAACTCCAACGCAATTGAAAGCCTTTCTCACATTGGTGATGTGTCCACCATCAGGAAAACACTCAACAGCAATGGTGTGTATGGCAGGGTAGCAAGGACAAAGTCATTGCTCTCCCCTAAAAATATTGCTTATTGTCTAGTTTGCTAAAGATCATTTGGACAAACCAGAAAGATACTGGAAGAATGTGTTGTGGATGCATGAAGCCAAAATAGAACTTTTATTTTTAAATAAAAATTTGAGGAAAGAAAAACGCTGCATTCCATCTCCCATCTGTGGTGGAAGTGTTCTGGTTTGGGCCTGTTTTGCTTCATCTGGGCCTGAATTTTTGATGGAACAATGAATTCTGAAGTATACCAGAGAATTCTAAAGGAATATATCAACACATCTGTCCATGAACTGAATCTCAAAAAACATTTGGGTCATGCAGAAAGACACCCATCCTAAACACGCAAGTCGTTTAACCAAATAATGGTTGAATGATAAATACATTGAATGTTCTGAAATGGCCAAGTCAAACTCCTGACCTTACGCCAATAGAAATGTGGAAAGACTACAATGCAAGAAGTTCATGTAATGAAACCCACCAACATTCAAGAGCTGAAGCGGTTTAGTTGCAGTTGTTGCTGCACAAGAGGGTCACACTAAATAATGAGCGAAAGTAAGTGAATACTGAATACCCACTTACTTATTGGATTTTGTTTTTTTCAAAATATAATAAATTTTGTCTCATTTGTTTAACTAGATTTTCTTAATTTACTTTAAATGAGAAGGAAGGTGTTGTTACACTTTGGGGGTGCCAAAAG
This sequence comes from Xenopus borealis, assembly GCA_024363595.1. Classification (NCBI taxonomy): domain Eukaryota; kingdom Metazoa; phylum Chordata; class Amphibia; order Anura; family Pipidae; genus Xenopus; species Xenopus borealis. The sequence goes on from CM044448.1 coordinate 66,552,372, forward strand.
TTAGGTACCGCCAAGTATTTGTTTTTGCTTACCTGACACCCTGTGCTGGGACTCCTATCAGCAGAGAACTGCACCAGCCCAGGGGTTCTTCCAGCAAGCACCACGGATCGATGTTCTACTGTCTTCTCGCAGCTGCACATCCGCAGTAGAACTTTAATGAAAAAGCCATCTATTTCATTCAACTGCGTATGCCTCTGCCCTGGGAAAAGAGAAGAAGAGGATCACACCATGGTGCTCGCTGTCAGAACCCCGCGCTGGTGCATTTTCTGCTGATAGGAGCACCGGCCCTGGGGCTGGGGATGCCTAACTTTTGGTGTAAATGACATTTCTTTTCATTTAATGCTTATTTGAAATCAGATGATTATCAAGTTCAACACTTTCAAATGAAACCCAGCATCCATACATACACCCATTGAAATGATATATACCAATATCTATATTAGTTGTAGATTTTATTACAAGTATAGTGTTGGATATTATGCTTTTCCAAAAAATCACCCTCTTAAAGGCATTAATCAGCCCTCAAAACATTATCCAGCAGTGCATTTCACAACCTCAATGTCCTAACTATGAAGAACCACCAGCATTGCTGCAAATAAAAGGTCTTTTCCTCTAGTCTAAAGGGGTGGCCTCTGGTCTCATGATACATTTTATGGAAAAATAGATCTCCTGTTAGTGGCCTAAAATGCCATTTACTTTACTTAAAGTGTAATCATGTCCCCTTGAAAGCATTTTTTCTCCAGAAAAAACCACCCCAACCTTGACAGTCTACCCTCATAATGGAAATCTTCCATCCTCCAACCAGTTTAGTTGCACGTTTAGTGCAGGAGATCAAAGAGAAAGTCTGCACATTACAGTAAGAAACCAGGCCTGTGGGCTGAGCTGTCAAAATAGCGACTGTCAAGCAGAAAACAGTTGGAAGGTAGGCCTTACCAGAGATCTATAAAGAGGCAAAATTTTATTTTCATCCCTTGACTTAATGCCCTTTGTTAGGCAAGACAGTACCTCAAATGGTTGAAATTAGATAACTTGTTATTTACAAAACAACCCAGATCCTTCTCAGTTAAGGAAACCCCAAACACTGCCATTTACAGTATAACTTTTATTATTTTATTATGATTTTTTTCCAAGTGCATAACCTTGCATTTATAAACATTGAACCTCATTTTCCAGTTTGCTGCCCAGTTTCCCAACTTAGACAAATCAGTCTGCAAAGTGGCAGCATCCTGCAAGGAACCTATAGTTCTGAACAATTTAGTATCATCTGCAAAAACAGAAACAGTACTTTCAATGCTCACATCCAGGTAATTAATAGACAAGTTGAAAAGCAAAGGACCAAATACAGATTCCTGCAGTTTCCCTCTCTTTCGTTTCACAGATCTCTTTTTTTTTTTACGAGAACCAGGAATCATGTGTCTAGTAATTTTTAAAAGAGATGCTAAAAGTGACAGACAGAAAGCAGATGACGGACGGTGGTTGTGGTTACTACACTGTTGCAAAATCGCCAGTTGCTAGAAAATGGACCCCAAAAGCACAACAACTTTAAAATGGTTTAAACCCTGTGCAGGCCCCATATACTGTTTGCACAAAAGAATGGGTTTCCAAATCAAGTCATATCAGTTTGTGTATTAGTAATGCTGTCAGATCTGTCTCTACTATTACACAAACAAGGAAATCTGTACTGCTGGAGATGATTTAAAGTCTACAAAATGAAAAAAACTATCACAAATCACTTCTCTTACTTTTGGTTTTCTATTGGAGGTAAAAAGCACACAATTTCCTCTTATAAATGCAGACACCCATGTTACCATGAATGATTTTGGGGGGTGTCAAAATGAAGCATTAGACAGCTAACAAAGTTTTTCCCAAAAACATTAAACAAGAGCTCTCTAGAATTGCGATGATTAAAGAACAGTAATATCAGGAAAAAAACTGATGTGTTTGCTTCAGAAACTCTACTATAGTTTATATAAACAAACTGCTGTGCAGCTATTGAAGGCTGAGAAAGGAGAAAAGACAAAGGATACACAATAGATAAGTATACAATGGGATTTCTCAAACTGTCAATAACTGTTTATCCTGTGTTTGAATGACTACCCTCATGGTTACACATCAGCTTGTTTATATAAACTTTCATATAGCTTCTGAGGCAAACACACCAGTTGTACAAGTGCAGGACAACAGTACATTATATTGTCATTCCAAACATTTTGGTGTTACTATTCATTTAACTGACTGACCATTTGGACAACCCAACTTATAAACTGTTAATTTCTATGGTTATATAAGGGCACAAAACCATTGTACTGGTATATTTAAAAACAAAATAATTCCATAGTAACCCAAGTCTGATACTAGCAGCAAATACTTCATAACTTCCTGGGGTACAGACAGCATAGGCTTCCATTAAGGAGAAGACAACCCCTTTGGCGCTAAGATGCCTCTCCCCTGTGTTGTACCCTCCATAGCCCCACACAACTGATTAACAGCAGCATGCCAATTAAATAAAAATGGTTCAAAGAATGTCAGGCTAAGGGCTGAACTCCACGGACACGTGTATTTTTGCTCAGTGCGTCGGATCCTGCACAAATCATCCATGGATGGTCACCCCCCACACATTTTAACCTCACCAAATCTGACCCTTGTTGCAAAAAGTTTGGACACCCTGTTATAGACAAATAGCGAGGGATCTTTTTCCTCACAGAAAAGAAAACAGAAAGCGAGGCCACCCCTACAGACTAGAGCAAGGGCCCCAACCTTTTTAACCCATGAGCCAAATTCAAATGTAAAAAAAGTTGGAGCGTGACAAGCATGAAAAAAATTCCTGGGGTTGGCTATTTGGTAACCCCTATGTGGACGTGCAGTCTACAGGAGACTCTGTTTGGCAGTCCACCTGTTTCTTATGCAAATAAGCTTGTCTTTAAGCTAGAAATTCAAAATAAGCACCTGCTTTGAGGCCACTGGGAGCAACATCCAACGGATTAGAGAGCAAATTGTTGGGAATCACTGGAGAAACTGAAATTTCAATTGAAGCATATTAGGAGGTTCTTCAGTGAGGATAGTAAAGCTATATAATGCCCTGCTGGCTGATGTTGTGATGGCAGATTTTATTTACTCCTTTAAAATTGGCTTGGGTAATTTCTTGCACAAGCATAATATCCAACACCATTGTGACCTTAAAGAAGAATTCAACCACACAACTTATAAAAACCCCTACCCTCCACAGTCCCCTCACCCTGCTCCCCCTTGTATAGGTGTTAACACCTGTAAATGCCCCTAATCCTGTAATTACCCTTGTTGTAGAGTCAGTGCAGCAGAGCTCACGGGCACCATCTTCCGGCGTTTTGGTAATCTTTGGGTCTTCTGCCGATTTGGTAATTTTCATCACTTTCAGCATACTAGTAGTTATTACAAAGTGTAAGCCTGCTCCAACTGCGCAAGCGCAAATACCACTCTTGCTTACCCAAGATTACAGAAGTGTTGAAGATACTACCCGTGAGCTCCGCTGCGCTGACTCTGCAACAAGGGGTAATTACAGGCTTAGAGGCATTTACATGTATTCACCTTTAAGAGCTACAGTGACTTATTGGTATACATAGTTTATATATGTTAGTGTGAATATGCGTTGGTATAAGCATGTGCACATATGGCACTTGGGTTCATTTGAAGGGGTTAAGCTTGACTTTGGCTGTTACACAGTTAAGTTGGGTTGAAAATGAGTACTGGTAGGACATAACAGATGTTTATATATTCCACCCTGTAGATAAGTCCCCAGCCTTCCGACATTACCAGGGGACCGCATTCTTCTTTCTCCACCACTGCCTGGAGTGGAGTGGGGGCTTGTGTTTAAGGCTTTGTAGAATGTCTCAGCAGATACATTTAGGTCTCTAGTTTAAGTCTGTATAGATACATACAACAGAAACAAAGGAAGGAATATACAAGGAAGGAGTATACAAATGCCAGGGTGTGCAAGACATGCTTAAATAGTACACACAACAAGGTAATATAGATGAAGAAATATGCATACGAATTAGAGGGAAGAGCAACAAGCAGCATCTGGAGCGCAGTAACGTAACATATTGGGCAGTGATGCGAGAGCGCTGGTCCAGGGCTTTATGTGAAGGAAGAGGATGCTGCTGCCTTGGCAACCGGACATTATGGCAGCCTGGGGGAAGGCTTACTGGTTTAGCAGATTCTACTGACAAAGACCTCACCTACTTCCTACTCGGCCATTAACTGGGCTCGGTAGAGGTTGGGTGTCTTCCCTTGTTGGTCTATCAGCACCGGCTGGAAGCCAACATCCCATACTCATTCCGAGTCTGTCCTACGGCGGCGCCATATTACAGTGCACGGGCAAGCAGAGCGGTCACTGCCATAAAAAGCCTTGGCATTCTGCTCGCCTTTCACATGATCACATCCCTAAACCCAGTTCTTCCGTGGCAACCGGTGCCGCAGAGCTGCCAGCGTTACAAACCACCAGTGCTTACAAACTTACCCCCTAGAAGGGCTGTACCTCGCTCAGGGCAAAGTCCCACCAGCTCTTGCCAGGTATCGCGATATTTCTTTTGATAGACGGTAGGGGGTTTGGTTCTGATGGTATCTGCGGTTATTGCTGTGGAGGGAAAAAGGGCGGGACATGGAGCCGCAAGAAACTGGATGGCGTCATCCAAACAAGTGCTGGCACCAAGAGTAAAGATGGCGGAGTAGGTGCGTTTGCTGCTACGAGGCGGAGTTTGTTCCGGAAGTCTCAAGTGCCTATCGTGTCTTGGCTACGTTGCTGACAGCTTGATCCGCCTTGCTGGCAAGCTGTTATGTTTCATTCGATTAGTGTTTATTAAGGGGGTGCAGAAACCGTGATTTTATGGCATATCTCTGGGGACTTTTGGACACGGGGTCAAACAACATGGCTGTAAAAGGAGTTCTTAACATAATGGACTATATAGGCCGTTCGTTGTTTGACCATTATTATGTGAGCTATATCGTTTTTTACACATTTAATGCTGCAAAGAACCTGGACTAGCATATATATGTGTATATGTAAATATTCTTCTTTCTCCTGGGAGTGCCAAATCCATGTATAATTTCTCCCACAACACATATACCTCCCTGCATTTTTGAAACAGAAATAGGGTCAAAAAGTTTTGCTGAGCAGAACACATTTAGATGGTTTTAAGTGTTTTTGCCGTTTTTGCTGAAGGTGAATTGCCATTTAAGCTGTGAGTGTTAGTGTATGTACTCTGGGCTCTCTGCCAATAGCCAATTAAGTTAGCAACTTTGTATCTTTTTCTGGCTGTTCAGTGCAGCAACTCAAAGACAAACTTGGGACATTTCAGTACAAATCGGAGAATGCGGGTTGAGACTGTCCCTCTCAAAACTGGACAGCTGGGAGATATGAACACATGCAGCAAAAATATATTGCCAATACCACATATAATACCACCAGAAGAACATACAACAAAAACTACACAAATCTGGTGAAATACAGTTAGGGTTGACACTGAACCATTGAAGTTTCTATATAGGCTGAAAATCTCCACATGGTTTGGAAATCCCGTGCTGTGCCCAGCTAAAGCTGTCCATGCACGGGCAGATAAAGCTGCCGATATTGGTCGTTTGGACCGATTTGACATCTGCCCGTTGTGTATGGGGGCTTCCGACGGGTCTTCCTGACTGATATCTGGACACAATATTGATCGGGAAAGTTGGATTTTCTTCCGACTGACCCGTCGGAAGTCCACTGCGCTTCTCATAATCCGATCGTTCGACCATAGGGCCGAACGTTCGGATTACGCCGATATAGCTCTGCCAGTTAGTGGCATGTCGTCGAAAGATCCACTCGTTTAGCGATGTCGCCAAACGAGTGGATCTTTGCATCTATGGCCAGCTTAAGTGTTGGCCCTAAATTGGATAAGGGAGAGTAAGGGAGTCCTTTGTTCCAAGAACAGTGAGCCCTGGCAGATTCCAGATTTGGCCAGAAGGTGCCACTGTTGCACAAGGAGTATTAATAGCTGAGTTGCCCTGTACTGAGTGCTTCATCAGTTTCACTTCAACCAGGAGTGAACTGTTGCAAAGATGTAAGGGGCCTAAGGAATTTAAGAGGTCCTGTTGAACTCAACTATGGAAGGTTTAGAACTTGGAGACAGTGGAGAGACTGTGACAGCAGCTGGTTGCAGATGGATGCCGATTTTAAAGGGGTCTCATGAGTAGCTCTCACTTTGGATGTGTGTTGGAGCTGTTCCCTGAAGAGTAAACCAGAGTTGTTGTGCTCATCTAGGATTAGCTTGGGAGCCAGCCTGATTGAGTCACTGTGGATGCCTGACCCATCTGTGCGAGTCCCCGGTTAGTTGTCCCTGAGGTATTAAAAGGCTTCAGCCTGTGTCCCCTGTTTGAGAACAGGCGTTGTTTGTGTGCCTGCTACGTGGGAGCAACTACCTCTTTCCAACAAGAGAGGTATTTGGGCAGGTAGTGTTACATGGGGAAAATTAAGAGCTCTTAGGGAAAAGGGACTGTGACTCTCTTTGTCCACCAGGAGTGGAGTGGAGTGTGGGACTTTGTCTTTTAAAGAGGTCACCAGGGCAGGGGTATTATTGATGTATATTTTCATTTTATTTTTCTGCCAGTTATGTAAAGTTAATGCTTGGTTTATTGCAAATGGTGTGTTTTATTATTTGTTCCTAGTGGGGCCACTCCTAGGTGTATCCCTGAATCCTACTAGGCGGAGGCACAACCTTTTCTGGAAATAAATACTGACCTTCCTATATTTTTATGGTTTTTACATATTGTGGGTGGTCACTCTTTAGGTAGTAGCGGCAACTCCAGTCACACAGACAAGAGACCGTACTATGTTTTTTTTTTTAGCTGATCTTTGTATGTGATTTTATTCCACACCCCAGTTTACACATAAACATAAAAGTTCATAATCTTTGCGGGGGCAGAAAACAAAATAGTTCCAGCTGTGCTGTTAAAGAAAATGTCCTTTTGCCAAAGAACCTACAGCCCCACTTGGGCAAGATCAGTCCAAGTAAACAAAATAGACTGTTAACTAACAGTACTTTGGAGATTCCCTGTGTTTTCCTCCTGGAGGCAGCTCACTTCCCAAACACTTTAGGGAAGTGGCGGGTAGCCAGTCCTTGCTACCAGAGAACTTGTGTCCAGGAATACACTGTCCTTATGCTGAACAACACAGATCACATGCAGTTCACACTGAAAACTTTTTAACACAGCCCCAGTATCTCTCATTTCACAATCTCGGCAGCCTTAATTTTGTCCCCAACCTTTCTCAAGGTGAGGCTAATCATCACTCACTGCTGCTCAGAGCCTCATTTTCACAGCCCTCTGTACTGCTTCATAGAGGATTCTGGGAGGGAAATACTTTCCATCTATGATTTTTCCAACCCTTCTACACTATTAACAACAATGGCATTAAGCAACATTTTTACCCGCCAGGCCAATGAAAATTCATTAAAGTATAAACCCTCAATACCATGTCAGTTCCATTTATAATACCCTATAATGGTAGGATACATATTATAGTACCAATGCAGTGTACATCTACTGACCTTTTCTTGTACTGAAATTTGGATTTTAATGGAAAAAGTTAGAACGATAAGAGCTTATTGATATAATCAGACAATATTTTGCTGATATCTTTAATCAGTCACAAAGCAGACATGATCAGTCTGTCTGATTAGGTTGAACAGTAGGGCAGGACTACACGGCTTTGCAACAGTGGGGTGCAGGAAAACCATGGACAGCACTGTAATTTGCACTGCACCGTAATTTGCATTGCACTATTGCACTTTACGAAAGCACTTTTAACTGCACTTTGCTCTTTCACTTTGCACCCGGGGACTTTTGGGGGGTTGGTCATTAGGCTACTTCTCTCCCTGTACACTGACCCCCACCATGGGTTGCATACCGCTATTCAGCTGGACTTAAGTAGAAAAGGTGCATAAACACTATCTGAACTTTTAAAAATATATTATTTTTACACAGATACAGCTGATTCCACATTAATTTAAAGGGAATCCATATGACCAACAACCATTTCCTGACATTAAGGTGGCCATACAGGGTCAGTCTGCCTGGAGTTGAACAGGGGTCCTGATGCTCTTATGTTGTCTGCATGGGATAGGAAGGATGTACAAATACTATGACAACAAAAATAAACATACTGACACACTCTGGAGTTGGAGGTGCAAAGGCCGCAGCTTTTTTATTTATTTCTTTGAAAACAAATCCATTAATTATTTCTTATGTTATAACTTTTCTATTCAAAACACAAAGGCCAGAAGCCTCTTTTATGGTAAACATATTTTCCTGTAGTGAATTTCTCTTTAAAACTCCTCCAAGCTGCGGGAAAAAAAATTCTCTTTCAAACTCCTCCAAGCTGCGGGAAAAAAATTTCTCTTTCAAACTCCTCCAAGCTGTGGGAAAAAAAACATTTTTTTTTATTATAAATATAGGAGGTGGGTGGGGACTTTTCCTTCCCCGGCTCGCCATGCTGCTAAATGCTGAACTGCCTTACAGCCCTTTCCAGAAGGTAAGCTCACCTGAAAAGCCTTAAAACATGACTACTGCAGAAAATATTGACCAATGAGACCTGATGCCCCCGCTTCTTCCCAGGTGTTGGCTTAATTAGGCTGACTGTATCTTAATTAACACCTTTCTCCAATCCTCTATCACATTCACACTATATGCCAATAATTCTGGCCCTCTGCTGTCATTATCACTGCTCTATGTGGGCAGACAGCTAAGGCCATGTTTCACTCCTATGGCTATGCTTTGTAATTGCAAGCAGGCATGGCTTGTTTCACCTGTTGCCAATCTGGCCAGTGTAATTCATTAGTCTGCCTATAAAACTCCCTGCTGTGCACTGACTCATTGACCAATGCAGGTCTAATTCCTGGGAGTTATTCTTGTTTGATTATCTGTTCCTGACCTTTGCCTGTTTTTGACTTTGCTGTATTGCTCCCTAAGCCGACCCCTGGCTGTTTGACCACTCTTCTGCATCCTGACTTTGTACCATGTTACCGACTGGTTTTGACCCTGGCCTATTTATCCTTACTAAGCTTCTGGTTCCCAATTCTGTACTGCATTGTCTTATTGGCACTGTTCTGGCCTGTTTATCCTGACTATGCTCCTGGCTCCTGATTCTCTACTGTTTATGTCTAGTTGGTACTGTCACAGCCTGTTCCACAACTTCACTCTCTTCCCCGATCCTCCTGAATAGGTTACAGTGCCCTTGCCTGCCCAGAACTTTCTTCCTGGTCCTCTCAGTTTAAGATCTGGCGGCATCTGAGTAGCAGAGGGCTCTTCCAAAGCCAAAGGTGGCTGCTAAACATTTAAAACATGAGCTGAGGTTGGGACCTTGGGTTTTTCTGGGGTACCGATTTGGTCCTTTAGACCAATTTGGCAGTTTATTTGCCAGTGTATGGGGCCCTCCAACAGGTCTCCCCCACCAATTTATGTCCAGAAATAAGCCAGATCCTGATTGGGTATTTTTTACTTTCCTGCCCGATCAAAGACCCCATTGGCTAGTAAGTGGTCCTCATCCCTTCGGCCTATTCCCATCATTGTAATATGATTATTTGGCCCTCCCCTTTAAATAAGAACATGTCATTACTGGTGTGTTGAGGCATCAACTTGTTTCTGATCAGATAGCTGCCCAGCGGTATATAATCTGCATGAAGGGAAGACACCATGATAGGCTGTTTACAAATGAAAACAGAACTCCAGTTTATGAAGAATTGCACTGACTCAAGCCCCGCATGATGCAACTGCACAGGAGCCTTAATCCATATTGAAGCATCAGCTAAAGGTAAGCACCACTGGGTTTTTAGACCAGAAAGATGTTGGTGCCACAACTTTTCAGTAATACTGACACATTCCTAAGGATCTTTGTAGGAACTTGCCATTATCTCTTACAAAGAGATATTCAGGGTCGGACTGGGGGGCGACTACTGTCCAGAGCCCCGCCGACCCTCACCCCCCTACTGTGAAGTGCCCTCATCTATGACACACCGCGTGTAGGCGCCGCTAGGTGCCCCTCAGTGAATAGGTGCCGTGCGCATGCAGGTTTTTCCCAGTGTCCCTCCGGGCCAGTCCGACACTGGAGATATTCACCTTTACAAGACATACCAGTAAACAACCATTTTCTTCATGTAAATATTTTGCATCATTGCAGGATTTTGAGCATTTGCCAGGTTTAATCAGAAATTGAAAACAATGCAACAAACCTTTATTTATTTTTTTGAAAGAGGCTGCTGAAATAGCCCAATGGTTGTCCTGACTGCTACTTTGCTGCTGAAACAAACACACTATTGCTTCCAATACTAAAGTGAGAGACACTCTACCTATGGCAAACAATCACAGGAAGTATGACTATGAAGATTTAATTCTAAAACAACTGGACTTGCTGAGTAATCATTGAAGCTTCTTCAGTTCAACTGACTGGCGTGGGAAGTCCTCAGCATATAAACTCTTCCACTAATCTAATCACAATGGCATATTGTAACTCTTCAGAGAGGTTACATTTGAAGAAGTAAACCCCCTAAGCTCAAAGTCACGAAAAAGAAATAGAGACTTTCGGCGCATGTGCAGTAGATCTGAACCGGCAAATGCCTCCTACTGCACACGTGCCTCCAAACGCTGGTGATTACAGGAAGAAGACCGCTCGGGACAAGATGGCACCTGTGAACTCCGCTGGAGAGGACATGGGCTGAGGGTAGCAACTTAGGGGCATTTGCCCAGGGGGACATGTAGGCCGGGGGGCCAACAGAGGGGAGGGATTTTTGTGCTTAGGGGGTTTACTTCTTTAAATATTTTAAACTAGGCGCCCAATGATGATGTTCCTCTTGCCTCACTAATTGATGTATGCACAGTGCAGTCCACAAACGTGCTTTTCATAATTAGAAGGGTATACCACTCCCCCTAAGCATTTTTATCATGGAAGAGGTGTCTGGGAAGAATATTTTTTTCCCCATGCTGCCAGCACTGCATTTGTAAAACTGCAACCATAGGCACAGACTCAGAATCTGCACCCTTATTGCTCTGTTTCCCCTTCTCACCATATGCAGTAAGTCCCCACTGGTTTACTCCTTTGTCTTTCACAGTCACATAAAATACTGTCATTGCCCTAAACCTCCTTCTAATATTGCTTTCCAGAACAGAAAGAGCAGGTATTTCTTTAGGTAGGATAATGCTTTCAATAATGTAAATAAAAATAAGTACTTGAGCATGACATTGTGTTGCTTGAACTTGTGCGTGTTCTGTAAAGTAGTTCATTTTTTTCTGCAGTTTCTGAACCCCATGCAATTTTATTTTTCTTTTCACAGCATTCAACTGCGTGCCTGCTGCCAGCTTCTCATTTAGCTCAGTAAGCTTTTACCAATCGGAAATGTATCCCTGGGGTTATACAGATTGTCACAAAATAAACCTGTCCAGTAGGTTGTTTTGCAATTAGAACCGTGATCCCTGATATTTGGGTCACTTGCACCATTTACTGCACACCATGGAAAGCCATTCTACAATGTTAAATGTACCTAAAGTAAGAAATTAGTATTTGCCCCTGAAAAAGTAGTAACCTTTTTGCCTTAATCTTGCACTGCGTGGAGCATCAGTTATCCTTTTTTATACTTGCCTTGAAGAAACCTTTGGGGTCTGAAAGTTGTGTACTTTGTTCAGTGTACAATTGAGTAGGGCCCTGAGCAAAGATGTGATGCTGTGTGACCTCTATTTTGTACCAGAACAGATCAGCGTCACTTTAAAAAGTTTCTTGGAATTAAGTTACCCTTTTAACACCAAGGAGCTGATTTATCAAAAAAACGTTTTATATGAATAACTCGGATATAAAAGTTTGCCATTTATAAAAGCTTCTCTTAAAGGATAATTCAACCCATTTTTGAAAAAACCCTACCCTGGGTAGAAGCCCCCCTCCCTCCAGCCTAACTGCCCCTCCCCTGGACAAATGCCCCTTAATTTTTACAGTTCACAGGCGCCATCTTTCTTCAGAAACTGTGCAGAGTTTTCAGCGCATGTGCAGTTGTAAATTTCCTGTCCTAAATTTTGCAATTGCAAAGTCACGAAAATTTCTGAACTGTGCAGTTCAGGAAGGGAAATTTACTAAAACTGTGCCAAAAACACCAGTTTGATATAAACCAAAGAAACCAACTGCTACAGCTGAAAACAGTCAAACCAGTCAGTCAAACTTGTTTATGGCAAATATGCCCAAGCCTCATGCCTGTATATGGGAAAGCATAAACAGCAGAACAAAGCAAGTGATAACCAACTAAATGTTAACCCCTTTAACCTGTTGCCTACATTTTAGATCTAGTGCTGGATGTGAAGTCACAAAACAATACAAACTTTGTATAAAGTTTTACCATTTTTAATGAAAGGACTTTGGAAATATTGTACATTTCCACAACAATGACATTCCTTGGGAGCCACAGTAAAATATTTTTTACAGTTGATTTCTCAAATGCAAACAATTTCTTCATTCACATGGCAAACAGGATCAGGAAAGCAACCATCAAACAGAAGAGACCCATAGCTTCAGAAAGGGCAAATCCCAGGATGGCATAAGAGAACAACTGCTGCTTCAGTGATGGATTTCTGATAGGGAAAAACGTTAGATTTTTAGTATGTGCAACCTCTACATTTTTACTAGAACATTTATTAACATTCTTCAGACAGAAGGGTAAACCAAAAGGTTTGTAAAAGCTCAACAACTAAAGGAGATCAGTTCTAGTCTTTATGTTTGAGGCAGATGGGCATATTTGGGGAGATTGTCACCTAGCGACTAATCAACTCTTTTGTGGGGCGACAGTCACCCCAAACTGCCCTCAGTTTGTTTGAATGAAGAATCGCCTGAACCAATGCACTCGTAGTGCATTAGCACAGGAGATTCTTCATTCAATCAGACAGAAGTCCGTTTGGGGAGATGGTCACTAGGCGACTAAATCTGCCCCAACCCTTAAGCGGCTAAAGAGCGCCAGCTAAAAAAAAAAAATCAAAGCTTGCTGTAAACAAACATTTGTATTTTATGCATCCATTGTCCAAGGTCTGTAACATTTAAATGCCTTGTTTTTTTAAAGTGGACCCGTCACCCAGACAAATCTGTATAATAAGTCCTTTTCAAATTAAACATGAAATCCAATTTCAAATTTGTATTAAAGCATTCATAGCTGTTTTAAGCTCATTTAAAAAATCTCAGCTGTCAAATATTGTCTGCCACTCCTCTATGCCTTAGGCATAGAGGCAGGGCAGATAATTACTTTCACTTTCCATTCAGCACTTCCTAGATGTCACTGCTCCCCACACATTCCCCCAGTTCTCTTAACCATTTAATTGTGTAGCCAGGACATGGGGATAGATATCGGGTCCCCCATTCTAGTGCACAAACAAGATTCTGAGATGATACAAGACTTGTCTTAACAGTGTCCACAAAATGACTCCTGCCTGCTTGCTATAATTATGAATTCCCAGACTGACTAAAACAAGATTAAAATAATTTATATAGTGTAATGTTCATTTTGCTTGACTAATGTGATAATAGGATTTTGAATATTTTTTTGGGGTGACGGGTCCACTTTAAACCCTCAAGTGAATAACCTGGTGAAAAAGGCTTTTAAAGGGGCAGCGTCACCTTGATCCTAGCTTTAATTTAAAATAAATTGTTCCTTCCCTGCCAACATATAAAGAAAACAGTATTTAACACTCCAATCTTAGTTGCGACTTATTTGCAGAGGGATTCTCTATGCACTAGATCTACTTGCAAGGATAAAATGGAGTAGTTTACCCATTTTCAAATAGACAAAGGCATGTTAAAAACAAGACACTACAAAGACACTTTTAGGACAGAAGTCCTATTCATTTGCATGCTTCAGAGTAAACATTCTCAGTAACCGGAAGAGTATCTGTCCACCTTGTAGCTCAGCCAAAGAAAAAAAGTTGCCAAAAACTAGCTTCTGGGTCACCACCAGTAAAGTTAAGACCATGCAGAGACCACGGCTGTGGTCCTCAAGTTTATGACTGCCCCCCCCCATAATAAAACTATGCGGGGGGGTGACCTAGGCTGAAGCTGTTCAGACCAAATAAGGGCAAATATTGTCTTGTATATCTCTGGAATGATATAGGTGTGGGAGTTCTAAGAGAACATTTATTTCCTGATCTGATTTAAGATACAGGGGGCTATCCAGCCACTGTGTTATTAAAGGGGGTGCCTCACCACAAAGTACTAGGGCACAATATAATCCTAGGACTAAAGACTGCAGCCATGACCTTTTTAACCCATTGCAGTGCAAAATGGTTTTTATATACAGACCAAGACCAATGAATAATAAATTACTGCTCTGGCCTAAAGTACACTAGTGATTAAAACCAATCCCACAGTTTGACTATTGCCCAGTTTCAGTTTAGGCCCCAGATATGCCCGGACTGCAGCTTAACGAGTCATCTAGATTTTATCAAGGTGAAGTTTTGCAGGCAGTGTTACTTCAGCAACATATGGGGATAAAAGTTTAGACTGAACTTGACATGGGTTCACAAGGAACATCTCTTTATTAAAAAGATATGGTCATGGGAAAACATGGTTCTCAAAACACATCAGTTAGTGCTGCTCCAGCAGATTAATGCACTGAAATCAATTTCTCTAATTCAGTTTTGAAATCTGACATGGGGCTAAACATTGTCAATCTCTCAGCTGCCCCTAGTAATGCATACATTTCCAAGTGGTCCATGGCAAGAAAATTTCTGGTTTTATCAGAAATATAAAATGTATTTGGGCTTCTGCCCCAAACAGCTGCTTAAAGGGCACCTATGGGGCTAAAAAGATTCCCCAAACAGAAGATTCCAGTTTGGGGTTCTGTTAAAAAAAAAAAATTCTCCAGGCCTGCGCTGGCCTACTTGCACCAGGAGGGAGCTCCCAGTGCGAGCCACCATGACAGCCCATGCGAAGAATGAAAAGCTGCCTGAACTTATGGCAGCTTTTCATCCGGCTTATGCGCAGGACGTCACATGCACATGGACTGTTATGGCGGCTGGCACCGGGAGCTCCCTCCCGGTTCGAGTAAGCCAGCACAGGCAGGGGGAATTTTTTTTCTTAACTATTAGTTTCTTAACTATTAGAACCCCAAACCGGAATATCAGCCCGCACCTTCAGTTTGGGGAATCTTTTTAGCCTCATAGGCACCCTTTCTTCAAGCATCATGGACTTTACAGGACTACCAATATACAGCAAGGCAACCAAGACATGCAGACTAGCCACCTGGAAGCTAAGCCATGTTCTTAGTACTAAGGGAAACTAGCTGGCTGAGAACCTAT